>JALJVW010000129.1:1670738-2870738 GCA_024865655.1 Emberiza elegans
GCAGTAAATAGTTTAGAAAGAAATTTATGTATTTTGGAAAAGGCAACTCAAGCAAAGTCCATCCTTTCCCACAAGGAACACTAAGACAAAGCTCAGACTTTTAGGGTATTTCAAAAGCATTAGCCTTTAAACCACACAGCAAGCTATGTGTCAAATGTGCAGTCATTCTCCATTCCTCAGGCTGTTTCTAAGAAAAAGCTTAAGATTCTTCTCTGAAAAAAGCCATGGATTTGCATTGCCTCCTGCATGAAATATTACTTCCAAAAAAGTATGTGATGTCTGGAACAATGCCAACACAGACCCAGTAGAGGACACAGCTCCTTCCATGTGCAGTCAGGGTCCTGCTCCCCTTACATGACTCCATCCTACATCAGACAGAGCAGCTTTTATTATCAGTTAATTCACATCAACATCACTCACAGCTTTTTTTTGTGTCTAACACACCTTCCAGAATCCAAATAAAAGAGAGGTAGTGGTAGTTTTTCTACAAAATGCTCCCATCCATGCCTTCAGCTCTTGAACATATTTTCAGTATACAGATGCATATACATACTTGTGACCAGTTTTCCTGTGTTTTTTATCTTACATTCGTAGTAAACATGATGCTCAGCTGTTTCTTCATCACCACAAGTGTCTCACTCCCTGCCTGCATATCTGAATATTGCTCAGCAGCCATCTAGGTTATGCTGCTGCTGGAGCACCAGGCTGGGATGCTGCCTCCCAGAAGGTGCATGCTGCCGGGCTCTGTTAGGTGAGGACACCGAGCAGTTACACAGTATTTTATTTTAAAATGCTGTACAAGCATTAACTAATCAGCCAGTGCCCTGCGAGGGAGGTGAGTATAACTCTCTCCTATTTCACAGATGAAGAAACAGACAGTTTTTAGCGATCTGCCCCAGGCCACACAGCGCACAGAGGACAGCTGGGATTGCCGTGACGCTCTGGCCCCGCGTCCCCAGCCAGGCTGCTGGGCTGCTCACACCTCCCTGCCACAGGAAAACCAAGGCTCCCGCCTGGCCAAGGCACAGACCTTCCCTTGGTCAGGCCCCCAGCAAAGAAGGGGTCTCCTGGAAAAATGCTCATGCACCTAACCACAGGGCAAGCTCAGGGGCTCATGTTTTGAACTTGCCACAGCACACTCTAAAAGCCTCCAACAGAATTCAGTGAATTTTGAAATATGAAATAGCAAGAAACAAGTCACTAGAAACTACAGAGGTTTTTATTAATTGAGACCCCCCATAAAAATACTGGTAGAATAAGAGAGGTTCCACAGTCTCCTCCTCTTACTACCCCGTGGTTTAAGCTTCTTAGAGCCTTTTAAGACGGATTGAACCAGAGGCTGTTGTCCAACTTTGTCACATCCAATAATCTCAGCAAAGTCTGACATGGCTTTCAGGTGAACCCATGTAGCTCCTATTTACATGGCTCAGCTAAACCATTTGGAAAGATAGTTCAGTGCCACAGCCCCCCAGAGCCTCTAGGACTGCTCTCCTGGACCACCAAAAGGAAAAGGTATTCTAACCAGACAGTAGATTTCCTCTGCACAGCAGCCTTTCATATTTACAGGCAGCAAGATTTCTTCACATTTAGATCGTTCTTTCCCAGTTTCTTTATTAGTCTGAAAGGACTTGACTGGATTTCCTTATACCATGATTAGTCATTTTTAAGAAGCAGCCCTCTGCTTGCTACAAATACACTGGCTGAGGAAAAAAAATAATTGGGGAACACATTTCATATTGTTGAAATGAAGTCCAGCGAAGCCAGATTTTACACGACATGACAACGCACTAATGCCAAACTGACACAAATTCTCATCTATGCATTTTGGCTTTAATGGGTTAATTAGCTTGGCTGGATACAAATTTTAATTATCTGAGTTTGACATTAATGTCCTTGGAGTGTTGTCTATAAGGATTTGGGGAATCATAGACATTATTTTAGTTACTTCTGGAAACTGTGTGTTACACTGGGATTTAAATAGTAAGAACAGACAAGAACAGTGAGAACAGGTTGATCTATTTTGAAAAGTCAGACTTTGTGAAACAGGACAAACTGAAACAAAGCTGAAGCCTAATGTACCTGGTCTTCAGGGGAGTCTCATGAATATAACACAGGAAATAATCTCCTCTGAGGATAGGTGACAGGACAGAAATTTTAGATTAAGTGCAACAAAGAATTCTGTATGCAATTGAGATTTAGAGTAAAGATCTTCTTGGTGCCTAACACAGTTACTCATGCAGAAGATAACCAGTCTTAAACACAGTTATTCATACACAGAGTGTTGATACAGGCCAGGAACAACCACCTACCCCAGTGACTGACAGTGGCTCAGTTCCTCCAGTGAGAGAAGCAGGAGGTACAACCTGAAGGTAGAACTCAGTAGTTCATACTCTCACCATGGAAATTATGCTTATTTTAAGTGCATTACTTTGTTACTTTATAGGGTCTGCATAAGTAGATCAATCACCTGAGGATTTTTAAATGTATTTTCAATAAATATGTATTTAATCAGCAACAGAATTTTTGTAGCCAATATTTTTCCAGAAAACTATCACAGGTGACTTGAAGCAAGTAAGAAAGAAAGCAGTATCTAATAGAAGCTCTTCAAAACACCCTTCTCTGTTCTTCTATTCTTTACTGTTCATTTTTCTAGAAATGGATTTAAGAGTGAAAAGAGAATCCTGATGACTTTTTGTATATATGGATTTAAGCTCTCCTTTTGCTTGCAACAAGACATGTAAATTCATTCCTTATAAAAGCAATTGCACCAGTTCTTTAAAATGCAATCCAACCCTTTGTGCAGCAGCTTTTCACCCTTTAAAGACAATCTTCATTCTGTTTTCCATGTTCCCTTGGTACCAAAACCAAAGTCATTTGGATTTTCTTCTGTAAAAATTTGTACAGGCAATTTGGCTTTAGGAACACTAAGTAAATGCAATGCATTTCTCTTTTAGGTTCACGCACCTATGTAATTGCTAGAATTATCTGAAGACATTTAAATTCCTCCTAAATGAAGGAGGGTGGCATTCAGACAACTCCTCTGTTGCCCAGTAAGAATCATAAAACAGGTAAGGGCTTATTTGAATCACAGTATGTAACTTGCAGAAAGGAGTCTATTCTCCTTACTTTGTTCCAGTGTGTTCTGGTTAAAATACCCAGATTGGGGTCCTGTGAGAAGCCAAACACCTCCAGGGAACTGCAGAGCAAATTTAGAGCACTTAGCACTGCATCGAATCAGCTCCTAACTTAACAAGGGTAAGGAAGGATCTGAGGGAGGTTATCAAACTAAGAAGGGATAATCGCAAAAAATTGTAAAAAAAAAGTTTAAAAGCACAGTGGAACAGAATTCTCTGCTGTGCAGAAAAAGACCAGAAAAATGTATTTTTTTATTACAGAAAAGCAAAAGCTGAATCTTTTTGTAGCACTGCCTGCACTTTTTGTTCTCAACCCCAAAAACTGTGAGTAGACGAGTTAGTGCTACATTATTTAGAATATCAGGGAAGATATTTTTACCCTTGGATAAAACATTAAAACCTCTAAAGGCCTCACTCATTCACAGATGGGAAATGGAAAGCCTTCCTATCATGTGTTTTGGAGACAAAACCTTTTTTTCTGGAAATGCTGATAAGGAACAAATTCAAACTGGTCCTCATCCACCCGGATCATCTCATTAAAACAATGGTATCTTTTAAACCCTGTATCCTGAGCTATCGGTCAATTTTGATTGACACAAATATTTGTATTAGGGGTTACACACTGCAATTTACAATTGGGGACTATCACAATACTGTATGTTAATGTAATCAGTATTTTCATTTCATGAATTCATTTGCAGCATGACACTGCAAGGGTATTCTTACATATACTGGAGACACAATTGCTAAGTAGTTCAACAATTCTCCTTTAAGTGGGATTTTTTTTTTTATCTGATAAATTTTTAACACAATAAAACCACTCCTAGTTCTGTGTGCATGCTTTAATTTCCCATCTTTTAAAATGTTTAGACACTTGGAATACCTAGCATACTGAATTAATCCACAAATATTTACAAGAAAAATCTATTTAATTTCTTTCTATAGTAACTACCACAGGGACTATTGTAATGAAAAATTTCCCATCTTAAAGAATTAATGCGATTACTGATATAGAGAAGAAATGTAATTTATATCATCACAAACACGTAAAAGATATAATCCCATATTCACAAAAAGAATCTTTATTCCCTCTTTGAATTCTGAGACAATACAGTCTTGCCTTGAGGAGAACAGAAATATTATGAAGTACCTTAAGCAAGATAATTGTAGGAGAAAAAAAGTACAATTGCATTATTGTTGTGCTAAACTGTGACATACTTAAAAAGCTAATTTCTTTTATTTTAATGGAATTTGGTGTGTATATCCTTTAATCTACTTCACTATTTCTTCACATTTTTACACACAAACACATGTGTGAAGTGTTTCCCATTATCTGTATTACCTGGTTTAATGAACTGCAATGAATTTAAAACAATTAAAACATACTTGGCAATTCTATAAACTTCACTCTATTTATTAACTATTTTGGAACTAACTAAATTCTTTGAATGTCACAAAAATGCACAGCAAATTAAAGACCTACTGCAACTCAAATATTATTCAAGACGACACGATCAATATTTGATGAAAAAGTAACATTTGACATGAGTGACTGTCCCAAATTTTACCAAATACATTTCAACCAATCACAGTGCTGAACAATTTGCATCTATATCAAAAGCTAAGCAAACAGAAATGTATCCCTAAAATAGGGCTTTCTACAAAGTGCATTTAAAATTCAGGACAGTCACCCTTCAATTATTCCTTTCAATTAAATAAATTTTAACCAAGAAATTAATCTACTGTGGCTGGGCATTTCTCTATTCCACAGAAGCAAACATTTTTTCACTCATTCTCTTTTAAAAAGCAAATTTAACAAAACTACTAAGACAAAAAGGATGACCTAATTAGTACTAAGTAATATTTAAAGCTTTTATATATAGTACACTCTTACTGCTACCCCTAACTTCCAAGGCTTTATCCTCACTGATATTGTTTGATTTATCTGGCCCTACTGCTGCTTAAGCACGCAAATTCACATCCTCCGTTCTTGTGTGCACCCAATATGCACAGAAGGAGTCAAACTGTAAAGAAAATGTCCTGTGAGCTTAGATTCAATTACCTGTAAGGCACTGGGGTGCTCCAAGGCCAGCAGGGACAGCCCTGGTGACCAGAGGTCTCCAACACACAGACCCACACATGAGCCAAAGGCTAGAAGAAAACTCCCCAGAACCAGCAAGGGAGAACACCCAAAACTGTTTTAGGAATCTCTTACCCCTTTCTACCTGACAGTCAGTCCCCCTAGACAACCTGAACCCTGAGCAGATGCTCTCCCACTCCTCACCATTCAGCAGAGTGAGACACAAGAGACACAACATGCAATGAAAATGTCTTGTATTTATTTCCTTCTAACTCCTGCTAAAGCACTGAATTACTAGGGCTGTACTAATTAAGTTTGTTTCAGTTATCTGAACAGATCTGACCAGCTAGTTATGAAAAAAAAACACCCATCTAAATTAAACAGAGTAATATTATATTAAAAAATGTAGGTCACTGAAGAAACAAACCATCAACAAATATAGCCAGGTTTATTTCAGCATGAGCCTTTCTTTGCTCTGTTCAGCCCCCAATTCCTATATATCAAAGCCTTTAAGTACACACTGGCCTTAAACACATGCTTAAAAAAGCTTTGCCCTGTCAGGACCTTGCCTGGCATGCAGGACGTTGGGGACTGCTGGCAGTGTAATCCCCTGCAGTGAGCCTGCCCTCTTTTTCCAGTGTGTGTGACCTACTCCTGGAATTTATGTCCAAAACAAAAAGATTATGTACAAAAACCAAATCCCATTGTGTCAATGTGATGATAATGCCCAATACACAGCACCCTGTAAGCTATGCTCCCAAAATGCCACTAAAAACAGAAGTCACACCTGTGAAAGGAACTGCAGTGCAATAAACACACAAAAGAGACTTTAAACTAATACTTGCCAAAAATCAGTCTTGCAAATTTGTGCCACAAGCAGCCAATTCATATTACATAGCAATGGCCTACAGGTCTTCCACATACGTAACTTTTTTCCTTAGAACAAACTAATAAAATCTAATATTCTCTAAGTTGCATTCATTTAGCATGAAAATGGTTTAAAGAGTTTAAGTCAGTTGTATTTTTAAGGGACAAAAGTGTATCTAGGAAAGAAGTAGCCCTTTTTCAGAAGCATATGCACTAATATGTTTTTACCATCTAAAACTGAGAACAGTCCTTAAAAAAAAGTTTTTAGTTAATACCAGTGTTTTGGAGCCTCCCACTGGCAGCCATCACACAGCTGAAGTGAACTATCAGCTGAATAGAGGGTTTATATCCAGCATCAGTGACTATTTTGCTTTGAAAGAAATTAGTATTTCTTAGTTTGTATTTTAAATGCAATTTAAAAGATCACAAAGGAAAGAATCCAGCATTTATTGTGTGTTTCCCAGCAGACTACTTAATGTTCAAACACCTGCCAGGCAAAGGTCAAATGATTTCACTGAATGTAATGGTGACAAAAGTATTCTGCAGCACTGAAAAAAATATCAGATGATCAAAGAAAAAGATCTGGACCTGAGATCTCACATGAGTCACAATAAATAACGTAGATTCAGTTCAGTAAGAAAGAAAATTGCAAAGTTGTGTCAGGAGAACCAGATTAAGAAAGATAATAGGTAAAATACAAATTACATACTTTTGGCAATGCTCTTCATAAAGGAGTATTTTAAAATAATACAGCAAATGAATTTTTATAAAAAAATCCTCAACTCTTTTTACATTAATACTGCCTGCAGAGAATTGGAAAAAGAAGCTTATTCAGATGGGGAACCTCTAGGGTATTCTGCTGCAGGCAGCATCATGGATAGCTGCAGTCAAACAAAAATCCAGGGTAAATGGTTGTGGTAGTTGTAATATACACAGGGCAAAGCTGCAGTGAGCCCCACTGAGGAATGGGACAGGTTACAGGTAAACCAGTATGAAAAAAATCAACTCAAATGCTTGGCTGAAGTAAGAAACAAAGGCTAACAGGCACCAATTTATTTTCCATTTTGTTGTGGGTTTTATTCCTTGCCATTTACATCAAATATTTTAGGTTCTCCTTCTTTCTACCATAAAGAAGTTCCGAAGTGCACCATGCACAGCTCTTGCTCTGGTCCTGGCTCTTCAAAGCCAGAATCTCAACAGCAGCTACAAAGTGCTGGAAACCAACCCAGGAATTGCCTAATCTGCCCCTGTGGTAGGTTTCTATGTACTTGAATTTGGTGGTGATCAACTGCACTGGACCTGGGGAGATCCAGGAGATCATTCCACACCAGAGGAACATCAAGGGCAGGAAGCAGAAATGCAGCAAGCATAAAAACCAACAAGCAGGAGCAAAGTATGTGGAGAGAGAGGGAAAAAAAGTGGAAAACTACATGGTAAAAAAAAAAATTAAAAGCCATAAAAAAAAAAAAACCAAAAACCCAAACAAACAAAAAAAACCTCCAAAACAACCAAAACACAGGAGACAAGGCAGTAAACAAATAAAAAACAAGACAAGGGAAAAAAATATAGGGAATAAGGTAACCAAGAGCAAAAGCACAAGGCAGTGGCTACTTGTCCTCTTTGCTACATTTAAAAAAAGTGAAAGGGGGTTTTTAGTTAGGTTTCTTTTCCTAATTAGACATATCCAATCATGTCTCAAGCAAGGATGGAAGATAAGGTGCTAAGCTAATATTACACCTAAACAGGACTTCTGTTTGTGAGCTCACAAAAAAAAGAAGAGAACAGCATAGATATCGCTAATTATATTAATTGTATATTAATTGTACCCTGTATATTAATACAAGGTACATAATTTTAACCATTAAATTATGTTCAGAAACATACATACGTTTTTTCCTGTGCTCAACCAGCTCAATAGCCTGCTTTGCTGAGCATTTGGAAAACCAGTTGTCCCCCAGCAGAACAGTGATCTCATTGGTGTGGACAAGCTTTCCTGGCATGAAGGCGAGAGGACCAAAAGGTACCTGTCAAAGACACAGACATCACTAACGAAAATAAAACTTAGCAAGTCATACATGTCTTAAGTTTTTAAAAAAAGTAAACCACAGATTTTAGAAAAATAAAAATTCTACAACAGATATGTAGTGAACAACCTGTCATAAATATCCAAATGACCAGATCCATTTTAATTTAGTATTGTACTTACAAAATCTGAAAACTTGAATTTCACCAGACAACTTGTTTTGTGATACAGAACTATAGTACAGCTGAATGCTCACTTGGAAAACAAATTCACTTCATCTGAACATATAAACTTTGATAATACAAATTATTTTAGTTATATGCAGACTACAATCATTTCCTAATAAAAGCCAGATTAGCTTTCCTAAAATTTTCTAAAATACTTAAATAGGTATGATCAACTCAAAGATGAGCTGGTCTTCTCAGAATCTGTCTTGCTAATAGTAAATACCCAGAAATTCCAGTGTAAGACATTGGGGCTCCCAGCAGGACCAGAGTGCTTCATCTCACTCTGCTGGGTCATTCACCAGGCTGCAAAACTCAACCTCCCAGGGATGCTCCACAAGCAGCTCTCACCCTCTAACTGCTCTCCAGGCTAAGCACAATAGATAAAAGCAGGACACTTCAGGCAGGAGTACATAAGTGACAAACACATTTTAGAACTTTACATCTGCTTCCTAAAATGTGAATCCCCCATTTTAACAATCATTTGAACATCCAGGACACTGGGTTTCTGATTTAAGACATCTTCTACAGCCCAAATTTTACAGGCAGTGCTTGGACAAGTCCTCTGGGTGAGGAGGAGCCTTGGCCACCCTTACCCCTGTCCCCTAACCCTGCCCTGGCGTTGTGACCCCCAGGCCCACTGCCACCTACCTGGCTGCCTGTGGGCTTCAATCGTGAATAAATTCAGAAACTAAAATCAAATTACACCTAAAATGGAGGTGGCATAAAGTCCACATCCAAATCAAGTCTCTTTTTAGGGTAAAAAGAGATGTATCTCAGATGGTTTCATCAGCTCCTTCTACTTTATTCCTTCCTCCTCAGTTCCTCAGCACAGCCACTTGCTTTCTCATTGTGTTTGTGTTGAAGCAGAGCACTTGGCCTAGTGGATCCGTCTCCTTAGAAAGCAATCTTCCCTCTCTTCCATCCAGGAGGGGCCCAGTGCTGGAAACAGGTCTCCAGCAGGCAGAACCCTGACACTAAGACTATGCAGAATGTGCTTTTCCTACACGTGTGCCCTCCCTGACTTGGTTTTAAAGTAGCAGACTGCATGAGCTGCCTGTTCACTCTTCCCCCAAATGATGAAAGCAAAATTAAGCAAAATTAAAAGCATATGAAAATATTTGGCTAACAGGATAGGAACTGTTTCTATACATTTAAAGTAACAGATGTGAGTTAACATTGCTGCTTCAACCAAGAATAAGCACTATCTAGCTTTCTTTAACAATAGCAAGTTTCTATGATTCAGAACAACACAATCTTTATGTTTTACAATCATTTTACATAAAGATTTTACATGTGGCCACACATACACACATGAGAAATGGACTACACACAAAAAACAGAGCTGTATCACCAGCACGGCAAAGGGGAACCCTCCCTTTTCCCACATGGTGAAATGTTCTCCAACACTGTCTTACTAAAAACCCAACTCTGTATCTAAGCCAGGCTGCCAAGGAAGACAGCAGTCAGGCACTGAGTGCTGAAATCAGCCACTCAGTTATGTGCAGTACAACCTCCCTGTCTTCAAGGATGTATCTTGAGCTGAACCTGAGAAAGGAAGAGGGAAAAAAGAGAAAGAGAAGCCAATTTGTTCAAAATTTTAGTGAGTGCAAGCCAACAGGACAAATTTTACTTAGGGAGCTGTGCAGTTGTTAGGGAAGATTCAGAGCAGCAGAAAAGATCGCTATGTCAATGGGAAGATTGGTGGAACAAAAATTAGCAGCACCTTTTTATGTAAAAATCAATGTTCTAGGGTTTATTTCCATGAATCAGGAAATACTACAGCCACTTGCTTCTCAGGAAATGACTAAGTACCATAATTCAGTCATAATTATCGTTTTCTATACAATAGATTTACATATCAAACATGTCAGGTTTTGTGTTAAGCATTTATGTCATCAGCTTTCAGTTGTCAGTAACACTGTAATTTATAATGGATTTCAAAGAAAAGAGAAAGAAACAAAAGCAAAGGTTTAACTATTATCATAATAAATGTAACATTACAAAGTACTGGCAACCTGACTAACTCCTCACCCCCAGTGCAGGCAGTCCAGGTTGTGACAGTTTTAGCCCATTTTCCTGTGTGACCTCTGCCACGTACATACCATGACATCGTAGGACAACTTGTCAGGCAATGTCTGGAGTCGCTCCTGAAGAGCCTCATAATCACTCTCCACCTTCTTCCTGTTGACAAATTCAAGTTGGTTCAATTTCACAGCTGAAGAGTTAATGGTTTTCTGCTACTAAATCAAAAACACACCAAAACTACAGAAAAATGAACTGTTTTACTCAAACACATACAGTTGACAGATTAATAACTCATTTCTAAAAGACATGGGATGACAAACATAATAGATAGATTATTTTCTAATAATGTGTATTAAGATAGGTAAATGATTATTTTAGATTGTGCATGTCTTGTTCAGAATTAGAATTTTTCATGATGCAAAGAAGCAGTTCTTTCACTAGGATTTGGAGTATCTCACTCCATGTTCAAGCCCAAGTTATAACACCACCAATATTTAGAAAAAGAACTGAAAATCCAGTTTATGCTTTTTAAGAGGCAAATTCTTCAAATTATCATTTGCAATACAGAGCTCATATACTGACCTCGGTTTGAGCCGACATAAATGAGCAAAATTTCAATTAATTCTGATTTTTCCATCAACTTCGTATTCCTATCAAGAGTCAAGACTCCTGAAAGATGGCTCAACCACCAGGATTCTGTCACATCTTCAAGCATCCCTTCTGATACCTAAGATGTAAATAAGGCTCATGCTACGTGTTGCTACCCAGGAGAGAAATGGTTTGGTGAAGTGGGACAAGGAATTCATTCCCAAGGCAGACACCTGGCCTTTCACAGGACTTTGCAAGAAACAGTGTTCCAGTGGCTGCAGGGATTTTACTGTGTGCAAAACAAGCAACTACACTCCCTCTAAAAAAGCCTTTTTTTGTAAAGGCATTCTTAAATACTTAAATTTGTCTGGAAAAAGTCTTTTAATGGACCCCTGCCATTCTAAAGATGGTCAGAAATCAGCTCCTCCATGAAGTAGCTGGCATATAAATGTCAGGTTTGATGATATTGTTTACTTGTACTTCAAAACAATAAACATATATATGGCAGTAAATTCTGCAATAAAAGGCAACTGAAAGCACAGAGCAGCACACTTAACAATGCTGACCCAAGATGCAAATTACAGGTTTTCTGAGGATGATTCAGGAAAGCAATCTATAAATGTGCTGAAAAATGAATGTCATAGTTGATAACACAACTCTCAAAATATTACTATTGATTTTCTTGGATTCATAAGCAGAGTGAAATCTTTTTCAGCATTCATTTTGAAAAATTATCTGATACTCTTATGTTTGACTCATTTGCTTCACAGTTGAACTCTGGTAACCACCCTACTTTATACCTATTTTAAGTTGTTGAACTCATCCTGAAAAAGAATTTAGGTTTTTATGCCACTTGGACATTAAACCATATTCCACAGAACTGATTTACAAAAGATGCTTGCTGCTGCTTTGCTCTGACAGCAGATTTCTCCCAGACATTTTAGGCAAGTCTTTCTGTCCCTTGCCCACATAAGAGTGAAAACATAATTCACTTCCTTCAAAGAAGAAGGACAAACTCATGAATCTTAGCAAAATGCACTGAGATGTTTTGGGGGAGGAAGGAATATAATGAAAACTTGGTGTCAACAATAACAATCAATTACTTAATGCTATTTACAGAACCCAGCCTTCGCCTCGAGAGATCTGGGTTTGAGAAATGGACTCCAAGCAGCCACTGAAAAACAAGGCCTGGCACATGTCTCAAGTGCAGGAGAGGACTCAGTGGGAAGAGCCTGGCATGAAAATCCCCCCCTTACAGCAGGATTAAACATTTCCATCATTTCATGGCTGAAAGTCACTCAACATTTCTTCATTAACCTGAAAAGAAGACACTAAGGTCTGACTGCTGCATGTAACTGAATAATCTGATCAGGTCCAGGGGAAATCACTTGCCACAGAAGCTGTGCTACTTTAGAAGCAAAGCATCCTGCTTTTTGTACTGGGACAGCTGCCCTTAGCTGAGCAAACCTCCACCATGGCTATCTTTAAAAGTGGGGTCACATTCTGAACTGGGCCATGCAGAAAATTTAAATTAATAATTTTAAATAATTGGCCTCAAACAGCATTACTTAAAGGAAGGAAGCTCTGTCTTCATGTAGAGCTGATGCTTTCACAAGCACTGGGGTGTGCCAGTGCTACAACAGGCAATGAAGAATCAAAGGGAACAGGGAGGAGGAATACTGGGACTCCAGCTCTGAACATGTCCCTAGAAGGGGAAATGCATGTCTAGCTATTAATCCCATACCCAACCCATTACTGGATTCATGGCTTTAGAAATATACTTCAAAAAGTGCACTGAAAAATGGAAAAGAAAATAATTTAATGGAAATACACTGAAGCTGAGCATTTTAAGACCCTATTGTTATTCACCCAATTCTATTCAACATCCTTCTGTGTCACTGACTACTTAAAAGGTCTTACATGAGCAAATTATTCAGTTGAAACAAGAGCACTCAGCTCTTGCACAATCAAGATCTAAATAAGAGTAGTTAATTCTAAATTTTTTTAATGAAATAAAGATTGTATGGATGCTATACAAACTGCTTTTCTATATAAAAGAAATCAGTAAGTTATTTTTTTCATTAGGGGTTCTGTGGCCAAAACCACCAAGTTCATGGGGTCATTGCCAGAGTTTGCATAAAAGCAGACAGAGGAGCAACTCCTCCTTCCAACACCAACACTCCCAGGCCACTCCACAAACCTCAGCCCTTGTTAAAAGGAAAATAATTGTCACAATTTTCCAAACGCTCAAATATCTGTTCAAATTTTGCAGCTTTCTGCCAAATAGTTTATTTCTGAAAAGCCCTGTCTCTGAGTGGAAGAATGCACATGCAGAATTTCACATGGGAGCCAGCAGGCACAGACACTGCAAAGCTCCTGAGAAAGTGCTGGAGATATTCTGCCTGCCTTCACCACAGCAGCACCAGTAGGCACTTCAATATTTCCCTTATTGAAAATTAATGCAGCCTCTGAATTTTAAACATAAATGAAACATATTAGTTTTAGATTATTTTTGCGAGCCAATAGTCAGAATTTAATATGATGATGTGTATAGATTGCCTTGATTTTTTTCCTCTTATCCAGCGCTTGCAGCCTATGTGCATTTAAACTAAAAACATTTGATACACACTAAATATAAATTATTTGCTTGGAGATCTTTCAGGCATGAAGAAAAAGCCTCTTAAAATAAATTTAAAATATTATATGCTTGATGGTGTATAACCAAAGGTTTAATCTCACCACTAAAGGGGCAGTTGCTGTGATTCTGCAATAACCCTGCAGACAATAATCAAGACAGCTCCTGTTGTTCTCTCAGTAAAATCATGGTAAACACAGCATGGATATATTGTAATTTGATATCTGTAAGATCAACTGTTATATCTCACAGTAACTCATAATATAAGATTTCATTCACCATTAAATGTACATTTTCCTCAGATGCCATACAAAACTATTATTTACTAGGTATGTCTTCTATTAACCATAGAGTGCCAACAGAGAAAAAAATGCCCAGAGATAATTTTTTTAATAAAACAAACCATTTATTTTAAGTATTAAAAACTAAGCTTTATCATGTACTTTACTGGGGGGGTATCAGTGAAACACTAATTTCCACATTGTTTCAGCACATAGAGGGGAGCAAGTGGAATTGCCCTACTTGCTCCATAGTTAGAAAACAACAATAATTCTGCCCTGGGAGCACCTTGTCACCATTCAGGCAGATTAAGCATTCATCCAACAAGGTTACTTGGGCAAAAATGACAGATGAGATAGGTTTTTAAGGCAGAAGTATGAACACTGAGGCTCACTGTATTTGTAATTTAATTGTATCAGTGAGAAATAAATATATTTTAAGGAGAGTACATTGCAACAATTCTGAGCTATCACTAACTCTAATCCCCAAAACATGCTAGCAGGATTTGACTCCCATCAGAATAAACAGCAATACTTTTCTCAAACATAACTAGGTTACTCATCAGTATTTTAGACATGTAGACTTTTTTTACTTACCAGTGCTGGATTTTTTCTTGGCAGCCAGTGACCACCTGTCATTAAAACAGATAACTACTCATGAAAAAAACAAAGCTAAGCACACAGCTGCAATGTCAATGCATCAGAAACTAGAACAGGAGCTTTACAGATTTGGTGCTGCCTCTATCCACATTTTTATTTGTCAGGGCAAAGGCGTGTGAATGGTCGTTCTTAAGCAGCACACTTTATCACAGGCTAATGCAGAGTGATAACCACAGGAAAAAATCACAGCTTTTCACTTCTTATTTTGGTACAATACCTGCTCCATAACTATTAGGTGACACAGGATCTGAGATAAGGAGCAGTTTGTGCAATCTGCCGATCTATTTTCAGTGTTACATGTTTGCAGAATAAGAAAACAACATAAATTATAACAAGACATCAATGTAACTCCCATACTCAGTCATTAAAAAGCAGAACAAATGAATCTCACAGCACCAAAAACATTTTTCCTCTATCAGTACATCAACAAATGTCTCCACTGGCCACTTTAACTTGAAAAAGCCCAAATTAACTTTGTGCTGTGCAAATATATAGGTATTTGACACCATGATGGGCTGCTGGCTTCTCTTCTTTCTGGGTGTCAAAAAAGGTATTTCACTTACTCCCTTATGCCAGAGGATTCCCAAGAGATACAAAAGAATTTACAAAATAAAGCTCTTAACAAAATAAAGGTCTTAATTAATGCTATTAAAATTAAATACTTTTATCTTTTTTAACTGCAATTCTTTAGACTATATATAGCAAACAGGCAGGATGCTGAAACCTGTGACCTTCTCGGCCACAATTACATGGAGATTTTGTCTTTCAAAACATATTCTGATCTCTGAATAATAGTTATCAAAAATACAACACAAACAATTTCATTCAATTATATGAAATGCAATGAAGCCATGAGGCAGTTAAATATGTCTAGACAGCTTCTCAATATAAGCATTTTCTAGATTTTTTTTTACAAATTTCGTTTTTCCTATAGCCAAAATAATGCTAAACATTCGAAAGCAATTAATGAGAAAATTTGCAGAGAAAACAATAACATACATTCAAGTACCACTGAAATCACTGGAGCAGATAATTCTTTTTTTTTTCCCCAAACAACAGAATGAAAGACTTTTTTTTTTTTTCAGTTAGCATATGTGCAGCTTTTGCACAACAGATCTCAGACCCTGCACTTCCTACTCATGTAGGAATAAAAAAAAATGGAATTACTTTGTGAGCTAATGATTCTTTAAACAGAGCAAAGTTCTTAAATGAAAAGGATCAGCTTTACATTTGTGGTTATGTTATTTCATAATCCATCAGGAAAGTCAGCCAGGTAGCTCATCCCACATAAGCCAAGTTTAAATTTATCATTTGCTTTAAACTCCTACAAATCAAATGCCTAGCAAAATATCTTCCTTAATGTGCAAGGCAACTATTTTTGAGCTTGAGAGTAAATACACAGACTTGTACAGGACATCAGGCCAGAAATCTAATTCATACTATTAGTATGAAGCCCATTTTAAGAGCAAAGTTTCTGCAGGAGACATAAACTGTCTGTTAACAAAGCCAAGGCACATTGGAGCCCCTCACTAACAAGTTGAGGAGTCCAAGCCTATTCTATCCACATCCTTCATCCTTTCACATTGGCAGTGATTCTGAAGTACACAACATAATTTAGCATACAAAAATGTTTATGAAATCCTTTAAGAAAGTTTCCATTTAATTGCCCCATTACAGATGAAGATGGAAAAGACAGGAAGCTTTCCATTCCCAATACATGACTTTCCATGCATGAAGTGAGCTGAAAGCACAAAAAGAAAAGCCCTGCAAACCATAAGAGCAGCATGTTCATTAACCTCTACATGATAATCCTTTCGTAGCTGCATATTAACTAGTTACATATTCATAATCATTTACATTATTTAGAGGACCTTCTATGAAAATTTCCAGGCTATATCTATTAGCCACAATGTTAAAGGTTGCAGAAGATAGTCTACTTAATGTTTCCAGGAAGCTTTTTTAATTAGTAAATATGTAAATTGGGCACATATGCTTTTTATGTTTTTAAGAAACAGTCCATCAACAAAACAGCATAGGGGCATATGCTGTTTCCATCACCCTTTATCCCCCTTAAAAAAAAAAAAAAAAAAATCAATAACACCAATCAATTTTAATTTAATTCTTCTTCTTTGATATAATCTCTCTTGAAGGGATACCAAAGGGTGGAACCAACAAAAAACCTTTTCATTTCAGTGGCCAGCATAAAATGAGACCTTTTACAGAAGAGCTAAAATATACCACCTTAAAATGTTGCAGGCTGCACTTCTGGAACTGAAGTCTATTAAAGAATAGAGAGAATAAATATTGAAAAACAGATGGAGATCAATTATGCATATGACCTTTATTAGGTCAGTCTCACTGTTTGGATAACAACTGGTCTTATCAAAGCAAAGAAACAAATAGATAAATATATAAACAAATCTTTGATTCTTTGCCTTTAATCAAACACAGGAAAATCATTAGTCTATCTTCCACACATAATTTATATCCAGAGTTACAATTAAAGAATGAAAAACCCTTTTAGGGTAAATAAAATAAATGACCTGTTTGTTTATCCACTCGAGTTCAATTTACCTGGACAGCTAGTGCCACCAAGTATGCCTTACTTTTAAGGCACCATAGTGAAGTAGTATCAACAAACTCTGAATTCCCCCCTTTTAGGCATAAAAATGTATGAGTTTGTGAATGCACATGGTTATCAGTGGCTTATCTGCATACTAAAATATTTATTAAACTACTCTTGCAGCAGACTTAACATTACCTAATCATGGGTCTGGTTATTAAAACAGGATCCACTGTCAGAAAACATATTCCATAGTCTTAAAAGAAAGCAAACAGGCAAATATCTTATTTCCTTCCTTTTCACCAAGTTGTTAAAATGCAGTGCTTCTGAAGCCCCTGACCCACCAGAACCACACCTGGGAGCTCCACTGCAGCCTCTGGGGACAGGGGAGAGGCCACCCCTGCACAAATTCCTGCCGGATTAAACCCAAACCCTTGCAGCAGATTATGTGTTTCCTCTGCTCTCACTGCTACGTGCCTGAGCTACTGAGCTATTTCTAGAGCTGCCTGTGTTGCTGCTTTTAGGGAATCCCTCGTTTGTAGGTGTCACAAGCAGAGCACGAGGATCAGCTTTAGACCTGTGCTCACGTCGCAGGTGTCCCCAGCTCCACCTCACCAGTGAGATCCCAGGGCAGATTGCAGGCTAATGACTCCAAATCACCCCCAGGCAGTCCTATCATCCAGCCAAGGACTTCACCAGCTGACCAAAGACAGAGAATTCCTCCTCTCTGCAACACATTCTCCCTTCCCAATCTATTTATATGCTACCTTCTCCATCATCTTGCATTCTAAGAGTTCAAAATCTCCTCAAAGAGTTCAAAATAAATTCAAGCAAGCTGCACTTTGAAAAAGCAGTGCACTGATTCTGCAGGCTGAGTTACAACCACTGACTCTGCTCAGGGCTGGGAAGGGAAGGCAGAGCTCCTAACTCAGCAGCCAGGCTCTACAGTCACTTCCAACGTTTCCCTGGCAATGAGCACAGGTGAAAAGGATGCTGTAGCACAAAGCAGATCCTTACCTGTATGTGCCATGGGTCTCCAACCTATCCCCACATCACCCCAGCAGGCTTTCACCCTCCTGTACAAGGGCACTTCCTTCCTACACCTTATTTTTCCTGATCTGTTACTTCTCCAGGTGCCCCATTACTAACAGCTGAATATAACATTCTCTGTGGTGCTTCTGATTAACAGAGTGCTGTCACAAAGAGGTCTCTTCTCCTCTCTATTCCCAGACTACACTGTTTTACTGAGGTGGTACTTCAGGGTGGGGGGCATACAAGTGAATGATTCTCCCTACTGAGCAGCTGGGCACTGCCTACAAAGGTGCTGGGTTCAGCACACAGAGGGCAGTTCTCTCTCATCCCTTCTGAACAGCAGTTAAGACAAGCTGCCAAGTCAGAACTTTATTTATGTCTCAGCTTGTGAAAATTTTAAGTAACAGAGCTGGTCCTGGTGTCACCTGCAGGCAGTTTGTGGCACCAACGCTAAACCTGCTCTATGCGAGCCACAGTGTTATGTTCAAGTCCAGAGAAGTAGAAACTTCTAAGTTTCCATGATGGAAGTTAAATTCAATGAAAATTATGAAAATAAAAATGTTGCACCAGATTAGGAAGAGATCCCAAAGGAAAGAGAGGCCATTTCCACCCTTGCAAGTATGAAGGTGGAAATGTGAAGCACAGCACAAAAGCAAAGTTTCCCTTTAAACAAGTTGCAAGTTAGGCCAAGCAAACGTCTGCTGGTTCTACATGCACACTTGAGAACTTTGCTTCAAAACTGTGGCTCACAATGTGGCTGGTCTTCTGAAATTAGAAGCTGGGGACACAGATCTAATCCCAGTTCTATTCTGTTTCTTCTATATGGCCTTGAGCAAATCACAACCTCTCAGTCTACATTTCTTCATCTGCAAAATGGGGATAATAGTATTAACCTACCCACCTCAGAGTGTTTAATGATGATTAATTAATGTGAGAAAAGCACTCTAAAGATCTAAGAGCACTATATAAGTGATAAAGCATTATTTACCACTTGAAAAGTAATCTGAATAAAATCAGATATGCAAGTAATTTGTTTACATGTAGCAATAATGTAATTTGTGACTATTTAATCTTGAATTAGTCTCACTTTAAACATCCCTTTCAATCACATTTCCAGTTACTTAGGGAAAAATGACAGTATGGAATACTTTTTGTGGATGCAAAGCAAGTAATGAGGTGGTAATTAAAGTAAGGGTCTAATAAAGTCTAAAACCAATGACTTGCCTTCAGGAAACTGTCCCTGCCATTTGGGATTGTAAAAATATCTCTGTTTCAACCTAGATCCTGTTGTTCAGAACCTTCCACCAGTGTATACTGGTTTCCTGAAATGCAGATCCATGTTTGCAAGGCTCATGGTAAATCCAACATCATTTCCATTACTGACTTCCTCCAGGTGACTCCAACTCTGCATAGCTCTAAATGTTAAATATTCCACATTCAAGTATTTACTGTGGTTCATACATGCACACGAGCTGCCTCCATCTGGAAATGTTTGCAGTATCAAAACCCTCTCTGCCATGCAACTCATGCATGAGATTTCCCTCTTGTACCCCCAAACACTGAAATTTTACCCATGAAATCACCAGTTCACATACCACTTTACATTACAGAACACTGATGGGTGGTCAAATATTTAATCATCTCTTGGTAACAAGGATGTAACAAGCTACAGAAAAAATAAACATTTAAAATGAATTTTCATTTTTTCCTCTAGGAAACTACACAGTACTTGCCTAGAACACAGCAATCACTGATGGAGAAAGACAGAATTAACATTTGTACAATTGTTTTTCCTAGAGCCCCATTTTCAATCAAAAAATGAAATAAAACTATTAAAAATTCTTCAGTCTGTTGGCACATTGTATGATCTAATGCAAAAGGAAGAAAGCACTTCTGAGTTCTCATATTCATTTATTAAATCATATTACTCAAAAATGCTACATTCCAACAAATTATTAACATAAAACCCCCTTTGGGTGGAAACTTTTGCCTTTTGAAGAAATGGATTTGGGAAGAATACTGCAGGAAAAAAGAGAAAGAAATCTGAATCATGGCAAACATTTTACCTAAAGTAAAAGATCTTACTTAGAAATATAGATCTACTATTTTTCTATTAATTATGCACACAGCTGTGGGTCTTGCAGTTTTGCAGAAGAAGTAGTACATAACTATTACTTATCAATAAATAAGTACTACGTTCTGACCAAAATTATTTTGGGGAGTTCAAAAATTCTACACAGCAAAAAACCTGCTGAGTGAGTTCACTAACTCCACACCACCTGAAGTGGGGCAAGCAAGGCACACAGAGTAAGGTCTCATCCTTCACTGGCAGCAAGCCAGTGTCCATGTGCTGTAACTTCATCTTGAGACAGAGATAAGAACTCAAAACTTAGTATTTCACCTGAGGTCAGGTAAATGTATCTATGTGGCTACACCACAGCCAGGCTTGCTCAGGTACCCAGAGAGCAGCAAACCAGCACAGGCACAGAACTCCTATGATCTAAGCAGCCCAACATCTCAAGCAGGTTTTGCAAGCTTTGATGGAGTTTATGGTGCAAAAACTATGCTGCTAGCAAAACCTAAGCTTAACTGGCTTAAAATTGCCATGAGCTGTGACACCTGCCTCACAGACATAGCTGCAGGCTGTGGTTCAGCTTTCAGCCACAGTCCAGAGTAAACTCAGCATCATCCCTCCCTGGCTCCGGCTGCTCAGCTCCACTGCCTCATCCCCCCCAAAGCTGACACGATCTGCTGACAGACATTTGTAACCACACTAGGGATCCACACTGGATGAAAAATAGTCCATGAAAGAGGGGAGGAAAAAAGGGCAAAAAGGTCAACAATAAAGTTTGTTTCTAAGCTGGATCTCAGCCCAGTTCACTAAGCACTGCCACAAACGTGCCACCCTAAAACTGCTAAAGAACTGAAAAAAGCACACACAAAAAGATTAACAAGTTGTTCAAATTTAAGTCAGCTGGACAACTCACATGATCATTAATGAAAATTTTGAGCAAGGGTCTGAGACTGTGGCTCCTGTGCTGCAGCCTATGCTAACAGACTAGGGGAACTACAAAAGCAGCACCTGCACAGTGCAGCAGTGTCCCAGTGCAACCACACAAACACGGAGCCTTGGTGTACCTGCTGCTCTGAGGGCAAAAAGAGGTAAACTCTGATGCAGCAGATCCACCCTGCAACACTGGAGGCTCAGACTAAAACAAAGTATTATTTCACAACCTCAAAGGATGAAAGAAGTACTTGAGACAAGGAGCATCCAAACAGACCTGAACACAGGGGCCACGAGCGGAACCTATGGAATGGAGATCTGCAAAGATACTGCAGACCATTCCCAAATGGTACCCTGGTCACTGCATCTGCTCACAGCCTCTGCAGACAGCTGTAAGAGCAGCACAATTCAGTAACGCCTCAATTTTGTGCATATAATCTCATCTGCACATTTTAGCTACCAATGAGGTTGAACGCACAAGGCTTCCCCTCTCCAGAATAAAGGCAAAGCTCTTTAAACTCTTTTGTCAAATCTCCTCCAATTACCATTAAAAACCCTACTGAAGATCTGTTAATTTATTTCACAGCTCTTGGCACTATATAAACTTGTGGGTATTTAACTCATACTAATAAGAACATGGACAAATATTGACTAAAAAAGTAAAAGTGATGATCAATTAACACTGCAGGAACAGTAACTATTCCATAAAAAGCTTCCAGATCATGACTGAATTAGCCCTTTTACTTGAATGCAGCACCTGAAAAAATATTACTGGAACCACTGGACAGGGTGGAGTGTATGCCATCACAATTTCCAAAAAGGTAATTGTCCAGGTACCTTTTTAAAAGGAATAGGGCAAATAAAGCTCCACACAGGTTCTTTTTAGAAGGACCACATCAAACCAAGCTTTAGACACTCTGTTCCCTTTTCCCAAAGAGTTATTGTGCAAAATGAAGTCCTGCTGCACTGACGGCTCATACCCAGGCATTCTCTGGATCCTGTGAACTTGGACACAGGCTGGAGAAAGTGCAAACATGGCAGACACTGCACTGGAAAGCACATCTGAGTCTCATCTGCGAGAGTGCAGGCAAGCACTTCCTGATCTCCAGTGGCTCCTGAGCAGCATCAAGTGAACAAGACCCTGCTCTGCTTCACTGCTCCTTTTCAGACTGCAGGAACAGCTCTAAAACTGCCAACTTGCTGATTTCACAGCATGGATATTACTTGGAAAAGACAAATAGAAGCAGCCAGCCCCAGAAGTAAATCATGTAGAAGAGGAAACAATTTAAAAGAGTGTAAGCTTAGGATTCCGTGATTTGTTTCTCCATAACCCACCTACAAGGTTTTTTAACTGTCAAAAAACTTTAAGTACCCAAGATATTGAAAATCATTTGGAAATTAAAGATTATACAGTTCTACCACTGAAATTCATAAAAATTAAGAATATGTCATAATGCACAATGGCCAATGAGTTACAGTAAGAGCTGCACTCAATCTAATTGTGCTTTGCTGTCATGGTGAGTGACAGGAGAGTCACTTCCTTGTCCTAATTTTTCTAAAAGGAAAATAAAAAAGTGTTTGTCATTGCAGTACAAAAAAAAATCATACTGCCATCTAATAGTGGAATCCTTTAGATTCTCTATGCCTGTGTCTGCACTCTGCAAATGTCTCTGGGGTCTAATTGGCTCTGTAATGTCTCCCATTACACGTATTGTCATTGCATTGCTCAGGAACTACAGAACCTATCATCCCACTGTAAATTCACTGTCTACACAAGTCTTTCCAAATCATACACATCTGACTTGTCAACTTCCCATCAGTTAGTAATCCCAACCCACTTGATTGAAGGAATAAATGTATATCAAATATTGTGTTTAAACGCAGGGCCTATAGCATGAGAAACCTCCTGTTTAAATATTCATTTTATAATTCCTCTACTAACTTGCAATAGATTTACTGCAGTATTTTCAGCTAACATATATTGCTTTTACAAGTAATCCATGACACATACATTATACTCTTCTTAGAGAAATATTCAAAACTTTACGCCGGCATTGTGCTTCCAATGATGGTCTTTATCATGAAAATTACTAGATATTCTTCTATAATTTATCCCCAAGATACACATTCTAAGTCATGTTTTTATACAAAGTGCCTTTAGTAGGAGCACTGAAAATTGCTTTTAACAGTTTGGTCTTACTATCACCACAAATTAACAAGATGAAATCTGTCCAACAGGCAAGCAGTCCTAAACAAGAATTAAAATTACTTTTCACCAGGGGTCCTAAACCTAGAAGGTGCAGCCTCCATCTGATTAAAGACAGAAAGTCATGGACATCCTTTTCTTTCAGTGTTTTTAAGCAGGAAGGAAGCCTCAGCTCACAAGTTCTCCAGGGCAGCTCTTTAGCACTTAAAAGCTCAAACCTATAGCTGAACCATGGTTTTACAATGGCCTAGGTGTTAATATAAATAAAATAATTTGATAACAAATCAAATATTATCTTTAATGCTGCAGATAGGTACTGCTGTAATCCACGATTTCAGTAAAGGCTGTCCTCAGTTTAATGGAAATAAATCGGTTTCCTTGTACTTAATCAAGCATCACTGGGACAGCACAACATCCCAGTAATTAAAAGAAATGTATTTGCCTGCCGGTATATAGAGATATTGTTCTGGCTGAGTAACTTCACTATTTTCTATGATCCTCACACTACACTTACTAGTTTACTGAAGTACTGGCTAACTAATTCTCCTTCATCTTTCTGCTGAGACAAAACAGGAGCCTTCAACTTCAGCTATTCTGAGGGAAAAATACGGATCTCTAAGAAGAAGCAGCTGAAATGAAAAGACCTCCTCCATCTTAAAATACAATATTTTTGTAACTGAAAATACCGTTGTAATCCAATTATATATATTCATTGCATAGAGGGAAAGTCTACTATGTCTTCATCACGACACTCCATTGGAACCAAGATATGTAGTTCTTTAGTATAATTTCATATTGAAGCTGAAGTGTTCCATTTTTTTCAGCCAATTTGCAGAAATTATGTAAAGTTTCCCTATGATAAAATATAACTTTGGTACATCAGCCTAACAGAGGCTTAATTAATGGTCTCCTGGGCCTCTTTTCCACTGGAGCAGATCTGTTTAAGAAGAGTCTTAAACTTGCTTACAGAGGGGTCTTACCATGAACTGGGAATAATTCTCTGTGGCTATGGCAGACGTGTGCTTACACATTAGGCCTGACACTAATGTACCAGGGAAATTATTCTTCACCAGATTCCGCCACCCTGAAAATTCACTGAAGGAGCCCAAGCAGACGAGTTCCTACCACCAGTTATTGGCATGATGGGTTCCAATCCGTGAAGGGCAGATGATGCAGACGATTCCAGCAGACCCTCTCACTGTTCATCCACATTAATGGTCAGATGGCTACACAGCTCTTTTAGTAATGATCCAATGGGTATTCAAAAGTAGACACATTTGTGCACACAATATTCCAGACAAGGCACATTTTTATACCCCACAGGTGTTACTCACTTTTTCTCAACTAAACTAGCATGTGACAAAATACAGGCTGGATATAAAATCTTCCATTATAACTGAGGAACTCTAATGTACATTTTACCATCTGCTTAAAAAATTTTAATCACATGAGCAGAAAAAGTGAAAGGTCAGTAGACTGTATTTGTGTCAACAACACCCTGTACATGACCCAAGTTATTTCCAGTGACTCCTTGCACCCACACAGAGCTCACTGCGAGGCTGGAATCTACAAGCCCTAAATCCCACTCCTTAGGTTTCAGGACCCACTTGAGTTACTTGATGAGTGTAATGAAAAGTATCCTGAGTTTTGTGCTATGGTCTCAGGTGAACCAGCCTCGGAACTCTTGGGAATAATTTCTGCAGAAAAATCTGGTTCTTTGAAACCCGTTTCAAATATAACCAATGACTCCTAAGGCAAGTCATGAACAACAAGTTTTGACCCACGGCCTCCTCAAGCTGGCCCAGGAGCACGCTGGCCCCGGCATGACGCCGGTCACAGACACGGCCGGGAGGTTTTGGAGGCGGACTGTCCCGCAGGCCGGAAAAATCACGGAGAGGCGTGTGAGGATAAAAACACGCGTTCGTGGAGAGGCGTGTGGAGGATAAAAACACGCGTTCGTGGAGAGTCGTGTAGAGCATAAAAACGCGTTCGTGGGCGCTGCTAACCACGGCAGCCTGGGGCAGCACCGGGGTGCGGGCAGGGCCTTCCCTCCTACCGCCTCCCGACCTCGCTCCCCGCGGTGTCCAGGGGGCTGAACCCGGGGGGGGTTGTGTCCAGGGCAGCTGTGTCCCAGGGGGGGCTGTGTCCCAGGGGGGCCGTGTCCCAGGGGAGGCCGTGTCCCAGGGGAGGCTGTGTCCCAGGGGAGGCTGTGTCCCAGGGAAGGCTGTGTCCCGGGGGGGGGCTGTGTCCCAGGGAGGCTGTGTCCCAGGGGGGGCTGTGTCCCAAGGACCGTGTCCTCAGCCCGGGGGTCTCCGGGTGCCCCGGCCCGCCTCGCCCGCCGCCGGTGACGTCACGCGGCCACGTGCCCTCCCCGCCCCGATCCCCCCCCGGGCCCGGCCCTGGCCCCCCGCGCCCCCCGGCCCGGTCCGGCCCCGGTGCCCCCTTTACCTTCTCGTGCTCCCGCCGGAGCCGCCCCACCAGCGCGGGGCTCAGCGGCGAGGCGCCGCCACCGGGGGCCTCCATGCGGGCCGGGCCGCGCCGGCGGTCTCCGGGGCAGCGGGGAAAGGGAGGGGAAGGAAAGCGGCCGGTCTGGGCCGATCTCCTCAGCAGGGCGAATGAGTCCTATAGAAATGTTTGTGCAGGGCGAAGCGCTGGCTCCAGAGCCGCATCCACGCGGGGGCCGCCGCCGCCTGGGCCCGGGGCGCCGCCGCTGCCGGGGGAAGAAGCATCTCAGTGTCGCATTCTGGGCCGCGCCGCCGCCGCCGCCTGGGCCCGGCTCCCGCCGCGCCGGGGGAGAGCCGGCCGTGGGTGCCGGCGCTGGGTCCGGCCGCGCCGCCCGCCTGCTGCACTCTGGGTACGCGCCCGCGGCCCGCGGGAGGCACCCGGCTGCGAGCCGCGAGAGGCGGGCGCTCCACACCCCCTGCCCGGCCCGGCCCGGCCCCCGCGCCGGGCTCCGGCACCCCCGGTGCTCCCGCGGCCCCGTGCTCCGGAGCGCGGGCCCCGGGCGCCAAGGCCGCGGCGTCGGAAAGCGGAGCAGCGGCTGCGAGGCGCTCAGATGGGCCTGCACTAACCCCGGAGCCACAGAGACAGAGCCGTGTGTCCTTTGTAACTGCGAGGTGCTGTCACAGGCAGTGCCCTCGGGATGCCGGCTCTGGAGAGTGTGGTGCACTGGCAGGGCGGCTGGCGGTGAACATGCACAGAATCACAGAAAGGACCTTAAAGATAGAATAGAATCATCACGATGAGAAGAGACCTTCAAGATCATCGAGTCCACTATCTGCTCAGCACTACCCCTGTAACTCCTAAACCACATTGCCCAGCACTTGTGCCAGACACCTCTTAAACACCTCCATCACATCCCTGGGCAGCCAATGCCTGACACCCAAATGTTCCAATGCCTGACACCCAAACAGTGAAAAAACTTTTTTAGTCTCTAATCCAAATCCTGACATCCCCCCTGCCATGAGCAAGGACACATTCTGCTAGACCAGGTTGCTCCAAACCCCGTCCAACCTGGCCTTGAACACTTTTGGGTTATCCACAACCTTTATGGCAGCCTGTGCCAGGGCCTCACCACCCTCACCTGAAAGAATTTCTTCCCAATATCTAACTTAAATTTCCCCTCTTTCAATTTCTACCCATTACACCTCGTCCTTTTTCTACAGTGGGCTGCCGTGACTTGGCAGATTGCAAAATACTCTTTAAAATCAGTTAGAGCAGCACTCTGACTTGCCTACGTGGCAAACTCCCTGCATGGGAAGTGAGTGGTGTACAGCCACCCTTGGAACACCACAGGTAATTTATGTGCAGTAAACTCAGTAGCCAGCTCTGTGAATGCCATTAGACACCTCTGGCATGACACAGTGCTGGAAGAGAGCCATGCTTTAACAGTGTGCTGGATGGCCACGCTGCTGAAGGTATGAGCAGCTTCTTGTGGTGCTTGATGCCCCCCTAGCAGGTGTGTTTCAGCTTATACACTCCAAACACCACAGAGGCCTGTTCACAGACCTTGTGTTTAGTGCTGAACCTTTCCCTTGAGTGATTGAGGTTTTCTTTTATGTTTGCTGGAAGAGCTGAGGGGCTCATACTGTCTCCCCCACAGGGGTTAGTATGTCATAAGATGGAGGTACAACGGGGCGTCATGCCTACATTTAGATCAAGGGTTTGCCTCTCCTGCCAAAGAATCAACACTTCCTTTCCATGAGCAGAGGTAACCCTGTGCACACCACAAAGCAACTGTTTGTGTTATACACAGGACACAGTATTTGCTATGCACTTTTGTAAATCCATGTTCCCATCCCCCTTGAAGAGCTTGTTAAAGGTCTACAGATGAGGAATTTAGAAACAATTTTCAAAGCATGGTTACTCAACCTGGAAGTTAGCTTTTAGCCAGACTTTAATACAGC
Source organism: Emberiza elegans (assembly GCA_024865655.1). Classification (NCBI taxonomy): domain Eukaryota; kingdom Metazoa; phylum Chordata; class Aves; order Passeriformes; family Fringillidae; genus Emberiza; species Emberiza elegans. Next base: position 1,698,467 of record JALJVW010000129.1, read on the forward strand.
TTCCAATATTGCAAATAAAAATTTGCAAGTGCAGCTGGGTAGTTTGGTTTTTGAAATAACTACATCCATAATCTTCAAGAATAATTGAAAGTTAGCTAAAATCTCTGGCATGTGTTTATCACTGAGGAAGGGATTCTGGATCCTTTAAACGGACAAGGGAGATCTATATATTGTTATCAGAAAACAGTTCACCAGCAAAAAGATATCCCAAGTTTAAACAGGCTATACAAATCTTGCAGTCCTTCTAAATGCCCATTGTAGGTAATTCCCTTTAAGCCTGTTCAGAACCTCTTCAGAGCTTCACTTCAGGGCTCAAAGCAGAGATAATACAAATACAGGTAATTTTTAAATCTTGTGGTTGATTTCATTTCATCTCAACTAGATCAGAAGATAAACCAGATGTACAATATAAAGATACAGTATCTTATTTGAGATTTTAATTTTTTGCCTGACATAAAAAACCCTTAAGTAACAAGAGGAGCCACAAAGTAGGAATTCTGTATCACAAGACACTATTTTCTAAATAGAATGTAAAGACATGCAATCATTTCTCTTGGTGCCTCTTCCAAAGACTTCACCATTTCCTGTGCCTTGAGTAGACCATTTAGTCCCTGAATGTGTTGGGTTGAAGGCCTCTGACAGTTCCAAAGTGAGAGGCTGCATCATTATCAGAGTAATGAGTGCTTGCCTTTGGTTGTACTGATGATGGTATGGAATAGTTTATGGCATCCTTTTGTACATTTTGTTTTTCAGCTGCCAATGAAGAAATGTTCTAATAGTGACAAACAGATGGGATATAGCATTTGCCAAAGATGAGCATGAAGCCTTTCTCACATTCTTTTGCACTTATAACCTGTACAAAACCACTGTCACCAGTGAAACTCTATAGATTGTAAAATAAATCAAATTGAAATTTGGCCTTCTAAGCTGCAGATTTTTGTTTACTTGTTTACAACATTAAATCTTTAGATGCCCTACCAGATGATTTTCATAAAACCTTGGAGAAAACTCTGGAGGACTCTCTGTAATTAAGTGAGGGAAAGGCAAATAAGCAAAGCTTGCATGTTCTCTTCCAAGTGTCTGGCTTAGTGCTCAGCAGACATGCCCGTACTGGAGCTGAAGACAGAGCTGCTGGCAGATCTCCTTCCAAACCCCAAGCTGGTCAGATTGGATGAACTTTTAAAATGAGAAATCAGTGTCATGTTTTCAGTTCTGATATGAACAGGTCAGCTGTACCTGTGAGAGCAGTAGATTAGAAGCAAAGTCTTGGAGAGGTCAAGTTAAATTTGCAGCAGAAAACCTCACACCAGGGCTCTGGCTTAAAGACATTCTCCTTTGGCAAAGGAATCTGTACCTTCTCCCAAACTCATTCAAAGTCATTCACCACACTCTGCAAAGACAGCAGCCACAAGGGAGGGGGAAAACAAGGAGTGGACAAAAAGAAGGAGGCATGGGAGAAAATGCCCCAGCCAGTCTTTCTGCAGAGAGAAACAAAGCTGAATCCATGACCCCTCTGTTTTACAAAACCAGAGCCTTAGATCTAAAAACATGGATTGCAACAAAAAGTTGTGGATGAAGACAAGAAGGCTAAGAATCTTGGAGCTCACACATATGTGCAAATACATGCAGAGCCATGCTAAGAACAACAGTTGTGTGGGGATTGGCTGGAAACTGGGTACAGGGGAAAAGCAGCAAGAAGGAGCTCATCATTATCAAGTGGGAGAAAAAGGTATCCTAAGACACAGCTCCCATGAGAGGAATGCATCTTTGGAAAACAAGATGTGACCCACGTGGTCAGAGATGTGACCACCTCTGTTGTCAGCACATGCTCAGCACTACCCCAGTGTGAGAAGAGGAATAGTGAATGAACTCCCCTGGGCCATGAGCAGATTCCCTCATCTGCTGAAGGGAAATTTCATACTCAATCTTCTGTCATGAAAAGCACATGCTAGAACTGTTGGAAAAAACCCAGACTAATATCCTTTTGTTAAAGCTAACTCATAATCAAAACTCCACAAGACCAAGTCCGTCTTGGGGTTGTATATATAATTCTGGCTGCAACACCCACCCTGCATGCTTATTATGAACTTTTAGTGATTTTTAAATTTCTGTGAAAGATTAAAAGCCTTTCCTTGTTGCTGTGATTTGCCAGGAGGATAAGTGCCCTAGCAAATATTTAAGAATAACTGTCTCCACTCTGCCAGCAATAATTGAATATTTTTTCTATCCAAAAGTTTTATTCTGAACAAAATCACTATTAACTTTTCTAATGAATGTTCTTTATGTTGCAGATAAGTCCTTTTGGGCCTTCCTGTTGAAAAAAAAATATGGCCATGAGTCCCCCTCCTTTGTTAAATCAGGAAGGCAACCCAGTTCCACTTGAGCTGCTTAAAGGAGTGCAGCTCTGCAATGCTTGCAGAACCATGGTCAAAGCCTGCACCTCCCTCAGTTTAATCAGCCTGAAACAGCCAGTGGTTTTTGTTCAGATAATGACAATGGAGTCAAACTACAAGACACCTTTCATTGTCCAGACATAGAACAAGTAAGGCTTTTATTTGGTTGTTGTTCTGAAGCATCATGGTGCTGACATTAGCATGTTCCCATCTCCTGTCTTTTCTCATTAGAGAGAGGTGAGAGGCTTCAGGGATGACACCAACATGCTACTCTTTTTTTGGTTACGTGCTTAAATACCTTAACTCATGCCTGAAATGTAAGTTATGGGGCACTAGGTGACAGCTAAACATTTATGTGTCTGTATCACCAACTTAGCCTCACCCTTGCTATCCATCCACACAACTATCCCATGTTGAACATTCTGATACCTGAGAACCATCAAACAGATGGTCCCTCATGTTCAGTTTTTGGACAGGTTTAAGTAATAATTAGGTTGATGTTCATTTGTCTCTGCAGGGAGAAGAAGGGGCCTGATTTTCTGTTTGAAGCTACTGGACCTTAAAGTCCATCCACACAGTGTGTTTTGTTTCCACATTGGTAGTGATGAAGAGGGGTCTGGATCTGTGTATTGGATTCAGTCAGGATACAGAAAATTGTCAGAAATAGCCCATACCTATGCAGACACACACATTACCACACACATCTAGGGACAGCTAGCTAAAAAAACCAAAAAAACAAAAAAATGGAACACAGTGTAAGCTGTCTGGTGAGACCATCTGTAGAAATTTCATTTTTCGTGATAAAAAAGGCATCTATGTAAAATATACATAAGGAGGATAACCAACTATTAGTGTGCATTATGCTTTAACCTTATTATGTGTTTGCTAATAATAACAACAGAGCTTGTTTTCGTGTTACTGTCATGCAGCAAAGTTCTGGGCCCCTCGCAGCGACACAGCTGACTGTACTCTAGCTGCTATTCTGTGAGCACTGTCATGGTTGGTTTGGTACATGAAACTTGGATGCTTTATTTGTATGCTTTGTAGTTGCTTCTGCCATCTTTGATTAGTATCACCTGGAAATCCCTGCTTTTCTGCATGTAGTCACACCCAAGAGGAAAGCCTGACTCGGAAAAGATTAGTGTCACTTTGCTTTTTCCCCTCATCTTTTCCCTGTAAAGGAGGAGAGCTTTCTGATCATGGCAGTGTATCAGTAAAGATAGCCTAGATACCAAATACCTTAAGGGCCTCAATCTCCTCTCATATGTCCCAGAATTAAAGCTGAAATAACTCTGTTGACTTCAGTGGGGATTTATACCTGCACTAGTGAAAGGAGAATCAAGTTCTGAGGTTTGTATGAAGGGTACTGTGAAATTTATTCTTTTAGCTTGTTAAACAGACAGTACCAAAGGCACATTTCCATTAACAGGAAGATTGTGGCATTAAGGATGTCTGTTTTTCTCACAAACTATTTCCTCTCTTGTGCTAAGGTGGTGATGGGGGTGGCACCATGAGAGCAGCCCTTGTGCAGACTCAAGGGGCAGATTTAGAGGTCTCCCACACCACAAATGCTCAACTTCTTTTCTGATGTTTGGGTCACTAACTCTCTTCAATACAGCAACTGTCAAACAAAGCTGGTAGCACAAAGTGTGTGTGAAAGCAAAGCCTGCACTTCACTTTTGCAAGCTAAAACCTTGGCCCACGACAGTGTGTTCAATACAGGTCTTGCATCAGGTCCAGCACGAGCCAGCTGGGCCAGAGCCAGAGAGAATTCTCAACCAGAAGTGGCCTTGTTAAATACTCTTTACTGGGTATGTTTTTCTGCCCATTATTGATCAAGGGCAGGTTATACGCCATTATTTTTTGCTGTAGAACAGGCAGCCAGTTTGATGCTGTTAATGTCTCAGAAAACTCTTCCCTTTGGTTTCCAGTTTTTAGGAGGGGTACCTGCTAAGGGGGCATTCCCACTGCCTTCTTTCCAAGTGATCAAGGGACATTTCTCCAAACAATTTGGTTCTTGTGTCTACAATGCAGCAAGCCAGCACAGAAGCGCTAAACTGCTTCTCAGATTTTTCACCTGAGTTTCTGTGACTGAAGTAAAGCTGGTAACTACAAAGGTTGGGTTTATCATTATTTTCAATTAATAACTTTGTCTATCCTTTTAATTGTAATTTCTTATTCACTTCAGGGAACTATTTACATATATTTACATATATTTATTTATACACTTTAACAAATGTACTCATATTAAAATAGGGCATTTCTCTGACAAGCTTAAACCTGCTTCCCTATCATTCAACTTCCCTTTCATTTCACCTTTTGTTTTCTTTCTTGGCATTTTTTCTACTTTAAAACACTGCATTTTGTTGCTAAAGGCACCTTTGGTTTCCAGATATCCTTCCAATTTTGTTTAATTCTTCTCTGTAAAATCGCAAATGATATTGAGCATTTCATTGATTTTTAACAAAACAGCTGGGATGGGAATATGACAAACCAAAGGAAGCCAGAAACCACAGTCCTCTACTTGTGCTGCTACAAACCAAAAGCATATTACAATTCATTCCTACAATTCATTCCTGCAAGTCCTTTCTTAAGCATGTAATCCCAATTATGGACACAGTCCTCATGGCTTCAGGGAAAGTAACTTCATGATCCAGGACTCTCCTCAAGAGAGAAAAATTCATCAACTTGCCTAAGAAGGAGTTTCTCTGGAAGCTGTAGACTGAGGAGAGTCAGAGCACGACTGGAACTCTTTTTTGCATAACCAGATCAAATCTGGCCTTGGTAATAGTGAGAAATTATTACCATCTGAATCCTAATCCATGGCATATGCAATTGGGGCTGGGTGGTCTCATTATAACTTCTAGGAGAGCAAGCCTCATCTCATAAACCACCACTGCAGGTGGCACTTCAAATGGAGGTCTGCAGGCTCAGCAGTGTAACTCCACTTCTTGTTGAACTCACCGAGCATTTTTAGCAAAGGAAATGCAACAAAGTCAGTTGTCTTCATATTTTCTGACCCCTGAAGATTCCCACAAGATGTTTATTATCATTATTTAGACAAAGAAAAAAGAATAAAAGACTTGAAGTACATATTTTCTGTGGAGTGATGTAAACTACAAATATTTAAGCAAACATCAGTAAGATGACCCCAACATTTAAGGCAAGCAACAATGAGCCCCAAAGAGGGGAATGCTTCCAAAAGACGCAGTCTGTGTTTTCAGGACACATGTACAAATAATACCAATTTTATAAAACAGAACAAGTTAGGATTTATTAGACTCCTATGCTAAAGACAAGTGGGTTTTTCCATACCCTTTGGCATATCAAATGTAATTGACCTCATTGAGAGGAGAGACATTCAAAGTGTTTTAATAACCTGAACTGGGCTCCATATCAATTTACATGAAGAGCCCTAACTGGTGTCTGTTTACTGGCATTTATTGGGCTCCATTACAAGGAAGGTGCTGCCTGCCCATCTCTCCTCATTTCTGTTTTCATCTCCATGCAAACCTGGCCCATTCTGCCACAGCAACAGCTAGCAGGCGTCCTTGAGTGCCATCCCTGTGGTTTAAAATTTGCATGGAAAATTATAGCTGGCCCAAAAGCAAGTCCAAAACATCATCACCCATGGTGGCAGGACTGGAAGGGCAGCACTTCTGAACACCCCCTCAACAAGAGGGTGGCAACTCAGTGAAGAGAATATGCAGCAATATTTGCCATTCTTGGGAACAAAGATGTTAGGGCTGCTTGTCCATGGAGAGCCCTGCACTTTGGGTCAGACATGTTTGCTCTTGGCTAAAAAACAAGTTTTTGACATGAGACAGCCTTGATAGGGAAGTTGCTGCTAAGGCACAAAAGTGATGCTGGTGAACTAAAGACATTAGTGTAGCTCAGTTAAGAGCAGATACTACTTTTATATTTTATTTCAATGTATTTTGAATTTATTTGTTTTCAAAAGCATCTAGAATTTAGGAGACATGTATATATATATAATAAATCAAAGTAAGTGAGGAAGTGACAGCATAAAGGACAGAAGACTTTGAATAATATGTTTCATTTTAAAATTACAAGAGCATAAATGCACAAAGTCTTAGAGGCCTCCATCCAACAAAGCACTTACATGTATACTTAATTTTAAGTCTCCCTACAGTCACGCTTTGCTGAATTGAGGCATAATAATGGTAAACTTATAGGCCAAATTCTGGACTGAATTCAGTAGATGCAGATGTCTTTAAAAGGAAACAATATGTGTATGCAGAAAGCACATCTCTAGACACGCATGCCTGATCACTTGCATTCATGTTCAGAAACTGTCAAATGCAGGAACATTTGTTTCCCCTGATTTAAAATACTTGCCTTGTTTGACACAGAGCCACTTTGCCAGCAGAAAAATGGTCTCTGCCCAGAAGACCTTACAATGTGAAATTTGGAGAGATGAATAGCAGGTAAAATATAGAAAAGGATGAGAATGGAAGAGAGCTGAAGTAATAAGCTCACATGGTTATTCATTATAGACATGTGCATTCTGTGGTTGCCAAGTTATAAGTTTTAAATATAGAAGTTTACTTTTATGTACAAGTAATAATTATTAACAGAACACAAATCTTAGGGGGCTCTACAGATCATTTTGACAATCCAGAGTGAATGGGAGTTTTGCCACTCATTTCAATAGAGTCAGGCTTTTATTCTGAGACTCTGCTTTAACCCATATGTCCCCAAAAGAGAGCACACACAAACCCTTACAGCCCAGCCAGCTCTGCTCTGACCTACAGAGCCTGGAAACTGGGGTGCAAACATCTGGCAGCTCCCAGCTCTCAGAAAGAGGAAGTGTCATTCATCACACATCTGTACTAAACAGCAGCATGCCAAGCAGCAACAAACCTTCTCCAGCCTTTCTTACAGCCAAGCCTCCCAATTAACCTCCTGTCATCCAGAGATCAAGTAGGAGACTCTCACAGAAGAAGATTTGCTCCACTACAGCTCAGCTTTCAATTCTGCCACACTTTTCTGAGATGGAAGGGGAAGCACACAGTGTAGAACAGCTGGGGAGGAATGGTCTGTGCCCATGGCCATGCTCACAGCTCCCACCCCTCCTGCAACCCTGGGAGCTCCTAATGCCTCATACCCCCAGCTCACATAGCAAAAGGGATTTAAAACTGTCAGGCAGCAGCTTTCACTATTAACTTCCAGTTTTGAAACAGCTGAGACTTAGAGGCTTTGAGGGAATCTGGGTCCGATTTTTATTTTTAGATAAACTGCCAGGGAAATAAATCACACAATAATGATTTTCAGTAATTTTTACAGGAAAACTGACAACTCACTGTGGTGAGTCAGTATTTGCAGTGTACTCTACAATATTGTGTAAGCACTTTAATTTCATCCATGATTGAATGAATTCAAGGGGTCTGGGTTTGTTCCTTTAGCACTTTGGAGGTGTTTCAGCATGAGGTGGAAGAAGGTAGCAAAGGACAGACTTTGTCCATGTTGTTGCAGTAGACAGTTTCAGGAATTATGCAAAGTCATACAGATTTCACATTTCTTCTACTATATCAGAACTTCCACTTCACCCAAGAGAAATAAAATTCAGTTATTACAGAGATAGACACTAACCTTAATTAAGTCACTGTAAGGTTGGAGTGATACAGGGGTTGCCCATGCTCTTGCCCTGTTTCAGTGAATCTCTTTGGGAGGAGAGCTTTCCAGAAAGATGATTCTGATAAGCAAAATAGCTTTGTAGTACTAGCAAAGAAAACCCCTAAAAATTGGAGGTTTTATCTTTGCACGTTTGGTTTTGTTCCTTTTGGGTTTGTTTTGGGTTTTTTTTTTTTTTTTTGAGGGTTTTTTGGTCTTTTGTGTGGGTATTTTTAAACTTCTCTCAAAAAAACCAAAATCTGACACCCCTCTGAAACGAGGCACAGGCTCCTTGGGCTCTGAGTAAAGAAACTGGCTTTAGTTCAGTGACTTCAACCCGGCTCCACACTGTCTGAAAGGTCCTTTCACAGGGAAGTTAATGCAATATCTTGGCCTGAATTACTTCCTTTTTATCACTACCTTCATGCTATTTAGATATAGATTTTTTAGTTAAATGTACTTGTTAAATTTTAATGTTCTTTTGAAACACTGATGAATTCAAATACCACTATATGCAGCTTGCTGGGTCCAAAGAGTCACACTGGGAATGAAGCTGTACTTGAGCCATGCTGAAGCAGTTTAGCTGGAGCAGAGGATTTTTGTTTTTTCACTGGAGGCGTGATGCAATAACCACCCAGCTGATAAGCTTTAACTAATTTGCAGTTTCCCATTTATTCTTATAAAACACTACAGTAAGCTATGTTTGGAGTGGGTCTTCCCCCAGACTGCATACACTGTGACCTGATTTTCTCCCTGCCACGTGTTCAGCACCCCCAGACACTCAGCTGTGTGTGTGAGACAGGCATGCCCTTGTCCAAGGGGGCTGCACAGACAGTCACTGTCCCCTGGGCACGGGCCAGGCTGAAGGCAGCCCCAGCCAAGTACACACAGCTGCACTGCACTTGGAGTATTGCACAAACTCAGTGGAGAGAACTAGCTCTTAATGTAGCTGTAGGAGCAACCAGATATTATGTGAATGAGAGGAAATAAATACTGGGTTCTTTACTTGCAAGTGTTCTTTTGGTTGGGATGATGGTTTGTTATGCAACTGAAATGTGAGAAAAAACAAGGAACCAGTAATTTCCTCTTGCATTCACAAGACAACACCAAATATCTCTTGAAGCTCAATTATGATGGAAAAGGAAGCGTAATGGTTAGGTCTGGTTATGTCAAGGCAAAACAGGAATATTAGATCAGCTACCCCAACTTGCACAGCAAAAGCTCCTAGACCACCAAAATAGGTTTGCATTCAGTTTAATACTTTAGACTTTGATTAACAGCTTCTACATGACTAAATTGCACTGTTCAGAGACACCTTGTGATAGTCTGAGGACCACCAAGACAGGCAGAGCCCATAATGAAACCCAGCAGAGTTCCAGCAGGCACTTGGAAACACCAGCTTTATTTCCAGTTTCCACTTCAGTTTGCAGACATTGGTTGTTCTGACACATTTCCCTGCCAGCTGAAAAAGCTCCCTGGTACCCTGTATTTTCTTCCCATGAAGGTGCTTATACATTATAATTGAGTCACTTCTCAATCTTCTTTCTATAATGAAAGATAGAATAAAACAGCCTGCGGCCTTTAGAGCATAGGCAGCTTTCCAGAAGAGTTTATGAAGGAGTAGAGGAAGTCTTAATTTCCCTATTTACAATACAGTATCAGTCATCTCCCTTTTCAAACTTGCCAGAAGCCTTTGATTCCTTTTGGAAAAAGCTGTATACTCACATTAAAAGGCACATAATCATGTATCAGCTCAGATAGCCCTTGGTCCCTCAGACTGCTTTTGTGGACATGAGCACTATTTATGACAAATCAATTTGGACTTGCATGGCAGGTAAAAATGTAAATCTTATCTAAAGCCAAAGCTACAGTGCTACTTTTAACAGCAGCTTTTATTTCACTGAAGTATTTTCTTTTCATAGAAGTAGATTTCAACTAATCTTGCACTGATTTGAGAAAACCCTTTGCAGATCCCAGTGTCCCAGACTGTTTGCATTACAGACTGATTGCCAGCACAGTCATTGAAGGACAGGGGCTGTTCCCCTCCCAGCACCTTCTGGAGGGCCTGCCCAGGCCTCTGACACACAGCTGTTTTCTGAACACAAGAACCAGCATGCTTTGGTTGGTTTCTAGCAAAAGCACCTGTGTATAATCTCATTATTAAAGAAGGAGTCAATGAGGAAAATCAAGTTTCACCTCTGATGGCCCATGTAGCATCCCCGAAGAGCTGTGCCTCAGCCATTCCTCTGGGAGCTTGGGGTGGCACAGACCTGCTCACAGCCAGGTGTGTGCCAGGGGCCCCTCCACGGCCACCTGAGCTGTCCCTGTGATGGTTCCATGAATCCATCCCTGCCCTTGCTGGTTCCCAGTGGTGTCCCATCCCCTGGAGCCAAAAGCTCCCTGTGAAAGCCTTGCTGTCCCCTTCCTGCTGCCCTGCCTGTGGCAGCAGCTCCCCTTGCTCATCACTGGGGACCCATTTCCATGGAATCTGCCAGGGCAGGCTCCCCAGTGCCCTGGCCAGCCCTGCAGGGCCGTGCCTGAGCCACTGGTAATCGTGGCTTGTAGGAGGAAAAAGCCACTCCATTCCCCGACACAGCACAGCCACTGGCACCCACGGTGTCACAAATCCTGTCAGGGCTTCCCTGTCTGGCACTAAAACCATACCTATTATTTATGGATACCCCTTTTTAAAATTAGATGATTACAAATTAGAAAATACATGTCCTTAAATCTGAAAGTGCAAAGAGGGGTTATAAATATGCTAAGTCATTCTTTTATGTGACCTGAATAATTATGGAAACCGTAAGAGTTGCAATTTAAAAGGATTTTGAAAACACATCATCTTTCAAAAGATACATCAGTAGAAGGTCATCTGTGTGAAATTCATTGTGTGAATTTTCTGATGGAATAGATAGACCTAAAGTAAGATGACAGCTGCCCTCTCATAATTAGCAAGTAGGAGGCTGAAACAAACTGAAAGCCACCCAAAATATCAATATCAAAGTACACATAAAGGAATCAGCATGAAGATAAGCACTGTGCTAAAATCTCTACGAGATGCTGCGCTGGGCTTAAAGGAAGCGGCTGATTTTTAATGCAGACACAATACACGTGTAATTATGGTATAGTACAATTATTGCAGCAGCAGATGCAGATGCTGCCCTGTGCAGGCTGAGCACACAGCCAGGGCTGTGCAGTGGGGCAGTCCCAGCCCGGGCAGACACAAACCTGCACACCCAGAGCCTCCCTTCTGTGCTGCTCACCCTGTGCCTCTGCCACAGCAACCCTCAGCCACTCACACATCAGCACTGTCACTTCTAATGGTGAGGGACACGTCCCATTGTCTTCTGGCATATCACATTTTCTTTGAAATGACTTGTCCTAGATTTTTAGATTAAAAATAACGACTATATAATTCATATATACCACATAAATTTTATATTAAAAAAAAAACCTTAAAACCATACCTACAGTACTTTAGTACCTGACTTGTATATTTATGTGACTATTGTTAGAAGTGACTAATTGGGTTTGATTAGCTTCATCATTAATATTCTGTCCATAATTTAACATGCTTCAATAAAATACCCTAAAGCAGTATAATGATTAGATTTCAGGAATATGTGTTTTGCAATTAAGTTGCTCTTGATTTTGATATGCAGATTAAGAAATGGTGGTCTCATTTAAAAAAAACTGCCCTTATTAACTCAGCAGTATACTCTGAAGATTAGGTAAGAAATCCAAGATTTTCTCTTTGTATATGCTAGTTAAAATGTATTTCAATCAAGCATATGTGGGCAAATCAGATTTGATTAGTTTAAGTTCACAGTCATTCTATCTAAATGAATAATGTGTCACCTAACATTGCAAAAATTTGATTAATAGTTTATCAGTTAATTAAAAATGGGGTTTAATTTTTCTTTTTTAGGAAAATGCAAGGTAGATATTCCTTGTCTTCATCATAAATGCAAATTATTTCAGCTTGAATCTATTGTTCCTTGCTCGCTTCTTAGCCAACTGGCAAGAAAATAAAGCTTTTAAAACTATCTCTTTTAGAGAAGCAGTAAAACTTTGTTTGCTTACACATATGGCTGCCAGTTGTCCAAGTTCAAGTGGAATTATTCCTGTACACGCTTTTTCCTCCCCCAAACTCTGCAGGGACTTTTTGGAGAGAACTGGCTTTGCTGCATCCCACAGCAGGTCCAGGAGGACTCTGTGAGTGAGGAGTCCAGGCAAGACCCACCAAAGGGGTCAGGGAGAAGAGAGGAGATTCCAGCCGTGCTGGGGAGCAAAAGGGACAGCACCCGGGGACAGGCAGCCCCAAGAGGGGAGCACCAAGCCATGGGCAGCCCTTGGTGACTCCTGTCAGCCGGCATGAGCCCATCACAAACCCACAGGGGCACAGGAGGAGGGTGGCAGGCAGGGCTCCAGCCAGGCTGGGTGTCTGAGCACTGCTGCTGTAGGTTGCACCATATGTGTATCCATATCGTATTCGATGATGTATAGAATATTGTACCAGCAGAGAGGAGAGCAGGATGGAGCTCTCAGTGGTGTGGGCATCTGTGTGAGCACTCTGTACTTGCCTGCTCTGTATCCCCAGCTCTATGTGCATATACACACACACATTATCTATCTAGCTGTATATCTCTTTGTGGTACATGATTTGCATACTGTAAACAGATCTTCAGCCTTGCTGCTGGTTGGACTTGAACATGAAGCTGCAGCAGCTTCACCTCTCAGGCCCTCAGATCCTGCCTGACACGTTTTCCTCCAATGTTACGTACACAGAACAACTTGGAAAGGAAGGGAAGCTTCCTCCATCTAAGGAGCTTTGAAAGTTGTTTACAACCACCAACATTTAGAAAATGGCATTGCTACAAAAAGAAACAAATGTGAAAAGCTAAAAACTGGGAAAACAGAAAACTGGTTTCCTTCAAGAACTCAATTAAGTTATTTGGTGCAACCACATCATATAGTTTTAATTATATTCTCCCACATTACACTTTCTACATGATTTTACATTATCCAGGGCACAGCATGAATAGCACTCTGAGTTAGCAGGCGTGAAATGTGTACATCTACACATGACTCAAGTACACAATGGAAGATGCTTAGCACAGTGTCTCCTAAAGATGCTCCTACAAGTCCCCATGATACCCTGAGGAAAACAGCCAGGATTTAAGCAGGGAACATAGCACAGCCTTCACTCTGCAGGAAACACTCACAGGAGGTGCCTCTCATCGCTCTGAGGGTGGGGCTGCTACACAGCAGCCTGTGCTCCCTGTAAGCATCACCATCAGAGCAGGTGACATGGGCAGCATGGTGGTGACTCTGGTAACTCTTCAGCAACAACCAAGAAAATTGCTTTTCTTTAAAAAGCCTGTTCTTTTTTTTTTTTTTTTTTGAAGTTGATTTTAATGTTAAAACCAGTCCAGACTATTAAAACTACTTAGTCCTAAACAGTTGGATGAACTCATGCATTCGAGTTTGTTGCTTCTCCCCTCCAGCACTGTCCTCCCTCTGGCTCATACACTCTGCCTCCAGTGCTCCAGAAGCCCAGACTGCTCCACCCTGTTTTCATCCACTCAAACATTTCTACATCCTTTTCAATCTGTGTAAATCAAACCTCTTATTTTAGTCCTTTTATCGGTAACTCTTCTGTTCCCTTGTCACCTGTGCTTTATATCTTTATTTTCCTGTATAAGGCAGCCTCACAGAAATGACTGGAAAAACTATTACCCTTTCTCCTTCTCTCCATAGCCACTGTTGCTGCCACATCAGGAAGAAATCAGCTACTTAATTACAGCGTATGAGACAGATAAAATGCCAATTTTGCCTCCTATTTATAATGATCACTTAATTTTGCAGGCACCCCACAAAGAGCAGAATCTGCATGCTGGTCCCTCGTATTTTCATATTGTTATTAATAATCTGAGCATGAGGGGGGTGAAAGACAGAAGAGATCATATTTGCTGCTGTACAGCTCTGCACTAGCTATCATAACTGTAGCACAATAATCCTATTTGTGAGCAACTAAATGTATCTGTATTAATCACTGAGTCATACAATTATTGAAGTTAGAAAGGACCTTTAAAATCGAGTCCAACTGCTAACCCAGCACTAACAAGCCCACACTAAACCATGGCCCTCAGTGCCACATCCTCACATTTTAAACCCAGCCAGGGGTAGCACTGCCCACTGCCCTGGGCAGCCTGCTCCAGTGCCTGACCACCCTTGCAGTGGGGAAATCTTTCCCAAATCTTTCCCAACATGCTGACACAAACAGTCCCTTCTGACCTTATAGGCATCTTTTGATTGATTGAGAAGAAAGATAAAAAGGAAAGAAAAGCATTATTTGATTACCCATTGAGTAAAAACAGAAGAAAACCAATAGCAGTAAAAGAACTGAAGAATCTCCAAGTGCAAGTGGAAATGTACAGTTACATGCCCACAGGTTGTATTAGGGGGCTTTGAGTAACCTGGAAATATGGATCCATCAGGAAACACAATTCACCTCAGTGGAAGCTAGGAATGCTCAGACTTCTTAAAATCAGGTCCATAAAGACTAACACCTAGAGAAGTGTGTCCCTAAGATAGCCAGAAGCTAATTGGTCATGGATAATAATATAACATGCTTGCCCTCCACCATTAATATGGGGCTATATTAATATATCATGGCTTGGTAACATAGTATGACTGGAATCTATATCAAATGATTATGTCAATGGTCCATTAAGCAAATAGTACATTAAACCAATGGAAGAGCATTAGGTGTTTGCTCCATAAATGGGTATATAACAGCAGGTTTAGGATTTAAGACTCCCCAATAAATGCAATATTATATAAGCTGCAGGTTAGCAACAAATTTGCTCTACCTCATTGATTTCCATATAGAACCAGCCACAAGGAGCCATTTTCTATCCTAAGGTTTGCACTGTAGCCTATTAATATGAAATATTTTCCTATGAAAAGCCATACAAACATGACCATGTAATTCCCTTCTAACAGAAATGTTTCATTAGTGTTTCTGATCGAGGTCATCAATTCTTCTTCATCACATTACTTCCATCTTATCCAGCAATTATTTACAATACCAATGACACCAAACACATCTCCTATGCTTTTTTTCCCCACCAATGTTTGAGTTCTGCTTGTCACAAAAGTTCAGTGATGATGAAAACTCTTGAACAGGAGCCTGTGCAGGATGAAACCCATCCTGTAGTACCCTGATGCTGAAAGGAGATTATTCAGATGAAAGAGGTTTGACTCCTGTACCTGTTGCCCCTGCAGGGTTGCAATAACTTCCAAAAAAAACCCTAAAATAAAAACACAAATAAAGTAAAAACACACACACAAAAAAAACCAAACCAAAAAAAACCAAAAAACAACCACAACAAATTCAGGTTGTAACTGGAGATATTTATCCACAGTTCCAGGAATGGATTGGAATTGCAACACTTGCACAGGTCACCAGGCAGCCATCAGCTGGCATCTGACCCAGCCACGCCAGGTGGAAGCTGTACAAGTGTCAAGGTGAGGGGCACACATGACAGCAGGAAGGTCACAAAGAGCTGAGTCCCTCCAGTGTCAAACTCCGTCTCTGGGCACAGGATTAGCCCCAAAGTCACCTCAGTTGTGTTTTGCTGCACGGGCCCTGCCAGACACCCCCAGATTTGCCTGGCCTCTCTCACTGCAGCTGCTGAGAAAATTCTGACAAGAGGCTGGGTTGCTCTTTACCTCCCCAAGCCCTCCAACCCTCATGTTCAAACCATCTGCAAGGAAAAACCCTTCCACCTTATAAAGAAAACATAGGAGACCATTTCTCAAACAAACAAAGCAACTGAAATTAAATTATAATCTTTAAGTGTGTTCCTGTGTCGTGTCCCAGCAGCAGAGCACAGGGCTGATGTCCTTCAGCACACAGCTCAGTCATGGCAGCAATCACTCCCCCCCAGCACCTTCCCAACCTGCCTGTCCTTACTCTAGATCAAGAGTCACCTTTTTTGTGTATCCTTTAACAAACTCACGTAAATAAAAGCCATGTGGTATTGATAGACACTACTACTCTGTAACAAAGACTTCAAAAAAAAACAACATGGACAGGAGATGCAGAACCCAAAGGTTCAGGCCAGTTATTATAAACTGAAAAGGAATTCAAAAATAAACCACTAAGTCACTCAGTACAAGCTGCAGCTGGGGCCAGGTCTCTCCCACTGTTCGAGCTGAGGAGCAGCAGAGCTTTGGGGGGCACAGACCCTGCATCCCAGAGCTGCCCCACCTCTGTCTGCGTGGTTCAGGTGCCCAGCCCTGGTTTTGGGCAGCTCCAGGTCCATGCTGTGCCCCCAGGCCAGGCAGGCTGCCATCACCCAGTGCCTCTTCTCCACAGCCGGGCTGTCACCACCCCTCCCTTGCAGCACGCTCTGGGGCTCCCAGCACAGCTCTCCCCACCTCCACCCCCTCAAGGGCTGCCCGGTGTGGTTCCCATGCACTCTGCTGAGGTCCCCCCTGGCCTTTCCCTTGCTGGGGTTTTTCCCCAGCACACCCAAGTTACAGCTCTTGTGCTTCTCTCACACATCAAGCACAAACTGCTCCCCTCCACATGTGTTTCTGTTCATCAATACACAGATCTGGTGACACTAATCCTCTCTAGTTTCAAAATGGTTAATGGTTTTGGGCTCAGCTTCTCTCCACTGTGCGTTCAGCTTTCTGGCCTCTACAAAGCAAGCATAAAACAGAGTTTCAGACACTTCTGTTCACTGAGCACAAGAGTAAAGTGCTTGAAAAGATGCAAGATAGTGAAAAATCAGTGCGGTGTGTTTCTGCCTCATTCATGCCTGCCAATATCATTTTAAAAAAATCAATAGATTGCAATTTGCATTCATTTTAATACATTTGCATAAACTCAGGCAAATACATTGAAAGCTTTGTCCCTAACAACTTTAAAGTTATGCTGGAGCAAAACACCAGCACGGAGAGCTCCGTACAAGCTGCTGCCTTGGGGGTGGTTAACGTGGGCAGGTTTTGCTCTCCCTGCCCAGCTCCACCTGGGCAGGCAGCGTGGGCAGGGAGCAGGGCTGGGCTCTGCCCTGGCAGCACCCTTGGGAGGGATGGGCACGTCCCTGCTTACAGCAAGGCAGCCCTTGGGTGAGCCCAGACTGGTTTTATGACTGCAGGTAAGTTCTCAGGCTCAGAGCTGTCTGTTTTGTTTCACTCCCACGTTTTGGAGCGCAGCGTTAGGTCCCTGAGGAGCTGAGCAGGCTCACATTACCTGCAGCACTCACTGAGCAGGAGATAGGTAGTTCAGGGGCACACAGAAATGTGGTTTCACATTGGGACACAGGCTGGAGCTGGCTAAAAATCTTTCTTCCCTCGGCTGAGCCTCTGGGTCAGATCTGTGAATTCACCTAGCTCCACCAGCAGCCGTTTCTCTTTCCAGGAACTATTTCATTTCCCAAATCCATAGCTGATCAGACATAAAACTTGTTGCAAGACTCTGGGATTGCTTTAAGAAGCATCAGGTCTGCTGGCTCCCAGCTGAGTTCAGCCAGAGCAGCATCCCCTCAGCCTGTGGTACGAGCTGTGCCCAGGGGATGTCCCGGGCACTTCCTGGCATGGCCAGGTAAACCCAAGCAGGCAGGGCACTGCAGCACCAGCAGGGAAAGGCACAAACCCCAAATGCACCCTGCACACCCCAAACTGGCACTGTGCAGCTCAGTCCTTCAGCAGGGCACGCAGCCACCCCAGCACCCTCAGCACAGAGGGTCTGAGCAGACACAGGGCTTCTCCAAGGTTTCCAAGCCACATTGCCCTGCCCAAGTGGTGCTGGTGGCACACAGGCGCAGCGTGGTGCCCTCAACATCAGCAATCAGCCACAAGCAGCACCACCAGAGCCTACCAAGACTTAAGGGGAAGAAAAAGAGTGCTGCTTACAGGCCTAAAACCAAAAATACAGGGGTAAAAATGAAATGACTAACGGCTTTTCTGTGAAATGTGTAAAATGTCATCAAGAGAATAAAATCTGCAGTTGGCCGAAATACGAAGAATAAAAAAATTCATAAATACACTGAGGCCTTCAACATTGCATCTAGACCAAAGAGGAGCAATGTGTTGGAAAAAATTCTTCCAAATTCAGTTCAGAGAAGCTGATTTCTGATGTTCTTCAACTCAGAACTTGGAATAATTTTTTCCCCCGTAGGAACTTATACAAAAATGACAAAGAAGAAAAAAATATATAAAAAGCCAAGAAATAATGACTTTTTAATCTTTGATGATATCTACTCAGAGGGTAACTATCTACAAGGATTGCAAAATTTAACCTATCATTTCCATAGTGACAACAGAATTTATAGATTAATAGATTTATAGAATTTAAACATTTGGAACGAAACCATCTGGCTCAGCAATAGCCAGCCCCAGACTTAGTGCTTCAATAGCTAGAGCTCTTCTCACTGAACAAAAGCCAAACCTCAAGTCATCAACAGCATCTGGCTATGATAAAGCCCTGCTCCAACACCAACTATTCAGAGATGCTCTGCTAAATTAGCAGGATGCGCCTGAGAAGCTGAACTGCACAAAGGGGGAAGTGGAGACGCAGTAGGTGTCCTCTGGGAGAGCTGGAGAAGGTGCTGAGCATGTGCCCCACTGGGGCAGGAAGAGGATGATGGAAGCTGAGGAGACAGACTCAATTTTTTAACCCTGCTCTCACAGGGGTCAGTTGCTGTCTGGCTGCTCACAGATGTTTCCAGCTGGGGAGGAGGCAGCTCCTGGGAGCAGCCAGCGGGGTGGTGCCGTGTCAGGGAGGGTGACAATGCAGAACCCAGCTCCACTTGCCCAAGGAAGCCACCTCCACACTCTCCCTGTCCCCATCCTCAGCTGGGGACCCAAACCACCAAATTCCTCCTCAGGGAAGCAGCGTCTCCAGGGCTGGGGTGCACAGAGGCTTGCTCCCCACCCAGCCACCAGCCCATTTGGAAGCCACTTCTGTTCCTCAGTGTTAAGGTAGAAATAGAAAACTTGAAACGAATCTCTGACATTTTATAACTGCATTTTCACTAACAAATGTAGACGACACATTTATTGACATTGTAACAACTCCTTCAGGACAACTACATTTTTTAAAAAATGGAAGAATAAAGATAAATCTCCCATAGATATTGCAATGAATCTTACCCTGACATCCTAACAGCTCTGATTCAATCCTTGAATAGGGAAGAGCTCATTAAAAATATCTTCCCCAGCCGCTGCATGGGGCCGATGGCTCCTTCAGCCCAGCCCCAGCGACTCCGGCGTGCAGCTGGTGATGCCAGACAGGCACAATTTATGGTTTCATGAATTTGATGAAGTGATATATACACTCAGATTAGTATGTTTGTAAGAATTGTAAAGGTTTCAGGCCCAGATTTTGTGAACCACAAGTTTAATTGGCCCGCGATTACTATGACTGCATATGCAAATTAGATCAGCGCAATTTCACATGTAAATGGCCATAAATTGGGCACGAAGAGCCTGCTGTGGACTCACTGCCACTCGAGCCAGCCCCTGAGCTCTCTCCACCTGCACCTTGCTGGTGCTGCTGCCCCCAGGATCCAGCTACAGAGCTCTGTCAGCAATGCTGTGAAACGTGGCTGGAGGTCAGGGCTGGGCACAGCAGAGGGAGAGGCACGACCAGAGCGGGGCAGGCAGCAGGGGCTGAGCCCAGAAACTGAGCCAGAGCCTCTGCAAGGAGGCTGCTCCCCTCACCTCATGAAACCGTGCCCCAGGCCTCTGCCAACGGCTTGCCCACGCTGGGAACTCACCAGCAGCTAGAAACAAATTTTACCCCAAAGTTTTTCATACGGGCTTGGTTGCAATTCAAAATTTTCACAAGTTTTCCAGACTCCAGCACCTTTCCCAGGACAGCCTCTCCCTCCTGGGTTTTGGTTCAAGCCAAGTGTCCACAGTCAATGGGAATCCTGAGCCACAGGATTGAGACCAACCCCTCATTTTAAGGCCATTTGGCAGATTTGAACCCAGGCTGATTTGAACCAGGGCCTGGAGCATTGGTGCACTGTGGCAGCATCTCACCTTGGTGCAGAGCTGGGGACACCCAGCTTTGGGGCCCAGGGGGAAATGCTGCAGCACCTGGGGACACTGCAGAGGGGCACCCAACCCAGAGAGAGCAGCTTCTGCCCTGTTTCCCTAAACATCTCATTTGCACACTGCAGATGTTGTTGCTCTTTTTAACAAAGAAAGACTTCAGATCTTCAGCCATGGACTTGGAGCTCTTCAAAAAGAAACAATTCAAAGGCTAAAAACCTAATATTAATGAAGAAAAACAGAGCTATGCAAGCCTGAGACAACTAATAACCTATACAGAGCTATAAACTGATAAAGATTTGCTGGTCTTTAGCAAGAAGCAAAGCACCAAGAGTTTTCAGATAATAGGAAGACTCCTGCATTCAGTCTATGTGAACAAGATGCTTTAGGCTTAGTTTCCTCAAGACTTTTGTGCCATTTATGGACCATTTCTGCATGTAAAACAGGAAATTAGTGCACTAAAAATGACTTACGCACCAAATTAGTCTGTTTTCATACCCACAAAATCCCAAAGCAGCTCTATTTAACTCTGACCCAAGTGTTCACCTCAGGGGTGAATTACCTAGAGAAGCTGGAGTCAGATGGAAAAGCATTTGCAGCTTTAGGAACCTTATTTTATACATTCACCAATAACTTCATTGTGTGGAAACAAGCGCAGATTTGGTGCACGTTGTGCCATGACCCAACGTGGCAGGAACCCTTCCCATAGCACCAGATCCCCACACTGCTGCCACTTCTGACCATGTTGGCTCTTCTCATGTCTTTCCATTTTAGATGAGCCCTAAAAATATATTCCAAAATAAAAAATGAATCCAGTATACCCAACCTCAATAACCTGCAAATGTTGCAATGACACAATTTCAGCACCCTGCCACTGCTGGGCTGTGAATCTCACACAGGAATGGGGATACAGATCTTTTATTCCCACACAGAATATTCCTTCCATGTCATCCCCTGCCTGACACAGGGGCTCAAGGCACCTTCTAAGGAAAGCTGAACATGTTGTACAACAGCCTCCCAGACTGTGGAACTTGTTCCCACCCCTTTTGGGAGCATTTTCCAGAAATATGGATCTCCTCCCAGTGCAGGAGGCACTGTTCAAAACTTCCCTGTAACTATTTCTTAGCCTCCGGGTGTGGGTTAGCTTTCAGGAGGTCACAAGTAAGAACTGGAATAGAAATTTGTATCCTTTGCTCCCTTTAACTCCATGCAATCTCCTCTGTTTACATCTGCAAGCTACATCAGCAAAAACATCCTGCACAGATGAACTCTACAAGTACATAATAAATAAATAATAACAATAACAGTTTGTGTTAATATAGCACCTCTAATCCAATTATCTGAAAGCTCTTTGCAAATACTAATTAATTAGGTCTTGCAACACCCCTGTGACATAGGTTATTATTATCCCCACTTTATATATGACAAACGGGAGCCACCAGAACTCGACTTCCCTCGAGCGCGTGTTCAGAGCAGCACGGCCAGAGCCTTGGGCTGTGCTCCAGCACCACACAGCACTCTGAAAAGGGTTGCTCTTGGTAAAGACCATCACACTGCAGCAGCAGAAAGGTGGGAAGCTCCCCAGGCATGACAGGACACAACCAGAGCCAGCCCTCACACACAGCAGAGCACCAGGCTCCTGCTCGCTGCCTTCCTGCCCAGAGCATCCCTGCAGAACCACACTGTGGGAGCATGAGCTCACACCTCACCTCTCCAGCCATCAGCACAGCATGAAGCAATAGCTATTTGCCTTGGGTCTCCTCCAAGGCAAGGCTTGCAAAACAAAGAGGTGCTGAGAAAGAGCCCAAGCCCCAAAAGGGCTCACAGGACTCTTTCCTGCCTTTGGTTTCTTTCAGGTGCTGTGAATTTCAGCATCCCCTGAAAACTCTATAATTTATAGTTTATGCCAGGCGGAGCCAATTGTGTTTCATAGGGAAATGGTCCACCCCAAAGCACAGGTGGGTGGAGGTTGAGGGAGTGGTGCTGCCCAAGGGTTCCTCACCCTCTTGCCTGTGGCAGCTGGGGAGGTTTGGGCTCAGCCCCAGCTACACAGATAATCCATCCTCCTGCCTTTTACGTGTCTCAGCAGTTTCAGCGCTCACCTTTTTCATAAACTTTTAGAAGATATTTTAACATGGAAGTAAATATTTTTTTAGCTTGCATTTTATGAAAAATTAATTGTTTAAAACAAAGGGAGTTGCTGCTTGCTCTCTGTGGAAAGTAGGCTGGGTTACTTTATGTATTGGGAAAATTGAGACAAAATATCTCAGAAAATTACTCTTTTTTGCTCTTTTCTGACAGGGAAACACATATGAAGGGCTTCTGATTTGTTAGAACTCTTTTATGCCCACACTCTGTTTAATCATCTGCTGTAGTCTGGAAGAGCTTTTGGAGCTCCCTGAATCAACCAGCCAAGTCCTCTTTGGTACGCCTTTGGCAGCAATGTGGTTGGAACCGTCCATCACCTCATTTCATCTACCCCAGCACCAATGAAATGGTGTGAAAATGGAAATATTTTACATTACAGTTGTACCTTTTCAGGAACATGCTGACCTTTGCCCCAGAAGTGTGTTTCTATCAAACTCATGCCTGCAGTGCACTGAGCTGTGGTCTGCTTGGTAGTAACAGGGGGGAACCACCCTTTCATCTGCAGTGAAATCCATCCTCCCCATTTTTAACATCCAAGTAATAAAATTCACACAGCTAAATGAAAGATGTTGTTAATTATTTTATGGACTCGCTGCCAATTCATTCTCTGCCGTGTTATGGGGAGGTCGGGTGGTGAGGTGTACAGTGAGGTGCTGCTGGGGAAGCAGCAAAGCTGCAGCTCCACATGTGCCACGTGGAGAAAAATGGGCAAGAAGGTGTCCTGCTTTAAGTCCAACAAGATAAGGCGTGTTTGCCAGTTGATTACTAAACCTAGGAAAGATCAAACGGCTCCACTGGAGGAGAACTGGGTACAGCAGCTCGTAGCAAGTGCTGTGGCTAATTCCAGACCAAAGGGGAAGCAGGATAAGAGGAAATTTATGAGTAAGCTCTTGAAGTAATGAAACGAAAGTAATGCTGATTGGCCTCATTTGCAGCAGTTCAAAAGCTGATCAGCATCGCTGAAGGAGCGAAGGATCAACTGACAATCATTGCCGTGGTGAAGAGCTGGGCTGACCCTGAACACGGCACGGGGGTCCGGGCACGGGGCCGCAGCTGCTCCCAAATTCCCTCTCTGCATCACCCGCACATCCTGCTTGTGTCCAGGGCAGCTTCCTTGGCCAACGGGGGATGCAGCGCTGCGTGGTGGCCACAGCAGCTCACAGGGGGCTGTGAAATGGGCAAAGCTGGAGAGTGGAGAGTGCCCGGAGACACCTCCCAGGAGCTGAGCACCGTGCACGGAAAGCACTGCCCCAGGGCAAAGAGGAACCTGTCACCATGCGGGCTTCACAAGGACAGGACATGGGCTGTGATCCCAGCAAGAACTCCTGTCCTTGGAGCTGGAGGGGCTGTGGCAGCCCGGGGGACCTGCAGCACATCATCTTCCCTGTGCATGGGAGGCAGGAACCAACAAATCCACATGGAGCTGCTGGATCTCCAGCTGCCCTAGAGCCTGTATTTGGGATAACAACAGTTTGTAGTGGGCTCACTCAGAAATGGGGTGGGGAGGAAGAGTGGCACATTTGTTACTAATATACCTCTGCTTCAAGACTGAGTCTGACCCGTGTCCCGGTCAGAGCTGTATGGGAATACATTATTTGTGAACATGGAGCCATCTGGAACGCATGTGATTCCACTGGATTTGGAAAAAAACATCTGCCTATAGGTTGCAATGAAACGCTGATGGAACATGCAGTTTATGGAAATGTTTGTCTCTTCCTGGCTGATGTGCTGTATTATGACTAATTTTTGAAGGCCACATTGCATTAAGTCAGGATGTGCAGTGGAAACAACATGCCTGATAAAATCTTATGTGAGACAATGAATTGTAATATGTACATTTTAAGACTGTAGAGGAAAAAGGGGGCTTTTTCATCTACATATTGATTCAAGTCCTTACGTAAGCACAAAATCACTGACCATAAACAAATACAGCCAAAACCATTGTGTTTCCAGTAGTGTTTCACATACCTGGGAGGGAAAAAAAATATTAACCCCAAATTAGTAGAGTACTTTCGAGCTTTGTATTTTGACAAGTGAGTTGGTTTAGTTTAGTCACTGTAATGGGGAGCATACTAATCCACTGCTGCACCAGCAGTATCACGGGACACAGTGGCTGTGCCTCAGTGAATTTCTTCCACACCAAACTTTATTCGTGCGGAGAACAAAATTCTCAAAGGGCCCAAGAGCTCCCGTGTGTCTGTGCTGGCCCTGCGTGAGGCTCCCAGGGCCGGGCTGCTCCGACAGAAATTCCCCACACGAGAATCTTATTCTTGTGGGGTGGGAGGGATGGAGCGGCGGGAGGATGGACGGGAGTCTGTGGGTGCTTGGGGGGGATGCGGGATGAGGTACCGTGGGGGGATGAGGTACCGCGGGGGGATACGGGATGCAGTACCACGGGAGGATGCGGGGCTGTGGAGAGGATGCAGTACCGCGGGAGGATGCGATGCGGTACCTCGGGGGGATGCGGTACCTCGGGGGGATGCGGTACCTCGGGGGGATGCAGTACCGCGGGAGGATGCGGTACCGCGGAGAGGATGCGGTACCGCGGGAGGATGCGGTACCGCGGGAGGATGCGGTACCGCGGAGAGGATGCGGTACCGCGGGAGGATGCGGTACCGCGGGGGGATGCGGTACCGCGGAGAGGATGCGGGATGCGGTACCTCGGGGGCATGCGGTACCGCGGCGCGCGGCTCTGCGGGGCCGTGCGGGGCTCGGCGCGGCGGGGCCGGGCGCGGCGCGGCCCACGAGGTGGCAGCAGACCCTTTGGAATGCGGCGGCGGGGCCGGCGGCGGGCGGGGGCTCCGCCGGGACTGCCCGGCGCCGCCGCGCCGCGGGACCGGCCGCCTCCAGAGGGGTCGGTGTGGGCGGAACAGCGGCACCGGCCCGCCCCGGCGGGGCCTCTGGCAGGGCTGGGCGCGGCGGGAGCATCCCCAGGCGGTACCTGGGAAGGAGGGACAGCATCCCCAGGCTGAACCGGAGCATCCCCAGCCGGGGGATGCACCCCGAGGGGCAGAGGGCTCAGCCCCAAGAAGCGCTGCCCGGGCTCCAGCCCCCTCTGTCCTTCCCGCTGCCGGCCCAGATGCTGCGAGGCTGCCGGAACGAGAAGGGATTTAATGTTGTCGAGCTCTTTTAAACGTCACGACAGGAGGAAATTGTTCCTGGAATACCTGCGGGGCAGTGGGGCTGCACGGGACACGGCAGCGCTGGGGCTCACACGGCCCCTCGCCCACCCCGAGTGTCAGAGGCGGAACCAGGTTCCTCTTTTCCTCTTTTTCTGCTTCACCTGCCTGCCGGGGCAAAATTGACACCGAGCAGCCCTGCACTGTCACCGGGCTCCGGAGCCGAGTCCCCGGCACCGCCGCCGTGGGTTTAACCACAGCCCCACGGCAAACCCAGACACGGCACCGTCAACATTCAGCGGCTGCCAGCCGTATCTGGGGACCTGCGGGGTGATGGCAGATGGCGGGAGGAGTTTCTTTACAAACTGAGAAAAATGCAGCCGTGGAATTGCTGTCCGCCCTGATTTCCCCCCCAAAAGAGCTCACTCGCTGTTAGAGGCTGCTACACATCTCCGCAATTAAGCAGTCAAGACGTGCTGAATAATAAATGAGCACAGGAGGGCCTGGGCTGCAGCTGGGGCCGGGTCCCCGTTGGTGTGACAAGTGCAGCAGGCACGGCCCGCTGGCAGAGCGCTCCCAGCACGGCCGGGCCGGGAAAGCTCCCTGTGAGGAGAGCAGCGGCGTTCTCAGCAGCCCAGGGCCTTCTCCATCCCCTGTCAGCACGGCTGGGCCAGGGAAGCTCCCTGTGAGGAGAGCAGCGGCGTTCTCACAGCCCAGGGCCTTCTCCATCCCCTGTCAGCACGGCTGGGCCAGGGAAGCTCCCTGTGAGGAGAGCAGCATTCTCACAGCCCAGGGCCTTCTCCATCCCCTGTCAGCACGGCTGGGCCAGGGAAGCTCCCTGTGAGGAGAGCGGCGTTCTCACAGCCCAGGGCCTTCTCCATCCCCTGACAGCACGGCTGGGCCAGGGAAGCTCCCTGTGAGGAGAGCGGCGTTCTCAGCAGCCCAGGGCCTTCTCCATCCCCTGTAGCACGGCTGGGCCCCTGGAAGCTCCCCCATGTGGGAGAGGGAAGCTCCCTGTGAGGAGAGCAGCATTCTCACCAGCCCAGGGCCTTCTCCATCCCCTGTAGCACGGCTGAGCCAGGGAAGCTCCCTGTGAGGAGAGCAGCATTCTCACCAGCCCAGGGCCTTCTCCATCCCCTGTAGCACGGCTGAGCTGGGGAAGCTCCCTGTGAGGAGAGCGGCGTTCTCACAGCCCAGGGCCTTCTCCATCCCCTGTCAGCATGGCTGGGCCAGGAAAGCCCCTGTGAGGAGAGCAACGTTCTCAGCAGCCCAGGGCCTTCTCCATCCCCTGTGCCTCCCCACCCAGCGCGGGGTCCCACCCCAACCCCGCATTCACTGTCCCCACCCGTCCCCAACCCATGCTCACAGGAGGTTCCTGCCTCCCTCGCACCTCTGACACACAGCCCGCTGTAAATGAGCTGCCGAGGCAGGCTGTGTACACCTGAGAATAAAAGAAAAGGTAATTAAAAGACATGACCTACATCAAGCGAGACCATCAAGCGCCTGTTACATTCAGTGAGGTGGATGAGTCCTCCATCCTGCCCAGTTTTAGCATTTATTTTTGGGCAAAGGATTAGCACAATGGCATTTTGCCTCCCCCTCCATACTTTGGGTGGCAATATACCTTTGTTTAAAAGACTGTAAGGAGCAGAGAAGTGAAAGGAATGAATGTAGTTTGAGGTTATTGCTTGAGTGGGCAGAAGAACATGAAAATTCAAAACATCCCAGCAGCCTATAGATGTAGGCAAACTCCTGGCTGTTCAGGCAACTGATTGTTCAATAAATGCAAATGGACAAAGCAAAGCATCACTGAACTTGAGAGATAAAGGTCCCCTAACAATAGAGGCTTTTTACAGCATTGAGTCCAATTTTTTTTTTCCTGTTTGTATAAGTAAAACCCAATTTGAGCAACTGAAGCATCAGCTCCTTACAGTGAAAGATAATTTGTCTGGAGCAGCCAATAAGATAGTGTAAGATCCTCTAAAGAAAGCCCAAAATATGTATCCTCATTTCATTAATAAATGGCTTGAATCCAAGCATAAAAATGATGTGACTTTAATGGTTTTTCCAACTGGTAGCCACATTCCTTGTTAGCGAGAGATCCCATGTGGGAACATTAAAGTGAGACAACCCCACACAGGCTGGGAATGATGAAACATGACCCAGCAGCTTCAGCATGCATCAGAGGATGGAACTTGGTGATAAAATATTCAGATAAGCAATTCAGCCCCAAATGATGCTCAGTGTCCAGATTTTAAAACTGGGGTTTAAAGAGCTTCATATCTTTGAAGTGCCAAGTTTCCATAAGTAAATATGAAACTGAAAGTCAAAAGCTTTTTTTAATTATGACCTGGTTGTGCCTGGATATCTGTCTGGTTAATTCAAACATGTGGTTTGGGTTAGTCCAGGAAAATTATCGAAATCTAGCATCTCTTTGTGAATAAATCTTTGTGAAGTTGGCATGCCACAGGTAGCAGAGGGGTCATGTGATGTGGTATGTTCTCATTTTTTGCTTCAGTAGACTCATTTTTTATTGAATAGCAGAGTAAATATTTAAGCAAAACTAGTGTAAACTGCTGGCAGGTATGCCATGCTAAGTAGCAATCATTTACTTTTAAATAATTAAAAGTCAATATACAAGCATAGCATTCTTGTTGCAGTGTGGCACACGGTGCCACCGCTCTGCCTACATGTCACTTCAGAGCCTGGTTTACTAACAAAGCATTTAGTTCAGCTCATTTGGAGGGGAAAAAGAAAAAAATGAGTTTTTTTAATAACCCACCTTCTCTGTTGTGTGTGCTTGCAGGTATTTTGACTATGCAGACCCCAGCTATTTCTGTGTAAGGCTGAGTCTGCATTATTTGTGGGGCTGGTAAGGAAAGCCCTGATTTCCTTTGCATTATGCATAGTGGAAGTGTCAGGATGGCTCTGATGGTGTTTAATTAAATATTTGGCAGTGTTTAATTAATTAAATATTTAAACATTAAATACTAAATAGGATGTGATGTCTGCTTAGTGGACATTATGTCTCAATAGCCATTAGTCATTAAATAGGACTCAAATTGGCCCTAGAAGGCTCCCCTTAGCTAAGCAAGGTCTTAAGTACATGCACTTTTGGATCTTCATTAATAAGTAATAGAGGCCAATTCAGACTATGTAGCAACACAGAGATCCCTATTAATGGAAACATTAATGTCTCTGTTTGAGACCAGCTCTCAGTCTAGACAGCAGATGAGCTGCTGAGGGCAGAGGGCTGGCGTGGGGCAGTGACAGCGCACAGACCCCACAGTGGCTGTGGGGTCCCTTCAGCACAGCACCTTCCCACGGACCAGCCTGCCCGTGCCTCTGTGGGACTGTTTTGGGTTAACTTTGGGGGATTTTAAATTCATGACATGGTTTAGTGTTCACAGACACTTAGGCGCGCTGCTGGAGCCCTGCTCGCCCGGGGAGCCCTGTGCAGCCACCCCGGGGTAAATGAGAATCAGGCTCCTCACAGCCACCCTTGGCCACATTCCCACGAGTTTGGCCACAGGCTGATCCAGCCAAACATTCCCACGTGCCAGCTCTCTCAGCCTGCACTCCTCCCACAGGCACAGCAGCTCACACACTGAAAACTGAGCACAGGCCTGCTGAAGTGGGGTCTATAAAAGTCAAGGGGACTGATGTTTTAAAGATTTTTCTGTAATATAATTTCAGCAGGGAAACAACATTTTACAGGCCCGTGTGGTTTTGAATTTGCTAATTTATTATTCTCTATTCCCCAGACAACCACTAGTGGCAAACACTTCATACTTTTCACCTCGGTGGTATTTTTGGTAAGATTTATTGGTTTTACCATCAGATCCAGGGCTGCACTCAAACACACACTGACACTGCCTTCCAGCACCACGCTGCTCAGCAGGGGCTGTGTAGCCCACACTAGGGACAACAAGCCACCCTGGCACCCACCCTGACAGGGATCTAGGGCTTTTCAGGGTGTGATAAACTGATTGCAACTTGAAGCAAGTCTGAGAGTGTTTTAATCGATGCTAAAGTCAAATTATTATCCAGCAGGGGGATCCCTAATTAACTCAAAGTTTTACTTCTTTAGGGAAATGTGGTAACCAGCCACCTGCCATCAGTGGGAGGAGGGTAGCGAGCCAGAAGGGGGCTGGTGTGCTCCTGCCCTGGTGTTCCTCTGTGCATTCAGCATCCATAGATCTCCCGTGCCTCCCAGGCTGCAAACACACTGCTAATCAGATTGTGCTTCTGCCTAGTAGTTCTTACTTGAAATATCATTGAGTTAGCTCTTGAGGGATTTGTGTCTGGTGACATATATATTGGTAGTGAAGTCAGAGGTCGCCTATTGCACAGATCATCTTGATAGGATGATTATGAAGAAAGCCATGCTGGTTAGAAGACCCTCTAACTAGATTTGGCCATCTTCTTTCAGCGTCACATTAGCGGATCCTGGTTTCTCTCTCAGTTTTAGTGATCCAATCTTTCTTCTCCTGAATTTCTCCCTTGGGAGCTTTCTACACAGACATTTTAATATATCACGCTATTCTCTGCAGAAGTCATTTGCTTAATAAAGAGACTGGACATTTTTAATTGTAATATTAGCAGCGTTCAAGAGCAGCTAGGATGCCTGCACCTACGCCTGGCAGGGGCTGGGAAGGGCTGGGAAGGGCTGGTCCTGGGCCAGAGCCATCCCAGCAGAGAGTCAGTGCTTTCACCTTCACATTTCCACCAGGCACAGCTCCCAGGGCAGCTGGGAATGGCTTTGGAGGGATGGTGTGGCTGCTGGGAGCAGTGCTCTGCACAAGATGCTCTTCCACCATTTTGCTCCATGCAGACTCCAGCTGGACCTTTTGCTGTTTTTAAGAAATTGTCAGAGATGAGATAGGCACTTTAGAGCAAGCACCCTATCAAATATTAAGCAGCACAGTCAGCTGCTGAATTACCAGCTAGCTGCCAAACGCAGGGCTCTTTTTCAGCTTTAACACTTCTTGTTGCACAATGTCAAGCTGTCAGAAGACACTGTCTGCAGAACACAAAACAAATATCAGTGCCACGCTGCCTAGCAGCTCAGGCAGCCTGCTCAGCATCCTCTGCCCACACCACCTTCCCAGGTGGCACGAGGTGAGCCCACAGGAGCTGCAGGTGGGCTGTGCTGCTCCCCACACTCACTGCTCTCCCAGCTATTTCTCCTGGTAGCTTTGCATGCTTGTTGCGTGCTGTTAAAAGGCTTTTCATTTCCTGACAATTTATAAATATGTATTGGGCCTGAAGGATGAGGGTAAAGCAACTGCTGTTTCTTTTTTTAAAGAAAATTAAACATGACAAACTTAGTTATTCATGCAAACCATCCGCCTGTTATCTCTGATTATGCAGGATCCAAATGGTGAAGCTGAGTGAATGAGTGCATTCATCAAAGTAAACTGTCAGAGGCAGGAACACTGGGTTTAACCTACCCCTACCTATTCTCTTTTGTACTTATGTTTCATCATCTTCAACAAGGCAGTGCAGTTGCTTGGTATCAGGAGCACCTATTTCACTACCCCCTCTCTTTAAGGGGGTTAATTAACCTCTAGAAAACAGGAGAGACCCTGTGTGTAGTGCTCTCCTGCTTTAAAACATCACTTCACCAGGATATTTAGCCAGATCCTGTGGTATTTCAGGGGCAGAGGCTGGAGGCACAGTGCTCTGTGTCCCTGCACTCACACTGAGTGAAAGGATGTGCAGTGTTTGGTTGAGCCTTGGCACTCATGCATGTGTACACATGTGTGGGAGAAATACATAAAAATAAACTTCACACACTGGGAAGTGACAGACTGACTCCCCCCCATCCACCAACCTGTTCCACAGCAACAGAGAAAACCTGGGACATGTAAACATGAGAAAACAAGAAAGATTGTGTCATACTGTCTGAAATTGGTGGCAAGAGCCGCTGTTCACTGGTGTGTTCTAGTGCAGAGAAGCTGCTTCAGACACCAGCTCTGATACTCAGGAACAGCTTTGATGTATCTTATGAGGTAGATGCCCCTTACCTGGCCTGGGAGGATTGGATGGGGCCAGGTCCCTTCCTGAGGCACCAGAATCACAGAATGAGCTGAGCTGGAAGGGTCCCACAGTGATCATGGAGTGCAGCTCCTGGTCTGCCCAGCGCCATGCCCAGGAGTTACACCATGTGCCTGGTGCCGTGTGTCCAAATGCCTCTCCACCTCTGACAGGCTTACAGACCATTCCTTCCTCTCCCCCACAGGCATTACCAGTGCCCTAAATGGCACCTCCTACCTGGATGATGCCCAGGTGCCCACTGAGGCGCCCTCTGTCCTGCACTCCTCTTCACTGTCAATTCTGCTCATTTTGGTGCAAGCCAGGGACCAGAATTTGAATGTGCCATGCCAGGCGGGTTAAAGTGCCCAAGGATTTTTAGGGTGGGCTGGAGGGCAAGGGGGACTTCCTGCAGCTTGCAATACCTTCTGTGGTACAACACAGTGCTTTAGCACCAGTTAAAAGCCCCAGCACACTCCCAGCATGATTTACACCCTGGTTGAGTCAGTGTGACAGCAGGACTACTTAACGCTCCCCTCCGCCCCCACTGTTACAGAGTTATGACTTTAAACGCCAAATATGAATCAAAAATCTCCTCTCCATTCAAGTCCTCCTTCTGCCCTTCTTATCTGACTCATTTCCAGGCTGCCCACTGACCTTCACGCTAATTGATCATCACTAATAGATAAGGGTAATGCAGCTTTTGAACTGTGCTTACTGTGTGCTTTGTGCCTCTTGATTGGCACCGGCGACATTTTTTTGCCTAGGCTGAGATTAAATCAGAAGCCAGTGGACAACAGCTCTGCATG
Organism: Emberiza elegans; assembly: GCA_024865655.1. Taxonomy (NCBI): domain Eukaryota; kingdom Metazoa; phylum Chordata; class Aves; order Passeriformes; family Fringillidae; genus Emberiza; species Emberiza elegans. The sequence goes on from JALJVW010000129.1 coordinate 1,730,681, forward strand.
CTGGAGTGAGCTGCCATGCTGCTACAGGCCTGAAATGACTGGAAAAGCCCAATTCCATCAGAGGTGGGCATTTGCAGGAGGCTGGGTCTCCTCTGACACCCCACTGAGCACATTTAATGTCACCAAGCCCTCCTAGACCAGCAGGTACCTCCTGGGAAGGTGCCTGAATTCACTGCTGTGCATTCAGCACTCCCCAGCTGCCCTTTCCTGGGGGCTGAGGTGTTCCACAGGTGTTAATGAGCTCAGGAAGCCACGCAGCACCCCAGGGATCTGTGGAGCTGAGCCATGAGTGCCTCTGGATCCAGGGCACCAGGGAGGATTTAAGTGACTTGTCAGGAGTTATGGGGAGAGCCCGAGGTGCAGCTCAGATCACACCTGCTGCCTGCAGCCCCCTCTGCAGAGATCAGATAAAGCCAGCCCTCTGCACTGCACTGCACTGGGGAGCACGTCTCATACTCAAATGGATTATTGCTGCAATCCTACAGATAAAGCCTTTCATCTTCTGTGGCCCTTGGGAGTCTGAGAAGCTCACACACACCACAGCAACAGGACCCAGAAAGAGACACAGAAAGAGAAGCTCACACACACCACAGCAACAGGACCCAGAAAGAGACACAGAAAGAGAAGCTCACACACACCACAGCAACAGGACACAGAAAGAGACACATAAAGAGAAGCTCACACACACCACAGCAACAGGACACAGAAAGCATGCAGCACAAAGACACTCCGAGAAGCACCTCCAGGAGTGCTGAAAGGAGACAGGTACCAGAGCAGGAGAGATACACAGATGTACACACAAACTTCACCAAAAATCCCAGATCTTCAAGCACTTTCAGGTGAAGCCTTCAGAAATGTCAACATGAGCAAAAACTTCAAACTCCTTTTGTTCAGCCACCGATTTTCTTGGCGAGACTGTCAACGATAGCAGCAATTACCAGCCTTGTTCTCAGCCTGGCCCGTGCATGGCAGCAGTGCAGGTGGAGGCAGGTGCTGGTGGCAGGGGACACCCGGCCTGCCCAGCCCAGGTGCTTGTGCATCTGCCCCTTTATCCAGCCACGGCCACAAAAGTAAGAGCAGAAATCCCAATGCCCTGTTTTCACCAGCTTAAACCCTGGTGATGAGCACTCTAAGAACCCATTTCAGGCAGAATAGAAAATTAATGAGGGAATAAAAGAGGTTGAGTCACACATCTTACATCTCAAATATGCCTCGCACAAATCGGCCGTGATGAATTGTTGTATGAAGTCTGGGCAAGGCTCCTCGCCGGTCAGAATACTGATAAAGCATGTGTGGGGCTTCTCACATGTTAAACAGAGCTCATTAAGGGAAAGATGCTGTTTATCCTTTTAATTCTGGCCACATCATTCACTCGTCATCTTATTTAGACCCTATTTTTCCCCAGACTGGCAGGTGATATGATTGCATTGGCCTCAATACAATCCCAGCTCACACTTTGCCTGACAATCCAGCAGCAGTGACCAGAGCCTTTGTGCTGGTGCAGCTGGGAGAGCCGGGTGCCTGCTCATGGCCATCCCAGCCCAGCGGCCAGCACGGGAACAAAACCAGGCAACTCTCGGGCCATGAATATACATCTCCTTCAGAGCAAAAAGGAGCCTCTCCAGCAGCCATGCCAAACGTGCAGATTAATGACAATGCTTTGCCTGTGAAAATGGCCTTGCTGAGTCCAAACACGTTCTCCCAAGATGCCAGATTTTGTAAGTTAGCAAAAATGTTGAGCTGTCTGTTTGCTTTAAACAATTATGTCAGCTCTGCAAGTAAAATATGTTCCCTTGCCTGACCTCCCCATGCTGCTAGGTAGGGCAGCGTTTGGCTGGCTCTTGCTTTAACACAGACATCAGGGGACAGCTGGAGATTTTCCCTGGGAGGAGAAGGCACAGCCAGCGAGGGGAGAGGTGGCAGGAGCAGCAGCACCAACAGGGCCCTGCAGCAATGGGTGTTATCCCCTGCTGCAAGCCCTAGTACCCCAACACAGGTAAAAGCCCTGGTCAGGTGCGGGTTTAAGTCTTCAGCAACAAGTAAAAACAGACCTGTTTTCAGAAGACAAGAAGTAGAGATCTGGTGCAGACTTTATTAAAAACACAGTCCTAAAGCAGACAATACAGAGGACCCTGTTGTTGCTGCTCCCACCTCTCTCCCCAAGGGAGAGCTGCTGCAGAAAGAGAGATTAAATGATTTATCCTAGGTCACAGTAGAAGTTAGTGGCAGAACTGGGAATTGCAGAGGCTCCCCCGGGTGCCCACCCAGTGCATTAAGCACAAACTGAACCCTCTTGTCCTCAGCAGTGGGTGAGAGGCCAGGTCAGGCACTCCCTGCACTGGGACAGGCTGTCAGAGCCTGCTCTGGGCTGCTGAGCAGGAAACCCCCAGGGCAGAGCAGCAATATTTATATCAGAGCTAATGGAGGCAAACTCCCATCACTTCCCTGTGATTTACACCCAGCACACCACGGCCAGGCTGAGCCACGGGTGCCCATCCTTCCAGCACCTTTCCAAAAGCAGCACCCCAACCACTGGGACAGGCTGGGGCAGCCTGCAGGGCATTTCCTCATGGAGCAAACTCTCACTTGACAAACAAATGAGGCACACAAACACACTTACCCCAGGGCTGGCACTTGATGTGACACCACATGGGGCTCCCAGGCTGGAAAATGCTGCTGGACAAACCTGGGCTGGATGGCAACAGCCTGGACAGAACTGCAGTGGAAATGAAACTGGAGGGCAACCTAGTGACAGTGCTCAAACACACATCCCAAATATTTCATTACCAGTATCTCCAGAGCCCTTCTAGGCAGCTTTCTGGTATGCAGAAAATCAGGTTTGGGAGAGCCAAAAAAAAAAAAATCCAGAATGGTTCTGGGGGTTGTGCTGAGATGGTTGATTAGAACATGAGACAGTTCTGAACACATGGAGGGGGAAAAACCAAACCCATTGGGGAAAAAAATAAAAACATACAAAAAACCCACAAGAAAAATAAAGAGGCTGCTCAGTTGTGCAGTGGGGTGGCACATCTGGGAGTCCCTGGGCCGCAAAGCTCCTGGACACTCTGGTACCTCAGCCTGCTCTGTCTCTGCTCACACAGAGCTCCCTGGCCTGGACAGGGAACCTCCTGCACCTGTTAGCTGCTAATTCACAAAAGTGGCTTCTTGGGATGCAACTGCGTACAAAGCCTATATTCATCTTGTCTCAAACACAGCAAAGAGCTGTGTGAAAATACACAATTGAAGGTACTTCCCATGCTGTAATCATGTGACAGTTCTTCAGAGAGAGCAGAACTGTGCACAAATCCAAAAGCCATGACACTTCTGACTGTGATGATTTCACTTCCAAGCTAGCAGCAGGTGAGGACAACACAGTTTGCTCTTTGCAATATTCAAAGACAGTTTAGCATCAAAAAATCTTTCAGACTGATCACAGTCCAGGAGAATACATCTAATTCCCTTTAAAATAATTTGGAGCTTCACTGGGTAGAAAATTGCTATTTCTGCTCCAACGCCAGAGAATTCCATTTTTAATTATAGAAATTTCTGTTATGCACAATTATAATATTCTTTCATATTCTCCCTCACTCTTAGCTCAAACACACTATTAGCTACTTAAACTGCTGCTCTGCATCAGGCAGACACAGGTCACTCCTGCTGCACAGGAGTGCTGATGCTCCTGCCTCAGCACACACCAAAGAACAGAGGATGAAGCACCTTTTTTTTTGTATATTCCAGGACAAATTACCTTAAGAACCAATGACTGTTTGGATACAATCTTCGGTCAGATGCAATTAGAACATAAAAATATTAAATACCTTCTCCAGAGTGCAGATATATGGACTGATGCCTTGTGGAATGCAAGCTAAGGACCAAATTCAGTGAGCAGAGTGAGAAATGCAACGTGAGAATCCACAGCAGAAGTCAGTGAAAAAGTGCAGCCCCCTGCTACTGCCTGTGCTTGCAGGATCAGGAAATGGAGGGATAAATTCTCATGTCCCAAACCAATAAACACAAAATTATCTTTACACAATAATTAATCATCCTGTAGAATGAATCAGCTGAACCAAAAAATATCAACCTGTTTCTGAGGAGCTGTCAGGGGCAGCAGCTGGAGATGCACAGCTCAAACCTGTCCCAGTCAGATGAAAGGAGAAGACTCCAAGCACACAGGAGTGTGTCCAGACACTCATCCCTGGGATCAGTGCCTGCAAAGGGGCAAAGATGATGAATGAGTTGCTTTAGTCTGTGGCTGCATTAAACAGATTGTCTCTGTACATTTAGTACCTGCTTTTTCAGTTCCAGGGGGAATTTAGTACCTTTGCTGATCAGAATCGATAACTTTAATTGGTAGTTTAGAGCTGGGTGCAAGGTGCAGTGACACTAATGAAAATTAGTTGCTTAATTTGCCACTGACACCAGGGAGCATGCTGGGGAAGGCAGGGGGAAAGGCAGCTCGGGAATGCTGCTCTGTGTGCCCCATTCCTTGGGATGGCACAGAGGGACAGAGGGAGGGATGGGAAAGGGATGGCACAGAGGGACAGAGGGAAGGATGGGAAGGGGATGGCACAGAGGGACAGAGGGGTGGATGGGAAGGGGCTGATGCCATCAGGCAGCAGGAGGGTGTGCAGGCACTGGCCAAGCTGGCCCAGGAGCCCAGACAGGGCCACATCCCTGCGTGTCTGGGCACAGAGCAGTGACTGAGGTGCTCAGGAGAGCTGTGCTGCTGCTGCTGCCCAGGGAGGTTGGGGCACAAACCAGGTGCCCCCAGAGCCCAGGGAGGGGGGCTCCCCACGCCACTGGCACGGGCAGGCTGCTCTGTAGCCTCGGGGCTTTCTGGGCACCCTGGCTTCTCAAGGAGCAAAGATCTCCTCATTCCAAGCCAGCCCAGCAGCGCTCCGAGGGCAGCAGGGGAGGCAGGGCAGTGCCCAGGGCAGGGGGCAGTGCCCAGGGCAGGGGGCAGTGCTCGGGGCAGGGGGCAGTGCCCGGGGCAGGGGCAGGGGGGGGCAGTGCCTCAGGGGGCTGTGCCCAGGGCAGGGGCAGTGCCCGGGCAGGGGCTGTGCTCGGGGCAGGGGCTGTGCCCGGGGCAGGGGGCAGTGCCCGGGGCAGGGGGCAGTGCTCGGGGCAGGGGGCTGTGCCCGGGGCAGGGGGCAGTGCCCAGGGAAGGGGGCAGTGCCCGGGGCAGGGGGCTGTGCCCGGGGCAGGGGGCTGTGCCCTGGGCAGGGGGCTGTGCCCAGGGCAGGGGGCTGTGCCCAGGGCTCGGGGCAGTGCCCGGGGCAGGGGGCAGTGCTCGGGGCAGGGGGCTGTGCCCGGGGCAGGGGGCTGTGCCCTGGGCAGGGGGCTGTGCCCAGGGCAGGGGGCAGTGCCCAGGGGCAGGGGCAGTGCTCGGGGCAGGGGGCTGTGCCCAGGGAAGGGGCAGTGCCCGGGCAGGGGGGTGCAGGGGGGCTGTGCTCAGGGCAGGGGCTGTGCTCAGGGCAGGGGCCCAGGGCAGGGCCCAGGGCTCAGGGCAGGGGGCAGTGCCCAGGGCAGGGGGCAGTGCCCGGGGCAGGGGGCAGTGCCCGGGGCGGGGGGCAGTGCCCGGGGCAGGGGGCTGTGCTCGGGGCAGGGGCAGTGCTCGGGCCAGGGGGCAGTGCCCGGGGCAGGGGGGCAGTGCCAGGGCAGGGGCTGTGCAGTGCTCGGGGCCCGGGGGGCAGTGCCTCAGGGCAGGGGCAGTGCCCGGGGCAGGGGGCTGTGCCCAGGGAAGGGGGCTGTGCCCGGGGCAGGGGGCAGTGCCCAGGGCAGGGGGCAGTGCCCAGGGTGGTGCCAGCACTGCCCCCCCAGGGCCACCTCTGCCCCTGCTCCAGCCACAGCCTGTGCTCACCGAACTGAAGAGCACATGCACCAACCCCCAGGGTGTTCCAATGAAGCTCTTTGGGTGAGGATCAGAGTGGAAGCACGGCTACCTTGCAGGCACGTTGGAAGCCCGCCCCAGCCAGCAATTGAAGGGTTCTGGCTGGCCCCGTTCCCTTTGAAGCATGCCTGCTGGCTGTAGGTTTCTCTTGTGCTCCCTCGCAATTACAGCACTTTTCAGCTTCTCTCTCTCCTTTTTTCTTTAATTTAAATAGATTGAGAGGAATTAAAAAACCCTCATCAATCAGATTTATCAAATAAAACTGTTGAGGTAGGGCCAGCTGCAGCTACATATGTCAAACTCAGCTGCAGATATGAAAGGAGAGGCTGTAATTCACAGGGTGCTCAGCTTTTTGAGGGTTTAGCAGCAAAGCTAATCCCATTGCTATATTCCTCAGCCTACACAGATGCCTCCAAGCTAGGCAAGGATCAGTCCCTGCACACACAGGTCTGTCTGGACTCTGCCCCCTGTGGAAGGGGGTGTCCATGCTGGGCACATTCCTTCACAAGCTGCTGCGTTGTCCCCCTCCTCGGGGCTTGGGAAGGACTCAACAGACCTTTGGCTTCTTCCCTTATCCTTGTCCCACATGTGTGGCTGAACAACCTGGGTACATCATCTGTCTGAGACGGTGTGCACAGGTTACTCCACTTGTAAGAGCTCAGGTGAAGAGGAGACTAACAGCAAAACTTCTCATTGATTAACACGGGGCAGTATTTCCCCAGCCCTTGCAAATTTTGGTTCACAGAGGCGCACTTTTGTTGAACACTGTCAGCTGAGTGACAAAGCAGCCAAAGAAACCCCAAAGCAGGTAACATCCCCAGACACCTGCACAAGGACCTTGAGGTGCGGGTGAGAGCAGTCTCAGGGGCACAAACTGGAAATGATGAGGAACAGATATCTTGGAAATGGAGGAAGTCAGAATTAGAGCAGTCTTCCCCCACCCTGTTAAAAAACACAGCTATTTCCATGTAAGCCCCAAAAGCCACTGCTCACAAGGGATGGTTCTCCTGCAGATCCTGCTGGCCACTGCTTTGTGCAAATCCCTGATGACAAATCCCTGCTTTTTGTGACCCCTGATCACAACCTTCCTCCTGTCATGGCAAAGTGTCAAGGGGAGCCCTGAGGAACCACAGCATCCTCTCCTCTCCCGCTGCTGTTCCACTCTGCTGTGGAATGGCCAACTCTGTGCGAGGAGCATCCCAGCAACTGCTGACCACCAACAACACCCCAGGACGCTCAGGGACAGACAGGTGTTCAGGGATGCAGAAGTGTGAAGGACTTCATGGTTTTCCTCATGGTTTTCCTCGTGGTTACTTTAGCAAGACCAGAGTTTGAGACCTGCTCTCTGCAGAGGTCGCTGCTGCAGCACCCACCACCTTCCTAGCAGGGGTGTCCAGACCTCATCTCACAGGGCAGGGCCGAGCTGCTCTCCCGGGCTCTGCCAGGCCCTGTGTCCCCCAATAGACTCCATCTGCTGGATTTTCAGACGAGCAGCTCCTGCAAGGACAAAAATCTATCGAGTTAAATAACACACGCTTCATCTTCTGCTCCTCTCAGCAAAACTGTGCAATTTTTGGAGATATTTCGTAAATTCAGATTTATGATGATTATTTTTCATGCTATGGCTACCACAGTGACCACAGAGAATTTATGGAGGTAATAATGTATTTAAATAGCCAATTTTGAAAAAAACTGAGCCATTGCAATGGATTAACACTCAAACCATTAATATTCAAACGTATTAAGTCACTTGAAGGATTTTTTTTTGTGTGTATGCATATTTTGGGGTATATTCTCCTCATAATACGTGGAGAGAAGATATGCTTTACTGTTGACATTTAACACATTTTCTTTATTGCTTTTCATTTCATTGTGAGTAAAAGCATTATTTGTCCACCCAGCCTTCCTTAGGACGAATGCCATCATTTCTGTTTGCAGAAGCAACCAAAAATTAAAGGGAATATTTTAGATGTCAACATTAAATGTCAAAAACTGATTTTAAGTAATTAGTAATACCCTGGCACATATGCATTTTATTCAGAAAATTCCTGTTAAAAATATTCAGCGGGGGATATTCAAATTTATTATGTAGAACAACATGGCATTAACGTGCTGGCTTCTATTTAATGCTTTGGTTCATAGCAACAAAGATACCAATGGGAAATCATTAAACAAATATGAGATTTTTTTGCAGCATAATGGGTCTATGTTTGGTATCACTTGAAAAAAAGAAGAAACCCCTCACCGAGCTCAAACTGGCAGAAAAAAAAATGCAATGATCAGGCAAAGTACAGCAACATTATAAATGTTAACAGATTCCAGAAAGCGATTTTATGTTAATTCCAGTGTTAAGGCTGTCCGGGGCTGCAGAAGGGAGCGTGGGGCTGCGGGAGGAGATGGACGGTGCCTGCAGGGAGCACAAAGGGCCGCCCTTGCTGGGGGGTGGGGGGGCTTTTATTAATTATATTTCCTTTAGAGCCCTAACAATAACATGTCAGTAATGCGCACATTCTGTACTTAATTGGCGTTAATGATTTGGCCGGCCGGGAGCCTCCCCGCGCCGTGAGAATCGCGGCGGCCCCGCGTTCCTCAGCCCGCGCCGCAGCCCCAATTAACTCCATGAGGAGCGTGGGGCCGCCGAGCATCCCCAGGGCTCCCACCTCCCACCCCGAGCATCCCCCGCCATCCCCAGGGCTCCCATCTCCCAGCCCGAGCATCCCCCGCCATCCCCAGGGCTCCCAGCCCGAGCATCCCCCGCCATCCCCAGGGCTCCCACCTCCCGGCCCGAGCATCCCCCGCCATCCCCAGGGCTCCCACCTCCCATCCCCGAGCATCCCCCGCCATCCCCAGGGCTCCCACCTCCCGCCCCGAGCATCCCCCGCCAGCCCCAGGGCTCCCAGCCCGAGCATCCCCCGCCAGCCCCACGGCTCCCACCTCCCTTCCCGAGCATCCCCCGCCAGCCCCAGGGCTCCCACCTCCCAGCCCGAGCATCCCCCGCCAGCCCCAGGGCTCCCACCTCCCATCCCCGAGCATCCCCCCCTGCCAGCCCCACGGCATCCCATCCTGAGCAGCCCCAGGGGCTCCCACCTCCCAGCCCGAGCATCCCCCGAGCATCCCCCCTCCCTGAGCATCCCCAGGGCTCCCACCTCCCAGCCCGAGCATCCCCCGCCAGCCCCAGGGCTCCCACCTCCCATCCCCGAGCATCCCCCCGCCAGCCCCAGGGCTCCCACCTCCCAGCCCGAGCATCCCCCCGCCAGCCCCAGGGCTCCCATCTCCCGGCCCTCTCCCGGCAGCCCTGCACAAAGGGACGTTCAGCACCCCAGGGCTCCCACAGCACGCACGGCCACCCTGCCTGGGGGCACAGGTGGGGCTGGGGCAGCTCCTCTGGCTCCCCTCTGGCACCACAGCCAGGGGGAGTCTGGGGTTTCTCTCTTATGCAGGTGAGCAGCAGGTCCCATAGCCATCCCTCCCAAAAACCCAGCCAAACCAAAGGGCCCAGCTGTCCCAAAAAACCCAGCCATCCCCAAAAAACCCAGCTGTCTCCAAAGAGCCCAGCCGTCCCACGTGCCATCCACCCTCATGTCACAGAAATCTTTTATGAAAAATCCTCTCCTTAGGATTTTTCCTCCTGAGAAGCTGAGAGGCCTCAGGAACAAAATGTAAACACTGGTTATCTGCTGCTGTGGAATGCAACAGGTGCATCTGTGATTGGTCTTGTGTGGTTGTTTCTAATTAATGGCCAATCACAGCCCAGCTGGCTCAGACTGTCCAAGACACAAGCCTTTGTTATCATTCTTTCCTTTTCTATTCTTAGCTAGCCTTCTGATGAAATCCTTTCTTCTACTCTTTTAGTGTAGTTTTAATATAATATATATCATAAAACAATAAATCAGCCTTCTGAAACATGGAGTCAGATCCTCATGTCTTCCCTCTTCCTCGGACCCCTGCGAACACCGTCACACCCTCGGGCACTCAGCCAAGTCAGGTACACAGCTCCAGCACGGAACTGATGCCTCTCAAAGCAGCCCCTGCCTGGGTTGCTGTAGTAGGTTCACCTGTGGTGCCACTCAGCCAGCTCAGGGTGCCCCAGATTCCCTGACTTACATCTCTGGAGTCAAACCTTTCTGTGACAGCAGCCCCTGGAAGGGTGGTTTGTCTGTAGGCACTGGGGAGAAAGCTCAATGGGCAGCAGCAGGATCCAAACCCACTGCAGCCGCTGGCACTTCCAGAGCTTTTGCCAGTGGCAGACAATCCTTGGAAATGGCAGGAGAAGCCTGGAGTACTGCCACAGTCCAGGAGCACATGGAAGTTACAGCAACAGCACCACCGGGTTGCTGTGGGCAGATGCAGGATGGCCTCCTGGTGTGCTGCACCAGCGCATGCCCCTGCATCCTCCCAGCACAGTGGCGTGCAAGGAAGTCATGCAAATTCCTCCATGAGGGCCAGCAACAGACCTGCTTTTGTGTATGGCATTTCCTCTCTCCTTGGGGCTGCTCTTAGACTCAGCCCACTTCAGTGCCAGATGTGCATCACATCTGCCAGGGCTACAGCCCCAGTTCCTTCTGCCTCTCTTCCCACCTTTGATCCTGCCAGCACAGAGCCTCCACCATCACAGAGCACAGTGGCTGAGCCTGTGCTGCCCCTTCACAGAGGATCAGCAGCTTGTCTGACTCCTTTTTCTTCTTACGTGCATTAGCAGAAGTCAGATCTTCTTTAAGTTGTCCAATGGAGGAAGCTAAGGGACAGGGAAGTGGGGAGAGGAACCACAAAAAACCCCCATGAGTTGAGATTTGGTAGGAAATCGGGTTAAAAAAAACAACCAACCAATGCAGGCACTGCAAGCTAATACCACCCCCTATTTAGGGGTTTCTACACCAGCCATCCTCTCCCACTCCCAGCAGAACAGGGTGGCCCAGGCAGCAAAACATCCAACAAATTGTTCTGTTGCCACTTCTCAGGGGAAAACATTTGCTTAAAACCAGTGAGATGAATTTGGAGTGATCTATAGGGCACTTTGTTATGTTAATGACTGTTACCAACTGTCTGTTCTTTATATTAAAGTGTTGACTCATTGTCAGTTGGGGCGAGACAAGACAGCTTGCTTGTGCCTTGCAGTCCTTTTGCACTCACCCAAACTACTCATGTGAAGACACTTTAATATGAAGAGACACTGTCTGTGGCTATTATTAATCTCCTGACTGAAGCCCAGAATACTAATAACACCATGCAGGATCAGCTAACCTTTCCTCAGAGCATTCTTCATTCTGCAAGATTTTGGCCAAAACGAAAACATTTTTCTCTGCTCTCACGAGGCTGACAACCAGACTTCCCAATCAGAGATGGAAAAAGGTTTTCATTTGCCCTCTCCTGTGCTCAAATAACATCCTCATCATCATCATTCTGGCAGAGGTAAGAGGGGTGCCTCCTGCAAGCCCAGAAACATCAGCTTTACCCACATCAGACAGCAGCATTTGGCAGGTCTGGCTGAGGTGAGAAAGCAACTTGTTTATTCTCAGACTGATCTTAAACCCAAGTGTAACAACCACACCTCACTGTGAGCTGCACAGTCCAAAAATGACATTGGCAGCTGGTAAGAACTGGAAGATGGATTATGGGGAGAAAAGAGAAAGGTTATCTTTTAAGTCTTATAATGGTCAATAACTTGACATGTAGAAGAATTGGGCTGAGGTGCAGAAGCTTGTGTCCTGATGGAGTGCCCCCCCTCAAAAAAATCCAAACACCTTGCACAGAACGGCAAAACAAAGCACCATATTACTCTTCTCCATCTGATGCTGCTGCTCTGGGACCCAATCCAAGACAGCTCAAGCCATTTATCCTGGCTGCACACAGAGCACACCATAGGTAAGTTTGTGTAACTGGAGTCTGAACACGATAACCTGAGCAAGTCACAGCTGTCCCTACTTCTCCTTTTGCCTTGGGAGGAGCCCAAACACATTCCTACACAGTTTCATTACTGTTTTACTCTCTTCTTTCCAGCCAAGCCACTTATTTTTAGTTGTATGTGAGGCCTCTGCCATCCGTATTTAAGAAAAAAGCAGCAGCCCTAGACCCAGAGCAGTGTCTGCTCCCTGCTCATGCACACCAGCCACCCTCACCCTGTCAGCTTTAGGGGACTTCCCATCCCTGTGTCACCAACAGCTTCTTTCTGGAAACACACATCTGGTCATAGCTTACTTTGGGCTCCTGACCCTACTGAAAATAAAAGAATCTGCCCCCAAAGGAAGAAAATAGACCCAGCTCTGCTTTTAGCACCAGGAAAAACAGCCACCCCACATATGTGATAACTGCATGATTTCCCAGGAAAATGTTTAGGCTTGTTGCTTTTCTCTGCCAGGAAAATTGTTTAGCTCTTGATTAAACCCCTTATTTCATTTTCAAGGAATGCTACTGTATACAGTTTGTGAGAGACCCAAACATTTGATGCTTTGATGTTGCCTTTATAGTATAAAAGTATAATATATGTGACCAAATACTGAGTTTTAAATGAAGAGTGACCAATTGTAGTACTGCCAGAAAGACATTAAGTGCATTTAGATTTACAGAAGCATTTCCCCTCTCCAGCCACTGTCTATAAACAAAGTAACTTCTCTTTTTTCAGTAGTCATGGGAATTTAAGAAAGCAACAAAACTCTTACTTCTTTAGCCAAGGCAGAAGTTAACATTTGAGACTCCTAACAGCAAAGGCTGACAAAGGAAATCTTTCCCCCTCAAATAAAGACTGTTCTTGTCAGGCACCTGCTCTCCTGCACCCCAGGAGCAGGGCTGGGCACATCTGACAGAGCAGGCACCAGGTGGGAGAAGCTCCACACATGATTTTTCCTCATGTCCCAGGCAAACACATATGCTGAGACAAACATTTAGGATTGCATATTTTTCCTCCTTGAATATTATTGCTATCATGCTCAAAATCAAAAAAAAAAAAATCAGTGCACTATGAAAACACTTGTTTTCTTACTATATGAGTTACATGAGAATATGTTTGGCTTGGTTAAACAAAACCAGTTTTCAAGTAGATTTGCACCTCCAGTAGACATTCTGCTCCCCCGCATTGCCAGCATCTGTAGGACCAAAGCCCCTGGGATCAGAAAGGTTTTCCTTCCTTCCTTGATAGCAATCTCATTTAATTTGCCCTCAAACACACCAGTCTGTGGAGTTTTGAAATCCATGGTTTTATTCTGCCTACAAAGAATACTTCCTTTCTTTTTCTAATGTGCAACTCATCTTTAACAGAAATAAAAAGCTTCATATACAAACCTACCCTTTCTGCTTAGCATAAACTTCTTATTTCAAGAGATTGAAAGGAGATAGCTCATCTAGCATTGCAATATTCTGCTGTCTTAGTTAAATGTTTGATTATGTGTAAGTTGTGGCAATAGTGGACTACTAAAAGTTTCAGAGAAACACATTTTGTACTTTAAAGTTGGTTTGCAGATAGTGTGGCTGAAAGAGCACAGGATCATCATCAAAATACTCACTGTTCATCAACCCAAGCCAAGTGGGTGCTCTGCTGTAGTTTTAACTTCAAAGCAGAGGTGTCACAAATTGCTATAACAAGAAATGGAGATTAAAGTCTGCTCGTATTTGTACATACTGTTCTTCTGCCATCTCACAGACACACAAAAAACAAAATACAACCCCCAAAGCTCTCAGTTTGCCCACCTTGACTGGCCACCCTATGGCTGGGGCGAGGGCAGGACGAACAGAAGGGGAAGAGCCCTGCTGCTTCCTGCCACAGGCAGCACATGACAGAGCTACATCCCCTATTTAAAATGCCAAACCTGAACAGAGACCAGAGTCCAGGCCAAGCTGCTCTTAATCTCCAGCAAACTCAAGGCTAGACAAAGCTAACCCATGTTATTTCACAGCATGTGCCTGTGTCACTCTTTTTTTTGATGGTAGAGGCTTGTGGAAGATGGGGTATGAATAATCTGGTGCTTCAAATGTTGCTAAGTACCTAGAGACAGCAGTTCCCTGAATTTCCAGAACAGAAGGTTCATGCCAGCAAACAAGGGGCAGTGGGTACAGCCAGTGTCACCCTGCACTCACCAGCCCCCTGCTGCACTCACTGCACACTGACCCCCAGCGGCTCCACAAGGCTTTACCCTGCAGGTGTTACTCCAAATAAAGCCTGGAGAAAAGCCCATTGCAGGCTATGGCAGCTCCCAAGCTGAAGTTCAGGTTCCCTGACACTGCCCCCCAGGAGTGGATGCTGCTGTGAGCCTCAAACACTGAGGCAGTGAGGTCTGAGCTGACAGCCTGGCTGCAGAAGAGTGTCCCACCCACCCTCCTGCACTCAGGCTGCTGGCTGAGCTGTGTGGGCAGCAAACAGCACCCAGGAACAGAGAGAACCCTGAGCCAGGCCTGTGGGCTGGCTCTTGCCTCCACCTTGTGCAAGCAGAGAGTTAAGAAACCCCTCGTGTTGTAATTCCTGAGAACCAAGGGAGATGCTGACCTGAGACCTAGAAATAGAACCAGAGAAAGCACCCTCCTGCTTCAGGGCAGACAAGCCATGCACAACTATTTCTGTGAACTATTTATGCCAATAACTATTTCTGTTAGGTTACCTACAGCATTTACAAGAGCTGAGCATCTGGCTGACTCAGTGGGGACCACCACGCCTCCATCCTTTGTGCTCATCACCAGCCCTGTTCCCCTCCACCCTAGCTCACAACCACAGCCTCAGCTCACTCATCTGGGGCCATTTCCTTCAACACACCCACAGCAACCCCCAACTTCCAATTTCACAGGAGCAGTAATGCAAAATTAGCACTGGATTCATTCCTGTTGTTCAGTTTCTCTGATGCCCCCAGCTTTCAGACCAAGGTGAGGGTTTGATGCATTGTTATGACAAGCCTTTCAGGAGGAGAAGATAATCATGCACCACCTGGGTTACTGCAAATTCAATTTACTTTGCAGCATGCTTTATGCTGGTCTGGAGCTATTAAGGAGAGACAGTTTCCAGTTGAGGAGTGTGCAGCACTGCACAGCTAAATTGCTTTCTCAGGAGGGTCCAGTACAGCCCCTCCTGCATCACCCTGGGGCTGTTCCCCCCTGGAGGCCTCTCACCTCTTGGGGTAACACATCTGAGGTCAGAGCCTGCAGGAATATATTTGGTATCAGCCTATCTTCTTTGCACAAACTTCAGCCCAAACACCCCAAAACTTTTTCTCTTACCTAGCTAGGCAGAGCTTACTTCCCCCCACCAGACTGGGCCAGGATCAAAATTTAGAATAGGATCCACAAGCAAAGAAATAGGGAGGAAACTCCCTCTTGGAGGTGGTTAGCTTTTTTTCTAGTAGGAACAACTATCTTCCTTAAAATTACCTGCACTCTTCTTCTCTAAAAATCTTCTTTTCAGCTTGTAGTAACCAATGCAATTTTTTTTCAAACCACCCTAGAAAGAGAGCACCAGACAGACAACACAGTATCCACGTGTTGCAATAGAAAACCAGAAACAATTCTTATAAAAGGTGAGAAAGTAAGAAAATAGCTCTCAAGGTAGCCCCCCCCAGCTGGGATGTGACAGCATTCCTACCTGGGGAGCTGCAGAGCCACCATCTCCATGCTCTGAACACACTGGCTTCCATCAGAATAAAGGAGGCTGACCTTTCACAGAACAAAGAACGGTCAAATTAACAGGATTACCATCTGAAGCAGAGATCACATTTGGAGAGAAGCCTGTTGTCTGAACAAGTTTAATTCACAGGTGTATCAGTCTCTCTCTCAGCTCCTGGTTTCCCACACAGACCAGAAACACATGGAACATCTACAGTCACTCTTGCATAGGTATTTACCACAGTTAAATATTCAGCTTAAAGTAAAAGTTCAGAGTTTATCATATCTCTAATAGTGCTATGGGATATTTTCTTCAACAGTTAAAACATTTTAAAGAGGGCAGTTAAAAATTAAAAAATGGAATTGTGGTTTTGCTGTGAAACATCTAAAAGGCACTAAAATCACCAAAAGGCCTAGCACTGAAGCATGGTTGTTGATTTAGGAATTAAGCCTAGAGACTACCTTTCAGGAAGGATTCGTTTCCTTCATCCACCCCCATTTTGTGTTTTACACTTAAGGACAAAGCATCAAAACACATCTTGGCAAATCCTTCAATAATCAGCAAAAATTACACCCCCTTTGTCTAGGGCATGCAATTCTCTGAAAAATTAAAAGCTCTCTAAACTGGCACCAGCAAACGTGTTCAGCTCACATTTGCACTTGTTAACACAGAACTTATAACCACTCATTGCAAGGAAAGAAAGCCAGCAGCACCAAAGAATTTGCTTACCATTAATTACCATAGGCATTTTTATTACATTAAAGCTTTAACATTTATCAGAATACTAGGTCAGTGAAGAGAAAATAGCAGATTAACTTAAACAAAATAATAAAAAGCAGCCTTGCTGGGAACTATTGTTTTAAAAAAAAATATCAAATCAACAACAGAATAGAAGCTTCCTGAAATATTAAATGTAGCATTTAAGTTATCTGCAGCAGGACATGAGGAACCCTGGTAGTCTCACAAAAATTTTCAGTGTTATTGAACAGTCCTTCAAAATAAGCACCAAAAAACACACAAAAAACAAAGAACCATTTATTTCTGTGTTCTCCTCCTCTCCAGAACCATGAGTTTCCAGAAAATGTCCCACTAGGACCTTTGTGATTCTCAAACATTGCAAAAGTCAAAGACTTTCCTATAACAAGGCACACACTTTTCCAGAATTAAACTCTGCACACATGATTGTTTGTCAAATACTGTGCCAAAGCCCCAGTGTTTAAATGATTTTTTAGGAAGAGGTAGACTTTTCCTATTGATCACCTCAGGGTAACAATCTAGACAACCTGATTCAAGAATTCCCCAAGTAAGCTGATCATTACAGAGCGTTAATTCCCCAGGCACTTGTCATGTCTATTATCCCCTCCCCAGCCTCCTGCACCTGGCTAGAGGAAATCCAAGTAGCCCAACATGACAATTTTACCTTAGTATCCAAATAAAAACTTTCCATGGATAACCCAATAGTGGTAAATAAATAAAGCAATAGTTACTACACTATTCATCCCCAACTCCCCACACTTATTAATGGTCACAGTCTGAAAAAAACTTAACTGATCATAGTTAAAAGAAATATAGAAATATACATAAAACCAGCTGTCTTAGACAGCATTTTTATTAAAAATGAATACACAGAGACATAGCAGCTTTTACAATAAAGAGTTTTTTAAAAGGCATCAAGTTGTAAGCCAACCATTCGAAAAAGAGGCTTTGAAATGTTGTCTTCCACAGCACTTTTTGCCCATTTGTCAACAAGAGAGAAATCTGCACATTACCCAAAGGACAAACAGGCACAGTAACTAATTTAAACTTCAAGCCCTTTTTCTGAACAGTTGATCAAGCATCACCCTCCGTAGCAGCATCTGGAGCACACTTCAGTGTTCTTTCAAGTGGCTGGTGTACTTGATCCATTTCTTTAAAATATTTTAACATTCAATAAAACTATTTCAAATAGAAAAACTTCTGTCAGATGAAAGTAAGGTTTCCTTTTCAGATTCCGTGAAAGCTTATGAACTTCACTGGCAGCATTTCTGTAATGGAGCAGGAGCCAAAACCAGCAGAACAGGCACTTGAGCAAAATTGTCCACCAACAGGTCCTTGAGTCAGATTGATTGCAGTCCAGAAGACAGTTTCTTACTACTTTGTGGTGGTGTAAGGACACCAGTGGGGAAAGGTGAAGTCCTATTTTGCTCAGCCAATATGGCTTGTTTTGCTTGAGCTCTGTCCTGAAAGCACATGAAAAAGAGGAAAAAAAAAATCTTTACTTTGGTGTGCCTATGCAACAGATCAACAGAATTCAGTGTTTTATAATCTGATAGATTGTTAATCTGGAAATGCATATCTAACTCTCCTAACATATAACTGATAAATCACATAGTACACAGTAGTTACTTGTAGTACAAGTCAAGAGATCAGTATTAGTTTTTGGAAGCTGATGATTAGCATTAGGCATTCATAACACACAAGCACTCCTATACCTTCAAGAGAGCAAAATAGAGAAACAATTGAGCAGGAAGAACTTTGACTTCTACCTAGAATTCAATAACCTAAAGAGAAAAACTAACCCCAATAGCTTAAACCACAATTCTTTGAACAAGATTTTGATCCTCTACAAGTTTCTCACATTAGAAACCACTCTTGCTCCACTGGCTTGTCAGTGACCACTGTCACGTAACAATCCCACCACATCAGTCTCAAGTGATCAATCTTTGCTTTTCTCCAGATCAGACAAGACTGTATCAGTGGTACTTCCTAGAGAGAAAGGTCTAACACATGGTATTTGAAGTACCCCAAAGGGCAGAGAAATGCTTCTGATTCCTAGGGTAATTATATGCTTTTGATATGAGAGGCTGAAGGCACATCTTTTTAAATCATCTTTTTAAACAAAACACTTAAAAAGTCAGTCCCACAAAAAGTCCTTGTCTCAAGAATTTTGTATCTGGACTATAACCTTATACCTTTTATAATCTAAATACCCTCAGTCTCAACCTGCTCGTGCTTCTCTTAAGTTTACTGTATGTTCAAACCAAAGAAACAAGACTTCAGAGATTTCAGACAGCTTTTTGGCTTCATTTGCTCATACATACCAGCAAATCAAAGCTGTTGATGTGTGTCTGTATATTGTGCAAATCTTCAGGAGCTATCCCGCTAAAGTGTTTGAGTTTGGAGCTTCCTACTTCCCTCAGAGCCATGGCAAATGGGACCATCCATTTCACACAGTCCTCTATCTCACAGAACTCATAACCTGCAACACAAGACACACACTTATCTGCCTGAATCAAGACATAATATTTGTCAACACACAAGATTTAAGTTTATAAATGCCAATACCTGAAACTTTCTGCATCAGCTCAGATGAAGAGAAGTGATACAAAGCAGAAGCTGCAAGTATTCCATAGGTATATTCCAAGCAGCCAATATCCAGCACACAGAGATCCAAGAGCTAAAAGACAATATATGTTGAGTAAACCTGACAGAAAAACACTTTTCCAGTTGAAACAGCATTTGAAGGAAATGAGTCTTACCTCTGTTATTTGCACAAATATCTGCTGTGGATATTGTGGCAGCATTACTTCATAAAGATCATTTAAATATGCAACTTGCAGGTAAATGTTTAGCCATGATACAACTGTCAGTGGATTTAAGTTCCAATTAAGAGCCTGAAAGAACAGACATACACAAGATTTCAGTCCCAATTTAAGTTCCTAACTTAAACCATGCAAGATGGTTAAACAATCACAAGTTCTAATCCCAGTTGGTTAAGGCATCTTTAAAACATGCAAATCAAATACTCTCCTGTAGCTCTTCCTGCTGATACAGTTAGGGAAAAGTAATTTTGTTAATACACACATACTGGTGGATGCTTTAGATCACTTGTTACCTAAAGGAAATATGGCTTTCTAATCAGTAAGAGAAATTGTGCCTGTTAGCAGCACCTAAGATTAACTGAGAAGCTCTGCTTTTAGTTTGATTATGCTATACATTTCTAAAAACTAATTCCACTTGTAAATATTACCTTCATAATGATCAATTCCATACTGATGATTTCATCTTCTGTACAGGCTCCATCTGTAACATAGGCAAACTGGTGCAACTTTGGTGGATATATTTCCTGAAAGACAGGGGATCAAGAATTTAATCTGTGGAATAGGATGCAACTAGTTTCATGTGATACTTTTACAAAAAGTAAAGAAACAAACAGAACAACCACTGCTTCAGCCTGCCAAAACAGAAAGGGGAGGGGAGGATAGTTCTTTATTCCCCCATTCTAACTCCTGTGTTCTCTGCCTTTAATAGACACAGATTTCTTGTCCATCATAGCCTTCAACTCTCACTTTGGATGGGTCAGTACAAACCTACATTGTTTGACTACAGCACCACTGTGACTGTATCACAACTGACATCAAGATTTTTTTAAGCATCCTAAAGAAAAGGCCTTTTATCTCTTGCTTAAGAACAGACTGAACATCAGCTCCTTTAAGCAACTAAGAACTTTAAAAGCACTGTGTATTTTAGCAGTTCAAATTGTTCTAGTAAATAATAGCCCAGACCACCATGCAGTAGGTACTCTATTGCAATGAAATTGCAACAAGTGGTCTCTGTATACAGCAGTCAGCCAAAAATTCATTTAACAACTGCAACTAAAACTTTAGATTTATTCTAACACTGAATCCTCTAATGAGAAAACTAGATTACATCACAGTATAATTTTACCCACTCCTAAAAAAACCAGGAATGTTGGAAAAAAAAAAAAAAACCCCAACCAACCAAACTTTGTTCTGTCTCCCATTTGGAAAAAATGGGTAGCAAGTAACTCCATAAAGCTTTCCACAGTATGTCCAGCATCCAAGTAGTGTGCTTTGTGTCCATTCACATTTGTGTGGCAAGTTAAGCTGGAGACACTCACCTCAAGCTTTGCTGCTATGAACAGAGAAGTGACACCAATAAGCTGCAATAGTGTTTTTACAACATCCTGTTGTGTGGCCATAAAGCGATCAAAGAAATCTTGTGCTAAATAAAAAGTTTCTCTATGAAGTTTGTAGGCTTCACAAACCTGGAGAAACAACAGAGATTACAAAGGTCAAGAACAGTGTTAAAAAGTCAAAGCTAGATGGTACATATACCCAAAAAAAGCATAAGATAGACATAAAATTTATATTTGCTTTCTACTTCATTGCTATTGTGAAGTAACAATGTTAACTAACTGCAAGAGTTAAACAGTTTCCTTTGACACAAGATGACTGCCATTACAGTAACCTCCAAGAAAAAAACAGAGTGAAAACCCTTCTAGGAAATGCAAGCACGTGTACCAACAATGTCAGAACATCAGTTCCTCATTTTTGCAAAGATCCATCATTCCAACAGATCAAAAGATAAAATTCTCACAAGCACTTTAAAACTAAGAACAGGGGTTATGCCACCAAGTCATCCAAATAGTAAAACATACTCAGACACAAGAGGAGCTGTAGCACATTCTTCATGACAAAAACAGATAAAAAGGCTGGGAGATGGATCTGATCTCAGAGCTAATCACCTTCCTTCTTACAGTGACTTTTTAAATTATTTGTTCAGCCTTTGTCTGCAGTATGATCTTAAAAGCTTACCCTGTGATAGGGACAAATTGATTATTGCCCACTATCAATCTAAATAAGTAACAGAATGTATTGACAGTCTGCAAATCATCAGCTCAGTACATCATATCTTCTTTAAGTTTGGTGTCATTCATTGACAAAATTTAAGATGAAGACAAGTATCTGGAGCTAAACGTGCTCCTGAAGTGCACTCATGACAGTTATTAGTGCACTTCAACAAAAGCACACTTGAAACACTCAGAAGCACAGAAAAGCTTACCTCCATTAGCCAGTCTAGAAGGATGGTTCTCATCTTGGGCTGCAGCTGGGGGTGCCTTTGCATGTAGAATTTATCCCTCACATAGGTCTCTTCTTTGTTTATCATGTTTTTCCATACATCATCCTTGTTAGCCCAGCTAAAAGAGATCAATGTTTAGTCTTGGCTCATGAGACAGGAGGAAGGCAGAGCAGCAGCAGCCCAGCAGACTCACCCTAGAGCTGGCAGTGGGGTAGCTCTGGTGGGAACAACGCTCAGGTGGATAAAGCGCGAGTAATCAACACGGACGGGATCGTCATCTTTGTCCGGAGTGGGAATCAGCATGTGGGCATGCTCATGGATGTTAGTCCAGGACTTTCTGTCAAACCAAACACCACATTTCACACTGTGCTTTTTAAAGTAATCCTTTTAGTTGTAGAGAGATAATACTCATAACTTCTGTCACAATTTCTTGCCATCTGAACTGAACTGAACAGAATCACAGAACGATAGAGGCTGGAAGGCACCTCTAGGTCTCTTCATCAAACTCCCTGCTCACACGGGGCCAGGACCACAACCAGAAGGCTTTAGAATATCTTCAAGAATAGAGACTCCAGAACTGTTTTGGACAACTTGTGCCATGCTTGGCTGCCCTCACAGTAAAAAGTGTCCCAGGACATTCACAGGGAACCTCTTCTGCTTCAATTTGTGTCCATCTCCTCTTGTCCCATCACACAAAGAAGAGCTTAGCTCCATCTTCTTTACATCTTCCCTTCAAATAGTTATAAATGATTGACACAAATTGCCACAAACCTTTTCTCCAGGCTAAACAGCCCCAGCTTCCTCAGCCTTTCCTTATCAGCAAGATGCTCTGGTTCCTGAATTACCTTAATGGATCTTTCTAGACTCTCTCTTGTATGCTGAAGTCTCCTTTTTACTGGGGAGCCCACAGCTGGACACAACA
Organism: Emberiza elegans; assembly: GCA_024865655.1. Classification (NCBI taxonomy): domain Eukaryota; kingdom Metazoa; phylum Chordata; class Aves; order Passeriformes; family Fringillidae; genus Emberiza; species Emberiza elegans. Next base: position 1,752,932 of record JALJVW010000129.1, read on the forward strand.
CTACAGATGTGGCCTCACCTCTGCTGACTAGAGGGGGTGTTGCTTATAAGCACAGTAGAGAAAGTTTGGAACTAAAGCTGAAGAACATTCACCCTGCTCTTTTGAAGGACCACAAGTGTTTCATGGAAAGATACCCAAGTCAGAGCCTCCTACTCTCATGCTGTGTTTTGTTTTTTACCAAAAATATACTTGCCCTCAAGGAAAGAACAAGCAGATGGAAGTCAAAGACCCAAATACGAGGTCAGGATTTCTGATCAGGAATATGTAGATAATATGCCTGAAGCCATGCTTTCATGCAAAGCATCTCAGATGATGAACACAGCAAAATAGTTTGTAGGATTTTGTACTCATTCATTTAGCAGAGTGAAGATAAAAACCCAAAGCACTTATGACCAAATTCTCAGAATATAGCCAAGTGCATGTTAAGCAATTGCTACTAAACTATCAAGCTGATAATTTTATATGTTGAATTCTGCCATGGTCTGCAAACATCAGCTATTCAAAACTTCACCTGGCATGTCCTTTCAACCTTTATTTGGACTAGAACTTAAATCTAGGTTTACTCTTCTACCATCTAACTCTTAAATAGGATCTTGTACACTTCACACAGCGGCCCAGGAAAACATACTTGATTTGCAGTAGAATACAAAGCCAGCACCAAGTCATCATGCCTAAGCAAATTAAAATTTGGCATCTGTTTAATAATGAAGTCAGCCATCTTGCTGCAAATTGATCAGTTCTGCACCACTAAAAGGACAGAACTCCCTAACAGATTTCTAATATGCTAAAAAAAAAATTAAAAACAAGTGCAGAAGAATCATTAGGCACTATCAAGTAAAACACTATGTGAAACTTTGCCTCTTGCAAAAAAGCTTCCACAGCTGATTTTTGCCATCTTTCTTACATATGACATCACTTTCCAGCAAAATGGCTCCTTCCTGCACTGGTTTCACAAACAGAAACCACTGACTTGATGAAACCAAAACCACATTTCACAGTTTTCTCACAGCTAAGACTGCTTTGCACTTTGAATTACTGACACATAGATCAGTCTTTTTTCTTCTTGGGAGTTCTACATGCAAATACAGCATAGCTACATACCCAGCCATGCCAGGATTTAATCTGGGTGGGGAGGAGGCAAAACAAGGGAATAGTATCCTTATCTTAAAAATTATAGACTCTTTACAAACTGAAAGTTCAAATGAAAACATCGCATCAGCGTTGCTTTAAGTTAATTTTTGTCCTCCCTCAAAACTAGACTTTAGTCACACTTTGTTCTCCAAGCTGCACAGCAAGCCCAGCTGCCAACAGCCTTTGGAGAAGTGCTGTCTTATCAGTTAATCAGCAAACAGAAAAGCAGTAGATTATACAGTATCTATTTAAAGGTGCCTACTACACCAGCAGCTTCTGAAGGACAAGAGACTTGCTCACAAAGCTCTCAAAGCAGACACATCACATGCAACAATACTAAAGATATCTCACCACCCTCAATTTTCTATAAGGCAATAGAAATCAAAGTTCAAGAGACTCTTAGGTGTTTTGAAAAGAAGGGAAAACAAAGTTTTTGACAACATAATGTCACTTAAAAGACACTGGAGAAAAGATGTGAGCAACACTACAAGTACACAGCTCAGCTAGAGACAAGAATGAAACTAATGTGCAGGGCCTCAAAAGAAAGCAGCCTATGGGGAAGGAGACAGGAATTAATTAGCGTGGGTGAGGGAGCACCATAACTCTGGCACAGATTTTGGTGGAGAGAATGAGCATATCAATCAGGCTCTTGAGTCTTTAAAACAGATTTAGCAAGACAATTGAAAGCAAGAAACACTATCAAGAAACTGCATTACCTCACACTGCAACTGTAAGGAACTAGGAGCCACTACTGAAAAAAAAGAACAGTTTAAGGTGGGGAGAGTATGAGGAAACCATGAAGAACTTCCTTTGGGCTTGCACAGAGCCAAACCAAAAGTAGAGACCTGTCAGAAAGCAACAGACATTACCCAGAATCTGTGCAGCCTAACAGAGGAAACACTACAGACCTGAGCTTACTTCTGAGACAAACAGGAGCTGAAGCAGCACACAAGGAAAAACATCAATGGGGAGAACAGCTTCTTCAAATCAGCAAGAAAGCTTGGTGACTCCCACAGTAATGCTCCAGGTACAGGAGCAACTAATCAGATGCTGATCTCTATCTCAGGCTCATTAGGAGGAGAGGTACCAAGAGGGAAGAAGGTGGGTGGTAAGCCCATTAGAGCACCCAAGCCCATACAGCTATAAACAGAGAAAACCCAGGAGTTCAGAGGTGGGGGTCTTCAGAAAGCTCAAACATTAGCTGGCCTCAGTTTCCTGCAGCATGTCACCATTCACTGATACACCAAATATTCATAAAAAATAATCTTTTTGAACAACTTTCAGGATATGGATCAGACACAAAACAGAGCACTGGGGTTACTGGTTATAGGCCAGGCAGGGCCTTTAGTGAAGAACACCTAAAAATACAAACTGCTGAAACTAGGAGCCACCAGAATGAGCTTCCACTGACAAGCAAGGAGTGCAGCAGGAGGAAGAGAATGACACAGAACTGCATTCAAACAGCAACATCAGAGGTTTTTCAGCATGGAAATCACCCTTAAAGCAGCACCTTATACCATAGACAATGGCATCACTTCCAAGTCCAGAGCCTTAGTTTGCCCACGAGAAATAGCAAGACCTATAATTCTAGCCATTTTTCACTCATAGGATGCATTACTTTGACGTACTGCATTTTTCTTTGCCATCAGAAGGGAATTCCAGATTTAGAACACAGGACAGAAAAGAGCAACTAACACTATTCAGTTGGTCCAACCCTCTTGGGATAGCATAGGAGCTTCTACTCCTTTGAATTAAGACTCTAAGTGTCCTAATCCAGATTAGAGCCAAGTCAGTTCTCAACCTGTGTATAGTTTAGACTCCTTTTTTTGTGGGCTTTGTTTTGTTTGTTTTTTAATTGAATCTTCAAAAGTTAATCTACATTAGTAAAACTATCTTTTTTGAGGCTATTTTCAAAACACTTAGGTGGAACTCTTTGACAATGCTAAAATCAGATTCTGAAAAACATCTAGTAAGAAACTGATCAAGCCTCCTTTCCTGAGAGTTTACTCCACCTTTACATGAGAAAACATTAGCTAGTTTCATCTAAAGAAACTAACTTACAGATTCCATTCTTCACTTTATATGGAGGTGACCATGCAACTTGCATCACAATTACACAGATTATTCTAATCTAGTTAGATGAATTTTGTTTTACACGGAGCCTCAGAAGTGTATTCATCCCCACACAGCAGCCAGAATTAGTATGAGAATTGCTAGCAGAATTACAGCAGTGCCAGTTCTCCAAAATCAAACACAGAATTTATGCAATATTCTGCTGTCAAAGACCTGATGATATAGCCACCCTTTCATCACATAAAGGGTAACGGCATCCTAATTAAGAACTGAGGCCTTATGTTCCACAGAAGAAAACTAATGAATTGACTATGAAGATGTCATAAAGTGGGATGTGACTCTGATATTTTGCCTTGAGGATAAACTAGTGTCAGTAAACAATTTATTTAATGTAGAAGTCATGTGGTATAGGCTGCAGCGGATTTATAGCTGCCTGCATTTTAGAACTGTCGTGTCTCCACAGAATAACTGTCGCCCTGGCTATCATTCCAGCCTGCTATACTGCTGCTGGAACCGTAAACATATTCTCATTAGTGGTCCATGGCAATTTATATCAGAGAATAGCTTGTGTCACACCATAGACTGAAGAGCTGCTGCTGTGCAGCCAAATGTTAGCTTTTTTAACCAGATCTGGAACAATCTGGCTACTTTGTCACAACAAAAATACCTGATCTATGTAGGGAAAGATATAGAGGCACGATATTATTTATTGTTTATAGAATGAAAGGGTCAAATTCCACCAGCATCCCATAATGACCTTGAAAAATTACCAAGAAAGATTTTGATGCCTACTGCCTAAATTAACTTAAGTTTTAGTTTACCTATCCACCCTGAAATAACACTGAATGGCTACCAGGCCAAGAGCACAAACAAGAAGACAAAATTGGAAGTCTTTATCTGCTTTGAAAGTTGAAGGTCAACATATGCAAAAGATACCTCAAGTTTCCTTCCACTGTCTTTCTGGAAGACACTAAAACTGGGTTCCCATTGGGATTTTCTAACAAATACCTTGTTATTATACAAGAAATATGCACAGGAAGGCCTTGCTCAGTTTAAACAGAATGAATCTTCTGGTGAAGGAGAAAGCTGCAGTGAAGGACAGGCAGCTCTTCCTTGTCAGAAGTGAGAAATTAGTTTAATATACTGTGCAAAAGGAAAGACAGAAGGGAAGGAGAGATCCCCTCATTAAATGCTCACCATTTGAGCCCTGCTTAATATGTTGACTGATAACTAGTGTACGCAGTTGCAACAAGCAGAGGCCATTCCAAACAATGATGCCCATCTGTTATGGTAGCACTTCAGTCTTAGAACTTCCAGCTGCCACTTTGGGTTAGATGTGCCACATTATGCACAGCCTGGCCTCCCAAATGAGGACAGGCTGCACACCCTGCCCCTGACTTCTGCACCTTCAGCATCACCCTGGCTGCAGTGACAGGCTGAAGGCTCAGTGACAGGGACTGAGCAGGAGTGCACGTGTCCAGGGAAAAAAGGGGAATGCACCTATTGCAGAACACAGCCTACTCAAGGCACAAAGGCATCACACTTTCAACGTCACACACCACATGGCATTCAGCTTTTTAAGTTGGTTCATTCTACATGCCTTGCTGAGAAAGCCAGCAGTGATCACTATCAACCTCCACTGCAGGACTGATTTTCACAGGTAGAGTGACTTTATAGAAATATTCCTTTGGTCTGCAGAGAAACAAAGCCTGTTTTACCACACCATGCGCATCAAGTATACACTTCCAAGTTCTAACAGGAACCCCTTACTTAGACTGTCTGAAAATTGTCAATGGGAACAGAGCTGAGCTAGGAGAAAAGGGGATGCCATCTTTCCTGGATGACAGAGAAGTGGAGACATGACTTCAAGGAGAACCACCTCAAGGGATGATTCTGTCTGCATGCGTAAGGAGTAAACATACAAGGTACATAAGCACATGACTGTATTGTTGCACCTCTCTAGAAAGGTAAATGCAGAGTAGGTCTAAAGGCTTGACAGGTGCACCCTTCAACTCAAGGACAGCTGAATTCACTTCAGCATTACATAATGCTTCAGACCAACACAGGCCTTGTACCTTACAAAGGCTTCAAAACTACATATATGAACTGAATTGTTCTGCACAGTCCATCATCAACCAGGGCCAACAGTCCCTCTTGCCCACTGCTATGCAGCATGTGGCAGCAGCATTTGCAGCAGCAGTTTCACCACACTGCCATAAATAATGAGGTACTGCAAAGTAAGTGCAGGGTTAAGTAAGATTACAATATTTACATATAAGACCAATTCAATTACCTGTTTTTCACACGGCTTTTTTCTAGTCATCTCCATTTTGGCAATTTCTTCATCAGGATCCTGTAAGAACTACAAAAAGCGACATATGATTTCCGGAGCACAAACCGCGGGCCCAGCAGCTGTTGGCCGCAGTGACACCCTCCTGGTCCCGCAGGAGCAGAGCCCCGCAGGCCCACCCAGCCCCCGGCCCACCGCGTGGGGCCCGCACCCCAACAAAAGGCGGCGAGGCCGCGGGGGCCCAGCCCGGCGGTGGGGCCCGCGGGCACCGGGCCGGGCCCGCACTCACCGTGGCCACATCAGCTTTCCTCTTGCGGGCTCGCATGGCGTACTCCGCACCCGCGTCCCCCTTGGCAGGACCCTTGTCGTCCGCGCAGTCGCTGCGGAGAGAGGGGAAGCTGAGCGAGCGCCGGCCGGGGAGGCTGCCGGGGTGCCCGGCCTGCAGGGCCCCAGGCAGGGCGGGCCCAGCACACTCACCTCTCCCGGCGCATGGCACCCGCCTTGGCCGTCAGGCCGAGCCGAGCCGAGCCGAGCCGTGCGCGGGACGGGGCCGAGCGGGCCCGAGCCGCAGACCCCCCCACAAAGGCCGGCAGAGGCGCGCAACGGGCGGCCGGAGCGGCCCCACCGGCTCCCCCCGCCCCGCGGCCGCCCACCGCCCCCTGCCCGCCCGCGCTGCCGCTCACTCACCGCCGCACTGGCCCTCGCCGGCCGGGAGCGGGTGGTCGGGTGGTCGGCGGGTGCCGGGCCGGTGGGACAGGGCGGGAGGCGGGCGGGTTCCGCCGGGCGCCTGCTGCCTCACGGCGCGGCCGCTCCCGTCCCCTGCGCGCGGCGCGGGCCGCCCCCGGCGGGACATTTAAACGCGCGGCGGCGGCGCGGGGCCGCCTCCCGACCGCGCACGTGGGGCCGCGCGCGGGCCGGGGCGGGGCCGCCGGGGCGCAGGGAGCCGCGCGGAGTCCCGCGCGCGGCAGGGGGTGGGGCCGGGGGCGGGGCCAGCGGATCCCGCGCGGAGCGGGGCCGGAGGGGCGGGGCTGGGGCGGGGCTGGGGCGGGGCCCGGACGCGGAAGCGGCGGGAGCGGCTGTGGCACGTGGGACCGCGCCGGGTGAGCCGAGCCGAGCCGGGCCGGGCCGGGGCTGAGGATCCTGTCTCGGACTCGGTGCCAGCCCTGGCTACCGGTCCCGTCCCTGTCCTGGTCTCGATCCACGGGGGGAGGCGGGGCCGCCACCATGGCCTGCCCGGCCCGGCTCCGCTGACGCCCTCCTTCCCACCCCGCAGGTCATGCAGCGGCTGGGGCTCTTCGGGCGGCTCAAGGCCGCGGTCGTCGGGATGGTGCACGTGGGAGCGCTGCCAGGTAAGCGGCGGGCGGGCGGCACGGCCGGCGGGACCCTGACCCGGACCAGGACTGGGTTTGTGTCGCCGGTGTCACCCCTTAGCCGGCTGCGGTCCCCTGGAGGGCTGTCCCCTCACTGCCACCACGGGCCCCTCCTGAGGCGCCGTCAGTTTGGGCGCTCCCCGTTTCAGAGATAAAAAAGGCGGGAAAGTTCCACGCAGGGAGCCGGGCTGAGCAAACGAGGATTTGGGCTCGCTGAGCTCTGGGTTTCAAGCAGCGAGGGTCAGGGAGCTGCACGGATGGGCAGTGGGGTGGGATGGAGGTTGGACAGAGCTCTCCCATGCCCTTAGAGGCAGCGGGAAGCTCGGACAACAGGCGGGATCTGTTCCAGCCTGGCCTCCTGGTCCTTTCCAGGGGCTCAGGGTGGGCAGGACAGGCACCTTGCCCTCGACAGGCTGATGCCCGGAGCTCAGGGTGCCCCAAAAGCAGCCCCAGGAGGTAGAGCAGGGAAATCAGGCCAGCCAACGGAGCTGGCACAGGGCTCAGCACAGTTCCCACCTCAGACTCCTACTGCCTACCTTAGGGACCCAAATGCCAGAAGAGACTTTGGTCTTAAGGCGAATTCACTGAACTCAACAAAATCTGTATGTGTGTATTTCTGCCCTGAAGATCAGATCCAATCACCCTTGCAGATTAAGGACAGCTTTAACTGGTTTTGAACTCACTGTTGCTTAGCACAGGTGTCTGTGCTGACATGGAGGTCAGTCTTTCCCCAGTACAGGTTGTATTGTCTGGAGCATCACTAATGCAGGATAAATTACAAGTATGTGAACAGCAAGCTAAGAGCAGACCTAGTGGAACAGGGGATTATAGCAGACATTCCTCAAATTTGTGGATTAGATTTAGGAACTGAATGATTATAGCAGCTCTGCCAAGTTCAGCTAAGGAAAGAGATGTCACTAAAGCATGTCACAAGGAGATAGGGCAGCCTTTGAACAAATTTGCCCTGTATGTCCCTGTTTCAGTGTGCAATCTCCATGGATGTCCTGCCCAAAGCGGTTACTGTCCATAGGTTTGGTTTGTGTGTGCCCTGGGGTAAGCAGCATTATTCTTGCTTGCAGGGACACCAAGAAGTTCTCTCCCACTGACCCAGATCATTGATCAAGCATGTCGAGAGGCAGAAGTTTACAAGGATGCTGGAGTTGTAAGTTTTGGTTTCTTTCTTCCCATTAGGCCATTACACAAAACTACTTCTGCATAGCCAGAATTTTAAATTGAGCCTATATTCATCAAAAGCATCTTGAAGCTCATTGATTAGAGATGCTTAAATCCATGTAGTTTATTTCAACACAGGAAGTAGGCCTTCTAGATTGCAAAAAAAACCCAAAACCCTAAGATACGTATCACCTGCACCCAAAACAGTTGAAAAACTTAGATTCAAATTGTACAATTCAAGTTGAGTTGGATGAAATGAGTTTTAAAAAAAAAGTGGCCAGAAATACGGGCTGTTGCTGGCGTTCAAGGTCTCTGGCTGTAGAATGCTTCATCAATCTAGTCTGACAATGCACTGTATTTTTAGCTCTGTGCAAGCCTCTGGTTTCCTGAGGTCGTGGAGGTGTGCCAAGTGCACAGCTGATACACTGCATGCACACCTCAGGAACCTGGAGGGTGCAGGATCACCCCACAGCTGTGTTTGGAACAAAACAGCACCGATAATTCAGGATCTAAAAAAAAAGAGGCTCAAGCCCTTTTCTGCCCTCTCTAAGCCTCTCTCCAGGCCCCTGGCAGCAAACATGCCTGCTTTGCACATCCAGAAGAGCAGGCCCAAAAGGCCATTCTCAGCCAGAGGCAAGAGGAGACTGCTGTCAGAATTGCTGTTGGACCTGAAGTGGTGTAGTAATCTTCATAGGTCAGTACATTTTAACAGGGTGTATGTCCTTTTGAAAGGTCAGATATGTTTTAAACATTTCATTACACCTTGTCTTGGGGTGTTGATGTGCTTTTTCTTTCACCTGCCCACAGCATTATGAACATTTTCTGGTGGTGTACTAATGTCCAAGGTTTGAAAATGTCTTCAGTGAACAAGCAGTCACTGTTCTGAGCTGCTCTTCTCAGAAAAACTTTATTAACAAGCTGTTTGAAACATTTTTAATTTATAAATTAGAATTATACTGTACAGACAGAACAAAATTCAATACCATAGAAGATCAAGGTCAAAATGCAAGACAAGTCACACAAGGCAGGTTATGGGCAGAGCCCTGGTAAGGCTAAACTAGGAAAGAATGCTGAGAGTAGAATCACTGAAAGGATAAACAGCACTGGGGTAAAATGATGTAGTAAAATGGGTAAATGATGGGGTAAAAGGCTAGTGGGCTTCAGTACCCATGAACCAGATGAACAGGTATGGGATGTGCACCCAGTTAGAATAGTCCCTGACTGCAAGTTGAAGAGAACAAGGAAGTTTTCTTCCTTTTCATTCCTCCTGAAAGAACAGGTGTGCAATAACTCTGTATTCTGTACTGTGCCTTTATATTTTGTTGTTGCAGTATCACCATAAGGTATAATGTGATTCGACCTACATCAGCAGAGTGGCAAACACTAATCTCTGCCTTCCTGTGCCAGTTCGCCCATTTCCTTACATAATAATTGCACATTGAAACCTTCAACAGCAGGGGGAAGACACCAAATACTCCTGAAGGTGAAGGAAGGTACAGAAGCAGTTATTTCCTGCTGGCATGCACAAAGCTGGAGCAGCTTTGAGACAAGCTTTAAAATCAGTACTAACAAAAAGTTTTAATTTGGCTTTTATACTTTGTCTTTTCAACAGTTGTACTGAATTCTGCATTCCTGCTCTAACTAGTTTACCTTTTCTACAAGTGCATTGCAGGCTCTGAATATATCTTTAAACCTACCTGTCAGGTGAATGCAATCATTTCGCTACACATTTGGACAAATTCAGGGCTTAGAGTTATAATTAACCCATTTTCCTATAGAAGTCACAGGAACACCAATATACTTCCACACCAGTCTTCATTCTAAAAGTCTGCACAGTGCTAGAGAATAGAACAGAACAGAGTTAGAGCAATATAAGAAACAAATCTTTTATTAAGGAGATAAGGCTCAGATATAATCAAGAGAGCCTCCATAAAAATCAATAGGATTGCTTAACACTTTCTGCAATTCAATTCTTTAGGTTTTTTATGTTAAGAGAAATGCAAGTTTTCATGAGAGATGCTTTCATGAAGATGAGGAACTTCCCAGCTTTTACACAGAGATCACTGCTGCCAAACTATTCTGGAATGGGAATCTATTTGGGTTTTTTGCTCAGTATTCCAAAGGAACTGTTAACCTGTCTATTTTTCTCGTGGAAGAAGAGCTAGAGAAAGAGTTTTTTTCCCCGTGGATATTTGTACTGACAGTGTTCCCAAATGCTGCCCGCAGTAGCCCTTAAGAAGATACATAATAATTTGCTGCTATTTAGATGTTTACATATTGTTTCAAATTGTTCAAATTGGTGTTAACATTTAAAAAGAAAGTATATGGTCTTGCTCATTCCATCTGTGTTACACTTGGAAGTAAATCCTGCCATATTCCGAGTAAGGTGACTTGTCTGGCACATTCACAGCTTCACATAATAAATATGAAAGATTTGTGATATTAGAGCATAGTAATGAAAACAAGTGAGTGCTCAGTTAGGAAGCCATCTGTGCTCAAAATGTATATGCTTTGTACTTTGTATGTTGCTAAACAATGAAATTCCCTAGACAAGATTTTATAAGCAGCAGGCTATGAGCCATTATAATCCCTCCAATTTGTACCTGCTTTTCTTTAAGGAAGAGGCAAAATGTATCTGTTCAGGTTAACTTTTATTCACTCCATTCAGCCTGGCTGACATTTGTTTTGGAGCTAGAAAACCAAGCACAGGTTCCCACTTGACTGTTAGTTACTGTTCCTAACTGTAGCTACTGGAGTAGATAACATTAAAAACAGTTACTAGTGTATGTTTTGGTGTTTTTTAAAAAATAAAAGGGTGGTAAGCCTGTTGCTCCGGTAACTACAGCAATAACTGGAATTCACAATGCTTAGAATTTAATTAAAGTGGAAACAGAATAAAGTAGTATTTCTGCATAGAAACATGTAGGTAGCTTTCACTTTGATTACAGAGTTTAACATTTCAAATCTCAGCTGTATTACAGGAAAATAAAATAGCAGACAGACTGCCCACAGCTACCTCCTCTGGCATGTGCAGGAGACCATGAGATAGCAGCTTACTTCTGTTAAGGCAGTGATCTACTCTGGAGGTGAGTTTTTAAAGAAGTTGCTAAGAGCTGTGCTAAAAACCAGCAATTAAATGCTCTGCAAAGGCACCTGATTTCCTCTATAAGGGGCACATGAGGGGTGTGAGGTAATTGCTGCCATTGTTTTAGTCCCCACCTGAGCCTGTACAATAACAGGGATGGTGCCAGGCCTGCTCCCTTTTTGGAGGAAGGAATAGAGGTGCTGAGCTTGGAGAGGTTTGTACTGAGGTGCCCATGTTTGCAGGCAAAGCCTTTCTCTGGGGAGAAGCACTGGGGTTAAAGTTGCCTGGGAAAGAGTTGTGTTAGGTATATGCTGAGTTAAAACTTATGCAATTGTTACCTCAGTTGTGGTTTGTTACTGTTTTGAGGCTTTCCTGCTGTAATATGTGTGAGGCTGAAGTGTTTTAAGAGGTTATTTCTGTAAGCAGAATATAGCTAAGGAAATTATTTTTCATATAGTTAGAGAGCTAATTAAAGGACCTATTTTTTCAGTAGCTAACTGTGATACAAAGGGCACTTCATGTATAGCACTTCAGAAGTCTTTCAAAGTAAAAAGGAAATACATTGCTTGAAAATTACTTATTATAAGGCTATTGCATATAAGCAACACTTAAATTATCTTACCATTCAGTGGAAAAGGAAGCACAGAAGGCACTTGCAAGAGTTTTATCTCATACTGTCTATGTAAATCCTGCTTTGGAGAATATAATGCAGAAGCTGTTTCCATAGGCTTCTAAACCATAAGCTTAAGTTCCAAGAACTTTAATTTAGCTTAACTGTTTTCTTTCCCCCATTTTAATTAGCTGTCTGATAGTACTGAAGTTTGTTTCCTATACATATCAAGTCAGTAAACACAAATCTGTGGTGTTATTTTTTTATATAAAATATGAAAGAAAGCTCTGACTTAATGCATCTGTAATTCAGCTTTCTGTATTGCAGAACATATGTTGTTCTCTTTTTAATTAAACAAAGCATAATATGCAAAAGAACAGTCGGATGGTACCAAAAGAATAACACATTATTAAAGTTCTACCAAAAATATTCACTGTAACTGTGGACCTTGAGGCTATAGGAAGAGGCAGTTGCTGAAAAGTGAATATAGTAAATTTAAAGCAGGAGAGAGAACTGTTGCAATCCTCCCATATGCCTGCATTTTGAGTTAGAATTTAATGAGACACTTTTTATGTGTAGTACTATGGCTAGGGGTTTTTATAACTTATTAAATGAATTAATTCATTAATGTAGCTAATGGAATAATTTGCTTTATGCAAATCCAGAACGGTCAAAGTAGTAGCAAGTTGTGAAAAGCTCAATTTCACTGTGGAATTCTGCCAGCCCATTCTCTTGCTTTTTTGGGGCTACTAGTGTTGCTCTTTAGGAGCTGAGCATTTTGAAGCCGTGTTCCCAGTTGCCTTCCTTCCTGTTGAGATTGATTCTTGACTGCCTGGAAGCCTGGAGATGCTGTTTTGCAGATCCTGGTTCCTGGTCTTTATGATAAGCTTGGAGTTTCCCTGATTTTGCTGAAGTCTGCCAAGTAGAGCATTTCTGAGCCAAGGGCTTCCAGGCTTTTTGGCCTCAAGGAATTACCTGGTTTTGATGGCTTGTTGCATTTTTTGAATTTGCTTTGTTAAAAGTATTTTAGTTCTACATTAGTCTTTTTGCCACATGCAACTACTGACCAAGTTTGCATTCTTGCTGAGACTGACTTAATATATTTAAATGTAGTGAGAAAAAGAGGCTACAGGGTTTCTCTTTCTGTTGGTACCACAAGGCATTCAGTAGCTGTGCCTCAGATACCAAAACCATTTGGTCATTTCAGGTTTGTTGGAGCAGTCCTAACCTCATTCCAGAAAAAATGACTAAAAATTGTGGAATTTTTTGTGGTTTTCTTAGGACAGGTTGTCATCTTGGTCATATGGCTATGTCCCATCACAGGTACAGAAGTGTGGCTGTTCCATATTAAACTGGACACACAAACAAAGTGCAGATGTTTTGACTAGTTGCCATACCTGCTACTCCTTTGCCTAATTCAGGTTTTCCTAGGCTGGAATTATGTAATTGAATATGTTGGTGAATGTCATCACATAGTGCAAAGGTCTGATGTGGAGTGTCATCATATCAGGTCACCTTTTCCATTAACAGGTCACATCCCATTGCTTTTTAGGTGGCATGTCCTTTGTGTATTTAAATACTGAGCTGTGAGTGATTGGGAGAAGGCAGCTGTGCCCTGGTGCATTGAATGTTTGCAGGTTGTGTGCTTGGACTCACCATGTTGCTCCACTGGATTATTTCCTTCTCACTTTTCCCTACCCTCTGTGTTGGGTGTTCATTTATGATGCCTGTGCCATTGCCTGTAATTCAGCCATGAAATGCTGACACTATTTTATATCCTGTCTTATCTTTTACTGCCAGAAGGGCTTCCACACTACAGCAAAGATTAGAGAAGTGTCACATATAAAATATTTTTTAAAAGGAAACTTGTTTGTATTTCCCCTTCCTGATTCTCTGTGTTATTAAGAACCAAGCTGCTATGTTTAATTCTAATTGTTTTTTACCAAAAAATGTTTCTTCTAGTCTTTTTCAGTTACCATCTCTGTGAAAGGTAAAGCTCTCATTTTAAAGGATTAAGATGTGTGATAAAACTCCAGAGAGAGCAGAATTTATTTGCTATATATACAATTAGTTTGTCTATTAAACTTTTTGCATTTTTAGAATTAAGCTGGGGAGAAATATCTGGTTTTCTTTTCATCTTCTTACTGCTACTGCAAAATACCAGGCATGGAATATGTTTCAAGGCTCTACTTTTACTCTTGTTTTTAATACTTAAAATTGTGCATTATCTGCAGTTGTTGCAAACTTTTTTGTATAGCCTATGCAATGATTAGAAATGTGTGTGGCGTGGAGTAATGTACAAATTGTATCAGCAGAGTGTTTTATCATCACTCCATTTTTTGCTAAGATTATGTCCATGTGGATGGAGAGGTATAGTAGACAATAAATAGCAATATCTTCTTTCCTGTAATTCTGAATACAGAATGGGGAAAATATCACTAGTTCATAGTATGGCATTTGGCACAATAACAGTCAAACAAAAAATTCTTTTATTTATCCAAAGTAACACTTATTTTCTGATATTAATTGAATTGAAAATTGCCCTTATTATCGCAGAGTCTCTGTTATCCAAACATACTCAATATCCTGTATTCCCCTTGGATAATTAAAGTTTGACTTTACACTATTTTTAATGAGGTATAAGATTTAACTCATTTGCCTATAGTTCACATTTCAGGATGGATCAAAGGAACCCAAATTGATGAATGTATAATTAAAATCACATTTATTTCTCTCCATGATTTCACTGCAAATACCACGTGTCACAGACAACATTTTATGAAAAAACCTTTCCTTAAAGGATTTTTCTCCAGAGAAGCTGAGAGGCCTCAAGAACAAAATGTATACAATGGTTATCTGCTGCTGTGGAATGCAACAGGTGGATCTGTGATTGGCTCATGTGGTTGTTTCTAATTTATGGCCAATCACAGTCAGCTGGCTCAGACTCTCTGTCTGAGACAGAACTTTTTTCTTTCCTTTTCTGTTCTTAGCTAGCCTTCTGATGAAATCCTTTCTTCTATTCTGTTACTGTAGTTTAATATGATATATATCATAAAATAATAAATCAGCCTTCTGAAACATGGAGTCAGATCTTCATCTCTTCCCTCATCCTAAGAGCCCTGTGAACACTGTCACAACCACACTGTTGATGGAAGCACTTTTATAAGTGGTTGTGTGCACCAAATGCATCAGCACAGCTTGCTGTAGCTCATCTTCCCTCTGAAGGAAAACCTTTACACCTATGTGTCTCAGTGCACAATAAATAATGGTGAACTGGCCACATTTGTACAGTGCAATGATATTTTTTCTCATTCTTTGCCCAGGATGGGTTGATGCTGGAGAACATGCACGACGTGCCGTACACGGTGTGCCCGGGCCCAGGAGGTCACCGCAGCCATGGCCGTGCTCAGTGCTGCTGTGAGACAGAACTGTCCCCGTGTCCCTCTGGGTGTCCAGGTGCTCTGTGCTGCCAACCAGCAGGCAATAGCCATTGCTCTGGCTGCAGGTAATGCAAAGGGCTCCTCAGGTATTGCTGCTGTTGCTGTGGCATTCACTCTCCACAAGCTGGCATAGATACCGTGGAAAGCTGAGTGTGCCCTGAAACAGCAGCAGTTAGGTTCTGAGAATGATGTCTGCTTGATTAGAGTGGGTGGTGCTTGTGCACTACTTCAGATGGAGGCTGCTAAAGGCTGCCACCACAGCTTTCTAGGTGAAACCTGTCTAGATGTAATCATTAGATTAAATCTGCTGGTGTCTAAAAGCCCCCTTTGGTGTAACTTTTTTATTTCAGTTATATTATATGTTACATATATTAATATGTTATATATATATTTCAGTTATATATATCATATATAATATATTTTATTTTATATATATATTTAACCCATGAGGGTTAAGCATCCTGTTTCAGCAACTATTTATATGTTGTTGCTGCTACTGTTGTCCATGCAAACTAAGTTTTCGTTGTCTTTTTTAATGAATGAGTAGAATGAAGCTTTTTATATAATGACAAAAATTGAGTGTATAGCTAGCCAAAGTACTTAAAATTAAATTGCCTTTGGGGGAATTAAATATAAATTAATCTATCCTTATTGCATGAATCCTAGACTTGGCTAAACTTCTTGCTTTTACTGTTTGCTGAAGCAACTTTAGTTTTTCATATGTAACCCTCCCTGATGTAAAGGTGTAGGCTGGCTTAATATGGAAAGCCTGTACTTCCCAAATTCACAAAATGAGGGTTAATGCATGTTTTTGCCCAAGTTGACTGTCATTATGATAAGGCTGCACATTTTTGCATGTACAGATTTCATAAAACCAGGCAGAAGATGCTGGTGTTGAGTGAAAGCCATACTTCAGGTACAACCATGCAGGCTAACCCATCTGCAGTGGCAGTTGTAATTATGCCTGATATGTTCTAAAAGCTTTAAATTCTTGTTGATAGATGTCTTTTGAACTGGCATTTGTTTTGTGAGCTTTAAAATCAGATGTTACCATTTTCAAAGTATTTAGCCACTTGACAAATTGGGAAAATCTAATTTTTATTGCTGCATTGGAACCTATATGAAAATCTCAAATAAAAATGGTAACAGAAACCAGTTTTAGTTTTTAGAGGTTACTGCATGTGGGCCACTTGAGGTACATAGGTATTTGGAAAAATAGCACATACCCTATTTTTAAAAGCAATCCTTTGAGGAGAAAAAGTCATCACTAAATAAGGGATATGGTCTGGGAACAATGTATTTCTCTTCTTTGCAATTATTAATGAAGGGAAGAATTCCTGAAGGGCTTGGGTTTTGCTCAGCTCCAGTCCTGTTCTGCACTATTTCCTCTGTAACTGTAGAACACCAACCAGGAAGGGCCTGTGTTTAATGCATTTCATTGCCCTTCTCTAAAAATGATTGTCTCAAGTTCACTGAACAGGGAAGCAAAAAGAAAATCACTTTAAGCAAAACCATAATAAAGTGGGTACTACTTTGTAGGTAGCAAATCTTTAAACAGCTTTTCTGTAGCAACTTAGTAGTGGCTTTAATGTCAATATAATTTTGATAGGTAGCTATTAACAAAGCAAATCCTCTATGCTCTCACTACAAAAATAACTTGTTGAAGGTGTTCTAGCTAAAAACCATATGTAACATCTTCTGCCTACTGTACAGTCATTTCATTTTCCCTGTGGAGATCCCTGTCTTTGGTAGGAATAACTGTTCTTAAGAGAACCACACAGGGAATTCATAACTGATCTCTAGGAGAAGGTAATGATTTTATTTGGTAAAGGGTGGGGGGAAATCCACAGGTCTGCAGTGTGACTAGGAGCTCAGCTAGCTTGAGCAAGGACTGTAGGGTCCTGTGCCTGGGTGAGCCTGGGGCACTCACGATGATCAGGGCTCCATTTCTATGTTTATCTTATCTCATAAATTTAGAAAACAGTGGTTCAGTTGGAAGGGACTTTAAACAGTCATCTGGTCCAACTGCCCTCTGTACCTGAAGCTGCCCTTTTCCCTTTAAGAATCAATTATTGAAATTCCAGTTCTGGATCAGCCTTCATCAATGATGATGATGCAGTTGGTGGCTGATAAATGAGGCTTCATGTCAGGAGATATCCCAGATCTCTCCATGTCTTTTGCAAACACAGCTTTGCTGTCTAAGCCCATTCTTTTCCCTCCTGCACCAGCAGAGTGGGAATTCACTTGCTGTCATCCACGACAGTTTAGGGTAAGACAAAATCCGGCAGAGCTGTGTGCTATGGTTTTTGCTGTCCTTTTTGAGTGCCACTATATTAATGCAGTGGTGAGGGGAGGCAGCTCAGCTGAGAAGTGCAGCAGGGAGCACCCAGAGGTGCTGTGAGAGGCAGGGAGTGCTGTGGATCCTGCTGGGAGAGCTCCTGTGCCTGCCGCCCATCCTGAGCAGGAGCTGCTGCAAGACAGTGTCCTGAGGAGTAGTTGTGCAGCACAGACACACTGTGCCTCCAGTGTCAACAGCAGACAAACTCAATGCTCTTAGAAGAGTTCTGTTTATTAGTTTTCATTGGATATTCCCTATCCCTGTTTTCCAGTGAAACTACAAAATGTGTTGTTCCCATATAAGTCAGAAATGGGACTGCCTATTAACTATTCAATGGCTATTACTTTTCAACTTGCTAAATGTGAAAGTAAGCACTAGTATCATTCTCAGAATTTTATGAGCATAAAAATGAATTCATTAGCAGAATCTGATTATGGCTTCATAAAACAGAAGGGTAATGATATGGTGCCTGCACCTATTACACTTGGTTAAAAATTGTATTTTCATGGCCTCCAAATACCCAGATTGGGTGTGCAGCCTTGTTAAACTAAGTACAATCCAATGTTTAGCAGAAAGTCTTATATTACTGCACTAAGGAAACACAAACCAAGTATCAACAAACAAGGTGGCTTCAATAAATGAAATTATTCAATGAATAGCTCCTGTCCCAAGTGAAAACCTTGATTGCTGTGAAAGTGTCATGTCTCTAGGCTCACCCACAGTTTTATGACTAGAGAAATAATTATTCTTATATAACTCTGAATTGTACTGTAAGCCTGGGTGATGTAATTAGAAGCTCTAGCTTTTGTTCCTAGATGTAAAAATCTCATTTTAGCTATTTGCACTGTGTTTATCACCCAGTGTCTAGAAGCACCTGCAATGGTACTTGTGGCACACTCTTGTCTTTGGATCCTGGGAATACTCTGTGCTTTGCACTAATCTCAAGGCACAGGACAGCTTGCATTTGATTTGGCATCCATCTGTGATGTTTCTTGTGAGCTGGAGTCTGTGTTGCTAAGCAATGCAGGCTCTTCTCTAGCAGGCGTAAGCTTCTGTTTCTGCAACTTCAGGGCTTTTGGAATGAAACTGGAATTTTAAAATAAACAGACACCTTGTCATTTGGTAAATAAATTTTCAAGATCAGCTATGTTTATAGTTAGACTGTGCTAAGGTAATGCCTCTGTTGCCTAATCAGTTGTGGGTAGGATTGCATTCTTGATGACTGTTTCCACATGCATTGCTTTCCTCTGAATGATGTCAGCTCTAATTAAATGTGCATCTGACTCCAAAGCTGGAGCAGTAGCAGAGCTTCAGAAGGGCTTGGAAGACACCTCCAAAGCAAACTGGAAGAGCAGCAAAACTGCACAAGATGAGTGCAGAGCTTTTACAAAAATGTGTCAAAGAGGCAGGTTTTAAACGACGGTTCAAGGCTGTGAAAGCCAGGAGAGAAGTGGGGATTGCAATAAGGGAGTCAGAATTAAATCTTGTGCCTCACAGCTGTGGGCTTATTGCTCTGTGGGCCAAAGCTTCAGTCTTACAACAGAGATATTCCAAGGCTGTGGAGGGGGGCCCTGAATTTCAATGACTGGCCCACATGAAGTAATTACAATTCATAATCTTCCTCTTCAGTATCCATTCCACAAAACCTTCCTAGTGACAAAACTTCATGAATATGGTGGAACCCGTGTTACTAAGGCATGGCAGAATTGATGGTTGGAGTAGAATGGCAGATGTTTGACTCTTCCTAAGCCTTTGGCACAGCTCTAGAAGCAATTTGTTGATGTGGTGCTGTGTGGGAAACACATGCTATGTTCAGATGGAGTCACATGGGTTGCATATAACATGCTTCAGGCTGTGTTTTCTTGCCTAATTTCCTAAAGAAAGATGACAGTGCTATTCCTTTGTGTCTGTAGCCTGGAAAGGGGGAAGAGATGCAAGTTAGTGACCCTTTTTGGAGAGAAAACACATCATTAGAATAATAGAGCTGTGTTTTGACCCACCTACTCCTCTGCATGGCACATCATGGCAGCAGGGAGGGCAGGGTGTGCAGCTGCCTGTTCTGAGCCACACAGGGACAAACTGAGGGGACAGAAGGGGACCAGGGGCTGGGGGAAACTGGTGGGGTCAGTGGGAGAGATGGGGGCTGAAAGCAGTGAGATGGGAAGAAGTCAGAGAGAGTAAGGGCAAAAATAAAGAATGGAAAATATGGGTTAGTCCTAAAGCACATTAAACAATTTGTGTTGGGATCAAATAGGAAGGGCAGTAAGGTGAATTTTCATTTGTTTTTAGTTGTTTTTCTTTTAATGTTCTCACTTTCAGGCTAAAATGTTGCTTTTGACTGTTTACAGGTCTTGATTTTATCCGGGCTGAAGGGTTTGTGTTTTCTCATGTGGCTGATGAAGGGATTATAAATGCCTGTGCAGGTGACCTGCTACGATACAGAAAACACATTGGAGCAGACAACATTCAGATTTTTGCTGATATTAAAAAGAAGCATAGGTAAATACAAGCAAAATTTTATGTAAATATGAATGCAGTAATGATCTTATATTTTTCTCCATTTTCTGGTTGTTTTTTTTTAATGTCAATTTTCTTCCAGGAAAGTTAATCATATAGGGGAAGTTTATTATTTAACCATAGACTTGCAGTGCTGTAAGGGGATAAATTTAAAAATAAATTTGCAGCTGTAAGTTGCTTTATCTGTGATGTTTGTAGTTGTTTAACCTTCAGGTTTTCAGTATGCCAGCTATGAAAGCCTTGCATCTGGTATTGAGACTTTGTATGCATGTGTAAATGTCTATTATGTTTAAAGAAGTTTTGTTTCTGAAAGTTAGGTATCCAAGGTTATTTTTTAGTTATGAAGGCAGTTGCCATATAAAAGCATCCAAGTGATCATAGTTCGGCATTTTAAAAAGCTCTTCTCTTTCTTCTCCTTCCTGCCAATAACACTGATTCCTGCTACTTAAATCAGTGCTGTCTATGTAAGGGTTATGTTCTGTGATTATCAAACAGAAGGAACTTATGACAGATAAATCCAGTTTCTTTTCTGCTTATACTTTATCTTACCTGTCACATGGTACTTTCAGCTATTTAGATGTCACTCTTTGCATTTGGTTTTTTTTTTCCCAGAAGAACTGCTCAAGTGTTATGTATTATACATGCTAAATAACCTAATTAAAATGTTTGTGTGTAGTATGTGAGCAATCATGAGAATAATCAAGTTTGGAAGATCTTAAATATGTAATAAGCAGGTAATAAATTTCAAAAGAGAAAGGACACAATGCAGTGTGGTGGTCAGATGAAGCTTTTCAGGGCAGCTCCTTTCAGAGCAGTTTCTTTCTGATTATTTTTATGTATATATATATAAATGCAAATACACTGCATTAGACTTTCTGTAAATGAAATTGCATCGTGTCATTTTTATTTTTAGTCTTGACAGTTGAGGAATTGATATTTGGATTTTACTTCCCATTTTTCAAAGAGTTGGCATTTAAGAAAGGCAGAGAAGTTTTTGTTTCAGGCAGAAATATAAACTCAGAAGGAAATGCTGAAGGACTTCTTGGTTGAACTTTTTCATGTAGAAAAGTGCAGCTTCCACTGAGAGCTGCTATGCTCCTGTTCTTTAAATGAGGAGAAACTGTTCTTGTGCCATCAGCACTCAGCAGTGCAACATGTTTGCCATAGCTGTTATTTTCTGTTTAAATACAGAAAATCCAACAGTGTTGGATGTTCAACCAACAATGGCTGGAATTCCTTCCAAGTTTGGGACCACATAAATTAATAGTTATTATTGCAATAGGTTTCAGACCATGTGTGTCATCCATACATCAAAGCCTGCTGTTGAACAGCTGGGATGCAGGTGTAATTGATGTTTGTAATTGCTGTGTAAGATGATTCCTGTGGTTATATCATAGGTATTAACTATACTTTCTGTTATTGGACTTGTGGAGGTTGTTGATTCTGCCCTAGGCAACAGGATCTGATTTATGAATGAGGGCACATCCACAACTCCCACTTGAAGTCAGAGAGCTCTGTGTGCTCAACACTTCTGAAATACAGGTGCTTGACATGTAAGCAGCTGTCTCAATTGACACTTGGTGGTTCACACTTAGCACTCACTCTCTAGAGCCAGGAGACCCGGAGCAATCACCGATCAATGAAGGAAAAGGTTTTTAACTCCTGCCCGGGTGGCAGTGTCACCTGCTGGCAGTGTCACCTGCCAGGGTAAAGCTGGACACTGCTAAAGCAGCCCCTGGGGGTTCTGCCAGCAGGAGGGTGGGCACACAGGGCGTGGGTCCCTGGTGTGTGACAGGCTGTGTCCCTGCAGTGCTCACGCCCTGACGGCCGATGTCAGCGTGGCGCAGACGGCGAGCGCGGCCCAGCTGTTCCTGGCCGACGGCGTGGTGCTCACTGGCACGGCCACTGGGCACCCCACGGACCCCCAGCAGCTGCAAGGTGAGCCTGGGCACCCAGCTGGGCACCAGGGAGGGGGCAGGAGCCAGGTGAGCCTGGGCAGCAGGGAAGGGACAGCTGCCAGGTGAGCTGGGGTACCAGCCCGGGCAGCAGGGAGGGGGCAGCTGCCAGGTGAGCCAGGGCACCAGCCTGGCAGCAGGGAGGGGGGATGCTGGGGACAAGGAACTCTCACTGTGGTATCACCAAAGGGTTATCAGGAAAGACAGCAGTGGTACAGAGACTCCATCCTCTGAGGGCATGAAAAGGCACTTTATTATTTGAAATCCACAGTTCTTATAGAAACAATGGTGGACCTAAGATTGGCCTTTAGGAATCTTCTCTCACCTATTGGTCAAGAAGGGACAGCTCCTTCTTGTAAACATCTTTGACAAACAGAGATTGCCTGCCAGGTGCAGAGATTGAGATAATAATTGTTTTAATTCTTTCTCTGAGCTTTCTCACAGCTTCCCAGGAAAATCCTGGGAGAGCTGTGTCTCTGTTCAGAGGTTGTGATACCACACTGTGGGGCTTGATTTGATCAGAATTTCCATATTTGAGTGTTACTCAGATGAGCTGTGGTATGTTTCTATACAACAGTTTGTCAGGGCAAAAATGACAATTATTCCAAGCTTTTATAACACTGAGTGATGCTGAGGCTGAAAGAAAATAGTTTCATTTGTAAAAAGCCCTCATATAAGAAAAAGCCACTTTGTAACCCTAGAAAATTAGCTATACTAGAACTAGCCATATTAAACTAACTACCTAACCATAAATCTTTCCATTGAAGAGTTCAGTGTTTTTATCTTTCACAATGGAAAGGGAATTCCTGCAAGAAAAGGGGCATTTTGATAAGACAGCATTCCAAACATTAATAGCAGGGAAAGTACTACATGGAAGATTTTCAGAAAGAATACAAATTCATTGGTGAACAGGAAGATATTAATATCAAAATAATTTTTAAATAGTGTGGACTTTTGTCAGGGGAGACTCATTTGACCTATGAGTTCTGACCTTTGCAGAAGTGCTATGATTCTTGATATTTTTATATTAGCATCAGTTTGGGCTGTGTTCATGAAACAGTATTGCTCCCATGCTAGAATTAAAGTTCTATCATGGGGACATTTAGTTTTCATCACTAGTTTTAATTTAGATCAATGGCTTGAATTTGAATGTCTCACTACATAAAATAGAATGTGTATTTTTTTAGTTTTTCCTTTACCTAATATGCTGTAACTTGGCATGTTTTGAAGTTCCAGTGCACTGTATTGTATTCAACTTAAGTTAGGAGAGCAGCATGAAAAACATACTTTACCTGTCAGAGATAAATCTGCACCTCAACAGGTTATATTTGTATCTTTTGTGTTGTATTTTTGTATAATTTGAAACAACATAAAATCGTTCCATGTTTTCAGGGCTTTATGTGTATCACGCATGCTTAAGAGCATTTAAAATGAATGTTGAACTTGTCAAAATGGTTCTTATTTCATACATATTAAACTTTTTGCTAAAAAAAAACCACATTACAAATTGCTATGCCTCAGTCACCAATGCTAAAAAGAAAATGATGGCTTGGTGTGAACACTGAGCCTCTTGAATTAGCTGGATCTTTTGGTACAGCAAATCAGACATGATATGTGGGACAGGTGATGCTGGAAGCTATCTATGCCTGCTTTAGAGACTGCAAAATTTTATTAATCTAGAGATCCTTCCCTGTTTGTACTTAATGTCTCCACTGTTATTAATGTAGATCAAATAACTTAAAAAAAATATTTGATATGTCTTTGGGCAAAATCCTAGGTTAAATTCTGCTTTCATATATGCACATGCAACCTCCATTGATGTACTGCATCAGAGAGCAAAACCTGACCTGTAGGCCCAGAGGCTTTTTTGTCACAGGACCCCAACCAGACAGAACCATAGCTTCTGCTTTTCTTTCATGTGAACAAACTTGTCAGTCCCTGTCTCTTTCTCTTTCTGGGTCCAAAGAACAAAATGAATCAGAGTTGGCAGCTGTAATGAAGTACACATTAATTCTGTGTTTGGATTTGTGTTATGAAAGCAGGCGTGTGCAGATCATGGGTTTATTGTACTTAGATCACAGCAGTTTGGATGTTAGCAGGCCCTCTCACGAGAAAGATGTCTTAAAACAGGTAAGAGAAGAACTTAAAAATTCCACAGTATAAAAAAATGACAAATTAGGCATATCTATGTCAGGAGATTCTTAAAAGGGATCAGATCTACAGCCTACAAAGTTGGTGTTGATGTGAGTGAGATTTTGCATTTCAGGAATTTATGCAGCCCTGGCAGTGCTGTATTACAGTGATACAATTGGGCACCTTTCATCACACTGCAAAGCAGCTCTTGAAAGCAAAGCTGAGAGACGGATGAGATTTTTGTCATGTCTTTTTTTCAGCTTTGTTGTGCAGTAATATAGAAGTGGTTTTGTTTTTGTAGAATTGAT
This sequence comes from Emberiza elegans, assembly GCA_024865655.1. Classification (NCBI taxonomy): domain Eukaryota; kingdom Metazoa; phylum Chordata; class Aves; order Passeriformes; family Fringillidae; genus Emberiza; species Emberiza elegans. The sequence continues at coordinate 1,777,355 of JALJVW010000129.1, forward strand.
TGATTTGTGATGGGCGGTGGGAAGTGTTTCCCTGTCAAGGCAGAGGTGTGTGTTCAGTCAGGTTTTGTTTGCAGTTTGTGTTGCTGCCTTCTGAGGCTGGCAGGCTCTGCTCCAGGGCTGCCTGGGCACTCAGGGCACCAGAGGCTGAGGGAGTATGAGGTCTGAAAAATCAGGATTCATGTTGTTAAAGAGCAAGAACTATAGCCAAGCATTTTGAATTCATTAATAAACCATCTTTTCATCTAAGAGTTTATAGAAGTTCCAGTTTGCTGCCTTGTGGAGTATTCTTTGGTTGGATGTGTGATGTGTGAACCCATCAGGTTTTTTCTTGGGCTATAACTGCTGAACTACCTGCTTTGCATTCAGTTTGTATTTTGAATGACCAAAGCTTTGCATAATGACTGCTCAGATATCTCTTTGAGCAAAACAAAGTGTCTCAGCTGAGTAACCTGTGGAAAACAGGTACATAATGAAATCCAACAGCTGGCTGTGACTGTCACCTCCTTAATTACTGTTCATAAAAGGGGCCTCAAGACTGGCTCACCCCCTCTCATCTTTTGATGGCCAAAATAGAGACTGCTGCCTGTGTGATACCCTCAGAGACAGAAAAAGTACTGATCACTCACATCTCCAGTTTAAGCCCTAAATTTAATGACAGAGAAAAAGTCCTTTGAATGAAAAACCTAAAATGTGTTAAGAGGGGCACATTACCATAAACATAGTGTTTTGTATGGTACAGTGATCACTGCAATGAGAAAGCTGTTAGAGAAGAGTAGTCAAGCAAGTTATTGGCACAGTGGTGCTTATTTTTACACCACTCTTTGCCATTGTTTTCAAGCTAGGAGCACTTGGCCTTTATTTCATGAAACTTGTGCATACCATAGTTTAAATGCTTTCATTGTGCTTTGCAACCAAGCACGATTTTGTTAAAGACCTGTGTGCAGCTGTGCTGCCACAAGAAAGAGCACAGTGCCCTCTAGTTACAGTCCATTGGAACAGAGAAATCTATGTAAACTTCAGCATCTTGTTACTGTAACATCACAGAATTGTCTCCTTTTTCTCACTGTGTCAAAAAAAAAAGAAAAAAAGAATGCCAGGAAAACGGAGAGATTTGAAGCAGAGCTCTGTGTTTAGAGATATTTTGACAGTGACTGAACATTGCCACCCCAAAGCACATCTCACTGCTGTTGCTTTATTTTCTTTTACAGGTTAGAATTTGTGTTAGCACAGCCAATAGACAAATCACCTTCTACTAATCAACTTTAGGCCCTGATGTGCTTGGAAAGGACTTAAAAGTAGCATCTGTAGCATACTTAATGAGGTCACACATCTCAGTGCACACTGAGCACTGCCTTTGCCATTCTTCACATTGTCATTCTGGATGGATCTGCAGCCCAGGAGATGTGTGTGCAGTCTGTGTGCCACGTGTAGAGCACAGCAGCACTTGATACTTCCCACTTTGGAAGGCTTTGGCTTGTTCTGGAGTCTCTCATCAGTCTCAGGCTTCACTGGGTTTTTCCCTTTGCCCAGCAGGGCTCAGCTGTTGTCTCAGACCCATATGAACTTGCTGTGTTGAATTATTTGACTCTTTGTTTTTCCTGCTGATGTGAAATAATTATGAAGCAATTCCCTGCTAACGTGCTTTACGCACTTTTAAGAACAAATATTGACTTAGAGCCTGGTTCCTCTGGGGGTTCAATCAGGTACTCTGTCACAAATCTGTGGTCAGATGCACCTTAATTGTGTGCTGGTAGTCATGTAAAGCAGATAAGATAATCCTAAGAGCATACAGATATTATATAAATAAAAATAAAATTTAAAGTAAGTATCCTGGTTTTTTAGAACAACATATTTGTAATAATGCTATAAGTAACTAGAAATTAATTATTTTGTTGTTGTAAGCAGAATGACTAAGAATATCAAATATGCATAGAAATATGTTTTAATCATATATGCATGAGCCACTTGATTTGTTATATATTTTCAGGAAGGGCTGTGTTGAATGGTTTTATTTCTGTGTTAAAATCTTTTTAAGAGGGAGTTATTGTTCCTAGATGGAAAAAATGGTAGAGAATATGACCTAAAAAGAGATTCAAGAACATTTTAATTGATCCCTTTTCTTCAGTGAAGTAGGAAGGTGATAAATAATTAGTCTTCCCTGAAGCATAATTAATAAGTTAGGCTTCTGATGAAACTTCATTTAAACAGTGTTTTGAAGCAGACTTTTATTTGTTGCATGTGTGCTTTCCCAAGTTACCTCAAGCTATAACTACCTTGCCATCAGCTTATCACTAATTAAGCCAATTTATATGTTTTTAAAGGTCAGAAATAATGGCTCACAACATTCCTCTAAGGGATGAAGCATCCAGTCCTATGAGTCACTCTTTGGATGGTCAGTTTGACATAAAATGATGAGAAGGCTGCTTAAGTAATTCTTGAACTGTTTTTTTTTTTTCCTCCTCCCAAAGCTAGTACTGTATTTTGAGCCTTGGTTTTGTCTGTTTCTTCTCTTGAAACCAGGTAAAAGATCAGATGATTAAATAACTCTGTATATAAGAAAAATAAGAGGCTTTTTTATTCCATTGTCATTCCTCATACTGATAAAAGACCACTTCTCTTTATGCCTTTTGCTTTCTGGCAAAACTAGCTGAGCTGTCCAGTGGTGCCTGTATGATCCCTGCTCTCTTTCATACAAGCAAATATAGGAAGTATTCCAGGCAACAGAATGTAAAAAGTAATTTTTTTTTCTCTTTAGAGCTAGAGATGTTTTTTCTAGAGAACCTGTTTCATTCTGCAGTGGAAGTAATAAATACCACAATCACAAATTTCTCAATACGTTTGTTTTTCTATTGAAAAACAAAGCAAATTAAAGTCTTTATGGAGAGAGTTTCAAAGACAGGAATTAACCCTGATTTTGGTTTTCTTCTCCTCAGAGGTTAAGCATGCTGTGAAGATTCCTGTGCTGGTTGGGTCTGGAGTGACTCTGGAGAATGTGAGGAATTACTTGGATGCAGATGCTCTAATAATTGGTTCGTATTTCAAGAAAGGAGGATATTGGGCAAATGCTGTTGATCCTGACCGAGTCAAGAAATTCATGGAACACATAAGTAAACTGAGGGAATGAGTTTGTCAGCAAACACTCTTTGTTTGTGTTTGTTTGTAGAAATGCAGTGTGGTAAGTCCTACAGAATTAAAGCACAAATGTGTGGCCAGATGACAAATAATGCCAAATAAAAATGCACATCATCTCCCTAACTAGCTGGGAAGCTTGGTGACATACTGCACAATAACCTCCTGCTCTGATGTTTGCTTCTAGGCAGCACATTGGTGCTCAAAGCCACCATCAATGCAAAACCAACTCTGAAATCTTGTGCGAGATATTCTCTCCTGTAAATTGAACACTTACAGAGTTTAAGAATTTTTAGAAAATGTTCATCACAGGTGAGCTGAGTTCTGTTTTGCCTTTAAGTACAATAGGATGCCCTAAGTTTACAGCTAAAAGTATTGTAAATTGGACAAGTTAATTAGCCTTTCAGTTTCCCCATCTGTAAAATGATGATAATAGCACCTACATCACACAGGGGCCATAAGACATAATGAAGGAAAGAATGTACAGCACTTTCATCTCTCCAAATGAAGGGCTCTTTTAAAGTTCAAGATCATTATTTTTTCATTAGAATTGTGCATTTATACAATTGCTACATTTTTGTAATACCACACAAAAATTTAAGATAATTGGGGTATTGATTTACTTACAATACTTATTAGAGAATAAATGTAAATATTTAATTACATTTTAAATAGATTTGGAATGTAGTCAAAATGCTTTTGTGAAAACTGGAAATTTTAATAAAGGTTTATTATTCTTCAGCAAGCACCTGCAGCTTTGTACCTCTCTAGACTAGTAATAGTGATGTAAAAAACTTTCTTGGAATACACAAGGTATAATTACAATAGAAACCTTTCTACCAAAGCCACAGGTAAACATATTTTTTTATTTTTCATATAAAAGGTAGAGGAAAAATATTAGAGTCTCACTGTGTATGTTGTAAGAGAATCCCCTTGAATTTGATCCTTTTCTAAGGAATCTTAACCCAAGGAATACCTGTTATGTAATGGCCCCACAAAATGTGGGCATTTATTTTCATTCCTTGGGACTGGGAGCTCAGTTTGTCCTGGTTTGGGATCTCTCTTTTTCCTTGACTTCTGCACATCAGGCTTGTGCTGATGCCAATGAAAGTGAAATTGTGGATATCAAAGCGAATATACAAACATGGGTTTTGTGGCAGCTGGCAGAGCACCCATGCTCCTCTGAACAAGATACATCCTCCTTCCAAAGACAAGATTTTCAAGATACTTGGTTTTGTTAACATAACGGTGATTCCAGAACATCACAGTATGAGACTGTCTTCTCAGGTTTCTTTTTTCTGGACTGGTCTGTTTCCCACATGACTCCCATCAAAAGCAATGAAATCTCATTGGTGTGTTGCCCTGCTGGAAAAGATGTTCTCTAGGTCCTGTGGCAACCATGGCTTTTCTCCCTTTTTCTCCTAAATGGGGTTGCACAGATTCAATGCACAGAAATCCTTTCCAGGTGCAGGTTTGTTGTGGCTGGCACTGCTTTGTCAGAGTTCACATTCATGCAGGCACTTTTAAACCTGTGTGGTGGTGCTTCCCTCAAACCAACAGTTGTGTCCCAACCCCATCCCTGTGGCCTCAGGATTCTAGCTGGAACCTAACCCAACTTGTACCAGCCACACTCAGGGTCTGGGGAAAGAAGAACTGAGGTTCTCTTCTTCAGTTCTTGCATCTGCAGCTCACCAGGCTCTTGGTAGAGGCAGTTGAAGATCATGAAGATGCTTTTGGAATTTTTATTCCACACAGCCACAGCGTCTTTGCCAGGTAAAGCAATGATCTGGTTTAGTCTTACCTATCTTAGCCTGAGTAATAAGTGTTATGTCCTGTGTATTGTGAAAAACACCATATTAAATTAAAATAAATTCACCTAGACACTAGTAATATCAGTCTGCTTAAATCAGTGCATCTGTTTGATCTTTGTGCCTTTAGGACTGGTTTGTGTGTGTTTCCATAGAGCATTGCACAGGAGATGCAGTGAAGGTTGTCCCAGCAGGTATGCACTGTTACAATTGTTAGCAGCTTTGGAAGTTATTTTCAGTAAACCTGTGAGCTTGAAAGGCTGACATGCAAGCAATGAGCACTGGTGCTCAAGTGCCACAAAAGTAAAAATCTTTAGTCAGCTGGAAACTACAACAGGTATGCTGATAAGGATTGTTCAGTGGTGATAGTTGTTTCCAAAGAAACTGGTGCCTGTTGTCAAAAGTCACATTCACCACTGTGAGTATAAGAATTTTGTGTTTGCCAGTGTGTTTCTTGAATTGGTTTCTACTTACATCCTAAAAACTCAGAAGTGCCTGAAACTCAGATGGGTTTTCATCTGAATAAAAGGAGGGGGTAAGTGAGAACTTCCTCAGTGCTGTATGCAAGGTCCAAAGGCAGTGGTGTTATACTCAGTAGTTAAGACACAAGTTGTTAAATACAGTAGTTATTTAAGACAGAAGCCTCAATGAATTGGTGTAATACTCATAATAATGCAGTGAATACTGTAGACAGCACTTTCGCTGCCAGGATTTCATGTAACACACTGTGTGAGGAATACCAGCACTTGTGGAAGGAACAGGTCATAATTTGGGTCTGTATTGTTACAAATGAAAGGTAAGTGCAGAATTTGGGGAACAGAAGTAAAGGAGAGCTGATTTTCAAGCCTGAAAATGTGACTGATCACCAGCTCTATGTCATTCTTTGTGCCAAAAGTATTTGTCTAGCAGCATTAAGCATCTGCTTGCCTGTTTCACACAGATGCTGTAAGTAGAATTTGACCTTTTGTTCAGCAAGTGTTTGAATATTTAACGTGAAAATATTAAGTTATCAGAAAGGCTGACTTTTGGGAAGACTGTTCAATTTTTATACAGCCCAAGTTGTTAAAGTACTTTGGAGCATGAACAACTTCAGAGCAGAACAAAGCAGCCAGTGCTAATGTGTAGAAACTCCAGAAGTAAATAACAGCTGTTCAAGAAGACTTCTATTAAATATGTATTAATTAACTTGAAGTGCATCACTTAAATATGTGAAGAGATTATCTTGTGTTAATTTACATTAAAACACACAGCACTTGTTAGCCTCATTACACCACCCTAAGTATATCCTAAGCTATCACCTCATCTTACACTGAGCGTTTTGTTGGGTGTTGATTGCTTTCGATTTGCCCTTTTAAAATGTCAGATAGTGGCCTCCATTTCTTGCTGGATCTCTTCTTTCTCTCAGGTTTTGCTCTTGCATAGTAACTGTTCCTACTTGTGTCTGTTCTGTGCTGAACAGAAAGAAAAATAACAATAGGTTGTGAAAATACAACAGTAATTGTCCACCCAGATTTCACAGGTGGATCCTGCTGTTAACCTATGAACCAGCAGAGAATTTAAGTGTCCATTTGTATAGGAAAATTGTTTTATATAAAGATTCAGTATCACCTTTGGACCAAGAAAGACAAATAGTGAAATGGAGTCTCTTTAGTGAAATTATAGATAAATGAAAAGCAGTGCTAATAATAGTGGTCTAAATCAATGTGTCAGTTTCCATAAACTCTCATTCCATCACAAAACAAGTATTTAGGTGGACATAAGTAAAAACCCATCTTTCTTTCTATTTTGGTGCTCAAAATATATAAACTTACAAGATTTTATGTAGTGTCATTTTAGCAGCAGATCCAGCTGCTGGGCTTTTCTTTGATCCATTATTTTTGATTCCACAGACTCCCTGATCACAAGTTGGAGCCCAGTTCTTGTTTCTCACACCTATTCCAGCACACTCCTCACTAGGGGGAGACTGGGGAATGTGAGAACTGCAGGCAGGCCCTGGCAGAGCAGGAAGGGCAAATGAAACAAAAATATTTGGCTTTAGCAGAACCTTGAAGTCCTGGGCAAGTTGCACCATTGCATGGCTCTCCTGGGAGAAGTGAGTGGGGCTGTTTGCTCTACTTTCAGATTGTTGGCAGCATCCTCAGTTAAGACTCTGAATTTGCACCTAGGTTGTGTTTCCAAGATTCTTTGCTGTATTTGTGCTTAGGGGTGACATTTTTTCCTAAGTGAAAGCTGGTTTGCAAGGTAATTATGGCAATATGGGAAGTGTTACCTGTGGAGAAATCCAGGTTTGGAATTCACAACCCTTTGGTTCAAGAGCAGATTTAGATTCATGTATCTTCAAAAAAAAAAAAAAACCTTTAAAGGTGACTTAAATTAAACCTTCACTGTGCCCTGACATCCAGGCAGTGTTTGCTGTGCTGAGGAAGTTGAGTTTAGGAATAGAACTGACTGGCTTTTTTCTTGTGCATTTATAGTGCTTATCTCTGTGACCTAAAGGATGTAATTTTCAGAAAGGGTGGAGAACTGGGCTGAGATATTGTTTTTGTGGGCTGAAATGCCATGGTGTGTAGTAGAATTGACCACCCCTGCACTGAAGATGTTTTCCTAATATCCAACCTAAACCTCCCCTGGTGCAGCCAAACTAAAAGGCCAGGTGGTCTTCAATGAAATCTTGAGAGTAGTAGGTGCTTTGTCACCCTAATCTTTAAAAGCACAGAAAATTAAAGGTAGAAAAAGTCTTTCTGCAATGCCATCAGGAAAGCTTTCACACGAGGTAAAAGGGTTGCAATTCACAACATGATCTGATTCTTTGCTTACAGCTAGGAGCTTTAGAAGTAGTAGAGCTAAGGAGAGCCTAAGATGTTTCTTGTTAAACACTTAAGGATAGGAAAAGACGTGTGAGGCTAATTATCTTGATTAAAAAAATTGATCATCTTAAATAGGTATTTTTCAAGGTGCTAAAAAGGGATTTTGCTGATTTGGGCTGAAACTACTACTCTCTATCTATGTTTAACTCCTCTCTTTCCTGTCACTCAAATTTTTGTTGTTTCATGAAGTAAATTCAGTGTCAGCCAGCAAATGTTAGTGTTTTATAATTTCTTTTTTAAAATGATGTCACTCCTTTAAAAACAAGTGATGAATGAATGAGGAACATTAATGAATGGGACAGAGATGCTGTTTGGTGCATGGATTACTGGGTTACTGGGTGTTTTGTATATTAAAATGCAATTTCTCTCTCTGTCCTACCACCTGTGCAAAGGGAGGTGGAATATTCAGTGTAGAGAGTAGGAGCTGCTGAATTGGTGGGTTTTTAGGACTTCTTTATTACTCAGTGAACAACATTAATCGTAAAAAAAATATATATATCTAAATTTGGCAAATCTGATATGAGACCAAGTGTTCAGGATAGTAGTTGAACTCAGAATTGTTTGACTTTGTGCCTGGTCACTGTGTTAGATGTGCTATGTCACATTGCTTCAGAAAGAGGTCACAAAACAGATCATTGAAATCATGTTTCATACAAATGTAGGAGGAATTCTAAATTCAGCAGTAAACAAAAATGAAAAGGAAGGCAGCACAATAAGGGCAAGAAAAGATGCTTAAGTTTCCCACAGTTCCTGCCTCATTGTTTATTCCAGCTTCCTGTTTTTTCAGTCTGCTTCTCAAGCCTTTCTTGTGCATATACACAGATTATAGTATGCACAAGAATAAGCTGAAGGCAGAAACTGACTTAATGAAGACATTCTTGTGAAAGAGAAAAGATTTTGTTGTCCACAGATGCGCAAAGAAAAACAGAAAAGCAGCTGCCCTTAGAAATGGAGTAAAAGTAGAGCTGAGTGCCACGTCATGGTGCTGTACTCAAAATCTGGTGTGTTCAAAGTCTTTGAGAGCTTCTGTTGTGCAGGGATGTAACCAAGAGGTGGAACACAAAGCTTTTGGAAGTCTTATGTCTTTGATACTGTCCTGAGCAGTGCTGACTCTTTGCCAATTTTCAGATGGCAAATAAGGATAAAAGGAAATGGCTTTCATAACTCTGGTGTGGATGGCACTGTTACTATTCAGTTTTGTGTCCAAAACTTCTCTTTCCTTAAGACCAAGCTATTGAGAGAGTCATGTGCTGTCATTCTCCTCTTCAGAGGAGGGTTCTGAAGGGCAGAGGTCCTCAGCCCACTACTTCCCATCTCTGTGGGAAATTAGTTTGTCTTTTCTGAAACCTTTGAGGGCAGGGACAGTATAAATGGTGAAAAAATTGTGTGGCAGCTGGGTGGGGAGGTGAGATGAAGTGGAGCTGAGATCTAGCAATTAAATGAAGGCGTCTGGTCACTTGGCCTGCAGAGTTAAGTAGCTAGAGATGTTGGTTAGCAACAATTACTGAATTTAAGGAATATCTGCACTACACTCAAAGCTGTGAGCACTGGCATCTGGGTGAATTGGGCTGGTTTATTCTACTCCTTGTGTTATTTGTTTATCAGCTGAAGCATTTATGAGAGCAAATGCAGCTGGTGGCATTTGGGCTGTGGAAATTATAGTTTGTAATATTCTTCTAACAGTAATTTGAGAGTTTAAAGAATTCTATAACTAATATTTCAGTCATGCACTGAAAACCTTCAAGTTTTAGGGTTTTTTTTTGCACTACCTTTATCAAATAGCCAAAAATTTTATAGGATTCCTCTGAATCACTAACCATGGCTGCAGCAGCACACCTGGTGAAATAGATCAGTGGTCCAGTCTGCTCTGACAACTCCTATGTAACCAAATATAGGAGAAAGAGAAGAGAAAATTTGTAGGGCTGGTAGTGGCTTGTATTTTTCAATAATTTATCAAGATTCGAGAGCACAGATTTCCTTTGGGAAATATTAGTTCTAAGGTTTACAAAGTGCCTCAGTTGTAAATACCCATAAAAATGACAATTTGGTAGGTCATATTTATTCTTAAGCGGGTCAAAGGACATTAGCGTATTCCTACTGCATAAATCTGTCAAGTACAGAATTTCTTTATGCTCCCAAATCACAAAAGCACCTCTTACAGTCAAGGAGAAAGCATCACATTATTGCCAATCAAGGACAACAAGCAAGAATATTGATCTCTACCCAATAACTTTTGCCCTGCTCACTAAGTTTTTATTACTGAAACTGGACACATCAAGGGATTGGATTTAATATATACATATAGTGCTGATTTATTACAGGAGGAGAAATATGGTCTGGCCTTACTTCTGGCTCAAGATTTTAAGACTTATTTTATTCCTTGCATGGAAGCTTTTTCTACAGACAAAGTGTAAAATTTCCAGCTAGTCCTGGGTGTGCACAAATCTTCAGCTCACAGAGGTACAGTGACTTATGGGTGTACAAGCATCCTGCCCTTTGGTGGCCTTACAGTCATGAGTCTTGATTTTAGGGGTTTTTGTATGTGAAAGTCAGTACAGAGGGATTGTTACTCCAGAGAGACATCACTAAAGATGACCTTGGGGAGAGAGGAGGGGAATTGAAGGGCACAAAAGGTCTGGGTGCTGCTTGCTGAGCCTTGCGTGTGGAGCTGTGCATGTAAAACCCTTTGTACAGGGGCTGTTTGGCAGTATTAGAATGAAACAGAGGGCCAGCATCCTGCATCTTGGTCTCCTGGTGGTGAAACTTCAAGTTTTTTGGTCATTTTTGGTTGGTCACTGCAGAGGATTTGGCCTGCTCCACAAATACAGCCTCTTTGAACTCTGTCCACAGTGATAGCCATGGCTTAAGCAGAGGTAGGATCCATCAGCTGCTTTTTAGAAAGGAATTGCATCTACAAAACTGAAGGGAGAGATCTTCACCACAGAATTGCAGAACAGTGGGCAGTGGAAGGAACAGCTAGTTTGACCCACCAGCTCAAAGCACATCCACTGACTGTTGCTCAGTGAATGGGTTGTTTGCTCCACTGAACAGGATCTTGTCAGGTTTTGAATGTGAGGATGGTGTTTCCACGACCTCTCTGGACAACCTCTTCAGTATTTCAGTGGTCAAGGATATGCTACTGAGTTAAAAATACAGGCCATGTAAGTCAGCAGGACCAGATATCTGTTTATTTTGCATCCTAGAGAGCAGCCAGCTCCCTGTGTAATTATCAGCCCTGCTGGCTTTTTACCTGTCTAGGCAAAAGATACGAGTTTTGATTGCTCTTTGGCCTTTCAAGAGCTGGTCAGCCCTTTCACAGAATAAATGCATGCAGAAGTAGCTGATGGATTTGCTGCTCATGTTCATAATGCTGTGGAGAGAGCTGGAGAGGCCATAGCCCACTCTCCATCATTTCCTGACAGAGCAGGCAGAGGGACACACGCTGAATTTCCCCAGACATGTCCTTCCCACACCAGACATTTTGTCAAGAGGTTATGTGCCAGGATTATGTGTTTGTCAGGATTTCCAGATGACAAGTAATCCCAGCACAGGAGCAAATCCTACCCTGCCTGTAGAGCAAACCTGATGCTCCCTGCAAGTGCCCTGCACGTGGTGTGCACATTCCCACTGCATCTGATGTGCCTGGGGGGGTCCTGTGCCTGTGCCCTCCAGTGGATTTCCACAAGCACAGCAAATTGGATGGGACCCAAACATTTTGGATTAACTCTTGAGTGTTCTGACCATCTGTGCAGCACATGTACCACTGGGCTGGTGGTGCTTTAAGCATTGGACACAGTGCTGTTACCACACAGCTCCTGGGGGTGCATTTCAGTGTAAGAAGAGTTCAGAACAGGATCATAGCACAATGAGAAATCATGCTTTTTACTGGGAACCTCTAGGAAGAATTCTGCTATTGGAAGAAGCTGATTTTTTGGGTTGTTACAGGTAATTGTGTAGTCAGCCTTACCCTGCCTTCAGGGTGCTTTCCTATGGCACAGATTTCAGAAGGATCTGAGAAGGCAGTAGCTTTTGATTTTGCATCTGTGTGTCTTACCTAGAACATAATTTCTTCACCAACAGAAATTCAAACCAGAAAGGAAAACAAAAAATGTGGAGTTGAGATGAAAATACGACCCAGGGTATGCATTGTCTACTTTAGGTGTCAGGTAGAAATGCTGAGTTCTGCCAGCTGCCTTTAAAAATCACCTCTCAGAATCAAGCCTAGAATGAGAAAGTGACAATGACTTCCATGTCACCTTTTCAGGTAAATACAGAAAGCTGTAGTTGCCAGAGCAGTGATGAATCATGGTTTTCTTCTATCCAAAGAGCCTTGGGCTTTTTCCTCATTCAAACATTTAACTTACTTGCAAGGCTGACAGAAAAGCAGTAGATTTTTTTTTCCAAATATCCATTTGCCTTTCCATTTATCTACTTTGATCTAAAATATAGAACCTGATAGATGCCCTAGGTAAATCAAACATTTTCCGTCTGCCAAAATGGTTTTGCAAATGCTTATTTCATGCCATTACCATTTTTCTGTTTCTAGCAGTAAATCAAAAAGTATCAGCCATTCATCCACTTTAAAAGTAATGCCTTTCCTTAGCATAATTACACATACCCAGTGGAGATCTGTGTGCACAGTAAATCTATTCCTTTAAAAGGTTTCGCCTTAAGTACCACAGTGACATAAATTGGTGAAGCGCAAATTTATTTATTTAAAAGGTTTATTCTTTTAACTGATCGAGTAACTGTTACACATCCATTGTTTAGGTTGGGTGGGGAGGGCTTTTATTAATGTATCAGATTTAATTTTGCAGCAGATGTTTATGTAGAAAGGTCTCACTCCTTACAGGACTTGTAGCAATTGATATGCATGTGTAATTTATTCTCATTACAGGTTTATTCTTAACTGCTGTTCAGGGGGTCTTCACTGTATCTCTAGTAGATCCTTGAGAATTAAATAGTTTAACGAATGTAATGAGCAAGCCTGAAAGAAGTACACGTAAAGCAGAATATGGATTTGGGTATTACCTCTCCAAATTTGCAAATAATGTAAGTACAGTATTTAAAGGGAGTGGGAAATTGCCAAAAATAAAAGTCTTCAAGTAATAAATGCCCCGGATGGTATTTTGGCAAAGCAAAGATTAAAAAAATGGATCTTTTCATCATTCTCATGTAAACTTGCTCATCTTTGTAAGTCATGCTTGTAGCTCTCAGGGGTGTCAAACCTAAAGCAGACAAGCCCAGCTGGTGGAAGCCTGGGAGTGAAATGATGAATTTTTTAGCAGATCTGAGTTTATTTTTAGGCTTTATAGAATTATGTTTCATTTTCCTGTGAGTGAAATTGTAGGAAGTAGCTTAGAAGAAAAACAAATTAAGAAACTGCACCAGAACAGCAAAAAATAGCAAAACACTGGACCCTAACTACAGTTGAGCACAACATATCCTGATTGCATTTGAAATTGTGGCTACAGTTTAGTCCTGCAAATATTTACATACATGTTCAGTTTAGTGCATATGAGAATTCTGGAAACAAGCAGTAAGTCTAAAGAGACAGCAGACTGCAGGTTAGGTTATGGCATGGGGAACTGAACAAGATTTCTAGTGTGGATATATTTTCCATGGTGCTGAATATAGGATTAAAATTCCAGGTGTCTGGATTTTGTTAGGTTATGCAGTAAAAGAAGTGTAGAAACATTTTGGGAGAGAGGAGAGTTCATAGGAAGGTTCTAGGTCTGGAATCTTGTTTGGTTAGTCAAGGTAATTTCATTAACACAATCAACATATCCAACCCTATGATTTTCCACTATCCATTTTTGCTGACATAACAGAATTGACAACTCTTAAAAAAGAAAAAACTGCATTAGTATCCAAGGGAAGTCTGGGAAAATGCCATGGACCTGGCATGAGGAGATGCATATGATGGTTACAGATCTAACAAGGGCTGGTTTTTGCAGGAAGTTTATCACATACAGCTACACATCCCATGTGCATTAAGGTCACTCTTTTGAGATTTCATTTTAAGTGAACTTGGCTTTTTGGGGTCTTTTCCAGTACATGGAGTAGATCAGATGTTGCCAACCATCCTTTTTTCTCAGAGTTGATGGTGGTGCTGCCATGGGGTTTTGCCTGTGATAGAAAGTGGATTAGTAAGTGACAAAGATGCCTCTTTATATCCCATGTCCTAGAATGTGCTCCTGGGAGTGCTGGGCACTGCAGCCTTCCCCACTGAAACAGCCTCCCCTCTGTTCTGCAGTTGGGAACCAAAGGAGCCACCTTAAAGGGTGAGAAAGTACCTCAGCTTCCAAACTGGCTCAATCTTTGTCTTCCCATGCTGTTTGCATCGATGCTAATCAATGTTAATTATGACAGTGGGGCTTGTGATGTACTCATTATAAAAGCCATCCTATTTTTCTGTGCTTGTACAGTCTGTCACACAATAGAGCCCTGATTGGGGTTCCCTAGATGCTACTAATAGCAATACAATTTGTGATAATAATGAATATGTGGTTCATGGTGCAAGACTACCAAACTCAGTTCATGGAGCTTGGGAGCATCCCTTGATAATTGTGTTTGCTGTTACCACTGACTATGGCATTTTGGACATGTCTTGACAGTTGAGGCCTCAGCAATAAACCAGCTAAGTTTTTGCTTCTTCTTAAATTTGCATTTGAGCCCGTGGGTTTGGGTGTAAATACATGTTTAAAGTTAGTTGTGCTTAAAAACTCTTGTGATTCAGCCTCCTTACTGGGCTGGGTCATGATCCACCACCCCTCCATGCCTGCACTGGGAGCTGTGGGTGCTGAAGGATGGGGGGCCAGGGTGTTTCTCTCTTAGGCTGAAGGTCAGAGGTGCAAGAGTAGGAAGGTGCTTTGTCCCAGGTGCTGAGCAGCTGCTGGGTGTGTTTGTAACCAGGATGCCCAGCTCCTGCAGGGGCTGGAAGCCCAGAGAGCTGATGCTTTCCTTCCTCCCAAAGCTGCAGCCTCCTCCTCTGTTACTAAGAGCTGACACCCAAGAGGTGCAGTCTCCTATGATGAATTTGGTTCCATCCTACTGTTACCCTCACTGGAAATTTCAGCACCATTGTTTATATTAATTAATTTGTATAAATAACTGTGTTAATAATAATTAATTAGTTTAAGTAACTGTAAATATTTTATATATTAACTTGTATAAATAACTCACTCTGCACTACCTTTGTGAGTTTTGGTGACTTATATAGACTCTTTTTTCTTTCTTTTCAGAGAAAGTTTTCCACAGTGTTATTGCTTGTTACTTCGTTTGTTATAGATCTTGGTTCCAGTCTCATTTTTTCAATTCCCACCAGACTGCATGCTTGAATTTTAGTTACTTACATGCAGTTTAGGTGTGTGATTATCTGCCTGACTCTAGTTTTCTGCTAGAGTGCTGACCAAGCCTGTGTACAAAAATGTTTTAAATTGTTTAGATGTTACATTACCTCTCTTGAATGTGTATGTTGTTTTAAGAGGAATTCAAGTCAGTGGAGAGCTGCTTCTGTGTAATTAATTTAAAATATTTATTATAGCAGCTAGATTTTTCCCTGCTAATGGTGCTTTACTGAAATTTCATGATCTACAGCACACCCTAGTGATATCTGGAAATCGTGAAGTTACACCCAGTCAATTTTATTTCCTTTGTGGTAAAGCCCATCTTAGGGCTCCAATAATCAAAGTCCAGGAAAGTAAATACCTAAATGCCTTTGTACCCAAAATAGGAAGTGGGTTTATAAAGCAAAAAAACCAGCCTTAGAAACTGAGACTACAGACCAGTCCTCTGTGAAAAGAACATCTGTATAATGAGTTCATCTGGCTTGCAATCTGTAATGTTTAACAACATGGGGGAAAGCAGCCCAAGGTCACGTGAGAAGAGTGAGGAATATCTCTTGGGTTCCCATTTAGACTGGAGAGAGAAACTAGATATAAATAAAAGCATTGTGGAGGAAACCTGCAGGCAGATTTCATAGGTCAGAAGCATGATCATTTACTCTCTTATAGCCAGAACATTAAAAATTATGCTATGTATTAAATTCCTCCTTTTGCAGGATGTTAGGTCACTTGGTTTTTCAGGTGGTGGTACCTGTATTGAGTTTTGAGTGTCCATCAGGCTCCATATGATCCTGCAGAGCAGTTGTGTGCACCTTCTTAACTTTTTAGGCTATCATCCATTCCATTTTTCCTGGATTTCTGTATTTCAGTCATTTATTTTCTTCTGATTTGTCTAAACATAGAGACTGCCAAGGGTTCTGAATTGGCTACTGTACCCCACGTTGGGGTGAGGAGAAAGCAGGTTTTGAGAAGGAATCTGACAAAGAAGTGTAATTAAGTACCCAAGAAGGAAGGTAAATATTTATCAAAAGTGAAATCAAATAGGTGACATGTGGATGACACTGAAAGAAAGTGCAAGCAGTATGAGCTGCAGCTTGGCTCAGCTGGAAGATCTAATCCCTTATCTCTGTTTCATGTACAGAGCATTCCTCGTCTATGTCAGGCAAAGCTGAATATGGGGTCCTGCTTCCTGGTTCTCTCATGCATGAGAAATCTGTAATACTTTAGGGAGAGACAGGTTTCCTCTCAGACCTCTGCATTTCACTCTTGTCAGGTAATCCAAACAATAATGGAAATTTGTATTTTGTTTTATGTAAATAAAAACAAAAAGTTTGCAATAATTTATGGTATTTATTTAAATGACATGCAAATTACTTTGTGAAACTTAGGGGGGAAAGCAGCACAACTGAAACAGCACAATTGTTTCCGAGAACATTCATTTCAAATCCACATACAATATTTCATTCATGCTTAATTATTTCCCCAATGCTAGTCTAAGCATTACTAGTTTCCTTTGTCTTTTTGCTTTTGCATGCAGCATGATTAGCAAAACTGCTTGTGCTCTACCAACTCCTGCACATATGGGGTTTAGCCTCATTGTTCAGGGGGTGGAGCAACAAGCAGTATGAACACTCTTGCTGCCAAATTTGGCACACGTGAGCCCTCCAAAGTATACAGATAGCACCAGTTTCATTTAAATCCCTGTCTATATTTTGCATTGCTACCATAATGGCAGCTCCATTGTCTGGGTGTATTATTTGAAGCAGCTTTTCTCCCATTGTTTGTGCACTGTAATCCTGGAGGTTTCTGTAGTCGTCGGGAGCAGCTTACGTGAAAGAAATCCTTTAGCTTGCAGTGAACCTGCTGGCAAAGGAACAGACCATGACTGAAGCATGAGACCTGTGATCTTTCTGAAGAAAATCTCTTCAGTAGATTGCATAATTTCTTGTTTTCATGAGACCCTGTTCTCAGGTTTGGACTCAGTATTTCCTTTCGTCACCTCTGAGGCATGATGGGAGTATCAGCTGAAAGAAAAGAGCAGTGATGCTGGCTGTGGATGTATACTCTTAACAACATTTTATACACATCTCAAATACTAGCAAACAGACACAGCTCCTGTTGTCAGAAATTTAGGACAGTTGTTCATTCTAACTACAGCAAAGTCTTGGCCTTTTATTCTTCCATGGTATTGACTGAATTGGCACATCCTGCTGTGAGACTTTCCAACAGACTTTGAAAACTTAATGCTTGTCTGCTTAGGAAAGAATAAAAATTTTACTGGAGCTTATTGTAGAGAAGGAGCTGCCCAGTTCTTTCCCTTTCTAGCATTCAGTCACCTGCCTGGGCACTGCCCTCTCCTCCAGTGGTGCTTGCCTCTCATGACTGTGCATGCACACACTGTTGTCCATAAAGCCATTCAGCATTACCTGTTCTTTACAAATTATGCCCTTTGCTGGTTTTGCGTGCACATAATTTTACTCCTGACACAGTCATTTGTGGCATTTTTAAAGCAGTGGCTCCCAAGATTAGGGCTGCAGAAAGCCAGCAAAACGTCCCTTTGTAATTTGCAAAGTTTCCAGTTCATTTTGTTTGCAAAGTCTAGCTCATGATAGAAGACAATATAAATGTTATATAAATGATGCCCTACTCTTCATTTAGCTCAGTTCTTCAGAGAACCCTGCTGCAGGCACAGAGGCATTATGTGATCCCAAAGGGTGACACCTTGTGCTTGCATGTGACACTGAGGTATGACCCAGGAGACAGCACTGAAATCTGCTACACTGTGAGTCTGAAAATCCCATTTTACATTTGAGCATTTGCAGTGACTTCTAGAAGCTTCAAATCTGGTCCATCATTGTAAAGAGTAATTCAAATTCACATTTTCATCTTTTTGCCTCCAACTTACCATGATAAAAGAAAATCAGGTAATGTAATCTGTACAAGCTGGCCTCCTTCACTCTACTGCCCAGCTGCCTGCAGCTTCCCCTCCTGCCTGCCACATTATCAGAACTCAAACCCAGGAATGCTGGAGAGAATGATTCTGTGTTCCTTTGGAAAACTGGGGCCCTCATTCAGCACCTCTGGAGTGGGTGTAAGGTTGGAAGTGAAGTCAGCCAAGGACTCTTGGCTCTGCTGGGACTGAAATCAGCTTCTTTGGGCTTACAGCATGTCTCCAAAGTAATGTGTGTTGGGGGCCAGAACTACACACATCACTGTTCTCAGACTCCAGAAGCACCAGTGCACATCTCACCCCGACTGAATAGTACCAAGCATGGAAATGTAATGCTGATGTTATTTCAGACACCTTCAAATGTCATCCATCCTTGATACTCAAGTGTTTTGTTCCTTAACTGAATGTACAATAGGCATTTTAGATCTGATTTTGATGTTTGTCTACTTTATGTATGTCCTTTAATTAGTGTTCCGACAAAAGCTCGGGTGCACTATTTTAGACACACTGCAAGAGTGCTGTAGGAGATGGGGATTTTTTAGATCTCCTCTCTGGGAATCTTTCTAGCTCCTCTCTGGTATTTTGTGTAGCTATTTTTTAACCAGGTTTTTATTTCCACATCAGTGTTCGTCCATGCTATAAACATGTAAGCTAATTTCAGGACACTGACTTTTACATTCAGATTGCTGTAGTTTTTTTCTGAAAAGGTCACAAAATGACTATACCAGTAAACACAATTAGTGAATTAGGTTGCTGAGGAAGTAAAAACCAGCATAAATGACTACTGTAAAAGAGGCTAAAAGAGCAGGAGACAGGTTATTCCATTTGCAGGTATGAGCCTAAAGTACCTTTAACAGCTTGCTTGGATAATGCTAGCTAGCAATGTGTGCTCTGTTCCGAAGCACCAGCCTATATTTTTGGATCATCTTTCAAGACTGAGATGATATAAGGCAATTAATAGTGTTTTTTGACCTTCTGCACCAGTAGTCCATCTTTTTGGCATTGAAAACTGATTTTGCCCAACTTGGCATTTTATCACCTAGGAGTACATGGGGAGATCAAAGAGACACCTTTTACAGCAGCAGTGGAATGATTTACTTCTGTCACACTGTTCTTCAAATTCACCATTTCTTATAAGCTGATGAGGCAAACCTCTTCTTTGCTTAATATCACATAAGGTACATTGAAAGGCTGTGAAGAGGCAGATATTCTATAGCTTCACTTCATATGCAAAAACCTGTCAGTCTTTATTTGCATTCAATTAGAAGTCAGACCCCAATGAATATCTAGTGTAGGAAATGGGGAAAAGATTTGCCATCAAGCATATGCTTTGCTTGTAGTGGATCTCAGCAACCTGTTATTGTGTCCTCCTGCAATGATTTGGTCATTTCTACTGTATTATTTACACCTTCCAGTTCAGGGGTGAAGGCTGTTAATAGGTGACAACTGGAGTTATGTTCCTGCTTTTAGAAGTGTTGCCTTTTCTCATTCCTTTTAAAAAGGTATTCTGCAGTTACAAATTTCCCTTAGTAAGTAGCTCTGTTTAAGGATTTAAATGCTGTAGCATTACTTCCACATTCATTTTCTTTTTTTGATAGTTGTGCCTTGTTTGATCCTATGAAGGTTCACCATTCTCCTTGGCAATCCTGAGTATAATACGAGGAGCTCAGAAGTTATAAAACTGTTGTGTTGTCAAGAAAGGAAGGTTCAAATGTTTGCTGTAATATGAAGCAGAAGTGGCAGACTCTTCCAGAACAGCTGCTGTGATTGCTGTGACCCTGTAAGAGCACACATATCAGGATGTTACAGTACCTAGGGAGAGATGGAAGTTTTCTGGAGCCCAAGACAGCAGAGACAGGGATAAGCAAAGCAGCTTTTCATCACTGCAGCACAGGGTTTTCCAGCCTTTGGGAGAAACAACAGGAATCTCATACCCTCCTAAACAGGGATGTGATCAGAAACTTGCTTTCTTACATCCTCCTCCTCCTTTCTTCTCTGTGGCCCACTCCCACCACATGTTCTGGAGAACACATGACATTTCTTCCTTTTTCCTCTTTTCTCTTTGCTTTGATCAAACATTAAATTAAACCATCTTCACCCATATCCAAGCAATGCATTGACACTAAAGGAAAACCTTGGGAGTATTTTTAGGTGCTTTGCAAACTTAGATAAACAGGTCACTATTACTTCATGCATGCCTCAAGTTTAGAATGGTTCTTTGTCCTGCCATTGTGATGATAAAAAATTTCAAGACTTTAGGGAAAAAAAAAGTGCAACTAGATGAAATTATTAAACTAATTCTGTCACATACAGTTGCCTAATCCTTATGTTTTCTCTGGGATTCTCTAGCATGGAATTAAATGTAGAGAAGCAACCTTTTTTCTGTACAACAAGATTAAGTGTCTCATCTTTGGAAAAAATATGTCAGGGTTTCCTGTGAAGGTAATAGGTGTTTCAGATAAATGGGTCAGGTATCTCTGGACAGTTTCTCCAGACTGAGCCTGCTTCCTATGAGCATTTTCCCAAGATGTACTAAAGGACAGGCTGCAAGCCAGCATGAATCATTGTTTTGGTAGCAACAGCCCCTCTGCAGCTGAAACCATTTGTGGTGCCCCTTGGCCTATCTCTTAGTATGTCAAAAGCTGTGGAAACATGAGGCTGAGGACACAATGAAGGGGTTTGCAGTCATTTTAGGTTCTGCTGTATGTTAGGGAAGCCTTTGACAGAAATCTGCCAAGAGGCTCTTCAAACCAGAATGCCAATGCACCACTTCTGTGATTGGTTTCTGATGCCTGCTTTTGACACATAATGAGGATTTTTGGGGGTAAAAGGGTGGCTTTTATCTTGATTTTTAAAAGCATGGAGATCCTAGTAACCTGAAGAGGAAAAAGATATAAAACACCCTGATACAGGAAATGAAACAGTGAATCAATGCTGATAAAAGGGATGGGGGAAGAGCAATGACATCTAGTATTTATTAAAAGCCCAGTTCACTGCAGTTAATAGGGAATCACAGAATGGGTCTGGTTGGAAGGAAACACAGTGGCCCAACTCCCTGCTGCAGCAGGGCCATCCCAGAACTCATGGCCCAGGATTGTGTCCAGGATTGTTGTGGAATGTCCCCAGTAAGGGAGACCCCACACCCTCTGTGAGCAGCCTGTTCAGTGCTCGGTCACTGCAAAGGAAAGTTCTCCCTCATCAGTTCCTGTCTGATCCTCTTTTTCCATTGCTGAGAGCCTGGTCCGTGCTGTGATACCTCCCTTTGGACACTGACAGGGATGAGGTCACTTCTGTAGACTGAGTAGGCCCGATTCCCTCAGCCTTCCCTCCTAAGAGATGTTCCAGTCCCTAAATAGAGAGAGAATACAGTGAGATTATTGACAGGATCGGATGTGCAGCAGAACTGCCTTGAGCTGCTCTCGCTCCACCAGCTCCTAGAATTGAAAAGCACACGAACGTCTGTCCCCGAAGCAAAGCTGTCCCTGCGTGTGCTCAGGAGGCCCTTCCCGGGGGGCAGAGCTGCGGCTTCCCCGGATCCGTGAGAGGAGCTGCGGGCCCTGCCGAGCTGCGGCTGCCGCCAGATGGAGCCGCCGGGCAGCGGGACCCGGGCGCGGAACACCCGAACCAGCGCCGGGACACAGCCCGAGCCCACCGAGGGAGAGCTGGGCTGACACACGGGCATGGGTGAGCGCCCACCCAGGGGAGGAACAGGCTGACTCCAGCAGATCCTGGCTGGGAACCGCGGGCACAATCGTATCTTAACCCAGAGGATGCAAGAACCAGATTCCCATAAAGCAGATTCCTGTTAACCAGATTCCCTTAAAGAACCAGATTCCTTAAAGAACCTGATTCCTGTAAAGAACCAGATTCCCTCAAATAACCAGGTTCCCATTAACCAGATTCCCTTAAAGAACCAGATTCCTGTTAACCAGATTCCCATTAACCAGATTCCTGTAAAGAACCAGATTCCTGCTGACCGCAGCTGAGTTAGCAATTGCATAAGGCTGTAGTGCAATTGCAGTAGCACATACAGTGTTAAGGGATATACACCCTACATAGTTATCTTACATCTTGATTTTAGTAATTTCCACCATACTAAAAACCAGACCTAGTAAATACCAACTGATGTAGCTCTAATAACCTGTGTGTATTTTTAACTGGAGTAGTGAAGTAATGATTCCGTTTGCCTTAGTGATAAAAGTTCCCTCCTTTGAGGGTTGACAAGACTTCATTGCTTTTAATTTTGCCCCTTGGAAAGCTGCTTGCAGCTGGAATTTGGGGTGTTACTTTTTAAAATGTACGTGGCATTTAGGTTCTTTGCTCATTTTAGGAATTACATTTGTGTTTTACGTCCAAATCATAAAAATCAAGAGCATCAGTAGACCTGTAACATTTTGAGTTGTTACACAGAGAGTTATTTTATGCGATCATATAAAGCATGGGGAGGTTAAGAAGTCCCCAGTGAAGCTGCAAGAAAGGGACAAAAATTGTGAGTTATATTTCTCCTTCATTTTCTCATCCTGCATTTTTGATTTCTGAATAAGGAACTGACGGGAGATGGTTTATCTTAAATCAGAAATGAAATCATAATGAAGGTTTAGTTTACAAAGCCAAAAACCTCTGTTATGAAACCATTCTTGAGGAAATGGCAGCATTTTTAACATTTGGCAGTAACTTTTCCAAGACTGTAGTGGTATTAGGAGCCAGTGTGGTATTTCAGGAGCCATATGTGACACAGCTGTTTTAATGCTCGTTTGATTGCTCCTGGTGCTCTATCAGACTAGCACACTGCATTTTACTGAGCTGGTGGCTGAAACAAACCTGGATGACAAGCATGCAAAAAAATTCTGAGACTAAATTCTCAGAGTAGGGCCAGGCATGTTCTGTGGCAGGCAGCCCCTTTCCTCCTCCTTTATCCCAGCTCAGATGGCACTGGGATGTTGTGTTCCACAAGCATGTTCCTACAATCATAGCATCATAGAATGGTTTGGCTTAGAAGGAGACCTTGAGGAACATCTTGTTCCACCCCTCTGCCATGGGCAGGAACACCTTCCACACTCCCAAACTGCTCCAACCCCATCCAGGCTGGCCTTGGACACTTCCAGGATGGGGCAACCACAATGCCTGTCCTTCCCTATTCCAATGCCTCACCACAATCCAAGAAATTTTCCCTAATGAAAGCAATGAGAGGGAAGTGTCTTTACAAACCAACTGTGGGCCTGCTGGTAGATTAAGCCAGATACTGATAGGTGAAAGAAGCAATGAGGGGAACCAAAAATTCCACAACTCCACTAATTGACACAGACTGCTGCTCACCCAAGGCCATGCTAAATTCCTGGACTCATAGAGAAAGAGCAGGATACACATGAGAAGAGGCTCTGTATTAGGAGATTTGGGAAGTCTATACCTCTCAAGTACTTCAGCCAGTGGGGACAGAGAGGGAGAAATGGGGCTGGGAAATAGGAATAGAAAGAAGGCTGCATCCTCTCTAGCAATTTGAGAGACCCCATGGGACATGCCTCGTGGCCTCTCCCTTTATTCAAAAAAAGCTAGAGCTTTACTTACTCTTCTGTCTCCTTTTTGGACATAAGCCTTTGGCAACATGAATTAATTTCCTGACACTAATCTCTAATCTAAACCTACCCTCTGTCAGTGTGAACCCATTCCCCTTTGTCCTGTCACTATATGCTGTACTGAACAGCCTTGCCGCATCTTTCCTCCCAGTTCCCTTCAGGCTCTGGAAGGCCGCAGTGCGGTCACCCCAAAGCTCCTCTTCCCCAGGCTGAACAACCCCAGCTCTCCCGGCCTTCCCTCGCAGGCGGGGTGCTCCATCGCTCTGACCGCCCTGCTGCCTGCTCCAGGCCCGGCACAGCGTGCGGTGCCCCGCACACAGCCTGTGTCCGGCCGGGCCGCTCCGAGCCGCGCTCCCAGCCCGGGGGCGGCACTCGGCGGCGGAGCAGGCGGGGAGGGCCCGAGGCCGCGGCGGAGAGCGCGGGACCTGCTGCCCAGGCCCGGCGCTCTGCGGCCAGCAGAGCTGAGGGCAGAGCAGGCGCTCCACGGCCGGCAGAGCTGAGGCCGGGCCGGGCCGGGCCGGACCCAGCGCTCCGCGGCCGGCAGAGCTGAGGGCCGGGCCGGGCCGGGCCGAACCCAGCGCTCCGCGGCCGGCAGAGCTGAGGGTGGGCCGGGCCGGACCCGGCGCTCCGCGGCCGGCAGAGCTGAGGCCGGGCCGGGCCGGGCCGAACCCAGCGGCCCGCTGAGGCCGGGCCGGACCCAGCGTTCCGCGGCCGGCAGAGCTGAGGCCGGGCCGGACCCAGCGTTCCGCGGCCGGCAGAGCTGAGGCCGGGCCGCGCCGGACCCGGCGCTCCGCGGCCGGCAGAGCTGAGGGTGGGCCGGGCCGGGCGCTCCGCGGGGCCCCTCCTCCGGCGCCACCGCTGTTTCGTGCCCGGCCGGAGGAGAGCCGGGCGCTGCCGGCGCAGGTAGGCGGGGGAGAGAGGGGAGGAGGGAGGGAAGGAAGGAAGGATTGGCGCGGCGTGGCGTGGCGGTGCGTGGCGGTGCGCGGCGCTGGCTCTGTCCGTGAGGGCCCCGTGCCCCGGGCAGCGCCATCGGCCCGCGGGGTTCGCGGGTCCGGCCGCCGGGGCCGCGCTGCCCGGGGAGGGAGCGCCGGGGGAGCCGCCCCAGAGCCTACGGCCGGGCCCGGAGCTGGAGCTAGACCTGGACCTGGACCTGGGGCCATGGTTCGGTGCGGCGCTAATGCCCCTAAAGACCTTCAGGCCCCACTGAAGTCCCCTTGCGCTGCACAGAATCCCCGAGTCATTGTGGTGGGAAGGGAGCTCTGAGATCACCCTGCCCAAGCAGGGCCACCCCGAGCAGGTGCCACAGGAACGCGTCTAGGTGGGTTTTGAATGAGCATGTCATTCCTCGTTTCTCCAAGTCACATTGCGGCTGGAGCAATGCTTCAGCAACAGTAAATATGAAATTGACAGGGAAATAAATAAAGAAATAGCTATAGTGTAATTAAATTTTGGCTATTTCAAAGGATTTATAATTACATTTTATGCTCAGTCTATTTTAGTCATAACATTTTTAAATAAATTTTCAAGCATTCAGAACATGTTGATTAATTTTAATGAGATGAAGTTCTATGTTTTTGCAATGAGTCAGGGAAAACATCTTTAATTTTCAGGCTTAGTTCAGATTTTGAAGATATTACTGCTGTGTGCTGTGTTAAGTACCTCTGCAGTGGAACAGCTCTGCTATGTGTATTTCTGAGTGTCAGCTCTTTCCTCTTTCTTAACTGAAAGTCACATTATTTGCTTCAGTATCAGCTAGCTGATGAAAGGGACCTGTAACTTTTTTGAGTACAGCCTTCAAAATGGAGAAACTGGCTAGGAAATGTGGAGAAAGAATCGCTCTTAGTTTATTAATTAGAAGGACAATGAATGAGGTCTGTAAAAATTCAAGGGCAGAAAGAGTTATGGCCATTCTTTCAGAGATGCTGTGTAATTTAGCAGACCAGGTAAGCTGGGTATCCTAAGTGCCTAGAGAGGTTAGGTGCCAAATTTCCTTTTATCTCAGTGGAATGAGATCATTCCCACTGAATATTTAGCTGCCTTTCTAGGCATCTAAGAACCTTGTAAAATCAGCTTCTAGGTCCCTACAAGTAGTTTGCTCATCTAATTACTGAAGTTGTTACCTCTTGTGTTAAATAAACCTGTTAAGTGCTTTGATTATATTACATGCTTTGATAAATACACAGAAGAAAAGCAATGCTCTTAAGGCCTCAGTACTTACAAAACTATATTAAAATGCTCTTTTGTGCATTTCAATTGAATTCAGGTTGTCTAGCAAATACAAGGGTTTCTTACCATCTCCTCATATAATTGAAACTAAAAGAAATCTGAGTAAATACATCGTCAGTAACATATAATTACAGTAAATATTTGTAGATATAGTGAATCCTTATGGTTGGGAAGGAAGAGTACCAAATGCTGAGGTGAGAATGGCAGTAAGCATATTTTAACTGTTATGCCACCAAGCAGGAGTAAACCCTTTCTTAGCAAAATAAATGAAAATTGTAAATGCAGAGCAGGTTCAAAACTGGTAGATTTACTGGCTGCTCATGCCAGTCAGTCATGATTTCTATCGGACAGGCCACCTGCTTTGCAGGTTCCAAGTACTAGGCCAGGCTGTAAAGGTGGGATTTTCAGAAAGTGATGGTTTAGGAGCCAGGTGTTGCTTACAGGATGTGTGTGGACCAGTGATGAGATAGTGCTCCTCTGCAGATAGACTCAGTATCTTGAGTCCCTGTCTGTCCACCAGCTGTTGTTGAAATTATTGATGGACTTCTGGCCTGTTCAATCAATCAGGTGATGTTGTCCTGCACCCTGTTGTTTGTGAAGTTGTTTTCTTTAGTCTCAGTGTCTGAGTACCTTGTGTTTGGATTTTCTCCAGTGCTGCTCTGGTATTTCTTATGAAAGGTTGCAGTTCATAGAGAGCTGTCACTGTACAGTTGAGAGAGAAGAAATTGTCACCTCACATTCTTGTTCATCACCATCTGGTGTCCACCATGATACGGACAGGCACAGGTAAGAACACTTATCTCTGGATGTTCCCAGTGCTTTGGAATGTGCTGTGTGGGTGGGATTTTGTGCTGTGTACATGCACATGGCAGAGGTGTTCCCTCAGTTCCCTCCATGAGAAGCTGCAAGGAGCAGTGGGGACAGCTCCATGGTGGGCAGGCTGGGGGCTGCTGGGAATGTCTGCTGTGTGGGCATTTGGGAAGAGGCTCATTTTTCTCTCAGTGGGACAGTGAGTGCAGGGATAGAAGGGCTTTTGCTTGTCTGAAGTCATCATTTGGTGAAGGGGGAGGTAGGCTGATGAGGTGGGAATGTTAACCTGGAAACAGCTGAAAGAAATGAGGGGTCACACCACTGAGTTACCTGGGAACCCTCTTCAATTCTTTGTGTTAGCAGGGCTTTCAGTGAGTTGGGTATGATGTTGTTGTTTCAATTCTTTCTGTGGCATTTTTCCTTCTTAAGAAAACCTGCTGGCTGTAAGTTCAAAGTTGAGATGTTGGAGCATGATGTCTTTGGATAGGGAGAGCAGAGCATTGCTCACTTTGTTCTGTCCTTGGGCTGAAAGTGAGCGAGGGAGCATCAGGTGAAGTACAGAATCTAAAACTGGGGATGAGTATTTGGGGAGACCACAAAGACAGGAAGAAAGCAGCCATCAAACTGCAGTAGAACAAAAACATTGCACAACAGAGCTTGGTTTCTCAGCAACTTCGTGTTCTGGAACTCTCTGGTTTGTTTTTTTCTTGAGGTGCTGAAGATTCTCAGTACCACGTGATGTCAGTAGGAGCTGTGGGGAGTTGGCACCTTTGGAAGCTGCGCACAGTTTTATGGGTGTTGACATTTCTATCCCTTCATTAGACCAAAGCCAGTGCTTTACAATCCTGGTGTTTCCCAGTGTCTGGGTGAATTCAGTAGGGAGCAATTAGTTGCTAGAATCAAATTGCACATTAAGTTACTTGTCAGTTACACCATCAGAGTTTGTAAATGTTTTTGGCTATCATGTGATTGTACCTCTAACACACAAAGTTTACAGCTCCTTCTTTGCTGTTCTTGGGTAGGACCCTTGCTCCTTTGTAGCACCAGTGGCATTCTGCAACATGCCTGTCTTCCTCTTCTGCTTGGTTGTGATTCTGATCAGTAGGTTGATGGCAGATGCAACTTTGTGCTCCACATTCTGACAGGTGGCTTCTCACAGACCTCACCACTGTGTGAGGTGTTAGAGGTTTGCAGCTGTAGAGCTTTATAAGCCTTTTGTTTGATTTCCTGAGCAAGCTGGCTCGCTGCTGACAGTTATTTAAATTGTTTTTTTTGGTAGGGGCTGCTTGTCCTAACAGCAGGTTAAACACTTTTGTGGTGTCTCTGTGCTTCAACATGTTAGTGTATTGTCCAAATATCCTTTAATGGCCTGGGATGTGTGGTGGAATAAATACTTGGTCACTGAAAATTGCCTGATTGATCATCTTGATTCTTAATTGAATTTTTTCAAAGAATTCATAATTCTGTGTGCCAAATGTAGGAATCTGGGATTGCTTTACTTGTTAAGACATGGTTTATGTTTCAGTGGCTCCCACTAGTGCTCTGTATGTACAGTTAAAAGTCCTTTTATGTGCTGTGCCTCAGGTATTGTGTTCACTAATGTTCTCTGCAGAACTCAAATTATAGTGAATATGACAGGGGATCATAGAAATACTTGTAAGATTTTGGAGAAAATGAGTTCTCCTTGTGAAGTCATTGAGAGTTTTGAGTGTGATGTTCACATCCTGAATTAAGCAGGACCCACCCACCCTGCTATGCCAAGAGCCTTGTTCAGTCAAGCCAAAAGAGCACAAATAAATGTTAATTTTGCAAGTGAAAATTTCTTGTGGGGGAATTGTGATGGGAGTGAAATGATCAGTAAATTAGTATGAAAAAACTAGTTTCAGTTTCTGGAGTCTCAGTAAGTTTCTGTTTTATATTGAGGGTGATTGATGAGTTCCAAATTTGCCTTACCACAAAGTCGTACACAACCAGGCAGCAGTGTGATGACCACTTGCCTTATGGCCTGGCTATTTTTTAACTTTAGGTCAGCTGCTCTTTAAGGTAGTTATTAAGGAGTGTTTTGTTTATCCAGAGAAACCAGGGGTAGCCGGTCACCTTTGCCATGTCACTGTGAGGACACCTTGCAGTATTGGCCCTGTGGAGGATGGCAGTGCAGGTGACTTTGGGCAGCAGCTTCAACCCAGTGATAGAACCTGCTGCTTCAGCTGGGTGTCTATGCACATAAAACATCATTGCACGTCTGGTACGATCAGATTGCTTTAGGAAATTGTAGCACTGCCTCAGTTTGAGGGGGCAAAGCTCATTATCTTACCATCAGGGAGAGCCCTGGGTTCTCAGCTCTCCAAGGTGTGTTGTCCCACCTGTGCTGCAGAGCCTTCATCCTGGAGGGCTTTGTGTGAGACATGGACTGAATTTAGCCCAGAGAGGAGATGCAAATTATTTTCAGCACTTTGGGTTAGTCTGGGACATGGCACAGAGGTGAAGTGCAAGCACAAATCAGTGTCTGAGAGGAGCAAGTGAGTCCTGCAGCACTTCAGCCTGCTCAGGGCTGCTGTGAATGGCACTCTGAGTGGAAAGCTGCTCACCTTTGGTTAGAAAGGTGAGAACAAACACTTAATTGTCTCTCTTTCCAGGCCTGGCAATAGCAGCTGTAGCAGTAGTGTATTTTGGGGTTTTTTCCCCACTGCTCTAGGACAGGCAGAGCAGCCATTTGTTCATTCCTTGGAGCTGGAGCCCTATGGAATGAGATAATCTGTAACTCTGGGAGCAGAGTGTGTGCCTCTGCTGTCACTGCCCAGCACTCTGCCACTCTGAGCCACTGCTGGGTCAGCAGCCTGCCAAGAACCCCAAAGCAGCAGAGGTAAAATGGTGAACTTGGGTGTTTCCTTGAGACTGCAACAAAGATGAATGAAAGAGTGAGAGAAATCAACTATTTGATTGATTTCCTGCTGTGCCTCTTTGCAGCTATGCAGCATATGTGGTCCCTTCCCAAAAGCCAGACCTTTCTTCAGAGTCAGCAGTGCTTGGATCCTGCAGTGCCATGGATGATTTGCACTCAGCCATTTTAGTGCAAAAGAAAGCTTTGTCCGTTGCAGTAGTTAATTTTTAATATGAAAAATAATATGATACCACTGCACATTAACTTTGCATTGAGGAGGGGTGTTCAGGAAAGACTCTGAAAGTATTGCACACACACTGGGATAAGAGGTTTTCTAGGCTCTGAAAAAACCCCAAATGTTCAACTGTTCTATAGTGCTGACATTACATGTACAAAGAGAACTCAGCAGCTTGTGTAGATGTGATTTTATTTTTAATCCCATTGAATACTTTTTGTTTGTTTTTAATTATCCCTGGAAGCCCTTTCCTCAGCTGGTGTGCAGAGTGGGAAGGATTTCTGTAGTCAGCAGCAGTGTATGGGGGGGAGAAGTTTTGCTCTCAGAGTGCTTGTTCTCAGGGACAGGTCTCTGTCCCTTGCTGAGGACGTGGGACAGCATTTCACAAGCTGGGGCCCTGTGTCTCTGCTTGCTCCTTTGTGAGACTCTGCTGGCATCTGTGCTCTGAGTCCTGACTGCCTTATCCATCCAGCCCTACCTTTCTGCTGGCCTTGCTCCAGAGCACCTGAGCACTGAATGTCCCAGCACCAGGTCTCTCCTGCAACACTTCCTCAGGCACTTCCTGGTTACTACAGACAGCCTCCTGCCTTCAGAAATCAGCATGCAAGTGTTTAAACATGTAACTAAACAGGGAGAAGAACTTTTATGTGAAAATAAATGATGGATTTGTGGTAAAAATTAGGACGATGAGAAGATACCTGACAGATTAGTCAATTATAATCTGCTAGCTGTGGTAGAGTGAAGCTCTGTCTTTTTCCCAGAGCTGTGTGTGATGCTGAACACACATGGGAATTGCTCAGGCCAACAGCAATGTACTGAAGAATTTGATTCTGTAGAATCCCTGCATTTGTTATAAGCCCATTTTTTTTTCTGGTCTAACATTGGCATTTCCTGTAACCTTCAGCAATTCCTGTAAGGGGTGGTTTCCTGAGAATAGAGAGAGCAGTTAGTATTTACTGTGTTTGTCCTTGACCACTATGGTTCTGTTCCCCCCGAGTTAATTTAGCAGTTAGGTTTAGTCTCAGTTGCAGTGACCAAAAGGTAACATAAACATCTTTTGCAGGATTTGGGGACGCCGCGATGCCGCTGCGTGTTGATGATGTGATGGCGCTGCTCAGCCACGTCGCCACGGTGAAGGGCATGAAAGCTGCTGTTGCCAATTCAGGCCGGGGAGCCATGCTCACAGGGGCGTCTGCCTTTGTGGGGGGCATGCTGGGAGGCCCTCCTGGAATTGCTGTAGGTGAGTGTGCTTCTTTTAGGAACATGAGGGTGGTTAAATCTTAGACATCAATGCTTCTAGTGGATTTTGCATTAAGTGCCCCTAAATCAGTTATTGATGTTCTCATAAAACTCCCTTGAAGATGAATTCAGCCATCGGAGGCTTTCAAGTATTTCTGTGCTATCATGGGAAAAATTGCTAACTGAGTAAAAGCTGCAAACTGCATCCCTGTGAGTGCATAGATGACTTTTTAAGAACAGTCTCTGGGGTG
This sequence comes from Emberiza elegans, assembly GCA_024865655.1. NCBI lineage: Eukaryota > Metazoa > Chordata > Aves > Passeriformes > Fringillidae > Emberiza > Emberiza elegans. The sequence goes on from JALJVW010000129.1 coordinate 1,808,670, forward strand.
GCAGTTTTGGTGGCAGGGTCAGTTCTGCCACCTCTCCATTGGGAGGGTTCTCTCTCTCTCTCTCTCTCTCTCCCCCTCTCCCCTTCCTGCCTTCATTCCATCTGTCCCTCCATCCCAGGCCATGTGTGCTCCGGGCAGTGCTGTCCTGTGGATTGCTGTGCTGCACTCACACTGCTGCTGGAGGGGAGCCCTGCAGGGCTGCTGGGCTGCTTTCTCAGCAGCCACAGGCACATCAGCTGGAGATCCATCCCTCTGCTGTTATCCCGAGAGCCTGGGGCCTTCCACTTGCCCCAGCATGTCTTGTCCACATGGTAGATGAAAGCCTGGATGTGTCTGATGGGCTTGGTCTCTGAGCACCTGCAGGGGTGGGTTTCAGGTGTGTAGGACACTGCAGTGTGTGACTCTTAAAGAACCAGAAAGCTCTGACCACTCTGGGAGTATCTAGTATATAGTAAGATGACACTGCTGAGGCAGTTGTTGGTCTGGTGTTTTCCTTGGGCAAGGTTTTATTGTGCAGTAGAGCTTCTAGGAGAGTGTCCCAGGGAGTGTTTTGGTTTCGGATTTCTAAGCTTGAATCTACTAGTGTTTGTATAAAGGGTTTCTTTATAGCTGCTGTGGCTGTAAAGAGCTTTTAAAATCCTTTTTGATGCTTTGAAAACTGTGTATAAACCTGGTTAAAGCAGACACAGATAACAATTCCATCTTGATTTCTAATCATAGTTGGGAACATTGTTGGTGAAGGCTGAGGAGGGACTTCCAGGCTTTCACATTAACTGCTAAAGACTGATGATTCATTGTGTTTGCTAGGAGGAGCACTGGGTGGATTGCTTGGATGGATGACTTCTGGACAGTTCAAGTCAGTCCCTCAGGTTTTAATGGAATTGCCTGCTGCTGAGAAGCAGAAGCTCTGTGCTGAAGCCATGGCTGTTGTCAAGAACTTAGACTGGACTGATGCTGCTCAGCTGATTGCTCTTGTAATGTCAAATTCTGCTCTCACAGAAAAGGTATTAGGAGTGCTGACCACTTACCTTACCCATGAGTTAAAAGCACAACTAACCTATGGAGAATAATTCTCTCCAGAGCAGGATTTTTATGCTGGAATGCATTTTACTCCCATAATTGTGAATCTTCAACAATTGCTAGTTATAAATACTCATTATAAATATATGCTGATCTAAGTTTGGGACATTAGGTTTTGGTGTTCGGAGGTTTTTAAATTTTTATCATTATTGTTATAATTTTGATTTGTGTGGATTTGTAAGGATAGTATTAGATTACTGCATTAGCCTGACACAGACTTGCTATGTAATTTTGGATTGCTCTGCACTAGGACTAATTCAAATTGCTGAAGGGAATCATGCTGCTCCTAGGCTAATGTGTCACTTGTGAAAATTTTCAAAGTTGTTTTATTTAGGAGAATTGACTCTGTTTAAGTGCTTTCATTTTTTTCCCTGTGAATGACACACAAGGTGCCAAAGTAGCTGGGGCACTAAAGAATTTTACTTGTTGTTTGTTTCAGCTCTGCAAAGAAAAGTTTGATAAGGGAGTACATTACTGTGAACTCAAAAGACTCAATCCGTGTTTTGTTTGTCACTTTTTAATTGTAATTCTTGAGTTATCTTTTTATGGAAGAAGTGAAGCAAATTCTTAAACAAGATTTCAAGTAACAGGAAAACAAACTGTGAACACTTTCAATTCAATTTTCACCAGGCTCCTGTGGCCTGGAATGGGAGGGTGGGACATTAAAAATGGGGAGCTGAATCTGCCACTTTTATATGAGCCCCAGGATGAAGGTTGTCCTTTGAGCATTGGTTTCCGGACTGAGTCTGTACAGCTGGTCCTCTGTTTTCATTAAAATCTTAATGAGAAACCTCCCAGTGATCTGTGTGTTGCTTTAAAAGAGAGGAACACATTAGGAGCTCAGGCAGGCCTGCAGTGGGCAGCCAGCAGCTGGCAGCAGCAGTGCTGCTGGGCTGGGTTGATGTGCCAGCTGCATGGTTACTGTAAGCACCAAATGCTGTGCTGCTGAGTGTCCCAGCCAGTTGGTCACTTTGGGTTTCAAGGCACTCATAAGACAAGTTTGTAGGTAGGAAAATGTGCAGGTATGCCTTCTTTTTATATAAAGACACAACTGAAACTGTTCTGCCAAGTTCATTTTTTTGCCTAAAATAAAGATCTAGCTCTGTGTGTGTGTGATGAGGTTTTTATGAGTTAAGGTTTAAACAGTGAAGCTTTAAACTCAAAGCTGCTCTTGTATGTATTTGATTAATTTACTTCTGCAGGTACCATTTGCCTTTGATAAATTCAGTGGCATGCAGGGCAGTGATTGTTCTCAGCATTTGATAACACTTTTTCAGTGATGTGAGAAGGAGGTGAAAAAGAATGGTAAGTGGGCACTCCTGACCTTGTCAGAGTTTCATAATGTCACGCCTGAAATCAGTGGGGTTTCAGTTTCCTTGGCAGATTACACACACTGCAACTTTTAAAAGATTTTACAAACTATATCCATTTAAAAATACTATTTTTTATTAATCCAGTTACTTTTATTTGCAATTTTCTGGTTATTTCACAAATTAAATTCAGTCTTTTGAAAATAACAAACTGCTAGCAGTGGCAGATGATTGAATGATCCAGTGGGATGGAGTTGGCAAACTATGCTCAGCTGTTCAAACCCAGAATGAACAGAGCTGACAATTGATTGTGAGCAGGCCATAGGAAAAATGGGGGTTCCAGTTCATCTCTAATAGTATTTATTATTTAAACAGACCTTTACAAATTTCAGTGGTTTCAGATATCAATGTCATGACCCCCATTTCACAGGTATTCATAAATTTGGGCCCCAATGTAGGTAGTGATTTGATTTTTATCACTTGTACCAGTGTAATAGACATGGATGGAGTTTAGATCATTTCACTCTGGTCCTCTGCTCTCCTGTGATAGTCTAAGAGTTTTCTTTGCAATGCTTTTATTACACCCTCAGAAATTGTAAACCAGTTGGAACCACACTCTTAGCCTTCACTGTAGTATAAAAGAGGCATGTGTTACATGGATGCCAACAGAACTCAGGCCCCAGTTGTTCAGAGTTCTGTACAGAGCAGTCCTGGCTTGTGTCAAACCCCACTGCTGCTCAGCTCCTCAGAAGCTTTATGCCACAGAGGAGCATGCTCTTAGTCATCACAATAAATTTAACTTCTGGAGGTTTTCACATGACTGAAGTAGAACCAGAAGAAAGCAATTTAATTCTGTTTGTTCTCTGTATCTTTATTTAACAGTTTGTTCTCTTTATTTAACAGATGCTCTTGGAGCTCCTTGGAAGGTGGCAGGTTTTCAAAGTAGTAGCAGTGGGTTTGCAGACTGGTCTGAAACACATTTCCACTGCTGGCAGTGGAAGAACAAAAATGAGCTCAGTGCTCATCTCATGTGGTTTGGACTTGAGAGAATGAGGAAATGACCACTCCTGTTGGACACCCTGATATTTAATTATTGAGGGAAAATGAGCATGGCAGCCACAAAGATTTTGTTGTTTGTGTTTCAGTGGTTTCTAACAGTTTATATTGCTGAATGCTGTAGGAAAAGCAAATTGTACCTTTAGTGCTCTGACTGCAGCCCCATTGCTGTCATATTGAGGTCACCATGATATTGGTCTGTAGCCTTGAGTGGGAATTTGGGTGAGTTAAAAGCATCCTTCAGCAGATTTGATCATCTGAGGGAGCAGAGCAGCTGCACAAGAGTGCTTTAATATCCATCTGTTGCTGCTCTTTGGTAGAGACATGGCTGTCCACCACTGCAGCCCTTGCTGGTGCTGGAAACAGCCACAGGCAGGGGATGGCAACTTCTGAAAACCATTCCAGCTCCATAATGTCCAGGCTGAGTGTGAGGCACAGCCACTGCCTGGGAAACGAGGCAACACAGTGCCAGCAGCTCTGGCAAGCAGCTGAAAGAGTCACTATGGGGAGATGTACATATTTATATAGAGAAACCATCTGTGATGCTGGTTATTAACCTGGTTTGGTTGTAGATGTGACAGAATCAAGCTAGGTTTTCACTGGGAGGTGGTGTATTTTTTAGTTAAAAATTCTTTTTTTTTTTAATTTGGGTTTTTTTAAGCTTTCTGATTTCAAAACAGAAAGCAACACAAAGTGTTCTGTTAGCAAGGACAGGGAATATATATGCTTTTTTAAAAGGCAGTCCTGAATTCAGATACAGACTAGTAAATGAGATGTGCCATCTAGTGGCAATTAGATTAATTCTTAAACTCAGCCTCTCAAGGCTGCCTCAGTATCTGGATAACACAGTTAGTTAGCTACCTTTTTCTAGGGAAAGTAAGGTTGCATTCTTTTTTTGCTCTTACTCTGTCAAATTTCTAGCTTTAGTGGATTTGTATTAGACTAAAAATATCAATCCAGCTACAGCCTAGACTAAAATTTATATGCATTTCCTGCAGAAGTTGGCTCTTTGGTGATTATCATATGTGAGCTGTGACAGCACAAATATTTACTGCAGCTGCATGTCACATTTAATGATAGTGAGAAAATACAGAATCAGGCAGAGGAGGGCAGTTTCCTTCTTGATTACTGAGGGACAAGTGGATTTTGTGAGCTGAGCAGCAGCTGCTTTGCAAAAGCAGATTGTCCACAGTGGATCTGGCAGCCAGTGAGGAGTTTGTTACCTGCAGGGCTGCATTTCTTTGTGCCACACAAAGGAGGATGGTTCTTGGCTCAGCTTGTTCGTGTCATATTTGTCACATCATCTCTCACCTCTTAGGCAGTATGAAAAGTAACAGGGACTGGCATTCCATGGGCAGCTTTTCCAATCAGCCTCTATCCTTGGCAGGGCTGCACACCCATGTGGTGATGTTCACAGGGGTCCCAGGATGAGGGAAGAGATGAGAGTCTTGACTCCATGTTTCAGAAGACTGATTTATTATTTTATGATATATATTATATTAAAACTATATGAAAAGACTAGAAGAAAGGATTTCATCAGAAGGCTAGCTAAGAATAGAAAGAATAGAATGATGATAAAATCCTGTGACTGACCAGAGAGTCTGAGACAGCTGGACTGTGATTGGCCATTAATTAAAAACAACCACATGAGACCAATCAAAGATGCACCCGTTGCATTCCACAGCAGCAGATAATTATTGTTTTTCTTTTCCTCTGAGGCCTCTCAGCTTCTCAGGAGAAAAAATCCTGGCAAAAAGATTTTTCACAAAAAATGTTTGTGACACACCCTCACCTCCAGAGGGCTTTGGGCAGAGCATTCCCAGAGGAGCTGCTCCACAGGGCTGCTGCAGGAGGCTGCTGTGCTGCCCCCATATTGGAATAATTACCAATAATTACCAATAATTACCAATATCACTGGATGGGACGTGCTTGAGCTTGTCTGGCCCTTGCTGCTGAACCAGACAGCGGCACTGTGGTGTTTTGACCCCTGAGACACTTTTGGTCTGGCTGGGTGTGTGGTGTTTCACCCCATAGACACTTTTGGCTGGCTGGGTGTGTGGTGTTTGACCCCAGAGACACTTTTGGCTGGCTGGGTGTGTGGTGTTTCACCCCATAGACACTTTGGGCTGGCTGGGTGTGTGGTGTTTGACCCCAGAGACACTTTTGGCTGGCTGGGTGTGTGGTGTTTCACGGTGTTTCAACCCACAGACACTTTTGGCTGGCTGGATGCTGTAGCTGGGTGCTTGGAGACAAGTCCAGGCATGCAGGAGCTCTGATGGTGGTGGGATGGAGCTTCCCCCCAAGACAGGATCTGCCCCTCAGGTTTCCCTCTGGCAGAGAAGCTTTAAGGCAATGGTGAAGGAAAGGAGTCGGTTCTGATGGAGGGTTTGGATCCAGAGCTTTATTCTGGCCCACAGGCCCCTGAATGCAGCACCAGCTCCAACAGAACTCCCTGACCACATGGTTGCTGTTCCTTTTAACCCCGGGGAGAGGGGCAGGGAAGGGGCAGGGAGCCACCAACCAGGTACAGGAGGGGATGGACAAAGGGACAAAGGACACCTGGATGGCCCAATGCCCCCCAGGGGTAGAGGGAATCCTTTGAATCTGCCAATCACTCGATGCCTTCTGGAATGCCAGGACTGACAGACAGTGCTGGGAGGGGGCAAGGGAGGGGGAAGGAGAGGTGACTGACACACCTGGGAGGGAATTATCAGGGGAGGGACCCGAGGTTCTGAGGTAAACCCTGAAATCACAACACAACACCCCCGTGCAGGGCACACACGCGTGTCCCTGTCCCTCCTGCCCAGGGCAGCCTGGGCTGGGCTCCCCAGGGCTGCTCTGCCCTGTCTGAGCAGGCTGGGGAGCGGCTCTGTGCCTGAGCACTGTGTGAGGAGGCTGAATGTTCTGCAGCAGTGATTTGCTGCTGGATGGGGACACTCCCCCAGCTTCCCCATCAGCTGCTGGGGTGTGCTGGGGTGAGGGCAGCCCCCAGCTGGTGGTGGGTGCTGTGTGAGCTCAGTGACAGTGACAGTGGGGTGTGATATTCCAGCATGTTGTCAGTGTTTGATTGTTTCTCAGCATAATCTCAGGTGGCTCCAGCAGTGTGGGGTGTGCTGCTATGTTCTTGCAGGCTGCTGTGCCCTGGCAGAGCTCTTGCCCCTCTCATAGGTCACAATTCACAGCTCCTGCCAAATGTGCTCCACTGGGGTGGGATGACTGCCATCCCCTGCTGCCACTAACACTCACCGCTCACCTCTTTAGGGAGAAAAGCCTGTGCTTCAGAGGGCTGGGTGGGCCAGGACAGCTGCTCTTCTGAGGCACAGCTCTGTTGTGCACCCATGGCATAAAGCTGTTGAGACCCAGAGTGTGTGTCCACATTTCTTTCAGATGACACCCCTCTGATGATTGCAACCCAGTGGAGATGAGCATGCCTTTTCTCACTTTGGTTGGTTTGTGGGAAATTAGGGCTACAAAACTCACTGAAAGATTATTGGAAGGGGTTGTAATATTTAAAGTCATTAAGCAATTTGATTTTACACAGCTATGGCATACCTGCTCAGAGGGTCTGGCCAGGTTTGCCTGTGCACATGGAGGATGAGTCAAATCCTCACTTAATCTCCTGGTTCTTCTTGATTGTCAATGATTAGCTAACTTTTTGGACAAATCTTTTCTTTCCTTTAAGATATCTTTTATATCCTACTGCTGCTGCCTTCCTGTGAGCCCCTTGGCCTGTTGGGCTGACAGGAGGACTGGCATATGTGGTTTGCTGAGACTTCTGTGCCTGTCCTGCTGTCAGTGCAGGGTCTTGTTCAAGAGCTGCCTGTGCTGTGTTCTCCCCAGTGTGGGGCCCTCTGGGGCTGGACAGCAGGAGTGAATCCTCCATTTGATGGAATGGCATCCCTCACTATCCAGAGAGGCCTCGCTGTTAATTGTTCTGGTGCTTTCACATACACACAATTCCAATCACTTATTCCAAAATTAATACTCCCGTTCAAAACTCTGAAGATGCATGTGGAGATGAGATTTTCCCGTTTTTGTCCTCACAGAGTGGCAGCAGCTCCAGCTGGGGACTCAGGGGCAAGCTCAGGGTTGGATCCTGTGTAGCTGCAGTGGTGGGACCTGCTGAGCTCAGTCTTCATCAGCAGTTTGGCAGTGCTGGTGCAGCCAGAGGATGTAAAAGCAATGCATTTTCCCCCCAACTAAAAGCTCTTACAGAGAAAGCAGTAGCTTAGGCTGTCACTGCTTGATCAGCTGATGTATAACTCCAGACTAATTGAGGAGCAGCCTTTCAGCTGGGTTGGAAAGCTTTTAAAAAACCAAAGGCCTTTGCATTGAAGTGAACTAAAGCTATTAGCCCCTAATTAAAACATGAGGTTTCATCTTTACCTTTCTAGAGATCACAGAAATCTATGTATTTTTCAGGCTGTAAGCCAGAAATCAAACATTCATCATGTAATTGCAGTAAGTGTGGGCTAATACTTCTCATTAAGTGTGATTTATGAATTCCAGAAGAGCCTACGAGGTAAATATATAAAATTATTCTGAAGTCTGCAAAAATGAAGGTATTAATTTCTTTGGATGACTGTTCAGCAGGAAGAATTTAATGTGAGCATTACAGCGTGCTTCACTCAGTACAGACACTGCATTTGGACACCTGTACCTTTGCAGTTCCCTCCCAGCCACCGCTCATCTTTCACCCCAGCTCACCTTCAGCTGGCAGCAGGGAAAGCAGGGTGGCTTTGAAGCAACCCCGTTCTGCTGGGCCTCAGAAGATCTGTCACCTTCTCTGACTCTTCTGCTTGTTTGCTGGGTGACCTGGAGTAACTTCCCATCTAGATCCTGAATGTGCTTTTTGTTAAACACTTTGTAATCTGTCAGTAGGAAATGATGTGTTACAGAAATGTGATAGCACTGTTCTGCAGCTAACCAATCTCTGCTCCTGCAGTCAGGACATGAGCATCAAAGAAGGAATGTAATAAATGTTAGCAGAGCTTCACAGCAATCAGGACCGAGAAGAAACTGGTAAGTTTTGAAATGTAGCTACTTTCTTTGTGGCAGGGGAGTGAAAGATTTACACTGATGTTTGACCTTAACTAATTAGACCCTCTACAGGAGTGTCTAGCAGGATGCAAATGTTTTGTGTTCCTTATTCCCTGCTCAGCTTCAGTAGGCAGGAGTGAATTAGGGTGAAATTAAATCTGTCCTGTGCTCTGACAGGAGTAGAGCACTCTCAGATCACTTTGTACATGTAATCTGAGTACAGAATGAAGGGTTTGTTATCTTGGGATCAGTCAGTGAGATATGATTAATAATCTTTGTAATTTTGGTTCATTCTACAAAGCTTTGAAGCTCTTATTTTTACCTGGTCCTGCTGCAGCTCCCTGAGCAGCTCCTTGTGCTGAAATCTTAAGGGAAAATAATTGGAGAATCAGAATCAGCTCCTGAATATTTACAGAGACCTGAGTGTTGGCAGTGGGAGAGACCATGGAGCCAGTGCAGGTGTGTGTTTAGCCTCACCTGTACCTCTCCAGGTGCCGGCAGTCGCTCAAAGCTGGAGGAGATCTGCCTTTCCTTATGAAGTGAGTAAATCCTGTCCTGGGTGTAGATAAACTCATTCTTCTGATATTAGATTCCCAAAATTAGTTTTTGTTCTCACCCAGCTAACTGTCCAATGGATATTTCCTCTCCGTTTCTGCCCTCTCCCTGGCAGACAATTCTGCTTGATACTGACGGAAGTTTTCTGCAAGAAATGAGCCCAGGGCAGCTCTGATTTTTGACTGCTATCTGCATTTACCCAAACCTCTCTGACTACAAATCCTCCTCTTCCAGTAAAAAAATGAGGGGGCCATCTCACTTTTCTACCTTGCTCTTCCAGGTAAATTTTAAGCCCTACATAACCAGTGTTTCAAAATCCTATGTTAAAAACTTGCTCCCTTTTAGAGCAGTGAAGGATACAAAAGACGCAAAAGCTGAATGTAATATTCAGGCTTGAGAGAGACAGGATGCAAGAGCAAATGCTTGGTTACTCAGCAAAGCAGGGGATAGGGCAAAATGGTCCAGAAAATAGCGGATTGAAGCAGAATCCTTGCTGAGCTATCAGTAGGAATCAGCTGCCTGCTCTGTGCCTGTCTGTGAGCCACAGTTCCTGCAGCAGACTTTGACCAAACTGCAGTTTATAATGGCTTGTGCAGGAACAAAATCAGTAATAAAAGGCTAACTGGGGTGCTGGTGAGGAAGGCTCCTGGATCTGATTTTGCTGGCTTCCATAAAAGGGGCTGGCTTGTTTTTCCCCAGCCATTCTCTCCAGGAATCTCTGTATAAAAACATTTGTTCCACAACCACAGCGAACAGCCTGGCAGCCGCCTGCATGCTTGAGGCTTTCTGCTGTCTGAAGTTTAACTCTGCAGGGGCCTGTGCTGACGCTGAGTCCAATCCTAATTTCAGACTTTCATGTCCTCAACCCGCCCCCGTGGGACTGGAGCTGCTGACAATGGCAGCAGCACATCCCTGGGGAGTATGGGGTGAGGATCAGCCTTCACACACTAACGATAAGTGCCAGTGAGGATAATAAGGAGCACTCTTGCAGTGATTTGCATCTTCCAAATGCTGTGCTCTCACCAAGTAAGCTGTCTTGTGACAAAGGTATGTGTTTGTGTAGTGCCTAAAGTAACTGTGCTGTATTGTTATGCAATAGACCGAAATTGGATGGTGTCTGCAGATAGCACTCAGGAAATCAATTAACCAACTACAGGTGCTCACACCCCAACAACAGAGCCAGCTTCAGAACCGCCCCATGTCCTGTCCTCTGGTTAGCCTTGGCTTGTCTTTGGGAACCTCAGATATTCATGGAAAGCTGCTCGTGCCAAGTGTTTGACGATGTGGTTTCAGTGTTTTGTAGCAGCTCCATTTCCAGCCACACCATCCCCCAACCTGCCCAGAGGATGCAGTCCCAGTGCTCCTGAGTTAAACCCAGGCACTGCTGGGCTTAGCCCAAGAGCCCAGCTCTGTGCTGCTGCTGCTCTGTTCTAGGAACAAGATCATCTTGGAGTGGACTGTCACAAAGGAAAACAAGGTCACACTGTGCTGTGCTGCCGTGGGGAGGAATGGAGGAGATGCTCTGCTTTATCTGCAAGATTTCAAAACCTTACTGGGCAGCAAAGGCACCTCCCACAGCACCCCAGTGCCTGCCAGCAGCTGCAGACATTGCCACCAGCCTGCAGTCTGCAGAACCCTGCGGTTGGTAAGTGCCACCAGGAGGGTAACCCTGACCACACAGTGCTGACCTGATTTCTCTCAGGAAGGGGCTTGAGGTCACTGGACAGATTTCTGACAGTGCTCAGCAGTGAGTCAGAAGGCAACAAGAAAGGTAGGACAGGTGGAAAAGGAAACCAAGAAGTAAATGTAGTTAGGTCACTGAACAAGTCCAGGTAGCTGCCACATCTTGGATAGTCTGTGCAGCCTGCTTGGAACGCTGGTGTTTGTCCTTTGGGAGCCACAGAGGGCATGGCAGGGCTGGGAGGGATACAGAGAAGGATAACTCTGTATGGGAGGGCACCTGTGTAGAGAGAGATGGGCTGGTTTAATCTGTTCCACCTGGAAAAGGCACTAATGGGGGAGATTTTGTCACTGCTGTGACTGGCACAGAGCCGAACAGGAGGAACAACACTGTGCTGTAGAAGGCAGGGTGCACCCCCTGAACTGGTAGAGGTGAGGGGAAGTGGTTGTTCACACAGTAGGACAGGGAATTGTGGAGCTCATTGGCACAGGGTGCTCCAAGTGCCAAAACAAAAATGTGTTCAACAAGTGATTAGGCAGATGGAGAGTGAGGACTGGTCACAAGCAGTGCCTCCACAAGTTTCTCAGCAGGCTGACAGGAGACTAAAGCAGCAGCAGAATTGCTCTGTAGGTGCCTCTTCAATGCTGTATCTCATGATTTTGGATAGGTGAACTCTGGCTCTGGGTTAGTCAGATTGCTCTCATGTTCTCCCAGTTCCTGCAGTGCTGTGCCAGCACATGTGCTGCTGTGAGTAAAACACAACATAGGAGCTGCCAAAGCAATCACACTCTGAAAAAAGAGTGGCATTTTCTGTGTTGTACAAAAGGGGTTTCCTGTGCTAGGGAAGACCTGCCCATTTGCTTTTGTGTGTTTTATTCTGCTCAGGAGTGGAGCCTTCCTCTCCCACTGCCTTCCCATGTACAAACAAGTGATTAAGCAGAGGACCTGACCTCTCCAGGTCCGTCAGTTGCAATCAGTTACTTCATGACCTCAAAACTGTAATATCAACTTGAAATTAAATCAAATGCCTTTATTACTTGCACCACAGAGGAAATGTCTTCAAGCTACCACAACCAACTAGGGGAATTTTAAAGAGGGAAATCTTTATTCACACCCTTTCAAAGTGGAAGTTGTATTAAGATATGATCATGCTATTGCTTTGTTTTGCAGAATCTCTCTTTTTATATATATATAATTTCTATTTCTAGATATTAAACAAGCTCCTTCTCTTCCCCTGTCTTGCCGTCACTGCTAAACATGCAGCCAGGAACTCTCCAGCTCACAGAGGTGCCTGTTGTGCAGGGCTGGGACAGCTGGGAGGGAGGCCCTGCTTGCAGCCTTGTCCCAGTGTAGCTGGATGAGCTGGCCCCAGGAAAATCCAGCCTCCAGAGGCAAATTCTGGTGGGGAGGATGAGCAGGAGGAGAAAGTTCCAGTGCTCTGAGTGGGAGGCAGAGCTGGCCAGGAGGTGCTGAGCCTGCAGAGAGCTGTTAAAGCCACATCTGTTCTGGAGCAGCCTGTGTCCAGGGTCCTGGACAATGCCCAGCTCCTCTGCCAGCTTCCAGCACAGGGCCCTGACCCCATTTCTCAGGGGGAGCTGCATTTCCAGTGCTGGGGGCTCCCCCACTCTTCCTGCACTGCCCAGATGGTTCTCCTGAAGGGTGAGGGTGCTGAAATGGGGGAAGCTGTGTGGAGCTCTGACTTGTAAGGTCTCAACCAACAAACACATCCTTTTGGATGCCTTCTGTGCCACAGCCATGGCTTTGGCTGTTGAGTGTCCCTGAGGAGAGGGAGGCTGCAGCTGGTGGGAGGAGTGCTCACTTGCTGCTGCTCCAGAGGGCTGTCCTCAGGCTCCAGACTGTGCTGAAAGGGCTGCCCCTGCTCCAGGGCTACACCAGCTGCATTCCAGATCCCCTTTTTCTGGAGGTAACACCTCTCCAAATGTGGCATTATAGGGAGCAGCAGCAGGACTGTTAAGTCCTGAAGCAGCCAAGTGTGACAGTCTCCATTTGTCACTGTCCCCAGATGCAACAGCTCTCTGCCAGTGGATTCTGCAGAGCCTCTCCTCACTAGAGCTGTCTCCTTGCACACAGATGGCTGCAGTGGGACATCCCCAGTGCCTGTGGGACCAGCACAGCCAGAGGGGCTTGTTCAGCCTGCAGGGGCTGTGTCTGCCTCCAGCCTGGTGCTGAGAGTGAAAAAATGCAGCCTCACACCCTGCAGGATGGATGTGCTGACACCAGGCACCTCTGCTGAGGTTTGGGGGAGGCAATGCCCTGTCTGAGCCCCAGCAGGAAGCTGTGCTGCAGAGGGCCCTTGCAGCAGGGTCAGTGCACAGCAGCACTGCTGCTCTGCTCCCCTGCACACAGCTGCATGCTGCCCAGCCAGAGGAGCCAGCCCTGCAGTGCTGGGAGCTCCCTGCTGCCCAGGAGCTGTGCAGGGCAGGCTGCTGGCACTGGGGAGCAGGGCTGCTCCCAGGCTCTGCATGTGAGACACTTCTGACTATGAACAGCAGCTGGCTCTCAGGAGCTGCTCAAACAGGAACCAGGTGTGCTCAAGGACATTTTGGGCAGGACCTAGACTCCGGTCAGTTTGTCTGGAACTTGCTGCTGAGCACTCATCAATTCAGAGGCTCTGACACAAGCCAGGAAGCTGTGACCTGGGTGCTGGTGGCTGTGGGCTGTGGCTTGGTTCTCACTCTCACCCTGCTATTGGAGCCGTTTGAGCCTGTGAGGGGCACTCCTGAAAGCACTCTGGAAATCCTTTCTCTATGAAGCCACTAAGGCTCTAATTTTACTTTATTTAATAACTTTTCCTTTAAAAAACACGTGATTTTTTTTCTTGTTGCTGTTAGAGGGGAAGAGACCTGCCTGGCCTTGAGTTAATGCTTTTTCTTTCTCAAATGCATTTTTTCCATAGGCTGTCGCCAAAACACATTGTGTTTATGATTTTAAAAGAGGAGAGGTTGGCCTTGCTGCCCAGGGCAGCCTGGGCAGCAGAATCACAGGGAGCTGGGTGGCTGCCAGCAGCAGATGCTCTGCCCCAGGTGTGTGCAACAGAAGGTGCTGCACAATGGAGCTTTGCTGAAGGGAAACCTTTTCTCTAGCTGCCCTCCTCCTCTTTCTCTCCCTTCCCTACAGGAACAGACTGGGAGGTTGTGTGGCTCACTCTGGGCAGTGAACCTCTCCATAAGAAGTTTACAGAAAACCTGCTCCTTGCTTCTTTGCATTTCTGGCCCCCACTGGAACTGAAGTCAAATGCTAGCATTGGTGTTGCTGTTTGTTCACCAGCACTTCACAGCACCTCTTCTCCTCCACCTGCAGCACAGGACCCCAGCAGTGGCTGTGTTTGGAGGTTTTATGATCCAGGTCACAGGCAGGAAAGGCTCCTCCCATACAGCTGCATGGCACTGGGGTTGGTGTGCCTGTGACAGGTACCATAAAGCAGAGCTGGCTGGGTACTGCCCTGCAGTGCTGTACCCTGGGGTGCAGCCTGTGCTCCTGTCCTGGGCCCTGGACACCATCTTCAGCACACAGGCCTTGGGCAAGGGTTTTTGTTTTGTGTCCACCATGTGGGACAGCAGTGCAACATCTCCTTCCTGCCAGCACCATCCTTAAAGTTCCATGGCCTGCGAAACAGAAGCCTGTGCTTTTCATTGGAGACACCACTTTACAGCTCAGGAGCAGCTGGGACTGAGGGTACTCCTCAGTTCCTCTCCCTAATCAAAAACCCAGGCAGAGTGAGGAACATGAGAAACTGCCTCGCAGCAGCAGAGAGTTGGATGAGGCTGTGAGCTGTGGCAGAGCCAGAAATACAGCCTGGATAGAAACTGAGTGTTTGAGTAACTGGGAACAAGACTTGGAGCAGCTGGCTCACTTCTCCCTCCTGAGTGCTTGTGAATGCTGAGTCAGCATGTGCTGGGAGCTGGGGTGTGCCTGAGCTGTGCCTTGGGATAGCAGAACACACAGCTTTCCTGGAGCCTTTTTGATCCTTTCAGTTTATTTGCAGAGCAAAGCTCCCCACTACCTTCTCCTTAGCTTTCCTGACTGGCTGCTGCACCAGTGCCATCCTCCTCCTCCCCTTGTAACCAACTTTGGAGAGCACAGAAGAGGATGGTGTGCAATGGGGACAACCTCACCCTGCTGTGCCCTTTGGGCTGTGGCACCTTCAGGCAGGGGTTGAGCAAGGAACCTCTTCTGGCACATGACCCCAGAGCTGATGTCTGGGAGCCCTTCAGGAGGAGGCTGTGACCCCACAAACCCTCCAGCCTGCAGATGTTCCCCAAGGGGAGCACTGCTGCTCTTCCTGGCCACATGGGGCTGCAAACTGGACTGGATCTCTGCTAAGGGCTTTATTGAGCTAAAATAGAGCACAAACCATCAGGAAATGCCCTATTAATGCACTGGAGATAGAATCAGGCTGGAAAACTCCAGGCTGGACTGTAACAGCACACAGCCTGTGATTTAAAACCCATGTGTTCAGCAGGCCAGAAGCCAGGAGCCCCAGGCTCTAATCCCAGTGCTGAGTTCCACAACAGAACTTCAGGAAGTGGGGGAGAGGCTTTGTTTAAATTTCCCCATGTTTTCCTGGGCAGGATCCTTTTACCACAGGCATTAAAAGTTTAAGAACTGCTTGGTTTCTTGGGGCTTGCCGTTGGTGGAAGATGTGTTCATTTCCCCAGAAGCCATCAGCAGCATGCACCAGAAAAAGGGGCTGGGTTGTTTTTGGTGGTTTGTTCTTATTTTTTTCCCCTGCTGCGATTAAGAAAAGCTCTTGCTCACCAAGGAGGCATTCTTTAGAGGAGTGCCTGTCCTTCATTAGAGCATAAAAGCAGTTCATAGGTCTTTTGGGGCTGGCAGTAGTAAGACCTTCGAACACACAAGTAAGCTGATCTCTAACTGAACTAAGGATTAGGTTCCAAACTGCACTACAATTCTGATTGGATGCAGACTCAGCAGCTGGGCTATTTTTGGCTCGTGAACCACTCTAATGGCTGTTTATTTTTAAGGTCATTTTCTGTTTGCATAGCATGTACACCCTTCTGGTGGGTGGGAGGCATTGTAAAAACAATCACTGCTGTGCAGAGCTAGGAACTAAGTCTGGAGAGGGATGGAAAAAACAGAACTCAGTGTACTTATTGCTTTAAAGCCCAAAAACATCTGCTTAGGTCATAAGGTTTGCTGGCCCACTCTGAGCTGTGTCCCCACCGGAAAAAGACTGTTCCAGTCAATACAGACTACTGCAGGGATTGCAGGAGACCTGGGGAAAGCCTGTCAGACAACAACAGGGTATAAATAGAAAGGAAGCATCAGATTTGATGCCATTACCTTCAAGGGGTAAATAGAAACCAGAGGAGTCCCCACAGCTGAGGAGTCACCACTTGTGCTGGGCTGGCCAGGCCTGGATCCCAGCTCTTGTTAAGACCTTTGTTCAATAACAACATCCTTTATTGTTCTGTTTTCCTGGCTCCTTCCTGTTGGCAGTATCTTTATTCACACACAGTCAAGTGATACAAATTCACTGGAACAGTAGCAGTTTATAAAAGAGAGTAAGAATAATTATCTTGAACTGCAATTTAAAAAAACACATGGCCACCTGTCAAGCAATGCTCTGCTTGTGACAGCTCATGGTAAGGAAACATTTTATAACATTGGCAATGTATACCCAGCCATGCTGCTTTTCCAGGCCACAAAATACACAATTCAAAAATATACTAAAAGTAATAATGGAGTTTGTAGAAATACCTGCTGCAAAATAATTGCTGTTGTCTGATTTCCTCTATATTTACTCCCTTGCTACATTATGATAGAATACTTGAATAAACAGTTTATTTCTAACTGAATTTGAACTTTAAAGTTGATCTCAAGTAAACTGTAAAGTCTTTGGCTCCCATCCTTGAAGTACATGAAGGACCTTAACTTTGGACTCGTGAGACTGATAAGGCAGGAGGTGAGCCCACAAGTGAGAATCTGATGCCTTGGGCAGCAGCCCAGGAGGGAAGGGGAAGCTGAAGTGCTGTACTTCACAGGATCTTAATTTGGGGCTTTTCCCTGGATTTCTACAGACTTTTACCAAGTCTTCCCTGGGCTGTCCTTTTACCAAGTCTTCCCTGGGCTGTCCTTTTACCTGATAGGCTTGAGATTTCAAGTTTCTAGTAATCTGGTATAACTGCCTGTGTTTGAGATCTGGGCTCTGCACTCAGTTGAGTGAACTGCAGTACCTCTCTCCCTCCATATTTCACTGCTCAGGGTCATTTTCCCTGTCCCTTTCCCCTCCCCTTCCTCCTCCTGGCCTAGTACCACTGGCATGGCCTCTTTCCATGAGAGAGAGCTGGATGCTCCATGCTTTGCTGAGGCTCACACTGAGCCCCACACAAGCTCCCTGCATTCCAAGTACCATTCTCTGAGTGTTTCCAACCTTGAGAAGAGAGGGAATCCAGTGCTGGCCATACTGTGCAGGGATGAGCAGCTATTCCCTCAGGCTGGCATGCTTGCAGGGAGCATCTCAGAATGCTCATGGAAAGGGACATCCAGAGTGGCCCTTGCTGGGACAGAGGAACACACACTGAGCAGACCAATGTGTTCAACTCTGGGATTTCATGCTCCTTTTTCTCCCAAGAGCCAATCTCAAAACATTTCAAACAAGAGATGTTTTAGCAGAGAGGAAGAATAAGGCACTGAAGGTGAGCTCATCTGGCTGAAACTGATCCACAGGGTGCTGCCCCAGTCCTCAATGCTCTTCACTGAGCTGTTCTCTCTGTGCTCCCATCATATGAGACATTCTCAGAGGGGAAACCTTGTCTCAGCTCTGACAGCACACACAGGGGCCAAGACCCACCTTCCTAGGCATGGCCTTCAGAGAAACCATTGAGAAGGATACACACTGGAAGCCAGAGGTTGGCTTCCCAGTGTCTAAACACCACCAGCTCCCAGGGAGGTCAGCTGTGGAAAGATGACCAGGATACCTGTGAGGTATAAAACTCTGTGTCAGCTGGCCACTGCTCAGCTTTCTCATCGTCAGACTTGTCGCTGTCATCGCCACTGGAGGGCTCGTAGCTCTGCATGGCAGAGGGGATGGGCTCCGTCTGCCTCCGATCTGCCTCTGCCTCCTTCTTCTTCTCAGCCAGCAGCTGCCTGTAGCACAGGTTGCAGACCCTCAGGGGCTTGGGGGACAGCCGGGGCATCAGGAACCTCTGCCGGGAGCAGTCGGCGCACACCACGAAGCCGCACTTGCGGCAGTGGTGCCTGCGGGTGAGCGTGGAGAACTTGGTGTGCGTGCAGCGCATGCAGATGTCCGTGGCCTTGTCTGGGATCCAGGGCGCCGCGGGCTCCCTGCAGGGCTGCCGGCCCGTCTTGCTCAGCAGGTGCTTGATGCACTCCTCCAGGTGGCTGATCCACTCCTTCCTCTCCGTCAGGGAGGCTGCGGACACCACAAAGGACTTCTTGGAGGTTTTGATCATCCAGCGGTTCTTCATCTGCAGGGTGTCTGGCAGCGTCTCCAGAGTGACATCTTCAAGGGGGATGATGTGCTGGGAGTTGTACTTCCTTTTGTTGAGGATGATGCTGCCGTAGACCAGGATGTCGTTGAAAAGGAAAAAGATGCGAGGCTTTGGCTTCTTGCGGCATTCCTTGGTTAAAATCCCTTCTCCCAGGAGCACCCTGCCCGGCAAGGCCAAGGGCTGCCCAGAAGCCCCAAAGCAGTTCTCCACAGCAGCGATGCGCTGGCTGTTGATCTCCGTGTTTGCAAGGTGGTCCATCATGTCCAGCTCCCTCTGCAGAGAGGAAAACAAAGAGGGAAGAGGTGAAACTGCAGACATCTGCACCAGGGTGAGGGTGAGTAGCCAGTGGATGCATGGGTGAGATGCTCTTGATGCAATCTGAGGCTACAGGTGATCTCCTGAGCACTCCTGGCTTTTGTTTGTTACTTTTCTAAATAAAATTTTCAAACTTTCTGACCTCATTTTACGACAGCCCAAGCTATACTTAGAAGGTTCAATTTACAGCAATGGAAGCCCTTGAAGGCAGAGCCAGGTGTTCCGGTTGTGCTTTTTACCAGTTTCACTGTATGCCCTTAGAAAAGAAAGCTGCTTGATCTGAGCCTGATTTCATGCAGATCCATAGATCTGTATAAAAGGGTCTTGAGAGCAAGGCTCTCATTTCTGACTGCACATCTGCTTTCTCAAGGATTGCTTACAGACACACACCCCCCACAGCTCCATTTTGGGCCAGAGCTGAGGCAGGAACAAAAGAAAACCCTGTGGTATCACCTCTTCTATGCATGGTAAAAAGGGTAAAAAAAAGGAAATTAGAAAAGCCCTCATGATGTGAATAAACCCACACAAGCTGAGTCTTCCCTCTGTTATCCCAGGACTGACAGTGCTTTCAAATGCATCATTCTGCAAACAGCCAGCTCTGCTGAAGGGGAAGTGGAATGCAGCACACTCATCTCTCCCACACCTCTGCACCCTCCTTCTCACCCAGTCTGGGGGTCTGACGTGCTGTGCTTTTGTTTTAGCAGGAAACCCAGGTAAGGGTAACCCTGAAGTGAAAGCAGCTGCTGGCTCTTGGCAGGCTGCAGTAAGGGAGGTGCTCCCTGTCAGTGGATTTTGTCCTTGCCCCTTGCAGGCTGGAGGGTGCTGCCCAAGGCCAGCTGGCCATGGCAATGTGAGTCATTTCCTCCTGCTCAGAGGTAGCTCAGCCATCACAAGGCAGCTCCAAGATCACAGGGCCATGTGCTGTTACCCTGGTTGCTGCTGCTGGTTGATGGAAGCACTCACGCAGAGCTGTTCTCCACTGGCACCTCTGTGCTCCTTGCCCAGAGCCCCTGCTGCCAAGGAGGCTGGAGAGAAGAGGAGGATGACAATATGCCTGGTCCTGTGTGTGTGGGACATTCTAGCCTTGCTCCTCACCACCAGTCACCCGTTTGCTGTGCTGGAAGGAAACCACAGAGCTGCAGCACACCATGCACCTCTCAGCTGAGCCACCTGGCAGACAGACTGGGCAATTCCTCTGAGTTCCCAGAGCTTCCCTCTCTAGGGTGAAAGGGCACAAGGTTTAGCCATGGCAGACCTAAATGGAGTGACCCAGCCTGCAGGAACAGCTTCCACTGAGAGGCACTGAGTGCTCCTGAAGAGCTGCCTTCCTCAGGGTCCCCCTTGAGCTGGAGGGGGATGTGAATCCTCAGGGCCTCAAAGCCCTGGAGTGCACTGGCTGGGGCTGGGCACTGCTGGGCACATCCACTCGTGGGTGGGCACTTCACATTCACTGAGTGCTCTGGCCAGGCTGCAGCCAGAGGGGAATGCAGGGGCTGCCTGCAGCAGCAGGGGCTGACAGCACTCCCCAGCCTACCTGCCATGGCACAACATGCAGCAGCTGGGCCAAGGCTCTGTTCCTTGGCATCAGAGAGGAGAGAGCCTCCATTCCCAGCATGGCTCCATCAGCCTGAGTGCATCTGTGCAGGGAGAGGAGATGTCCTGCTGCAATATGCACCAGGTGTTTTTACAATCTCCCTCTCAAATACACAAATGAGGCTGAAGAGCACACGGGCAGGGCAAACTGTTGTCCACAAACTCCCTGACTAGACTCCCACCCAGACTCCCACCTATCCTGGGATGTGGCCTCTCCACAAATCCCTGGATGAGGAGTTTCTGTGTGAAACAGTAAGATGAGCACACAAATAATAAAGGAAAAACTCAAATTACAGCTTGGGATCCTTGGTGTGCAAAGACTGTGAATGCAATATTACACTGGCAAGAACCTTGGGCACCAGCCACACCAAATGGGATAAACCAAAGCAGTCCCACCAGTTTCCCTCCCTCATGCTTCAGGGTTATGGAGCTCTACCTCTTTTCATTTTATGTAGTTTAGAAGCATGGCCCAACCTCTCAAGAACTTATGGTACTTGGCATTCTCTATTTCTAAAGATCTCTGCAGACCAGATTCCAGTGGAAATGAAAATATTTTGTCAGATATAGAGACCTTGCCTGCACAAAGCTAGGAAACCTGAGCTCCTTTCCAAAGAGGAGTGTAAGCTCTGTTGCTGTAAAAGCTTTAGCTGTTGTACTGACCTGGGTCCCTGCACAGAAAGCTCTTGGACTTACTGCATGGAGCAAAAGGAGAAGGGGCTGGACACAATCCTGTAGTGTGAAAAAACCAAAGGTGAGCTCTCATTACACATCAGACTTCTAGCTGCAGGTATGTCCTTACTCCTCCACCCTCTGGTTTGCTCCCTAGTTAAAATACCACAAGTTAACCTAAGAAAAGCCAGCTCTGTTGTGGGAAAATCTTCTCTGCTAAGACTAAAATTGTTGGCTGCTCTAGCCCAGGGTATTTCTTGAAGGAGTTTTCATGGGATGCAAAAGCAGAATGTTTTCCTCCCATGTCTCTCCCCCTCAGGCAGGAGTGACTGGAGAACAGCACATACACATAATAAAAGTAAAAAAAATTTAAAAATTGTAGGAGTGGGACTTACAGTGCCTACCTTTAGGCTTGGACAACTCACTCTGAATTATCCCTGTTCAGGTAGGGGGGCAGAAACAGCCATCTGGGGGGCTGACTCATCACATCCCACCACAAGCCAGATCCATCCTGTCCTGAGTTCCACACAGTGCTCGGCTTGACTGACCACATAAAACCCTGTTTCATGTTAACACTGTGACTCACTGCAAATAATCCACAGTTTGGCACTGGAATGCAAGCACTTTGTGAATCTGGTAAATAAAGATAGCTGCTGAGTGTTACTATGGTCTCCTTTCCTGGGAGATGAGAGCCTCTCCCTTTGGAACAAAGTGAGGGTAGGTATGAAGTCTAATCTATTTTATTCATTTTGGTAATTTTTTTTTTCCTGTTTGCTTAAGTTTGCTGTGTCAGGTCAGCATGGTCACAATGCTTATTAGCAAATGCTACATGTGCCCAGGCACCACATGCAGCAGCAGCAGCTTACCCAGCTGAAATTAAGGTGGCAAGATGTGTTTTTCTGGCATGCTGCTTTTCACAGAAGTTTCTGGCATGGTGAATTCTGGGGCTGTTTTTTTCATCAAGATCTGCTGGGTCTGCATGTGATCAAATACTATGCAGTGAGTATGACTGATGTTCAAAGGAAAAGAACCACAGCTTGGCACTCCCCTCCAGAAGTAAGCACGCCACAACACTTAACAATGAGGGCTTGTTCACTTGTGATTATAAACAGCCATGTTGATGCCTGCCAGGCACAGCATTTCAACTTCAGCTCACGGGTCAGCAAGTCTGGGGTATGTTTTTCAAGTCTGTATGCACCTAAGGCTTAGGTGTACCGATGCAGAGAGCTGTTCCACCTGATCCTTCCATTCCTGCCATCAGGCAGAGCTGACAGCCCTGGTATCCACTGCATACCTCGTGCATACCACACATGGGATGGTCCATGACACCCAGATCTCACTGCTGAGGGCTGCCAGCAGAAAATGCCCTGAGCCTCATCTCTCTGCAGCTTTCCCTGACTCCCTCTTTCTGCTCTGCTCTGAGAAATCTCTCCTGGAGTTAAGGCTGGCATAAGCTCTTGATCACCAAGGACAGCAAGTAGGATGCAGCTGCCCGAGCAGGCATTTAGAGCAAGAAGAACAAAGTTCCTCTCCTTTTCCTGCCTGAGGGCATTTCAGCTTGTCTCTCCCTCTCTCTCGGCATGCCGTAACTGCTGGGGTAAGGAGGGCAGGCTCTGGTAAGCCCCTTCCTGCCATGCTTATGAGGAACCCAGTTCAGCACATGAACATTTTGGGGTTGGCTGTCACAGGGGCCTTTAGGAATGTCACAGTCCCGGTGGGACAGGGACTGACTGAGTTGCCAAGCTGCTCGCCACAGCGTAGAGCCAGAGCAATGGGACGGCCGGGCAGGGCTTGAGGAGCTCAGGCTGATGCTGCCGAACCAGCTGCTGGCAGCCTGAGCTCAGCTCTGGCTCTTGCAAGCGCCAGCCAGGCTCAGAGGCGCCCAAGCAGCGGAGGAAGGGCAGGAAGGGAGGGAGGGAGAAAGGGGAAAAACCACGAAACTCAAGGCAGGGCCTTACCCCGTCCGTGCCCCGCTCCCTGTCCCCGCACTCATCCCGAGGCTCTCCGGACTCGTGGCCAAGGACACACACGGGCTGGCTGCCGAGGGGACCGCCAGGGAAGCGACAACTGTCCCTCGCTGTCCCTCCCAGCGCCCGGGAGCTCAGCGCCCCTCAGGGACAGGCGGAGGGCCCAAGCGGGGTCCCGCTTAAAGCTCCGCAGCGGGAGCCGCGTCCGGGTTTGGGTACACGGGCAAAGTTGGGACTTAGAGTCCCTCTAAAACCCCAGCACACCCGCACCTCTAAAACCCCAACACGCCCTCCCTTCTAGAAACCCCAACTCGCCCTCTCTTCTAAAAACCTCAGCACGCCCTCCCCTCTAGAAACCAAACACACCCGCCCCTCTGGAGCGGCATTCGGGCCGCAGGCTCCACAAGCGGGACGGGCAGCGCACACCGCGGAACCTCGAGCCGAACCCGGCAGCTCGCACGGCCCCCTCACCCCGCCGCTCTGTCCCACGGCGGGCGGAGCGGAGCCGCCAGAACGCTCCTGTCCCCAGCTCCGGCCCGGCAGCGGAAAAGACCCGGCTCTCCCCTCTGTCCCACACCGAAGCCCCGGCTCTCCCCTCCGTCCCGCACCGAACCGATCCCCGCTCGGCCCGTACCTGCCGGCCCCGGCAGCGCTCCCGCGGGCCGCGCCGGGCGGCTTCGCTCCGCTCCAGGGCCGGGCCCCGCTGCCGCTCCCCGCCCACCGCCACCGCCGCCAATGGGCGCCCCGGGGCCGGGCGGGGCTGGGACTGCCCCACAGGGCGTGTGAGGGGGACTGCCTGTGCCCCATGGCTGTGTGTGCCCCATGGCTGTGTGTGTCCAATGCCTGTGTGCCCCACGGCTGCCTGTGCCCTCCACGGCTGCCTGTGCCCCCCATGCCTGTATGTGCCCCATGCCTGTGTGCCCCACGCCCGTGTGTGTCTCACGGCTGTGTGTGCGCCCCATGCCTGCCTGTGCCCCATGGCTGTGTGTGCCCTGCTGCCATCCCGCACCCTCCTGCACACTCCTCTTGGCCCCACAAGCACAGCTCAGTGTATTTAGTTTGCTGGCAGTTTTAAGTTTCCAGTTTAATCGCCCCCTAATCACAGTATATTCCATCCAGCAGAAGGGTACGCATGGATGGCATTATATAAAGATTGCTTCAGTGATAAAGTACTCCCGGTGTTTTACAGTTAAGAAGAGGGATATAAATAGAACTACACATTGCACTGGTCCAAAACAGAAACCAGACCTGCTCCCAAGCCTTGGATCACAGCTTCTCACCACTTTTGTGGTTACAGTTACAGACGTCTGTGTAGAGAGCGAGCTATTAACGCTGAAATTGGCGTTGCAGGGAAATCTTTTGCATTCCTCTCTCCCCCACATGACAGCGCCAGGAGGGTGGGCAGGGGCTGTGAGTGCCCTCAGCACTGCTCAAGGTGCTGCATGGCAGCCGAGCTCTGGCCCTTGCCAGGTGCAGTCACACAACCCCAGGCCTGCGCTGATCTATAATTCAGGTGCTTGCTCACTTTCTGTAATAGCTTTTCTATTTTTAATGGGAAGTGATGGACCTGTCAAGGTATTAGAAATATTTTTACTCCCAGGTTTTCATTTTCTTTGGTAATAATAATGTGGGCTGGGAAGCTCAGGGTGCACTTTAGAGCTAAAGTCCTTGGCAATCATGGGAGTTTCCATAAAAAAAGTAAAGTTTCCTTATTTCTTTACACTTTGTGTTTGTGTCAGACTAGCAGATGAATGAGGACATGGACTAAGTTCAGTGCCTAACAGTGTATGAGGGGGGATTGCAGAGAGGGCCATCAGGTCAAACCCCTGAAAACCTGGGAGAAAGCTCAGCACAGAGGGGAGGCTGCTGGCCTGAACAGATTCAGGTTATCACTATATATATATATATATATATACACACAGCGAGATCTCAGGGCTTTAGTGTGGGGTCTTTTCAGTCCTCCTCCCTTTTCTGTGGGGCTGAGTGGTCTGTCAGTGCAAGGAGCATGGTCTGCCTTTGCATGTTTCTCACACCTGGGAGCTGGTTTGTGTGGAGCTGCTAACTCTGAGGAGATCTGCCCAGCTTAGAAATTAATTCTTTACAAAGTGCTGGGGGTTTTTAAACAAGGTCTAACTGTAAATATCTGTAAACTATGAATAGACAAAGCACTGAACTAAATATGCCAGAGTTTGTCCTAGCTGTCAGGCTAATTCAGATCTAACCAGCCACAGATTGTTACTCTGAAACTGTTTTTTTCCCATCCTGTATGCTAAAATTATGCAGAATTTGCTCTCATGTTCTGCTGATCATAGTCTTTATTACTGAGATTTAATATTTTAATTTATTTTTCTTGTTATTTCTCAGTATGCTCACCAGGACAACGCATCAGCCAAACACAGCATTGGGTTGGCCAAACCACCTGAGATTTGGAGGTTTTTTCTTTGTTCCTCTTCAGTCAGAAGTGGAGGTGTGCTCAGGCAAGTGTTGCACGAGGCAAGGGAAGCCCCAAGATCCACTTTGTGCTCACAGTCAGTGTTAAGCAGTTGCAATTGAGAGCTGACTTTCTGTTGGTATTTTGTTTGTTTGTTTTGGAAGCTCTTACACACTTGCTTGAATTCCTTACTGAGATGCAAACTGGGAGTTTCACCAGTAATCTTAAGAGTTATTTGAGAGGTAGGCTCAGGAGCTCTGTTTTTCCTGGCTGTAAACCCAAACATTTGTGGGACCACTTGAAAAAGCTGCAGCCCAAATTACCAGCTTTTAATGCAACTAGAGCAAGGTGAAGAGACTTTATCTGATTGCCTCTGGCATTTTCTCCAAAGCCACTTGTTTCTCAGTAGCAGAAATATCTTGCCCAATTGGGATGCAATAATTTCAAAACAAGTAAAGGAAACTGCAGCTGCTCAGCTGAGTCAGCCAAAGGTAAGCTCTGCAGGGGAGAAAATGTTTTTTTATTATCTTCTAGTGGCAAAATTACTACAACAGCCTGCAGGAAAAGATTAGATTATAATAGTAACAAAAACATCTGTTAAATTCTCAGCTCAGTGTACGTTTAGTGCGTGTTTGGAAAAGAAGAAAAAACAACCCAGGCATTTGATAAAATTCTTTTGAATAAAACTCAATATTTAGATTCAGTTTGGGATGTTAGG
Source organism: Emberiza elegans (assembly GCA_024865655.1). Classification (NCBI taxonomy): domain Eukaryota; kingdom Metazoa; phylum Chordata; class Aves; order Passeriformes; family Fringillidae; genus Emberiza; species Emberiza elegans. The sequence goes on from JALJVW010000129.1 coordinate 1,834,581, forward strand.
AGCCCACTGTGATCATAGGATAGACAGTGATTTTAACTAATTGACTACATGGGGCATTTAATCAGTGGACAAGAGAGCCTTTAGCAATGGAGATTTTACTGAATTGAGCTTGGCATACTGTGACCTAATGAAGGAGTAAGGCAACTTGTGTTCATCGCCCAGGTTACCTGTAGGGATGAGTGACCTCTGTCCTGACTGAGGGTGTGGGGGATGAATGTTTGTCTGATCTGGCTCCTGGGGGTTCAGCTAATCAGCCTCTTCAGAAATGTGTGACTTGCCATGATTGATTTGTGTCTCTGAGCCCCTACCAGCTTCATCTGCCTGCTTTAGAAATAGCTTGTTCCAAGTCTGGCAGTGCAGAAGTCACATCCATGCTCAGCTCTGTCAGTACAGGCTGGAATTTCAGGTGCCAGTTCCCAAACTCTCACTGGTCCTCATGCCTTGAGGCTGCTGCCCAGCAAACCTGTTTGAGAGGCTGCTTGTGCCTCAGGGCATCTCTCAGCCCTGGTGCAGGAAATTACCCATTTCTTGAGAGGCTCTGGGAGCCTGGCTGCAAAATGATTGCCCAAGTGATGAAAGTGTTTCAGAAAGCAGCCTTTGCTTGCTGCTCTGCCTTTTGCATAAAGCAATGCTCAATCAAAGTGCTTTTATTTTTTACAGAGGCATTGCTGTGCTTTGTGTGTGTGCAGCACTTTATCCTCAGGATCATGAAGGGCAGCATAAATTCTAATAACTGTGAGGGTTTGTCCCCTTCTCACAGGGAGTTCCGCTCTTGCAGTTCCATTTGGTCACAGGGTCACTGACACAGAGCAGTGGGTGATTTGCTGTTGCCTTCAGCAGCAGCGGGCTCTGGCTCAGAGTGAATCACCCTGAGGAACATCCCCCAGAGCTCCTGACTCACAGTCCCACGTGCCTCACCACAGGCCATGTCCCAGCTCACCAGTCTCAGTGATCCTCACAAAAGCTCTTCTGTGCAAGGATGACAAATCCTCTCACATTTGCAGATTCTAAAGTTACAAGTTTGTCTTGGTGTTTGCTGCACCCTTCCCTGCTCAGACCTCAGCCCTGCTCCATGAGTGCAGTGCTGTAGAACTGAATAGTCTTGAATAACCAATAATGATCAATAATTCCTGAGTGGATTGAATGGATTGGTCATGATGAGTCTCCAGGCTGCACCCAAGAACTGCCCAGTGCAGGGACTCACACGAGGGAAAGCTCACAAGAAGTCTGAGCTCTCCTGAGGAGCAGGAGGGGTGAGCACACACTGAGGAACAAGCAGGAGCCCTGACATGCTGCAGCCCCTGCTCTGAGTAGGGTTCCCCATAGTGGGAACAGGCTGGAGTTGAAATACAAAAGGTGAAGGTGAGAAAAAGCTGAGGTAAGAGAATATAAAATTTCAGGACTGTGAGAAGGTGCAGGTGTTCAGTGCAGAGAGTGATGTAATATTAGAACAAAATGTATGAAATTAATGTAGGAAAAAGAGGGGTGTCCAGAAAAGTTCCTGAATGCATTTTTCAGCATGCTGTGAGAGAGTGCTGCACCTTCTGAGCCCAGCCTTCCTTGCAGAAGGGACCATTCTGGGCACGTTCTTCTGAGCCCTTTTCCTACTGCTGCTGTTCTGTCTGAACAGTGATCTCCTATTCAGTGTGCCTTTATTGCACAAGATAAATCATGGTGAACAAATAACTGCTGAGCAAGTGTTTCAAAGACTAAACTGAGGTAGATTAGCCATTTCAAATATTGAAATAGGGAAAAAGTGCGGGGGACAGAGTGTGATAATCACTGGTTAATACAAAAAGATGTAAATGACTGATTGACTGATTAGTCAAAGACAAATAAAAGAGTGTCATTCCTGAAGCCTGCTTTGCCTATGGATATAGCTTCTATTTATGTGAAGAACATGCTTTGGTGTCTTTCCTTTGTAACTGCCACCCAGGCTGAATGTGTGCATTGCTCAGAAAGGAAAAACCTTCTCTTTGTAAGGGACCTTGCCCCACATCAGTGTCTTTTGTGCAGGAAGGCATCTGCTGCCATTGCCTGGGGAAGGCTCATGCACTGAGTGCATGTGCAGAGAGCTCTGTGAAGGGGGAACAAAAAGGGAAATCTTTGTTTCCTTTTGTTATCTTCAAGTACAAGGGAACACAGCCATGTGGTGTGTTTTTTTACTAAGGTGTTCTGCTGACATCCTGGAAACCAAGAGAGCAAACCTCAGCTTGGCTGAGATCCCCACCCATTGACATGCTGCATCTTTAGGTGCAGAGGTGCTGATCTGAATGAGGAATATGGGATTTCTTCTGAGATAGAAGAGGTTTATTGGCTTTTAGAGACTGTGTTGCTGCCTGGGTGGTGCAGGATGTATGAGATGTGACACAGAGGATGTATGAAGGATCACACCTTAATTTCTGAAGTGTAAAGATTGGTGTCTGGTTGAGAAACCAGAGGGATGTTGTATAATAGGAGGTTTGTGGTTGCTGTTGGGGGGCATCGGAAGGAGGAGCTGAGAATTCTGCTCTGCACTTCAGCTCCAGTTCTGCAAAAATTGTCCAAGTCCAGGTCATGCCATTCTACCTTTTTGGGCGAGTTTTGGAAGAGTTAACATTTTCCTGAAATTTCTCTCTTACTGGTGTACTGAAATGCAGAAGGCTTTGATTTTCCTTTCCTTTTTCTTTATTTTTTAAAATTTATTTTGGTTTTTTTTTTTTGCTTTTGTTTTATCTGTTCCCAGAATGACATATTTCATCTCTAACCTCAGCCCTGAAGAGCAGCTGGAGGAAGGCACTGCAGGTTGGCTCTGTACCATTTGGGTTGTTTGATTTCATTAGCTTGGGAGCCCTCACAAATGCCTCAGGCCATGCACCTCCTCGAGGACCCAACTTGGGAGAATCTCTTGTGCTGCTGCATGCATTAGCCTTCATTAATACAATTAGCATAATAGCAATTAGGATTCATTATTCCCAGCAAAAAGATAAAGCTGGTAATACATGTCTGTGAATCGAATTCCTCAGCGCCTTGTCTTGGGATTGCTTCATTTTGGAGTTGTTTGCTGTTTATATCCTTCCATCTTCTAGGAAAAAAAAAGAAAGCCACACAATTGTAAAACTGTTTGGGTCAGAGAAATGCCCTGAGATGATCTTTCAGGCATGCTAAATAGGTGAGGTGATCTATGGGACCCTCACAGCTCACACAGCCATTCAACAGCACAAACTGCAAACTTCATCTTCTTCAAGCACAAAAGCTACTTAGTTCCCCCATGTTGAAGACTTTTTATAATAGCAATAAGACAACTCTAGAGAGAGCCATCTAATATTAACTCCAGGGAGTAATCATCTAATCACAATCTGGGGGTGATTTGAAGCACTCATCTGGACCAAATGCCTCACAACACCCTAGGAGTGGTTTTATTGCATGATAGCAGTACCCCATTGAGCCTTATTGCTTAATTAAAAACAAATTCCCAAGTAATTTTTTTGCCTTTCCATAAAAACACAGTAGTACATAGCATGTATAAAACATCCATTAAATGATGGTAGATGGAAATTTACATTGTGAGATACAATCCGTTTCTTTACCACTTGGGGTTGAAGTTAAATGTAAAACCATTTCCTATAATCTGTGCACTGCTGTGTTTAGAGAGGGATAAATATGGGAAAGAGAGTTTCATTGTAGGATGCCTTGTTTTTATTAAATGATATGTTTGGTCCCTTACAAAGGAATTCAAATTCTCATCCATCTTGCAGACACAGCAGTCAGTCATCACTGTGGCCTTTTCTGCTTCTTCCTGGAGATTTCCTCAGCTTGCACCATTCCAGGGCAGCTTCTGGGGAATGCTGTCCTGGTGTGGGATTGCCATGCCTCTCAGAGCAGAGACAGCAGTGCTGCTGCTGTGTTTGGGATCTCACAGCACACTGAACAGGGGGTGCCCACGTGTCCTTGTGGGTTCTGCAGTCTGACAGGGATTAAGCCTGGTTGGTGCATGGTTTATCCCCTTTGTGGTGATAAACCCTGGTTTTCCCACCAGGTTTATCCCTTTGGTGGTGCTGGCCTCAGGCTGCCCTGGCAGTGGCTGAGATGTCTCCCAGCCCTGCAGTTTCCCTGGGAAAACTTCCACAGCTGTGCAATGGCCCCTGCTCTGCTAGGAACCCAAAATGTGCATTGGAAGAGTGTGAAAGTCCTTCCAGTTTCTGGAGAGGCATGCCTGGGCTCCCTGACACCTCTGCAGAGTGTTTTCATAGCCCCAAGGACTCTGAGTCTTGTTTGCATGGGAAAAGAATAAGATGAATGTGTCCTTACAAACAGCATGAGAATCTGCTTGTAGATAGGGCCAGGGACTTACAGATAAAGAGGGAGGGAGGGAAGAAACCATCAGTTCTAGAAAATGTTACTAATTGACACAGACTGCTGCTCATCCAAGGCTGAGTTAAATTCCTGAACTTACAGAAAAAGAGCAAAGGCTTAATACAGTTATGAATAGTGTTTTGTTATAAAGGAAAAATAAAGGGGGGTGTGTATTACAGGAGGCATGGAGTAGAGGATTCAGGGAGCCTGTACCTTCAGAGTACCTCTGCCAGTGGAGAGAGGAAGAGTGCCAGGAACTTAGGATAAAGAGGGGGCTGCATCCCCCAACAATTTGAGAGACCCCATGGAAAAAGCCCCATGGCCTCAGCCTTTATTCATATAAAGTTACAGGACTCCTCTGTCTCCTTTTTGGACACAAACCTCTGGTGTTGTGGGTTTTTCTGCATGCACGTTACAGGCAGAGGACGCAAATCCAAGTTTTTAAATGTTTATTGAAAATCATACAGGGAGTATGGAGCCACTGCTCAGAAGCCCTGGCAGCCAAAGCTGTAATTGGACTTTTGGCCACAGCACTGAAATAAATGGGGGGAAATGGGCTGATATGACATTTTCCTCAGATTTGTTTCTTGGGTTGCCTTTCAATTAAAGGGAGACAATCTTGCAAGTACAAATTTTTAAATAAAAGCTGAGAATTAATAGTAACTATTGCTCAGGTTGTTCCAGGTGCTGGAGCCTTCTCGTGGTATCTACAAGCTCAGGATAGAGGATGACATTTGCCAATCTCTCCCACTGTGGGCTCCCCTCTGTGTTGTACACATCCTTCTGGTTTTCCCTGTCCCATGGTGGCTCCCCAAGGAGCAATGTGTGAGTATCTGCTGCTGCATTTGGGGTTATGGAGGCTGTGTGCTGTCTCCTGTACTTAGATTTTGTGAAAAATAATGTTGGGGCTTGTTTTTTGTGAACACTTTGATAGAATGCTTTGTTGACTTCATTTTTAATGTGCCATTAGAGAGGTGTTAAATGTTGTGACGGAGGATTTGTTATAAAGAGGTTGCAGCATTGTAGTGAGAAAATGGATGAGAGTAAACCATTGCCTGCTTCTGCTGCCTGAGAGCAGTCTGAAAGAGCAGCTAAAAGAATAATTAAATCTGTGTATTTTCAACAGTTCTGTACTAACCAGGGGCATTGCCAGGTCAGAAAAAGACATGAAAGGATCTGAGAGTGTTCTTGAACAAGAAGCATTTTTACCTGAAAGATCTCTGCTGGCATTATTAGGGATGCCATTATCTTGCTTTGATCTGACTCTCTAGGAGTGGCTGCTCACACAGCTGACCCAGAGCAAGCCGCCAACAAAGGAGAGCCCTAATGGACTTTAATACCTTCAGTGAAGGGTTTCTCTTCCCATCAGATCTGTGTCACTTTACAAAGGCCCCTTTCATCTTAATGTGCCTGCTGGAGCTGGCTGCCAGCAGTGGGACCAGCACAGCCCTGGCTAAGGCAGGGTTGGCAGTGTCACTGCTCCAGCCCTGTGTCCCCTGGCCAGCTCAGGGTGGGGCTGAGGGCCAGCAGTGCTCCCTGGCTGCCACTGCTGCTGGATCGTGGCCAGGGGTGGTCCTGCTGCAAAACCTTCTGCAAAAAACCCCAAACAGACTGTAGGAGATGCCCTACCATGGATGGGTGGGGTTTTTTTGGCGTTTTTGTTTTGTTTTGTTTGTTTGGGTTTTCTTTGTAGTGGTTTTTGTTTGTTTGTTTTTGGTTTGTTTTGGTTTTTGGGGGGCTTTGTGTTTTTTTTTTTCTTTTTTGGAAGTAGGTTTTGAAGCAGAACCAGGGGTTTGTTGGGGTGGGCAAAGGCACACCTTGGCCATGTGAAATACCTGCCTTACTCTGACTGCAGCAGAGCACAGGCCTAGCCTGTCCTGTCACCTGAGCACATACAGCTAAGCTTTAGGACACAGAATAAAAATTATATCTTCCTTTATTTGGCCTTTTAAGATGAGGAGTCAGGAATCTTGTGTTGGTAGTTCTGGGATATTTATGACTCCCTTTATGAGTATATCCTTCCACTGAGGAAATGAAGAGTGTGATATTTTAGCTGTTGGAAATGCCTGGCTTAGTTTGGTTCTGTTTCCCGATTTCATTTTGCCATGGTAGGCAATTCAGAAAATATATTTGCAGCAAGGAAAATGGAGTTGTTATGGAAACATCTGAGCGAGGCAGCTGACAGGGGTAAGGCAGGCAGCAGATTCGCTGTGCACACAGACACTCTGAAACAGCGAGTTCATGTAAGGTAAGGGAGCAGTTTCGAGGCACTGTCTGCTTCCTGGGTGGGTTTTATGGCTCAAGAGGGGGAAAAAAAATACACTTTAAAACTGTGAGCATGTGGCTCCATCTTCTGGTACCAAAGCGAAGTGTGTTGCTCTGGATATAGACAGAGGTGAGATTTCTGTATCGTTTTATGTTAGCTTCTACGAAAGCAACAACAAACCCAGCAGCAGCACCAACAATAATAAATTAAAGTACCTGTGCCCTAGAGCCAATACCCGTGCCTAGATTTCATTCAGAAATCTACAAGTAGATTTCTTGAAGCTACAAACCATTCTGCTGGGAGAAAAATGCCTTTTGAAACATTCCCTTAGATGTTTAGCGCCAGGTGGAACTGGTGTTTGCTCAGTGTGGGCTCTCCCAGGGCAGCCTGGTGCCCCTGCAGGGGCTGCTCTCCTGCTCTTGGCTGCAGGATGCATTTCTTTGTTCCCCTCTGCAACAACATCTTTGGCAAAGCAGCTCAAATTCCTGATGCATCCTCCTGGAAATGCTAGCTGGGTAGAAGCAGGAATGAATGGCTCTTGGAGGCAGACTGCCAGAAGTCAAAAGAAAATAAAGCTGTTTTATGACTTCAGCAAAGAGTGAATGTTGTTACAGCACACATTGCGCATGCTTAATTGAGCTTGGTTACTCAATCTGTTCACCTTAGCAACTCATTTTGCTTTAATCAGAAGTAAGGCATTGTTCAAAACCAGGAGGTGTGATCATTTGCTGGGTAAACCTTGGGTTTTCTAAATAATCCTAAAGAATTGCCCCAACTTTGCTGCTTTAGAACAGCACCCAACACAACAAATCAGAACACAAGGTAATTATCTTGTTGAGCTGCTGTCCTAGAGCTGTTGTTTGCAAGTCATTGCAAACAGGAGGCATTGCTCTGTAAACACAAAATTAAAACTATGGACCACGTGTTTTACTTGGTTTATTCTGTGTACATATGTGTGGTTTTTTTTCCCCCCTGGATAGTGAGCCTAGGATAAAAGGACCCAAAATGCTTTGTACAAAGCACTCGTTTTCAATCCAAACTACCTCACAGCTGAACTGTGGCAGTGAAGGTGAGGGAATATAAAAGTAATGGTTCCATGCTTGTGCCACTCTAAGATCACTACCATGAGTGATGGGTTACCTGCATGCAGCATTGATCTGTGGGCAGGGTTGTGTGGAGCCCTGCTTGGAAAGAGTGCACTCCTGTATGGCAGGGAATCCTAGCACAAAAATCAGTCCTAAAGGAAGCACTAGCCAGGGCTTCCCACCACAGCCTCAGCAGCAAGGCTGGGGATCACAACTAGAGGTGAAACCAGCCTTTATTCTTCACTGTGGTGCTTTTAATGTCCCACACAGAGGGAAGCATTTTACATGGCCATGGGCTGTGCTGATAAAATACAATTGCAACCTCCATGGCTGGTATTTAGTGTTTCTAACCTGTCCCTCGGGCTGGGGTACATTGGATTTCCCCTTGGCCCTACCTGAGGCTGCCTCCAGTTCCTACAATCCTTTTTTCCCCTGTCCCTATATTTCACCTTCAGTTTCATCCCATTTCATTGGTGAAACCAAGCTCTAATTTCTAGAGCCTGTGTCTCTCTCCATATCCTGTGGATTATTCAAAGGGATCTGCTCACCTTTCTGAAAGATGTCACAAGGGTAGCACCTTTCACTGACACTACTACTAAATAAATACCACAGACCTCTTTTATTAGGAAGTACAAATCCTACCCAGAGTGTGTTTGATAAATGAGATCTTTTGCAGACATCTGGAGATTGTATTTGCAAATCCCCAGCCAGCTTGTTTTGTAGTCATTGTTACCATAATTCAGGTTAATGTTGTTGCCACTTTTTACTTGCTAAAACACATGTGGTGCTTTATTGCTTAAGGAAAAAAAAAAGAAAAGTGGCTGCCTTGGAACAGAAGTTCTTTTAAAGCCCTGCCTGAAAGTTTGCTGTTTGGAGAAACAAATGTCAAATCAATTGTCCTGTCTTTGAATTGCCGTTCTGAAAATGCAAGCTGTGAAAAGAGATTACTTGGGCTCTGCAGTGGTGAGAGGGTAAGAGTCTAGATTGAGAATTATGTACCAATGGAGACCTAAAATAACAAGTGGAACAAGTAAACTTTTAGCTTGTCCTGTAAAGATTTACTTAAAAAATATGAGATCCCAAGTGAGGCTGCTCATGCCAAGTTTGAAATCTGATTTGAATTTTTATGGCTGTTATAATCTCTGATATATCACCCTGGAAATAGGGGCTCGTAACAGAAATGCCAAGTCCCTTGACTATTGCCTCACAAAAAGAGTTGCTGTAATAGGCTGCAGTTCTGAGACAGGTTTGCAAGGCTGGCTTGTCTGCACATCATCATTCCAATGGGTCTGAGCTGGGCTCTTCACATGATCTGAGGTTATTTGTGTGGGTTTTGAGCTGTGTGCAGCTGTGCTGTGCCAGCCTTCCCAGCAGGGCAGCACAGCCCAGCATGGCCTTATGCACAGGGAGAGCCTTGCAGCTTGGACATGCTGCTAGGGAAAGGAAAGAACAGCTTGTTTTCTGGTTTGCTGTCCTTGTTCTTCTGCATTTCTGCACAGAAGAAATGGAAGTTCCCAAGGAGCCCAAAGGATTCCACATGCCAGTGCTCTTTTCCCTCTCATTATCATACACTTGCAATCAAACTCTAATTTTTGAAATAAAAAACCTGCAGGATTCTTTATTGGGACTATTAAACCTTCAATCTTCATTATTTAGGATGGCTACTTACCTTTTACTCAATGAAGCCATAATGCAACTGCTCCTATAAAAACTATGGAAATGGCTACTGTGGCAGTGAGTAGATTTTCCTCCGTGTAAAATAATCTTCTGTGAGTAAGACATAACTATCATTCACATTAATTAGGCAGCCATATAATGGGATGTTCAATAGCTATTACATCATTTAAATTCTTCAGTGAGCACCTCAGCCACCCAAGAACTATCCAGCTGAACATTTCTGAGTCCATAATTTTGAAATAATCCTGTAGAGGAAGAATATGCATGGCAGAGTGTCGCAGACAATTTCACCAAGAAAAAAAATTAATTTTATTCAGATTTATGGAATTATTTTAACATTTACAAGAAGTGCATAATCCTTTTCTTCCCTCCCTCCCAGAGTAATGGTGCTATAAAGTGGAGTCTATTTTGGGGCTGCACTGTGTGTACACCAGAGAATGTCCAAGGAGCTTGGAGCCAGAGGCCAGTGATGGACACACAGACACACAACAAGCACATTTCCCTGCACTCTAATTTTTGAAATAAAAAACCTGCAGAATTCTTTATTGGGACTATTAAACCTTCAATCTTCATTATTTAGGATGGCTACTTACCTTTTACTCAATGAAGCCATAATGCAACTGCTCCTATAAAAACTATGGAAATGGCTACTGTGGCAGTGAGTAGATTTTCCTCCGTGTAAAATAATCTTCTGTGGGACATAACTATCATTCACATTAATTAGGCAGCCATATAATGGGATGTTCAATAGCTATTACATCATTTAAATTCTTCAGTGAGCACCTCAGCCACCCAAGAACTATCCAGCTGAACATTTCTGAGTCCATAATTTTGAAATAATCCTGTAGAGGAAGAATATGCATGGCAGAGTGTCGCAGACAATTTCACCAAGAAAAAAAATTAATTTTATTCAGATTTATGGAATTATTTTAACATTTACAAGAAGTGCATAATCCTTTTCTTCCCTCCCTCCCAGAGTAATGGTGCTATAAAGTGGAGTCTATTTTGGGGCTGCACTGTGTGTACACCAGAGAATGTCCAAGGAGCTTGGAGCCAGAGGCCAGTGATGGACACACAGACACACAACAAGCACATTTCCCTGCACATTCTGCTATGAATCTGGGGCCTGGAGCCACAAGGCTCAGCTGAGAAACCCTGACCCACAGCAAAGTGAGTGCAGTCCTGCTTGAGGTTTTGAGTGTGATGTTTTTTCCCCTTAAAAATCATATGAGCCCTTAAACGTTTGTATTCAGTTCGGGTTATTGATCTAAAAATTTTGAGGTGAAGCATTATAAATAATGTTCTAACTATGTTATTATATATTTTTGTACCTTTTAAGATTAGTTTCTCAGTAAAATGTACATATGCCACAAGAGTAGGAGCTGTTCAGATGCCTGTAGAAGGGAATGGTTATTAGAAGATTGGGCAGTGTCTGGAAGTATACGAAAATAACATGTTTGAAGTCAGTGTGGTTTGGCAATATGGGAATAGCTCTTAGCAGAATGACAGAAAGGAATATCCTAAAAATAGGCTGGGGAGCAGGGCAGGATAGCATGTAAAGTTCAGACTGTGCCTTTTCCTATCAGTTACATTATTTTAGCTAATTATAAATGATTTTTTTTCTCTTCTCAATGGTTATAATGTACTGTACCTTATCTGACTAATAGTAGTAGGCAGCAGAGAGCTCTCTTCACAGGGAGAGCTCTTAATTCAGTATAAAATGTTGGGTTTCTCTGTAGTTTTCCATAAGCCCTATGCAACAGAAGAGCCTGCAGAGGTAGGTGTCAAAACCCACCTGCAGGTAGTGCCAGGTACTGTTTGTTCTGCAGCCCTGGAGGTTGGTGTTTGCCCCGTGGAACTGCTCCTCTCAGCAGCACATCCTCTGCTTCACAGATCTTCTAGTTTCATGTTTGCTCATTGATTTAATTAAACCAGTACACTGAGGGCAATTTCTGCCTTACCAAAATCATTCATTTTCATCTCACACTGCAGGAACTTAGACCTGGAGTTACCATAGGAGTGACAGAATGAAGGGTGGGGAGCATGAGACAAAGGCAGGTCAAACTTCTGGGAAACTCCATGGAATCACTGTTGTATAATTGGATTTGATCTGTGGGACCATGGGCTGGTGAATGGAAAAAGGAAGGTGAGCATTTGTTATGGGAATGGGCACATGGAACTGTTCTGGTAAGGGGCTGAGGGATTGCCCAAAATCAGGGCTCCCCTGGTTTTGAGAAAATATTGCTGCTGTTTCCTGAAAGCATGGTCTGGATCAGAATTTTGTGCTCTGTCTTGCACTTCTCTAAAACACTGGATGAATTGAATATATAGAGTTAACACCAGCTACTTGCTGCTATTTCAGTGATTTGAGTTTGTCAGTCATAGATGGTTTTTTGGGGTTTCCACTGTATTGCTATTTTCTAGATGAAATCTCCCTCAAAAAGAATTTTTCATGTGATTTCTTGTATATGAATTGGCTTCAATTTCAAACATATCCTAAAATGTATTATTTTGAGGTTTCAAACAGAAATTATGGGATTTTTTGTTTTTCTAGTCTTGCTTAAGTGTTAAAAATTCAGCAACTGAATTGCTTGCAACTGTTTTAGCTCACATGAGTTATAAATATACATACACAGTAATAGGGGAGCAGAAATGTGTGTAAGGTAGTGAGACATTGCTCACTGCTGTTCATTATTCCCTGGTTAGGAAGAGCTTAGGTATAAAAATCATTACCAAAAAGTCTCTGCTGAGTGCAATCCAGAGTTGAACATATAAAGGACAAAGTGTACTAGATGTGGCTGTGATTAGTTCTCCAATTTTCCAAATTATTAAAAATTGTTGTAGTTAACATATTTCATAAGTCCTGTACCTCTCATTGTTGTCTTGTGGGCGGCAGATCTTCACAGCACAAGCTCAGGATCTTCCTTAGTCAGGGTTCCTCCAAGGCTCTGCCTGACTAACCAGCACACTCCTCTTTTATCCCAGTTACCTTGACAAACCACAGCTGCAGCCCAATGAAGGACATCACAGCTGCAGCCCATCAAGGATAACTGGGACCAGCCAGGGTAAAGATATTCAAATATAGTACAGGTATATAATACATATATTTAAAGCCTCCTACATTTATAATACATATATTCAAGGCCTCCTACATTAAATCCTTTAGGTATTTACAGTCTCAGCTAATGAAGAGAAGGGAATGTCAGTGAATGGGCAGGGGAGGGCTGGTGAGCTGCCATTGTCACCTCTCCCAGGTTCTGAGGAAGTTCCTTGACAAGCACTGGGGAGTTCAATGAGTTCTAGGAAAAGTGAGCACAGAGCCTGTGCCAGGTGGGATTAGGATGATTTGCTGGGGGTGGGCAGTGATCGCAGCTCAGTATCCCAGGTGCTGCAGTGAGTCATGGATGTTTGGAACACCTGGAGGCTTTTCAAAAAGGCCTCTCAGCTGAGTTAACAGCTGCAGGAAAGGATCCTGCATGCCTGGGCTGTTCAGCTCTTGTAATTCTGCATTTGTCACCTCTCTGTGCCACTGGCCTAGCCTTACTCTGGGGAGCCCTTTGACATCTCGTGGGCACTCTTCACTGAAAATACTGAAAGCCTTGCTCTTACCAAGGCACTGCCAGGCAGTGTTTGTTTTTGTGCTTGCTGAAATAGCTTAAAAAATGCAAGTGCCAGTAGCTATGGGAGGTTGTATTGTGTTCATCCATGTGTCCATATGGTAGAACATGTTCTGTCCTTCACAGCACAATGAGACATGATTGTGCCTAATTCCAATTTGTGTGGCATCCCCATTAATGTCTCTTTCAGCCCTCCATTAAAGGCCCTTAACGTTAATTAACTGGACTATGCCAATAAAGTTCTATTAGCTTCCCCCTATTAATTTAATATTATAGGCATTTAACAGATGTCTTAATTATATGTTACACTGAAGGCTATAAGCAAAATTAAAACTAGGTCATTGTCGTGAAAGGAAAGCTTCTGCTACGATTTATGGCTTCTGCAGCTTTGTTTGTTTTTCCTTCTGACCTCTTACAGGAAACCAAGAGTTTTAATTTTAGAATGTTGAGAGGAGTAAAGGGTGGAAAGTAGAATAATAACTTAAGTCTAACAACTTTAACACATACTGTTCTTACTTCACAGATAAAAGTTCTCATTACTGTGAAATGACTATTTCCCCATGTAAAATATCTGTCCCTGGCAAGAACACTGTTTTCCCCATCTCAAGGGCAATACTTGAATTGCAACAAAGATTTTTTATTTCTAGACCAACTGCTTCCATTTCCTGATTCCAAAGGATCTGTTCTTGAACCCCAGAATTGCCCACACTGAGTTCATTCACCCATTCAGGGATGGTGAAGGTGGTTTGTGTCTGAGGTGCCGGGGAGGTGCAGCTCTCCTGTGATCCCTCCCAGCAATAGGGCTGGCAAGGAACTGGGAGCTTGGGGGCCAGGTAAGTGCTGTGTAGCACTGGGGATGGAGGTGGGGATGAGCTCTGGCTCTCCCCTGCCTTGTGTGCCCCCAGTGCAGGTGAAAGCTCTGACTGCCCTCCCAACCCAGTTACTCAGATTTGGGCTGTCATTGTGTCAGGAACAGCTGTGGTGTCTTTAAAGAAATGACCCTGGGTGGCTGCAAATGCTTGAATGGTGACATGGAAAAAATTTCCTAGGTACAAGTCTTTCATTTGATAGTGAAACTGATGAAAAGCTCCAGAAAATTACACTTAAAGCCACCATAGAAGCACTTTTCTAACAGAAGAATGCTATGCAATCTAAACTCAGGGGTCACTTCCACCTCCCAAACACATCAAACATGCCCAGGCAACGAGGGATTGTAATCTGGGCAATCAAAAATGAAGTGTACAGTAAAAAATAGAAAAGGGGCTGAAAACAGACAAAGCTCAATAGCACTGTGGACAGAGGTTAAATATTCATAAAGCAATTCTGTGGGTAATTGAAATACAAGATAGAATGGGGGTCACTTCCATCTGTGAATTCCAAGCTTCAAGTGCCTCCCTCTTAGGGGCTGTGCTGTGTTCCTGCACTGTGCCATGACAAAGTCTGTTTATTGATACCTGACTTACCCTGAAAGCTGCAGCTGTCAGTGAGCACTGGGCAGCAGACAGCCTGCAGGGCTGCATGATTACACATTATTATACATACCATAACATATACATTAACACTGTACACACCTGGTACCTGTAACAATATCCACCCCAGCCAGGGAGATGCTCAAGCTAAAACCTACCACTGAAACAATTTATTTGCATGTGCCTGCAGCAGGCCAAGATGCTGATGTTGGCCCAGGAACAATGATTATAAAGAGCAGTGTCAGCACCTGCAGTCTCACTGCAAGCATGTAACATGCTGCTAAAGCCCAATTTATATAGAAGGCAACAATAACATTTATTACAGAGTTAAAAATATAATTTTCACTGTACAAATTTACTTATAAACTGAAACAGAAGTCAGGTAGATAATATTAATCATATACCTTTAATGCAAGAAAGAGAATTATATACAAATAAAAAAACCAGACACAACCAATTTCAACAGTGAGTGAGACTGCTTAAAGGCAGCAGATACTGCTCATTCTTCAGTAAGAAGAAATGCTTTATAAATATTTCACATGGCTGTTGCTTCTTCCATCTGCCAGAGACCCTGCTCTTTGAACTGCAGGAAAAGTTTCACAGATGTTTCTGTGAATGCTCCTGAGTTTCCATGCAATCACAGGTCAATAGTTCCTTTCAACTTGAATTTTTTTGCAGATCTCTCACTTGCTCTGAGCAGGAACTTGCTGCCATAGATGTAGGAAATGAATCCATCAAGCTCCAGGCTGAACACGTTGTTAAGTTTGGGAACAACTGAAATGCAAAAGGACATAAACTGAACAAAGTGTGCTAATGTAAGTCCCTGTTATGGAAACATCCTGACATACCAGGGGACGTTATTCACCTGGAGATTTGAGCCCTGACACATTTCAAGGTTTTTATACTTTCTCAAGAGATGAAAAATAACCCAAGCCTCCACAAATTACCAAAGTTAGTCCTTGTGCAGGAGCATACAGTTCAGTGTTGCACTTTTAAAAACCTGCTCATCTCTAATGAGATGTGTTTTGGGTAAGATACTGGGTGTTGGGTGGTCACTTCTGCCACTCTCTGCAAAGAGCCAAAGCACTGATATAAACCACTGCACTCAGAGGCACAAAATGAAGAGTGTGCTCAAGAAATTTTTTTATGATTCCTGTTGTGAAAAGAACTGAAAAAGAATGCCTTGTATACCTTTTAACTTGTCCTCTTTAGTGATAATTTTGAAGATGTGTTTAAATTCCTGTAGAATGATTCCTGTTATCCCAACGTAAGAGGGGCACTTTGATTTTGTAACTGAAAGAACAGAAGAAGGTATTAGAAAATTTCAGATGCCCTTCACTTGCTCTTCTCCTGTTGCCTGGTGATTTTAAACAGTTTCAAACATAAACATTTAAATATTCTGAAATAATGTAGTTACAGTAGTCACTGGTAAAACATGCAGTTAACCTTTGTAACCAACAACATGATTTTCAAGAGTAGTTGTGAAGCAATTAGAACTTTTAAGGAGAGAAATACAATCTCAACAAGTGATTCTACAGTTAATGACGCTGAAAGGAATTTAAAAATAAGCACCTGAACTACAGGATCATCTCCTGAATTTCAGATGATGTTCCACAAGCAAACAAACCAAATACCTGTAACAATGGCTCCATGGAGATCAGCTTTGAGCAGCTTGCCCTGAATCATATGGGGTTGCCTTGAAGAAGAGAACGGGATCAAAGAGGAGGAGAAAAAATCAAATGAACGGTCAGATTTACAACATGTGACCATGACTATTATAATCATAGTAATTCTGTGATTCTGTGAAGCAGTACCAATATGCTTATCAGTTAGCCACAGTCTTTCAGGCAGTAACTCAATAAAACTGGAAGTTTTACTGCATAAAACCCAGACTAAATTTAAAATATGCCCACGTACGCATCAGGTTTGAGTCCATGGCACAGGTCTCTGATGTACTGCTTCCAGAGCTCGTGGAGTGGGAGAAAGATGGCATACCTGCAGTAAAAAAATGATAAAATATTATACAAAATCTAGTTTTAAAAAAGTCCATTGGTTGATTGCTGAAGTAGTCTGTATTTGCACAGAGTTAGGTCTGACAGTGTTAAGTTACACAACCTTAAGTTACCCTGCAAGGTGACCCACTCCAAACCAAACAGCTGGTTTGCTTTATAAAACAAGCACAAAGCATGCTCTTCTCTTCCAACCCAAAACAGTGATGTGTTTTAGAGCATCAGGCTAAGACTGAAGAGATTTCTCCTTTTTTTCCCACTCTTTTATCTCCCTGCTTACTCAATAAGCAAAGCAGGGGCTTCATTCAGCATGATAAACTCAAAGAACCTCATGCAGAATTTTGGCTTTCTGGTCACAGACAATCCAACTTTACAAACTGAAACCAGAGGGGATTGTGTCTGGGTTTGATATTTTGTAATATTTAGGTACACAAAATGAGCTCAACAGAAATGAATCTTTCACCTATGCAGACAAGAGAACTCTTCTCATGGTGAAATGCCACAAGTAGTGTTTTAGACTAACTTTACACTCTGGAGGGTTCCTATCCACATGCATGTGCTGCTGCTTTTACAGACTTTTGATGCAGCTCCTCTTTACTACACAAAGAAGACATTTAAAGCCTTACTTTTGCTGCTCAGGTTCAATTTCAAACAGACGCAGCTCTCGCCTCTGCTTGGCAGTAAAACCTTTTGTCTTCTTCCTCTTCTGCTTGGGCTGTTTTTTGTGATAGTGCTTCAGAACGACAGCTTTCCGAGTCAGCATGTCCTGGATAGCCTCATCTTTCATTTTGGGCATGCTGCGCTTCAGGAAGGCATGTACAAAGGTCTTGGCTTTTTCTGAGTCCTGGGGCTAAAGAGACGTGAAAGGATGCTCTAAAATAGTATGTGTTATAAAGTTAGAACTTGCTGCTGACCGGTGGTTTCATCAAAATCTCCGTGGGAATGGGAGATCCTCCCGTCAGTGGAGGGAGATGTTCCCCCTCCGAAGGCCTTGCGGGCAGTCCGAGCGCGGGCACACCCCAGCCCACCCCGGTCGGATTAGGTTTTGGAGGAAAACTCTTGTTTTGCATTTCGTCTGAAACAGCGAGTTCCGAGCGGGATATACAGGGGAACCCGGGGACCCACCCCAGCCCCGGCCCGTCGGTGCCTAACGGGGTTTAAGAGGCAGTGCAGGAGTGGGAATGGCCGGGTAACCCCGGCACGGCGTGCTCGGTACCTGCAGGCGCAGCTCCCCGCTCTCCTCGGGCGCCAGCCGGCGGTACAGGTGCCCTGCAAGGCGCGGCGGCGCGGCGGTCAGCCGGGGCGAGCGCTCACCCAGCCCCGGCCCCGCATCGCCCGCCCGGCATCCCTCATCCTCCATCGCCCACCGGTGTCCGCCTCCATCCCTCATCCTCCATCGCCCACCGGTGCCCGCCCTCCATCCCTCATCCTCCATCACTCACCTTGGCGCCCTGCCCTCCATCCCTCACCCTCCACCGCCCGTCCCCCATCCCTCACCCTCCATTGCACACCCTCCATCCCTCGCCCTCCACCGCTCCCCCCTCATCCCTCACCTCCATCCCTCTGTCTCCCCTCTCCCCCTGTCCCCTCACCCTCCATGGTGTCGCGGCGCAGCCGGCGCGGGCCGATGACGGTTCGGGAGCGCATGCGCACAGCGCCGCTCCCCGAGCTGGCCACAAGGCGGCGCTGCCGCCCGAGGGAGCCGGCGGGCTGGCGTGAGGGGAGCTGCTGTTTAATTGGCTGTTTACTGCTATTTACTACTCTTGTACTAATAAATTCTCTGAATTGGGGGACACTGAGCAACACATATTTCATTCAATGTCATGGGGGAGTTTCTTTTTAAAAGCCATGTCAATAATACCTTCTGTTACGCAGGCCACCTCATTTTCTGTGGACATCCAGCATGTGGGTATGGTCATGGACATGCAGAGAGCACGGCTCTGGTGTTGGAGCACTGACATGGCCGTGTCCTTCCCGCAGGAACATCAGGGTCTGACGCTCATCATGGCAGCCTGGCCGTGCCAGTCCTCGCTCCCCCTCATCCCGCAATCACTCCCATCACAGATGCTGGGATTCACATTTCCACATTTCCATCCTGCAGTGTCCTCACCTCCTACTTCTGTCGCCTCATTTGCTCTGGAGATCTCTCTCGTCCCCGAGATTTACCAGTGTGGTGCTGCAGGCAGCCACTGCCCAGGCTCCAGGGCCATGGCAGGCACATGTCCTCTCCGCCCCTACCAAAGTTCCTCCCTCCCCACCTCTCCTGGTAGGAGAGAAGTTCTTTCCCGGTCCCATCCTGTCCCACACGGCCTCTCCAGCCCTGGCTGCCGCTGCAGGGAGTGCCCAGCTCTCTCTCCGGAGTTACCAGTCTGTCAGTCTGTCCTGGAGCTGCACACCCAGCAGCATGAGACCTTGGGTTAAAATCAGCCCTCCTGTTTCTAGCAATCAAGGTCAAGACATAGGAAGATGCCACTCTCTGTGAGATTTACATGCTCTGACACATCAGGGCCTCTTTCCCTCTGGGACAGGACAAAGTCCTGCTCTCTTCCAAAACAGAAGCGTCTTGAAACCAGTGTGGCAAATTCCTTTTCCTGCCAGCCCAGTCCCAACTCCTGCATTTCTCTGCTCAGGCATTATTCTTCTCCAAATACAGAAAAGATTTATATTCTTGTCACATGGTGATATTTGCTCAGCAGATAATTAAGCACTGCTTGGTAAAGGATATTTGGGGAGGGAGTTACAGGGGCAGGGTATAGGAAACATGATGATTTTGTGAAGTACTGCTGTTGGGGCACAAAGGTACTAAAGTGATGCCTAACATGGAATGAAATAGTACATCTCTCTGGTTGTGTGTAAAGAAGAAGGGCTGGTGTTTGCAGAGTATTAAGCATGAACAGCAGCTGGTTTGTATCACAGACCTCCTGGCAGCTAAATATGTCACCACAGCAAGTGGATCTCTTGGTTTTACAAAGCATGGACTCCTTGAGTGTCATTGCTACTATGAGAAGATCAATTTTCATGAATGGAGTACCAGGATAAGCGCTATGGGTCTTTAGGGCCGTATGAGTGCTCCTTCACTGGATTTATGCTGCAATTCTTAGGGCACTTCAGGGATTAATAGTCAAATCAGTGTTGGCGGTGCTGGTGTTGTAAATCCAATGATCCAGGCTAAACTGGTGCCTGGGGAAACCAGCCTCTTCCAACAGCTCTACATCTTCATTTCCCAATTTATCTTCAGATATAATGTCTGAGGGAGCGAGCTCAGAGCGTTAGTGTGTGTCCCAGCAAGAAGGCTCTGCATCAGGAGTTGAGACTCACATCAAATAAACATGAAAAAGAATAGGTGAAGACACTGAGAAACCGCAGAATAGGCAAAGGCAGTTTGTAGTTAAGAAAAAGAAGGCTCAGGGAAATGAGGAAAGATGGGTAAGATGTGAATGTAAAGTGATGTGGAAATATGCCAGCAAATAACTATAATGCACATTTCAGGATGTGCAGCACCCTGTCTTAGTGTCTTAGAATTTTGAAGCTTCTTACTTCAAGTAAATCCCCTTGGAGTAAATTTATAGTGATAAAGTTTCATGAGATATATTATTAATACCATGTTATAGGTGCCAACATTGGTGTTTCTTATGCAATTAAATCTATATGGCTTTATTCCTCTCCAGGGATAGTAACACCCCACTGACAGCTATGCAAACCCCTTTCATGGACACAATCTAGCTGTGCCCTAGGGGAGGATATGGCTGTATCTCTTGGGGCTGCTGAACTGCAGGGATGGGCAAGGACCCATGTGCAGGCCAGGCTGGGGAACAGCAGTGTCCTGGGAGAGCTGCATGGCTGTGGAGCAATTACACAGTGAGCTTTATTGTGACAGTCACAGAAAGCTAAAACTTGGCATGTGAAGTGACCAAAGACAGTATAATTAAAGATGTTTGTGTGACACAAGAGTAGCAGATCAGGGATTAAAAAAAAAGAGTAATTATGAACTGAAGCCTGAAGTGAGAGATGAGCATGAAGTTAACTGGTGTGTGCAAAAAGTCACTGGGCTGTAATCACTGTTATACTTTTGCTGACAGTGATGCAGGAAATAAATACTGTAATTCTCTAGAAGGACTGTCTCAGCAAGCATTTGAGCTCTCAAGATCAATATAGTTTATTCCTCTTGGCCAAATTGTATTAGCAGCTGAATTTGGTCCCTGGGGACATCTGTACTGGTGAAAATAATTTCCATTTAAAGCCCTCTGATCTGATTTCCTCTCTCCAGATAATACAATTCCCACCCCCTTCCCATGGCTGTGCTGAAGCAGCATCCATCCAGTCCTTGTCAGCCCTGCCACCACCCCACAGCTCCTGCCTGCACCCAGCCTTGGCATCCTGCTCTGACATCTCCTTTGGGCCTGGGGGAGCAGTTTTAGGGCCAGTGGCTGACCATGCCCAACATAGCTGATCTCCCCAGCACTGGCTGTGCAGCCAGGACCTTTCCAGGGGTCAGTACTCTGTGTTCCCTGGAAAAACCCATCTCGGAAAGGGTCATGTCTGGGGGGTGGTGGGTGGGTGGGTGGGCAGGGTGAAATCTGCCATCCAGCCTGGTGGGAACATGGAGTGACTGGCAAGGGTAACCTGAATCTTCATCTGGTGTCAGTGTAGGTATGCCAGAGGAAGGTTTGCAGTATTTGTGTGTGTGAGCCCAAACTCTCCTATTAGGGGCTTGGTTGACTGATTTTAGATTGCTGTGTTTGACTGATGAGCAGCATCTTCTGAAGTACCATGTATCCCTCAAATGTGTCTTTCCCATAGAGTTTTCCATTAATTTTTCTGCTTTATCAGCTCGCCCTTAACTCAAGGCTTGTCATCGTGTTCTGCCCCCGCCCCAAGCTGACAATCTGTCCTTCCCAGCTGAAGGGTCATTATTTCCTTGCAGTCCTGGCTTCTTCTCATCTCAAACTGCAGCTGCTGCTCCAGGGCACAGACAAAAGACTGGCTTGTCTGTGCCTGACAGGAACAAGAAAGCGCTGGGAAGCACAGTCCAAATAGATCTCAGTGGCAGAGATATCAGAAGCAAATAATAACCCAAAAATGTTTTTAGAAAATCGCAGTGATTTAATAGCTGGGTTTTAAAAAATCAAAGTAAAACAAGGCAGGTTTTTGGCAGGCTGTGCCGTGTCTCCACAGCTGCTCACACTAGAGGGCAGCCCGAGACTGTACAGTGCTGTTGGAATTCAACTCACTGTCTTAGAGTAAAAAATAAATTATAAAAGTTTACAAATTGTGTCCTCTTATGGAAGAAATGTGCCCGTTTGCAGCTTGGTTTAGCATACAGAACTCCGTTCCTCCACATACCAGGCTTTTCTGCATCACAGTGCCAGTGAAAAGAGGATTGTGAAGGAATTCAATTTCACCACAAGTTAAGGCAGCCACTTTTTAAACGCCAATAAATTCTTATATCAGAATAAGAAGCCATATCCGTCTTAAAATATTTAAAATATGGGCAACCCTAAAATACCTGGAGATAACTACTGCAAACTACAAGTACCCAGCACACAGAGCAGTGCTAAAATAGCTACACTTGCTTCCCAAAACAGTAGCAAGCAGTCAGGAAAGCTGAGGCTTTGGCAGCTGACATTTGCTTTCCCTGAGTGCTGGGATCATGTATGATCCAAACACACATCAGCATGACAGGCACCACTTCTGCTCCTGAACAGCTTGTATTTACTAATTAATACCAGCATTCAGCATTCATGTATTGTTCCATGACAGTGTCTCACAGTCATTACTTTTGTTATGCTGTGAGTCTCATTTAGAATTTGTTGAATATTCTATTTTAAAACTTAATTAACATTGGGTCGTGTGTGATAGGGAGGCATGATGCGGAAATGATTATTAACAATAGTAAATTAGAAAGTAATAATAGCCATTGGAGTTATAGCGGTTTGACTGGTTTAAGGTATTTAATTTGGTTTTGGTTAAACTACATAAAATTAACATAATTCATTACAATTTGAAAATAATACAGGTGTGTTGAAAATAAAAAGTGAAAATAATTAGTGTTTCCTTGAAGCATCTTTTGCTGTGTTTCCCAGCAGGTGCTCAGGCCAGGGGCAGGGGAGGGAGCCCTGCAGCCCTGGGGGCTGTGGCTGGGGCTGTGGCACTGTCTGTGACACCGTGACCCAGGAGGGCGCGGGAGGCTCCAGCCACGCTGGGCAGTGTCCACAGCACGGCCTCCTCCTGCCCAGCTCCCAGCCAGCAGCTGCTCCCTGCCAAACAGCCCCCGTGCCTGGAGTTACAACTGCTGAGAAACCCCAGGGAGGCTGAGAAGGTTCATTAACTGAACAGACACGAATTTCTCATTTTTCCTCTATAATGAGGCATCCTTCTCAAAAGCATCACTCTCAGCAAAGCCCTGTTCCTGCCAGACTCTTTGGAAGCAGCGTGCTGAGGCTGTCAGGAGTGAGCCATTCCTTTTAACACAGCGAGTCTGCTTGTGCATCTCCAAAGGATGCAGCTGCTGAATACACACTGAAGGGCTCCTCTGCAGCACTCAGCTTCAGGTCCTGCTGGTTTGAATGTGTCTGTCACAGCATGCCAGCTCACGAGAGCCCTGCCCAGGGGACCTGTGTGTCTCAGGTGGAGTCACCCAGAGGAAAACAAATGGGAGCTATTTGTCTGTTGAAACTGGGCTGAATGAGCCTCGTTGGCACAGTCAGCACCTGAACTAGCAGTTCATGAGGCAATCTGAACGGAGAGCTGTGATTCCCAGTGATAGGGAGTGGTGCATACTCACACACGGTGCTACTAACCCATAACGCTGTTGGGAACATGTTGGTAATGCATGGAGGCAGCATTACTTTTATAATGTTCCTGGTGATCTACACTGGTGTTTTATCAACCAATTTAGAGGCATCAGTGACTCTATAATGTGTGACCCAAACCATCAAGGGAAATTCAGCTCAATCCCCCTCACTGGACTGCAGAGGAGGGCACTGAGCTGTGCTCAGGACTCTTGACGTTTTCATCCATGGGGGTGTGAAAAGCAGTCACAGGATGTGAGGGCTTGGACTCCCACTGCAGGCAGGGTCCTTATGAGCAGTGGGCAGCTCCTTGCACAGAGCTGGTGATGAGGCTTTCAGCTCCCTGCCTGTAATCCCATTTCTTCTGCTGGAGTGTGGTGGGGCAGTGAGGGGGTTAACACTGCAGCAGTCCTTTGATAATTGAAAAAGAAAAAAGCCCATCCAAAGCTAACCAAAACAACCCCCTGTTTGAGGTCAGTGCTCTAGTAAGTGCCTTTTAAAGAAACAATAACCTGGTGCAATAGAAAACATTCTGTCCCTCTCTTCAGTAGAAATCTGATAAACCACAGAGAGAGGCAGGTGTCCAAGGAGATAAAAGTAATAAATGTGGCTGCAGTTCGGGAGTGAGTTAGGCTGTCAGGCTGGTAATTAAATGAAAGCCCTCGCAGGAAATGCTGGAAGCTAATAGATACACATGGAGATGCCAATTCATTTGCCTCAGCAATATATGTTAATTTTAGCATGGGATTAATTTATACATTTTGCAGTGGGACAAAATGGCAGGGATGGCAGGGGGAGAGCTTTCATCCTGCCAATGGTAGAGATTATTAAGCACCTTACATTTGTTAAAAACAGAACAGTGTGTGAAAATGGGAGAGAGAAAATGTTTAATTTTGACTCTAAACAGAGTTAACTAATCAGAGGCTTATACCTGACCCAAAGCACTCTTGCAGACAGCTGCCAGGGGCTCCTTGGCTTTGCCACAGCTCAGTAAGTACAGAGCCCTAGTTAGCAGGTAGCACAGTCACTCTGTGTTGCTGTGGTTTAAAGGATTTCTGAGTTACGAGAGTGTGAAATGAGGAGTGCTGCAGGGGTGGATCCCACTACAGGAAGAAAGAGGTTATTTGGGACTACAGCAAGCTCAAGGATGGATGCTCTGGCAAGTGCACAGAGGAGCTGCAGGAAAGGACAGATTTGTATGTAAAAGCACACTGGTAATCACTGAGAGAGCTGGTAATCACCAAGAGATGGTAATCTTCAGCAGAGCTGCCTGGTGGTGCTCAGGGCCCCACCAGCTTTAGCTGTCTGGCACACCCTGACCACAGAGCTGCCCAGCTCCTTCTGGTTGTCCTGCTCTGGAAGAAAGCTAAGGCCAGGCAGGCACTAAAGCAGGGGAGATGTTCTCCTGTGGTGGAGGGCAGTCAGGGGGCTGTGACCCTGCTGTGCCCTCAGGAGCTGGATGTTTGTGTGTTACTGCCCCTCTCTGAGGTCATCTTTGAACCTTGCATCACTTCAGTGCTATCTGTAACAGGCACTGAGCTCTTATGTAGCACCCTGCAGCTCCCAGGGCACAGCTGAGGACAGACACACAGCCCCCAGTGTACAGCTGGGGACAGACACACAGCCCCCAGTGTACAGCTGGGGACAGACACACAGCCCCCAGTGCACAGCTGAGGACAGACACACAGCCCCCAGTGCACAGCTGGGGACAGACACACAGCCCCAGTGCACAGCTGAGGACAGACACACAGCTCCCAGTGCACAGCTGGGGACAGACACACAGCCCCAGTGTACAGCTGGGGACCCCCAGTGCACAGACACAGCACAGACCCCCCCAGTGCAGAGCTGAGGACAGACACACAGGTCCAGGTGCACAGCTAGGGACAGACACACAGCCCCCACAGCTGGGGACAGACACACAGGTGCACAGAGGGGACAGACACACAGCCCCCAGTGCACAGCTGGGGACAGACACACAGCCCCAGTGCACAGCTGGGGACAGACACACAGCCCCCTGTGCACAGCTGGGGACAGACACAGCCCCTGTGCACAGCTGGGGACAGACACACAGCCCCAGTGCACAGCTGGGGACAGACACACAGCCCCTGTGCACAGCTGGGGACAGACACAGCCCCCAGTGCACAGCTGGGGACAGACACACAGCCCCCAGTGCACAGCTGGGGACAGACACAGCCCACAGCTGGGGACAGACACACAGTGCACAGCTGGGACAGACAGACAGACACAGCCCCTGTGCACAGCTGGGGACAGACACACAGCCCTCTGTGCAGACACAGCCCCAGTGGACAGACACAGACACACAGCTCCCAGTGCACAGCTGGGGACAGACACACAGCCCCCAGTGCACAGCTGGGGACAGACACACAGCCCCCTGTGCACAGCTGGGGACAGACACACAGCCCCCAGTGCACAGCTGAGGACAGACACACAGCCCCCAGTGCACAGCTGGGGACAGACACACAGCCCCCAGTGCACAGCTGGGGACAGACACACAGCCCCAGTGCACAGCTGGGGACAGACACACAGCCCCCAGTGCACAGCTGGGGACAGACACACAGCCCCCAGTGCACAGCTGAGGACAGACACACAGCTCCCAGTGCACAGCTGAGGACAGACACACAGCTCCCAGTGCACAGCTGGGGACAGACACACTGCTCCCAGTGCACAGCTGGGGACAGACACAGCCCCACACAGCCAAACAGCCCCCAGTGCACAGCTGGGGACAGACACACAGCTCCCCAGTGCATCTCAGGCCCCTGGTGAGTCTGGAGCTGTGCCTGTGCTGTTGCCTGCCAGGGCAGCACCAGGTGCTGCTGGGGACACGAAATGCGGCCCTGATTTACACATCCAAGTGCGGCATTAAGGGCTTGACTACGGGTGTCTCAGTGCTGAAACACACACTGCAGCACAGCAGGCTTCTTTCTAAAAAAAGCACTCTGATCTGTGAAATTATCAGCATTGAGGCAGCAGAAGCAAAGCAGATTTTCCTTTATTTTCTTCTGCCTTAGAGGAGGAATACTCACTTGCCCTTCAGTATGATTACAGCCCATTTACCAACACTTTTTTTTTGAATTTCAGACCTACATTTTGGAACAGTCACAAGGAAGAAGTGTTTCTTTTCAGAGCCTGGAGCAGCCGGAACAAGGGTAAAGTTTATTTAACAAAAGGAATAGTTCCAGCTGAATACATATTGTGAAATTACAGTATCATTTAAAGAAAAATAGAAATGGTTGTGGGTCAGGGTCAGGGAAGGAAGATAATGACATCTGCTGCAAAGTGCATCCAACAACTCTTCAAATTTTAAAGTTTTTTTTATTGGATGTTTTTTCTTTTCTCTGTGTAATTATGCAAAATAATAGAACTAAAAAAAATGTACTGGATGCTGAAAGCAAGGTGGAGTTTTGCTCAGGGATTGCAAACAGAGACATTCTAAGTGGTGTCTCAAATGCTGAGTTCAGAGTTGTGGGCTCTGTCTTTCCAGGATGGGGGTCTGTGTCCTTCCTGCCCACACACGCATCCCCTAAGGGACGCCCTCCCTGCATGGCTGTCCAGGGCAGGACCCTGAGGGCCCCACCAGGGCTGGCCCTGGCTGCACACTCCTTGCTTAACAGCCATTGCCCTGGTGTCACCTCAATCCCTTTTATTCCAGACTGCAGCTGTCAAAATCCACACTCTTCACGAGAAGGAGAGCCGTTACCCACTTTTGATAATGGTACTTCTGCTTGGCTCTTGCCACTCCTGCCGCACAGTCTGGCTGCTGGGTCTCCTCCCAGGCACTGCTGTAGTGTCCTTCTGCCCCTGCTCCAAGGGCT
Organism: Emberiza elegans; assembly: GCA_024865655.1. NCBI lineage: Eukaryota > Metazoa > Chordata > Aves > Passeriformes > Fringillidae > Emberiza > Emberiza elegans. Next base: position 1,861,663 of record JALJVW010000129.1, read on the forward strand.
CTCAGCATTTCCATTACACTGGGAGGTGAGCTGGGAACAAACCCAGGAATGTCCTGGCAGTCCTACCAGCTTGAGCCCTGGGTGAGCTGTGGGAGACATGGAGGAATCAGGAGGGCTCATGCCATTACAGGAGGGGCTCCTGTGCCAGGGAGATCATAATGAAACCCTCCCTATCCCCTGAGGAGATTACAGGGATTTTAAGGGACTGTGGGACATGCTTTAATGTGTCTTTATCCTGACATTACTAATCATACTGAGCCCTTCCATAACTCTGGCATTGAAACACAGATGTTGTGTATTGTGTGTTGTCTTCTTATGAATTGAAACAAAAAAAAAAAAGAAGGTAGAAATAATAATTTTCCTCATTGTCATGCATGTAAAAATACCAGACTCCACAGCTGAGATGTTTTGGTGCTCACACAGTTACAGAGTCACTTCTGGGGGTGGGAAACTGGGATGTTCCAGTTGCCAGTGCAGATACATTCCCTGCAACTGAGATTCTGCTCTAGCTGGGAAGCGCCAAGGCATTTCCCATCTCTGGCCAGAGGTGATGAGTGAGCACAGCCGCTGGAGCTGTTCTCCCCGAGTGTGGAGGGGGCGTTTCCAGAGCCCGGTGCTCTCAGGTGCGGCACAAAGCTCCGCTCCAGGTCCTGCTGCTGCCCCGGGCTGTGCTTCAAAACCAGCTGAGCCTCCCACATGGCAGCGTGATTTACTAAACCACTAAGATATTGGGTCAGCCTTGTAAATCATCTTAATTATTTCACTAAACAGGTTGTGGAAATAGATCAATAGAAAATATGGCATTTAGGCTTACAGTGCTCTGCATTCATTATGGGAAAGGAGTTAAATTAACTGATTTAGGAGCTAATAATAACTGAAAATAACAATTTAATGGAAGCCTTCCAATCCTGCACTTTCAAAGCAGGATACAGCTATATGCAGTCTACTCATTTTAATCTCAGTCAAGTATACAGAGCAATCTTTTGACTCTCAGAGAAATGTCAGTCAAGTACAAGTACTTGCAGACTTTCAGCATCCCATAAATTACATTATAATAAAACCAAAACAAAGAAACTGTCAAAACCATTTTTGCATACTGGCAGGGTCACACGAACAAGACACATGAAAAATAAGAAAATATATTGCAATCTAACAGAGTGAAAGAGTTGCACAGTAGGGGCTACTTTCCTCTTGCAGTTTGTATTTCTGTGAGACCGTAGTTTGTGCTGCAGAGCTTGAAGGACGCTTTTCTCTCTAAGATATTGGGGTTTTATCTCAAACATCTGAATAGTAAATATATGCTATATTTCTGTGAATATACACTATATTTGTGATTTATATATGCAAGGAGACAGGGAGGAAAGCAAACCAGAAAAACCTAATCTCACCTGTGCAGCAAAAGCCAGGTCTCACCATTCAGTAGTTGGGGTCAGCATTGCTCTGTTACAATTATCTGTAGCTGAACTTCATTTGGTATGCTGTGTCCTGGTTTTCCTAATGCATGCACGACAGTCACCTGTGCTGTTAAAATATTTCCTCCTGAAATAAGCTATACATTGTGACTCTTTAATGCCTTATTGGCCATCGGGTAACTGCTGAAGCCAGCAGCAGGACCGTGGGCAGAATTGGAGCTGCAATCAGATAGTGGCCCTGTGTCAGGCTGGTTGGAAAGCCTGCAGCCTCCTGATAGGCAGTTGTCACACCAGCTATCTCCGCTCTGCTTTGCAGGCACAGTTAAGCTTTTCTTTAAGCCCTCAGGGTAGATAGCTTTGGAATTATGCACTTAATCACACCCCAATTAGCTAGGGATGCATGACAGAACCCGTTATCAATTGGTTTAGGTGGGAAAACACCTTATTTTGCTTCTTGGTTCAGCATGTGAAGAAAAAAACACACCCCCTTTTTCTCCACCGGGAAAAGCTTGTTTTAGAGCAGAGTGAAACTTCGAGCTGTGTCAAATCATGCTGTTCCTGCTTATTTACCTGTGTTCTTGAGCTCCACCCAGCTGTTTTGGGAATGCTCTGTGTTGCTAAAATAGAAATGAATGGCTTCAGCATGACCGCAGCACTTGCTGAGCACATTGCCCGTGCAGGCTGTGCCTCAGGTGTATCTCGTGGTCCTGAGCCCCCAGAGCAGGTGACATTGACATTGTTTCCCAGGTAAATGGTCCCCAAGGCTCCTCTCACCATTTTGCAGTTGCACTCCTGGCTGTAAACAACAAACAGGACAGATGTTTTCCCAAGCCAGCAGCCACAGATGAGCACTGAACGAAGGGAAATGTGAACACATGGCATTTTCATGGCCCTGAACATGAGCAGGGCTTTCTCTGGTGCTGCAGTGCTCCAAAAGACCTGCTGTGGCAAGGTTTGAATTACCTGGGGTAATGAGCCTAAACTGGGTTGACTTTTCCATGCACGTTTACAAGCAGGTTGACAAACACTTTCTGAACCCAGCAAAGCTCCTCACATTCACTTTTGGGATGATTTTCTTTAGTGAAGTGCTTTAGTCTAGCATAAGTAGTGTAAGACCTCTCTGGTCATTAAATAATTAACTCAGGTTCATAAAGGGAGTTTATGTTCTTAAAAATACAGCAAAAGTTCAACTACTCACATTTGACACTGTGGCAAGCTGGATTTGGTTCCTTTTATTCAGTCTTGTCATTAAGTCACGTTACAGCTGCCATTCTGCCAGGGGCCTGGTGTGGTTGCTCGTGGCTCTGTGCCAAGGGCAGAGGGCAGAGCCCACCTTCCCACCTTCTGTCTCTCCCTGGTGCTGGGGGGCTGCAAGGGGACCACACCCACATCATTCAATTCTCCAGGATTGAAGCACTAATAGGTACTCAGTTTTGGTCTTCCTGTCTTGTCAAGCCCTGCTTGCTTCTCTGAAGACTGAAATGCCAGGGTTATTAATTATTAAAGGATGTCATAAGGAGTCTGGCTGCGTGGGTCTGGCTAGCTCGGGTGCAAAGTAATTATCAATGACTTAACCATAAATGGAGGTTCATTCTAACCAGGACTGCAATTAGCACCTTGCTGTGCATTTAACTAACTTGAGACTTTCATACCACTGTACCATAAAAGTTGAAATTATATCCAGGCACTCTGTAAATGGATTACATTATTATCATTATTTGTAGCACTGAATAATTGTACTTTTACTGTCTTGCACTAAATTAGCATAAATGAATAACAAACACGAGTGTATTTGGTAAAGACCATAAAGTAACTGATGTTTCCTTAATCAAACTGTAAATTTTCACTGTCTCATTTGATTTTGTTGCCTTTAGCCTCTCTTGTGCTGCATTCCCCTCAGGGTACCAGGTATCACTGACAGACATGTCCAGCTTGGATCATCGCTCAGTGCAGTTATCCCTTGGCCTGACTTGGGTTTAGATGTGCACACTGTGCCTTTGTCTGAGGTTTATTGACATTCCCAAGCAAGTGCAGCTCCAGAGCTCACACACTGCCTGGCTCAGTCAGGGTGAGACACACAGGGTAGGTAAGCACTGCTGGCTTCCCAGGGCACTGTAAATTCAGGATAGCCCTGGGGGGTGTTTCAGCAGCATCCAAATTCCTGCCACAGGCACTGGATGACTATCTAGGGAAGACAGGCTTTTAAGTCTTGAGGCACTGGAGAGTCCCTTAAGGAGGGGACAGTGGCTTTTCCTTGTGTTCTCACTGTCCCTGCCTGCTCAGAGCAGTGGGAGCAGCAGTGCCTGTCCTGCCAGACCAGAGAGTGAGGCTGAGCTGTGCTCTGGGACGCTGGGCAGGAGCTTTCCTGAGCTTTCCTGAGCTGCACTGGCCATGGCTGGCAGCCTGGTAATGCAGCCCCTGCCATCCTGCTTTCAGTGCTCTGCAGGGGATCCCAGAAAAGAAAGACAAATGAGGAGTGCTCAGCAGCATGCTGGTGGTGCTCCATAGGCTCCAGAGAACTGACAAACAAACAATTCTCAGAGCACAAACAAACCCCCAGCCCCGGCTGCCTGCTGACGGGAGAGGGCACGTTAATTCCCAAGGGGGAATTTAGCTCTCAGATCCTTGGCTGAGATCTGGCCAAGCTGCTCCTCTCTGGGTCACAGCCACCAGCACATTGCTCTCCTGAGGGAAGGATGAGGCAAAGCCAGGAGGGTGTCAGAGCCCTGGCACCGACCTTCCTCACACCCGGCCTGCGAGAGCACAGACACTCTCCCTGAGGGGCTGGTGACACATTTGTAAAACTGCAAAGACACTTGGTTAATGACACGCTGACAGGTATCCATCACTTGGATCAACTCTGACAACTCTGGAAGCACTGAAACACAACAGTCCAGAACAGTAAGTAAATAAATTACAGCATAGGCATTAAAAAGAGGCTCTGCCATGGGAATTTAGAACTAAACCTCATGTTTGATGTAGACTGCTAATACAGACGGACTCTGCAGGGAAAAAATAAATTAAAACCTATTATAAAAACACAACACTTGGAAATCAGAAATATATTACTAATTTTTGCCAAACTGTTGACTTTGACTGCCAGCCTAAATATTAACACCTGCCTAGGTACTATGTTGAGCACCCTAAAACCCAAAATGAGTCACAATAATCACTGGATTGTCAGAGCAACTTCAAAGCCTGAAAAATATTTAGTAATGAAGAATTCCTATTTTAGTTTATTAAAATAAATCAATTACTTCATATTTCCAAGGAAAATTACAAGAAAATCAAAAAACAAGAGTTCATTTCTGTGGTCATCTGTTTTTTCATCCTTTTTCTGTGGTCATCTATTTTTTCATCCTTTTTTCATCATTTGGGAGTATAATACTCCCAAAGACTTAACCTGTTGCTTCCTATTTCAAGGATAATACTAACACAGAGATGAAAGAAAGTTTTTGAAAGATCTGGTCATGGAATAGAAATAAAAGTAACACCCCCTATCCCATCTTCCCCAGAGTAAATCCCAAACATTTCCTGTTAGGAAAGAGTAATCTTCAATTGAACTGCAAAATTTTTGAATTATATATGAAGATCTTGGTATTTTAGTTTGCATTACACTACAGATGATTTTCCATATGAGATTTAAGAACCAGTTCAATAATAACAGGAAAGGAAATCTATACACAACAAATAGGGAAATCCATTAACTAACTCCACATCACAGTCCTCTTTGATTCAGCTCTTAATGTAACTGAATTTTACTTGCAATGTCCATAATTGCTATAATTTGAAGGTGGGCAGTCAGCAGAGGAGAAATAGGAGGTTTCAATCCACTCATTGCCATTAGCATGGATCTTAGAAAAAGCCACCTTGTTCAGTGCTAAATTTTGGATTGTCATTGTTCTAGATCTGAAGCACATATTTTTCCTGACTGGCTTCATTTATAATATTATCCATCTCTGCTTAGCAGAGGTTGCTGTGTTCTATAAACTTGGTCTAAACTCAGTGACAACCTCCCATCCTGTCTGTTGCAGCATGGCAGGGTGGTAGGAATGCTGCACACACACACCACAGAGAGCTCAGCAGAGGAAAGACAGGAAGGATCTTTGTATGATGTATTCCAGCAGAGGTTTATTCCAAAGCAGGGACAAAGACAAAACCATGGGGTCTGCACAGACTTAAGTGCCAGTGATCCGAGGGCACAGGGGTGGTGCAAAGGGCAGTGACCTGTAGGGGCAATGAGGGATGAATATTTGGGATGGGCAGTGTCCACACTGGCCAGTGGGGGAAGCAATCAAACGTAAATTGACAATAGTGCTGCAGAGCACCATGGGCTACGTCCTCTCTTCAGCCTAGCTGGGGAAAACTCTATGGTATATTCTTCCAAGGCAAGGCCCTGGGGATTTCCCTGAGGGGGAAGGATTCAGAGGATCCCACACCTGCCCTTCCTCCCTCCTCCCCATCCCATCACACTCAGCTGCTGTGCTGGGGCAGGACAGGCCGAGGCAGGGCTTCCTTTCAGCCTGCCTTGCTGGGATTCTTCAAGCCTTCATCTTGTTCCTATTTTTTCAAGGCCTGTTAATTTTCCTGTGGAATAATTGCAGCTGCTCCTGCATGAACAAAACCCAAACCTGGTCCCTGTGTGCCCCAAAGCCCCCAGTTGCCCAGCAGCCCCCATTGCAGCACAGGATCTGCAGAACTGCACAGAAACACCACAGAAGCCCAGAAACAGCAGAAAAGAAAGAGCCCCCCATCTTTACTCTGCTGTAAGTGATGTTTTACCATTTAAACCCATTAGCAGCAGCAATTCCCACAGGCTGGTATTTCAGTGCTCCCCAAGGCCTGCAGCACGGGTTTTCCCTGCCCTGGAGGCTCAGAGCCCCGGGGTGATGATGGTGTCCCCCAGGTGCAGAGCTCAGGGGGCTGCAGGGGCAGAGCTCCCTGGGCAGGGCTGGCAGAGCCTCCCCCTGCCCACTGACACCAGCCAGACACGCTTGCTGCGCATTAATATTCTCACAACAACCCCCCTCCAATCAGTCTTTGCTAAAAGCATTAATTAAGACTTTAACATTTCTGATCCCATCAATTTTCTGTTCTCTTCTTATTAAATAGATGTACTAGGGGCGTTTGAATAATAACTGCCCAAAGTTTGGGGATAATGAATAAATGAACTTTGCCAGCCTCTGGCTAAGCATGAAATTTGCTGTGGAGTAACAAATGCAACAGAGGCAGCTCATACATTAACCAACCTAGTTTTGACACTCAAGTTTGGGAGCACATTATTTACTTACTTACTAATTCTAAGCAAGACTAGGCTCCAAAATGTTTTATTCAGGAAATGACAAATGACATGTTCAGACATTCTTTTGCTCTCTCCATCACAGCGTGAAGCTGCTCATTCACCCATCTTCCCTTCAGTGGGTCTGGCTCTCTTGCCACGCACAGCGAGGTTTTCAGCACTGCAGGCTCCATTTTCCTTGGGAACTTTGCCAGAAAACGAGCACACCACAAACTGGGTAATTTTGTTTTTTACTCGCTACATCTTGGCACTTTGAAGGTCACCTGTGTGCTATCAAACTACTTTTGTTCCGTGTATTTTTACATGTGCAAGGCTCTAGCACCAGCTCTGTTACAGTGCTGTAAATCCATTGGTTTTTGTGGAAATCCATTAACTCGCAGTGGATTTATGGCAGTATAACTGTGAGCGAGCTGGAGCTGATGGCGCAGACTGGAAATATTACAAGGAAAAGTGCAAAGTTCTATTGATTTTCTCTCAGGAAAAATGTGTGTTTCCTTATGATTATATTACAGATGACTCAGCTCTGGCCCCCAGCAGCCATCGCTCATGTTTCCCTGCTTGCTGGCTGTGCGAGGAGCCTGTGCTGTCCCCGTGCAGGACCCGGGCTGCCTCCCCAGCCGCGGTGCTGGGGGAGCCTGTGCCCGGCTCCCCGTGGCACTGCAGGAGCCACAGCAGCCTCCCACAGCTCTGCAGCACAGGCACTTCCTCCTAATCGATTCTGACAGCAGACACCACGAGGAACGCTGAGATTTATGAAAGAGCAAGATTTGCCACTAGCCCCTGTCCATTAAGGGTGCGGCAGGACCTCGCTTTGCCCTTTGTGAATACAATCAGCACAAGTGAGGCAGTTGCCCTTTTCAGAAGAAAGAGCACTCTCAAAGGACAGATGTTTTAGCAAAAGTTCTCAACACACTCACAAGCAATAAGGCTCCAAATTCTTTACAATTTCTATTCAAAATGTTTCTCATTCCTTTAAGTGCTTTTTAAGGACTAAATACTGTACTGAAAGCTGCAGTCTCCTCTTTAGCCACTTATTTTCCTTGCACTACAGGAATATGGGGCAAATTATAGGCTGTGTATTTTGCAAAGAAAAGCTGGTCTGAATGTGGAAACCATGGCCCCAAACCCGGAAAGACTCATTTTGCACATTTTTAAAGGCAGACGTGTAGTGAGGGTGAAGGTAAAGATAAAGCAAGGCAATCTCACTTGTTGAAGTTATCCTGTGTGCTGGGAATGAGTTCTTTCTGCCTGTGTACACGTCTTCACTGGAAAGAAAAGATGCTTTTTGCTCTTGCTAGAAGAGGTTTTTCATCAAATCCTCAGGTTATTGTTTAGTAATTCTGAGGTTTTATGGTGAATTGGAATATAAGAATTGCTATTCCTACTGTGGCATGCTTAATTCTGATCTCAGAAAGGATAAAAAAGTTACTTTTACTTGCAGATTTAATATTTTTTCACCTTTAATGTGATTAAAGTCTAAAAGACCTTGGTAATTCTACTCCTGTCATTGCATACAAAACTTGCTGCCACATCCCTTTGCAGGTAACAGGCTACAAAAGGAAGGGAAGGACACACTCAAGATGATTGATGTATTTCCTCCAAACCACACAGTGTGTAATTTAAGAGACAATGTACTCTGTAAGTGATGGAACAAAAATATCAGAGCAAAGCAGATACCTGTTTACTTGGAGACCAGTTGGGGTAGGGCTGAAGTTGAAATAGAAGCATAACTGCTCTTAAACAGCCATGCTCCACTGCTTCAAGCCTCAGTTATTTATTTAGATCAATTTAGGCAGATTTTCTTCTTCCTCTTGTGGAAAAATTTTAGTTCTCTCCCTGAGAGGGAAGTTGAGGCCCTGAGAAATATTCTCTGCCCTTGAGAAAACAGCAGCAGCAATGAAGAGCTGGCCAGAGGATCCCCAGTCCAAACACAGGCAGGTTTGCATGGCCAGCCCTTGGTGGAAGGGTTAGAACTCTCCTGACATTGTAGGCTCCGTGCACACATCTGGAGTAACTGTCCTTGAGTAAATTCCCCCAGGAATGCTGGTATTTGTTCAGACATGGTCCAACACACAAATCTTTTTCCCACCTACCTTTTCCTTGCAGGTTTAGAAGCTCCTGTGTGCACGTGGAAGCCAAGGACTGCGTTCTTCAGTGTCTCACGCTCTGCTGCACCTCCAGGCTGGCAACAAAAACTTCCTCCTTGTCCTTCCAAAGAGCAGTTCAGCTTTCTGTGGGAGGATTATGGATTGCTCCCCAGTCCTGCAGCTGGCAGCAATGGGGTGAACATTACTGAACATTTTATCCCCTCTGGATCCCCATGGTGAGTTTGCCCCAGTGCAGGAGGCTTTTACTGCCGCAGTGTAGTACACATATCAAACACAGATTGGCTTGGTCTCCAACCCAGGGAGTGCAAGGGGCACAAATCCCTGGCTGTCCCTGGCAGCCCTAGAAAAAGGAAATCCTGAGCACTGGAGGATGGCAATCCCTTCCTGCCCTCCTTCCAGGACAGGACTCAGGTTCGAGGTGAGGCAGTGGCGTGTCCTGTGTTTGCTCTGCAGCTCCTGCAGGCACAGTCCTGCTGCCCCTGGAGGTGTCACTCTGCCTTTCCCACAAGGAAACCCCTCTCTAAAATGCCAAAGTGACAGGACAAAAGTCATAGGCATAGGAAATTTCAAGGCAGTTCACTAAATTCAGCTAACGAAGGTCATGTTTCTTTACCAAGTCATCTTACTGGCTCACTTGAAAAATAAGCATTTTGCAACAGAAAAATAACTATTTACTGTAAAAAAGCTTCTTTAGAGAAAGCTCACCTGGATAAGAAAAGTGACAAAATTATGCATTTAAAAAATCTGAATAGATTTTAAACAAAACTTAGAACTAGGTTACATAACATTCCAGGATGATTTATTTTGATTTTCCACTGCTTGATTATCCTTTTTTTGAGAGAGGCCTGGGGCAAACCAAAGCAATTTACATTGAATGCCACACACTGTCCCACTGTCCATCTACCAGATCTTGCCCTGGCTGCCCAGGGGTAACTGTGGTTTACTTTCTTGTGGCACCAAGGAAAAGGCAGCTGCAGCCTGGGACTGGCTGCCTGCACATTCTGCTCTGGGCTTTGGCACCAGGTGAGGGTGTCTGAAAAATAACTGATTTCAATTGTATTTTGTTTGTACTTTCCCCAAGTCTCTGTGCTGTGACAAGGTAGAGAAGGCATGCAGCCATCAAGCCTTCTCAGGACACAGGGAAAGGCACACACATCTGTGAAAACTTTATTTCAAAATCTTTTTATTCAACTGTTATTCAGCAATATACAATACAGTTTATAAACAAATGTCTTACCTTGTTTCCAATCTTCATTTAAAAATAAATATTATTGACAGTGAATATTAATTATGGTAAGATGTACATTTTTAATGTCTCCAAAAGAAATAATTTAATTAAAAAAGAAAAAGGAAATCCAAAAAAACCTAAACACAATAATCTACTAAAAATATTTCCTTTCTTAGGAAGGGTTTGACCCAACATCTTTACATATTGTCATAAAGATAACTGCTCAACAGTTCGTGCAAAATGAAGAGTCAGAGGGAAGGTTTAGAAAAGAAAAAATATTACATTAAAATAGAGAAATCATAAGTGCCATGCACAGAGCAGGGCTTTACACCATAGAGTCTGGAAACTAGATGCATTATTCTATGTGGTTTACTTTCCTGTGGCATCCCCAAAAATATGTTTTTCCCCCCATGTAGAATTTATCATGCTTCTTTCAGTCTCTTTCTGTCCATCTTTTAAAACAGTAGGGATTTCTTTGTCAGGGGCTTTGTTTGTTATTAAATAGGTTCCTTTCTGTTTGGCTGAGGAGGAGTGGAGGGAGCAGTCCGTCAGTGGTTTACTAATAAATGTACAAGCTTATGCAGTATTAACAGGGACATGTATAGGAGTGGGTCTGTAGCATAAATAGGTCCTGTACCTAGAAGAGAAAGAGACAAGGGAGAGAAGGAGATTTGATGTTTTATCTTTTCCAATATAGAAGATTAAATGCAAAAGAGAAATATAGGAAGATTCATTTTTATCACTTCAGTGCCAGGGGTCAGAAGCTTAATTTTAATAGTAAAACAGCATCCTCAAGCTATTCAACTCAAATAGCTTTTTCCTCCCCCTCCCAAATCTGACTCCACTGAGGTCATTTCATTATGTGTTACTAATGGTATGCCTAAACTTGGCTTCAGCCAAGTTACCAGCAATTGAGATTTCTATAAATACACCATAATCTGGTACATAGTTTCTTGAGAAATGACAGGTATCAACCACCCATTACTTTAGAGGGAAATGACAAATGCTGCGTCTGTACTTCTTGATTAACAGGACATGAACCCATTCCATTTGGAATGGGAACAGCAAGACCTTGACATCTTCTTTACCTTTTATGGGAAAGAGCAGAATTTTAAATTAAAAATGTGCTCAGGAGCTATAGAAAAACAGAGGTCAGGTGTGGAACACATCTGTTCCTGTCAGCCTGTCCCAGGGAGAGCAGTGAGCTCACTCATGGGGCAGGACACGCCGAGGAAACTGCTCCCAGCAACCAGGGGCAGCCACTCCGTGCCGCAGCCACCAAGGCTGTCCCTGCCTCACACCCTGCACACCAAGGTACTCCCTTAGATCTTCTATTTTCCAGCAAGGTGTGCTGAAAAGATACAAAAAGGTATTTGCTGTGTGCACTGTGGAGTGGCCCTCTCTCTGGCATGGGAGGGCTGAGCCATGGGGCTGAGGTCTCTTGGCCATGCTCAGCCCAGAGAGCAGGGGACACAGGCATGAGGTTCTGCTGTCACCTCTGAAATGGCCATTGCTGTGCTGCCAGAAAGGGAAAGGCAAAGGCAGAGGCAGGGACAGAGACAGAGGCAAAGGCGGAGGCAAAGGCAAAGCAGCCCTCTTTCCTGGAGCATCCCCATTCCCTGGAACAGCCCCATTCCCTGGAATATCCCCATTCCCTGGAGCAGCCCCATTCCTTGGAGCATCCCTGTTCCCTGGAACATCCCCATTCCCTGGAGCAGCCCCATTCCCTGGAACAGCCCCATTCCCTGGAACAGCCCCATTCCCTGGAACATCCCCATTCCCAGGAGCAGCCCTGTTCCCTGAAGCAGCCCTATTCCCTGGAGCAGCCCCATTCCCTGGAGCAGCCCCATTCCCTGGAACAGCCCCATTCCTTGGAGCATCCCCATTCCCTGGAGCAGCCCCATTCCCTGGAATATCCCCATTCCCTGGAACAGCCCCATTCCTTGGAGCATCCCCATTCCCTGGAACAACCCCATTCCCTGGAGCAGCCCCGTTCCCAGGAGCAGCCCCTTCCCCTGCAGCAGCCCCGTTCCCAGGAGCAGCCCCTTCCCTGGAGCAGCCCCTTCCCTGGAACAGCCCCATTCCCAGGAGCAGCCCCTGCCACTGCTGCAGGGCAGGACACGGGTGCCTGGCACTCCCTGAGCCCGGCTCAGCCCATGCAGACAAAGCCAGGCTGGGCCACAGCAGCTGCCTGGGCCAAGTGTCCCTGGGGACACCTTCCTGAGCCACAGAGGACCAGCGTGTGCAGCTGTCACCAGCACGGGATGGATGTGGGACAAAAGCAGGAGTCCAGTGGGAATCTGCCCTGCAGCTGAAGTGCAGAGGGACACCTGGGGAGAGAGCTCCTCTCTGCAGAACACCCAGCCTACAGGAGTGACCAATGCCCTAAACACTGAGTGCCACCCACACAAAGTGAGAGACACTTTGCAAAGCATGAAAAAATTAAAAATAAGTTTTCTGTATCTCTGGAAAAGTAATCAGGGCACTTCTGTTTGTGAAACTCACTTCAGGCACGGTAATGTGAATACTTTAGTGTTGGTCTCTAGGACATGTGAGTGTCTCCCAGCTGTGGCATGATCAAAGGAAATGCCTCAAACAGTTCCTGAGCACAGCACTGCTCTTGGGCTCACTGCTCCAGCTGCCTTGTAATCTACACACACCTCACCAGCAATGCTGGAGCATGATAACCCAGCATCAAAACCAGAACACAGCAATGTGGTGTGCAATTGAGGAACTCAGGAAATGTCCCCACAGTGCTATCTCACAGACACCCAGACTGTGTGGTGATTATTTAGTTATTAAGGTTTTAATTAAATCCCTGCATGCACAGACACGTGCTCAGGACTGCCTGCACAGCAACAGCAAGGTATTAAGATGAATACAGGATTTTTGTTTTGAAAGCTGAAAAATCATTAACAAACACAATTAACTCCAGCAGCTAAAGGAGTTAGTTACAACTCATTGCAAAAAGACACTAGGAGTGCGTGCAGGGAAGTCCTCTCTTCTGGGACAAGGCACAGCTGCAAGAAGGCCAGCCCAGGACAGTCCCCATGGGCTGTCACTGTCCCCTGAGCCCGGGGAGGGCAGGGGCAGCCCGGCAGCAGCCAACGCTCCTGGCAGCTGCACACAGCTCAGTGGTGCCAAATTCATGCCAATCCCACACCTGCCCAGCACTGCAGGGAAGAGCTGGCCTTGGATGTTTATTATGATCAGACCTGAGGGTGCTGAGAAGCCATTCCTTCCCTGCTAGGGAAAGAACCCATTCTTCTCTTCTGAGATCCCATTCTTCCCCTGCTTTCAATGGCTCGAGTCTGAGATGCTGCCAGTTGCTCAGACAGCAAGATGTGCTTTTGTGAGGGGGAATTCCCCTGGAAACACTGAGAAACTCCACCTGGAGAAATGGGCTCTTGAAGCTCAAGTGTCCTCCCCACTACGGTGCTGAAGGGCTGCCAGGAACACCAGCTTAGGAACATTTCTGCTTTGAAGGGAAAGCAGTATTAGTCACAACTCCTTGCAGCACCTGTGTGCCTGCCTAAATCCTTCCTGTGTTGGTTTTACCTTTATGTACTAGTTTTAGTTTAAATTTCAATGCAGAACTGTGAATTCAACAGTCCAAGTTTTGTCTTTTCCTTCTGTAGAAACTGCTGTTGTTTTTAACCTATATTCTCCATCTTCTCTGATGGCAGAATGTGAGCTCAGACTCTGTTAACAGAATCTCAGCAGTTAGATGAAACATATTTTAAAAAAACTCTTTGAAAGTGATTAGTTTTACTGAACACCATACACAAGCTTCTTTTTTCATACTGATTCAGTGCTGTTCTGCTCTAAGACTTCAGGCAGTATTGGACACACAGAACTTCAGAATTCTCCTCCCTCTAAATATAAGGAGACCAGAAAAAGAATTTCAACAACAAACTGAACTTAGTGTCCTCAATTCTGCTGCTACTGAAGTAGTTACTGCAGACTACTCCTGTCAAGAGACTTTTAGTTAATAAATTGCTGCATCTGTAGATGTAAGCAAACAAAATGTGGGCTTGAGCATGAGGCTCTGGACACATGATTGACCCAGGTGTGAGAACAGAGGGTTCTTATCCAGACACCCTAAATCAGGAGTACACAGTTACTTGCAAACTACAGACACTGGCAAGAAAACATTTCACTGATATTTTGAATATTCATTTGATGTTCTGTTATTGCAAGCTTATTTATCACTATACAGAGCTACAACTTTGCTTTTAAAATATTTATATGCTCATGGCCAAAAGGGAAAGTCTGCCACCATGCAGAACAAGAACAAATTGTTCTCTTTGTGTATGGTGAATTGCTCTCTGGCATCACTCATCCTTCTTTGCAATTTATGACATAATAGTGTTTTCCTGCCATTTTCTATTTAATATTTTTTTTATGCCAGAATTAATCACAGTTTGACTTAAAGCAGGTCAATCAAAAACAAACATTAATTAACCAAGTGACTTGTGACACCCAGAAAAAATAGGGATGATTCTTTTCCAAGTTATATTTAACCAATGGTCAAAACCCACAGTTTCCTGCAGTCACCTATTTTTCTTACTAGAAAGAATCTGAAAAGTCCTTTGATGTCTCTTTCTGAGATGGTGGTAAAATGCAGTGGCCCATATAATAAAAAGCTGAAAGACATCAGTAGCCTATTTTCCTTGAAAGATGAGATAACACCTAAAATCTGACTGCCTATTGATGATGGAGCTGGGGCCCTGGCTGGCAGTGTCACGAGACATTTCTCTGTAGTGCCTTTTATGCAGTGACCTGTTAGCCTTGGCCTATTTCCTTACAGAACAATGCCCAATTAAAGCCCTCAAACCTGGCATTTCATTAAGAGGTGCCCATATGGATTGATCTGTTCTATCAGTCCAGAAAATTTGGACTGCACTTGATCACATGTTCTTGTTCTGGTATCTATGGAAAAAATGGAGTTTTACATGGGTTGCAAGTCAAGGATCATTACAAACAATAACCTCCTAGATAAAACACATGTTAGATTCTCACTCACTGACATACATTTGGAGCACTTGCACTGAATTGAATTTCCCCAACTTCAGACCTAAGAGCTTCTTAGAAGTTTAATTGAAATTACTAAAGTCACTATAGACTTACTGAACCAAAGAGATAATAAGCTACACCCCATTAGAACTATTCCACAGTTTGAGACAAGATCTTACAAACTGTCTACACCCTTCCACTCTTAAGTACTTCCAGCACAATCCACACACTGCATTTTTGCTTTTTTTTACCTTTTGTTTTGTACCTAATGCCTTAAAATTCCTACTCCTCCCCAGGAGCTGCTTCTCCAGGATGCTGTGCAGAAGTGCATGCAGAGCCTGTGCTGACTTTAGCAGACCCTCCCAGCTCAAGCCTAGAGCACTGCATGGAACAGGAGGTGTTGTTCAAAGCAGTATTGGCACAACAGAAAAAAACCACTGGACTGTGGTGTCCCCACTGCTCCTGGCTTCTGGCTGGCTGTGGATCATCCTGCCCAGGCACAGCCACAGACAGCTCCTCAGCTGCCTTTTGGTGAGCTAATTTCAGCAGCACTGACTGCCCACATATTTATGAGCAACTGCACGGGCTCTGCTTGCCACTGAGCCTGCCTAGAAGGCACGATGACAAAATTAGTTTTCTATCCACTACAGTTTTTATTTATGATTCGCCGAGTTTTGGAACAGCTTTCCATAACTCATCTCAAGAAAATGCCTCACAGAAGTCAGCATATGTTTTTATTTCTACACAACCGTGCAGGTAGAAGCTTGTGATTCTGCTTTGTTCCTTCATCCATGACATCAAGGTTTTTAAGGTCAGGAGTAAATCTCCTCACACAGCCAGGTGAAAGTACCAGCATTGCCCTCCACACCTTTCATGATAATGCCCACATTTCACTTCCTTATCCACATCAGAGCCTCAAACTCTCCAGGAAGCTGAAAGCAATTTTACTGGTCAGAAGACACTGACCAGAGTTTTGTAAACCCTGTCATCATTTTAGGTCTTCTCAAATACACCTGAGTTTCACTGTTTCTCACCTTCTCTCTCAAAACATCCACTGAATTATTCAGGCCTATATTTAAAGGTGAACTGCCAGAGCCCCACCAGAGTTACTGAAAACCTCCTGTCCTGGTTTGGAAACTCAATAGGTTTTAATATTTTAAATAAGATTCCATTTGCATTTGGAGTATTTAGCAGTCCTGAAAAGAGGACACTAAATGACACTAATTTACTTGCCCACACCTGTATCTATTTATGTGCTGGGCTAAACTCGCTCAAAAACAATGAGGTGATGCAGAATTTATGGCTTGATAACTCTACAGAAGCTGCATACAGGGCAGCACAGTGCAAACTTCCTGAATAGGTAGAAAAATATGTGTATTTGAGAAAAAAGCCAATTCCTTGTAGCAGCCTGGTCCTCAATTTTGACTGTTCTTGATGTGACAACTCGAAAATTCACCTAGGACAGAAGACTGGTGTTTTAGTGGTTTGGTGTTTTAGACTTTAGTGTTTTAGCATGGTAGCAGTAAGGCTACAGATTAGAAAACAGATAAATTGGTTGGAAATGAGAGAGAGGTGTAGTCATGCAAGGAAATGATGCAGAAATAAAAGTTTGGTTCTGATAAGAAGCTAAGAGAAGAAAAATATTCCTTCTGCAGTATTGATTTTCTGAAGCACTGCAGTGCTCTGCTGGAAGTCAACGTGGGACAGGACAGACACAGGCAGTGGCACAGGAGCTGGGGATGTGCTTCTTAAGGCACCTGCAGCTATTGAGGCGCATTTTGATCTCAACAGAGCTCATTTTAACTGAGACTCATTAAGGCCAAATTTTCCTTAAAATGCTAGTGCTGACAATCCCTGCCAAACATGCTCATGGTACACAGAGCAGCCAAGTGCTCTGTGATCCTCTGCAGAGGCTCTTCCCTCTCCTGGATCATAAGGACATCATTAGACATAAGGCACAGGATTAAATGGACAATTGGTCTGACCCATTCCACAGCTGCTGCAGGTCTGCAAGGCACAACACTTTTGTTTTAACAGCTATCACAAACAGGAGTTGTTGAGCTAGTGGGTTTGATGAATGCAGGGAAATGCCTATCTGCTATGGAGCAAGAAATTATCCTATATTTATACACAAATACTTCTGGTGTTAGGTTCCCAGAGAAATAAGCAGTTTTCATTGCCAACAGACTGGCAAAAAACTATCTCCCACTAAAGTTACAAGAAATGGGGTAACACAATGTGGGAAATGTTTTCCTCAATATCCCCATTTCCCTTCTGTGGTAGCCAGCAGTGTACAGAGCAATCAGCTCTCTTACCAAAGCCTCCCTCTGCTTCTTCAAGCACTGCATGTGCCTGTGAACACCTCTGTGCTGAGGGCAGGCAGTGCCCACAGCCAGCCCAGCAGCTGAGCTGAGGGAGCCAGGCCCTGGGGGCTGCTCTTGGGATCTCTTGTACACTGGAGAGAGCCACACAAACCACCCAGCCACTCCAGAAATCCCCTGAGACAAGACAACGGTAATTTATAACAAGCTCCAAAAGGAAACACTGCTCTAGCTGGTGTCAATGGAGAACAGAAATGCACCCTGAATGCTTAAAATGAGTAATTCATTCTATATAGATTATACAGTCCAAATACTTTCTATTGGTGTGCATTTAAATAAGCCAGTAACTTTCCTCTTTTAAGACCTGCAGCTGGTCTCTACTTTGTATTACCCTCACTTAAACAGATTTCTGCTTTGGTATCAGAGAGATGATCTCTCCTTGCCAAATATCTTATTAAGACACTTAAACTGCAACTTTTGTTTTAATTTCCAGAACTTTCTGCAGTTCCGTGATCTAAAATTAACTTAACAAAACCAAGAACCATTAATTCATTCCTTGAAAGTTAAATAACGAGACAGACAAAATTCTTTGTAATGAAATTTGGTGGAAAATGAATTCTAAATTAAAATACAGAGAAAAATAAGTAACTGCATGAGTGGTAGCTCAGGTGGTAAATAAGCAGCCAGTCCTACACTTCCTTCTTCTGTACTATTATGTGAGCAATTCCAGAGCATATCCATACACACAAGTAGCAAAAGCAGAACTCAAACTGCTCAGATCTCAAGGCAATGAAAAATACTGGGAGCTGGTTTCAGCTACTGAGCTTTGAAGTTTGGGGCACACGGAATCTTGCACATATTCTCAGGTTTTTCATTATAAGTAGGAGGACTAAAAAGTCATATTGCAGAAAAGCAGGCAAGCTAGATATGGTCACACAATTCCATAGGAAATTTATGAAAAGACTGACAATGACTCCCACTGGACTGAAGCACAGATTTCACATTCTGTAATTGATACAAGTTGTAAATATTTCCAACCCAGAAATAAAGATGATGACCCTGTGGTTCTCACTTCACTGTTTTTAGAGTATTTTTTACTTGATCAGGATTAGGAACAAGCTGCCAATGTAGTTGTAATTATCACTCCAATCAGAATTACTAAACTTAAGCAGATGCAAGTGCAGATTAAGGATTTTTTTTTTTTTTTGAAAAATAACCCTATCCTGTCCATACTTAAAAAAGCAGAGCTAAGTGCATTAGCAGAATTCCTGATGACCAGATGACACATGAGAAATGGCTGTACTGAGAGCATGTGCCTGGAAAAAAAGCAGAGCCTGTGATTTCCATAAAGAAGGGATCACCTTTTTGCTGAAAACAAACAGCAGCATTTTGGGACTGACCCACAAATACAGAGACCCTCCAAATATTCCCAGTGACTGCTATTTGCTAGATGTTAGTTAACTAAAGACTGCTGTGCCCTAGGTGTAAGGGAGGCCAGGCTTTGCAGAATAAGGCAGCAAGGGGTTATTTGACAAAGCTGTGGACATGGGATGTTGCTCAATACCCTCTGTACATGTGAAATCTCCAGCTCCTCAGCGTGAGAGGGATTCAGATTAGCAGGCCAATTTTAAAAATTATAAAGCAGTAAACTATTTCTAATTATATCAATTTGGTGACTTTTACCCATAGAATCACAGAACTGGTGGGGTTGGAAAGGAGCTGTAAGATCACCAAGCCCAGCCATGAGCTCAGCGCCACCACGCTGTGTACCACTAACCCATGTCCTCAGGTGATAGATTGCCACGTCTCCTGAACTCCTCCAGCAGCATGGCAGCAAAACAGCAGGTGTAGAAAACAATGCCCATGAGAGAGCTCCCTTTGGAAGCCAGAGCCTCTCCCTGCTCACACAGGGATGCCCTGCTCCTGATGTCTCAGGTTTTGGCTTTTATATTTTTCAGATTCTGTGCTGCTTTAGTGTGTGGGTCTGGGCTTTGTATTAGGGGATGGTGAACTCTGCACAGAGCAGGGAGACGAAACAATTCCCTCTGTAGCTGGGGACCAAGGACAACAAATGATCCAAATCTCAGACCCGAGAGCATAAACAACAGTGGACCAAAGAGAGAAAACAAGAAGGACTGGATTTCATAAGCCAAAGCTGTAACTGGACAATTAGCTCCAATAAACTAATAGACCAAAACTAATAAAAGTGAGAGACCCCATGACTGCTTGTCCATTTTTGTGGCCATTTTGAGTTGTGCTGTCTCTATTGAGACCTCTTGATAAATCCCCACGTTATTCTTTAGCTCTGTCCAGTCTCTGTTCCAGGTGAGCCTTCCCAAGGCTCCCTCCCAGCCAGGGCAGGGTGAGGGCAGTGCTTGGGCTCCTTGCTCCGCGGGCACAGCTCCTTCCTCCAGCCCAGCACAGCTCGTGCTGGCTCACACAGACCCCTCTGCTGAGCACGGCTGCTGCTCTGCCAAACTGCTCTTCTTTCCAGCTAATAAAATTGCCTCCCAGCTGATAACAGCCTAGCAATATAAAGTGCTTGGTTGTTAGCTGCTGTTGTGACAAATAATACCATTCTGCTGACAACCCCATTTTTTCCAATACAAACCTACTTGAACTGTTTATTATTGACATATGGGACTGCTCTACCATTATCTAATTTTAAAAAACACATAGTAAACAGCAATAGTGAGCCTGACAGCATCCTTACTGCTTTAGCAAAGCTAAATCAAAATCCAAAGCAACTTCCTTTTATTGCCAGCACAGTCCTGTCAGGCTCTCTTAAGTAAAAAGGAAACACCTACACAGGACTACTGTAAGATTCATTTCCTGGCAGAGGCTACTTTGTGTTCGCTTCCCAGCTACAGCCCACCCTACTAAAAGCCTTCTCAACACCAGCACCAGCAAGGCCGGCTGGGCAATTCTTTGTGCCACCACTGCTGAGTTTTAAACTGTTAGGGGCCTATATAAATCGACAGCACAGTTCAAGCATTAGTTTATACATCAGTAAAGCTGCACCAGTGTAGCCGAGGTGGGGAGTGAGTAACAATTACTGCCTCTCATAAAAGATACAAAGTTAGCTAGTGCTGCAGACTAAGACTCCGCTTTGCAAATATATCTATTGAAATAATGTATAAAGAACTTGCACTACAGGTATATCCCTGCCCCAAATGCTGTTTGCTCATGCAAAAACACATGTGGGTGCACTGAGCCTTTCTTCATATAAATTTCTAATTCATACTCACTAATGAATCAATCTTATATAGAAATCTAGACCAGTGTTAGATACAGCTTCAATATTCACTAAAAAGACCTGTATTACCGCCTTCATTGTGTTTAGTAATATTTTTAGAAGATTTTTTCATCTATAACTTAAAGATTTCAAAGAAATTCAAATAATATTTGGGTTTCTTCAAGGGCACTGAACAGGCTGGAGTAGAATAGGCTAGTACAGTTTTGTCTGTCCTCTGGGGAACAAGCAAGAACCACTGAAAGGAGGTTACTCAAATAAATTGCATTTCCACAGTACAAAAACACCCAGGCACAGCTTGTTTCTGCCCTAGATAATGAGGTGACACAGTACAGCAGTTAGTGCTTTTGTCCAGTTCGAGAATTAATCCACATTACACAGACACAAAAGAAGATATTTGACCTCACTTGTCCCCAAAGCAGTCTAATTTGCCTAGATATTAAAGTGCTAGTGATGTGTATTTAATGAGAATTCTTTTTGCATGTTTATTATCCAGTGACATTTAGGAGGTCAGCCTGATAATTCAGTTATGGCCTCTGTCTTGCTACTTTATTTAATGTAAAGGAAAATGTGACGTGACCCAGGTTGCATTTAACTACAAGGAACATCAGAATTGAGCTCATACATGGTCTCATAAAAAGCACAGGGAAAGTGGAGTAGAACCCTGATATTACTGAGTGGGAAAGGCAGGGAGCCTGAGCTGAACAGCCTCACAGACTTTCCTTTTCTTGCTATTTCATGTAATGTTCATCCGTCAAACATAAACGAGCTCCACGGGCTGTGGCTCCAACTAGCAGAGAGTCATTAAAGCTCTGACAAAGCCAGGAGAGCCCTGAACTCAAGCCCTTACCCCAGAGTTAGTCCAAACCACAGAGTGGCCCTAACCAGCCACAGCCCTGCACCAATAAACCCCCGTGCTCCTCTGTGCTGTCTGAGCTGCACAGACAGGTTCCTGGCTTGCCCGTGCCCAACAAAGCTCCTCTGTGCTGTCTGAGCTGCACAGACAGGCTCCTGGCTTGCCCGTGCCCAACAAATCTCCTCTGTGCTGTCTGAGCTGCACAGACAGGTTCCTGGCTTGCCCGTGCCCAACAAAGCTCCTCTGTGCTGTCTGAGCTGCACAGACAGGTTCCTGGCTTGCCCGTGCCCAACAGAGATCTGAGTGTCCATGTGCCTGTGCCTCCAGGTGGGCTGGCTGTGCCTGCCCTGCTCTGCTGAGCTCCACCAAGGCTGCAGGGCTGGGACTGCTGCTGCTGCTTGGTCCTGGCCAGGCAGCCCGGGAGCCGAGCTCCTCCTGCCTCACACATGAAAGGCTTTGAGGAGGGCAGGGACAGGCGTGGAGCGAAGGTTTGTGTTCTTCCTTGCCATGACCACTTCATCTGTGCATAGCACATGAGCCTGTGTTCCTCCTAGAGCTTCTTGTTTCACACTCCCATCTTTGTTTATTTTATTTAAAGCTTTCACTCCTGAGCTTTGAGGCTGGAGATCAAACAAATAAAAGGGAATTTGGAAGCTGCAATGTCTGATCTACATTCTGCTCAGAAGTCAAACTAAAAATTGCCCCCAAGCCAATACACTGGCACTCATTTTGGAGACCATTTGGTAGGATATAATACAGTCAATTTCCCTCCCAGGAGGTCAGGATGAAGATCCTTGTTTATTATTGCACCATCAGATGACAAAGTTAGTCTCACAACCAAGGCACTGGACTTAAATTTAGAAGACCTGAAATTAAGTTTTCATATTTAATTTCACAGTTGTCACATGAAGCTCAACAAAGCCAGTTATTGTTCTTGTGTCATTTCTCTGTCTCAAACACTTGGACTACAAACTTCCTGAGACAGAGATACCGTGTGTTTCACTCAGTGATGCTCTGCATTCCCCCTACTCTACCCAGTAAAAACCAGAGCACTTCCAAACAATAACAACTGTGCACACTTTCACTTGCTCACCCCTCTTTTTCTCCTACAGTGTAAGATTCCATTTGTGTACAAGCATGTAAACTAAAAGCTCAATATTATTTCATTTAGAACCACAGGGATGTCTGCTTCTCTGATAGCATTAAAAATGTTCTTGCCAGCAGATCTTTGTCTCCTCATGGCCCAAATCCCATTTTTCAGGCTTCCATGAGACCACAGCACCAAGTTTTTATATAGTTCTTTAAACATCACAGATAAAATTCAGTTTAAGTAGCTAATATTTGTGGCATACTGGTCAATTTTCCAGTTATACTGAATCTATTGCCTTATATACCATAATGCTGACACAGACTTCAGGCAAATACCATTTCTGATGATGTTCAAAACAATGGATTTTCTGTTTATACCCAGTTTGTCAGATGAGACTCTCTGCTCTTTAAATAATCTCAGTAACAGACACATTTATCCTAATAAATTCATGTTTCAGTTCACTTAGAAGATGTAAAGAATCACACTTTTCCATGGTGCATGGCTGGGGCAGCAGCTGAAGTCAACAAGAGCCCTGCAGGCACATCCCAATGGAGCATGTGATCTATAATCATGTTTATTGGAATCCAAGTACATAGAGGCCCTCTCTTACTTCACTGAAAATGTTGGGAAGATTTCTATTGCAAGGAAAATAGGATTAGAGGCCAATTCATGCAGGACACTGTAGCTAGTGCCATGCCATCAGCTCTCAGGCAGAGCTCTCCAGTGTCTTAAATGAGGATGTTTCTTAATCACAGATAGCAAACCCATTGTTCAACCACATTTCTGCTTCTATACAGAGAAAATATTCCTGTGTACAGTGAAAAGACTTAGAAATGCTAAGTACTGTAAATGTATCAGACTATTCAATTATTACACACAGATTTGGTGCAAGCACTTATCTGTATGTGTTATGGAGCTCAAAATAGGATAATGAGGCATGTGTATTACAGTGCTGTGCAGATATCACTCAACAGCAACACAGGGTTAGGTCCTGCAGTCTGAACACCACGTGAACAAAGATTTAGTTGGATTTGTTGGCCCTACTGAGTGGAAAACCAGTTACAACACTGCCTTGGGGGTGGACTCAAAACAGGGCTTCTAGCTCCCAGAAGTAAATAAAAGGGAAAAACCCATTTCCTATAAAGCAACTGCATTCTTTATGGAGAACAATAATTACTGCACCTAACTGTAGCTCTAAAGAATACCAATTTAACATGCAAGTGGGAAACTCAGAAGGTCTAAGATGTAATTTTCTTTTTAGGACATTTAGAAGAAAGTTTAGCACTTATCCAACCTGAGTGGCCGCACTGGAGACCCCAGTCTTCCTTTCCTCCTGCCAGCCCTCACCACACTGACTGCCATGTTAATATTTTATCCAGGTCTCTATGCAACATTCATGTCTAGGGAAGACTTCTTGCCTCTACTGAGGCTGTCTCTCAGCTTCAGACCAAATCCCTGTCCCAGACAGTCTTTCTAAAGCACTCAGGAGATGGGGACTGGGACAGCAGCAATCTGCTTCACAGAAGCAACCAAAGAGACATCTTGTGCTAACAAGACTCAGGCAGTTCTGGCCCAGAAAACACCTGAATCAGGAATTTTTGAGGGTCAAGTCCCTCAGCTACAAATTTCCAAAGCCATGCTATGACTGATATTCTATTCATTCATAATTGCAGGCAGCTCCAAAGTACCATGGATACAGACATTACAACAAGACAGGGAGAAGCCTGTTATCCAGGGAGATCTTGATTCAAGCAGAGTGAAAAGGCATTATTTCTACAAGAGGACCATACCAAAATACACGATTAATTACCTCCCTGTTCTGGGGACAGAAGCAGGTGCTGGTTTACACCTTGTGAAGTCCCTACAGGAACAGGAACAGGAACAGGAACGGTCTGACCTGGCTTTCTCCACACGGGAGCTGCCACGGAGTGGCACTGTTCACAGAGACCTGCGTGCCCAGCAGGGAGCTCACAGCACCACATTTCTGTTTAGCCAGTTTTGTAGCCCTCAGCATCAGTGTCCACCTGGAGACCCCCACTAGATGTTCTTCTGTATTCTTCTGCCTTTTTCACTGATTTAAATCATTCCATTGCCTCCACTGCTGCCCACAACATTACCAGTTTATTTTCAGATTTTAATGCAGCCTAGAAACGATGCAGAAGTGCCATATCCCAAACCACAGACATGTAAAAAATCAGGACAGACAGCAGTTTAGCTGATCTGGGCAGGAGGTCCTGCCCTCACAGGCATATGTGACATGCTGTCTTGGCAGCACAGGCTCACATCCATCTGTTGACGTGGAACTGAGCCCGCTGCACTTCCACCGTCCTGGTTTCAGTTCATAGGCACCACAGGAGCTCTGGGTTCAGCAGGCAGGGTGCACAGTGCTGCAAGTCCTAAAGCCAACCTCAGCATGGAAAGCACTGCAGTGCTTTCCACAGTCACAGAGCGGAGAGGAAACATGAGAACAAGCCCCAGCCCTGGGGTCCCAGGAGAAAAGTAGGTATTTCCAAACAAAAAAAGTGACAGATCATGAGCCTCTGGTTTAATTTCTTGGGGTCAGTGGATTCAGCAAAAGCAAAATGAACTTCTTTAAATGCCCACAAGCACCTGTAGTTAGATCTCAGGAACTGTCACCGTATCTACCAGTAGACAGCAATGAACAACCAGCTCAGTCTTGGGAATGATAAGGAGCAAAATCTAACTTTCACATGTATTTCTACAGAAGAAAGGAACTAAATTATTCATAAAACAGGAAAAGGTAGTAGCCAGATAAAACACAGCACCTGTAAAGCACCAGCAGGTCACAGTGACCCGCATAGGAATGATTTCCATTACTGTGAGCCAAAACCTGCAACTGCTTGCCCAGGAAGCGTGAAGAGGTCTCAGGAAGAAGTGTGAACTTCCCTGCGTGAAGATTATGAATCTGCGTCACAAGAGGCTCAGCAGACAGGGGCGCTCAGGGCCTTCCCTGCACAGTTAGTGGCATGAAACTGCTTCCCTTTTCCACAGATAACTTGGCAGGGACATTTGTTCAACATTAGCTAAGTGACAGTGGCTGAGAGGAGAGCTGAAGCCCGCCCAGAGCAGCACCGCACCTCTGAAACTTGAAACACTTTTGCAATGCAGATTTAAGGCTATGTTCTTCGTCCCAGACATTCCTGTCATTGGATAAATAAAGGTTTATAACTGCCTTCTCTGGCAAACCACTGTATGGTAATGTGGCATTAATAACTTAATACAGTATTAACTGATAGACAATCAGTATTAGCATGATGTTTACATTTGGAAAACATTATAGAGCACTGTATCTCCAGTTCTTATCCTGCCATTAATTCAGATGTGGAGCTCATTACACAGCAATTGATACTTCCCTTCTGAATCTGCATCCTGCTCTGCACAGGCCTCGCATCTGCTTGGGACACCCAGCCCTGTAAGCCACTCACTGATCTAAATTCTCTGCAAATCTCAATTCTCTGCAGAACATCCATGGTGTTTCGCTCACTTGAGGCTGCAGCCACTGTTTCAAACACTGCACCCAAAAAGCTGCAAGGGAGTTCTGACCGTGGGGCCTCCCATTGCACCCACCAAAGGGCTGCAGGTCCCAGCCTTGTACTCGGACCCATCTCCCCATCCCCGTGTCTGTGTTCACTCCTGTCCAGGGGCAAGGCACAGCCCCGGCCTTTGGGACACCCTAAGGGCGCTTTGCCAACAGCCTCAGGTGCCATTACTCAGTTTCAGCACCGCAGCGAGAGCCCCCCACGGCAGCGGGGTCTCAGTGCCCGCCCCGCGAGCGACGGCAGTGCCGGGGCAGTGCCGTGCGGGACCGGGGTCCCTCCCCGCTGGGCTCCCTGCCTTGCGGGCACCGGCTCCGTCCCGCCCCGCCGTACCTGACCCGTGCTGCTGGCGGAGGATGGCGGCCTGCCCGGGCGGCGGCGATGCCGAGGAGGCGGCGGCGGCCGTCGATGCGGTGGCCGTGGCGGTGGCGCTGGCGGTGCCGCCCGGGGCGGGGGCCGGCGGCGGCGGCGGGCGCTTGGCGGGCCCGGGCGGGGCCGTGGGGCGGGCGGCGGGGCCGTGGCGGCGCGGGGCGGCCCCGCTCTGGATGTGCGACACCGCCTCGGCCGCCTGCACGTCGGGAGGGGCGAAGCGGGACAGGACGCGCAGCAGCGCCTGAGCCTTGTGCTCCTGCGTCTCGTCGTCGCTGTAGTCCGACACGCGGCACTGGTAGACGCCCTCGTCCTGCCGCCGCACGCCCGACAGGCGCAGCCGGTGCGAGATGTCATTGCCCTGGACGCGGACCGTCTGCAAGAGAGCGCACGGCCGGCACGGCCTCAGCACGGGGCCAGCGCCGTGCCCTCCGCTGCCGGAGCAGGAGCCGGGCTGGTTCCCCCAGAGCAGCGCACAGAGCCGGGCTGGCTCCCCCCGAGCAGCGCACAGAGCGGGGCTGGCTCCCCCAGAGCGGGGCTGGCTCCCCCAGAGCAGCGCACAGAGCGGGGCTGGTTCCCCCCGAGCAGCGCACAGAGCCGGGCTGGCTCCCCCAGAGCAGCGCACAGAGCCGGCTGGCTGCCCCCGAGCAGCGCACAGAGCGGGGCTGGCTCCCCAGAGCAGCGCACAGAGCCGGGCTGGCTCCCCCAGAGCAGCGCACAGAGCCGGGCTGGCTCCCCCAGAGCAGCGCACAGAGCCGGGATGGTTCCCCCCGAGCAGCGCACAGACCCGGGCTGGCTCCCCCAGAGCAGCGCAGAGTGCCCCGCACCTCGCTGCCCAAGCCCCACCTCGCGGGGGCTCCCCACAACCAGCCCTGTCCCCATCGCTCCCGCGCCACCTCCCCGCTGTCACCGCTCTGGCACCAGCCCCCGCGGAGGTTCTGTCGCCCCCCGGCCCTCACGGACCGCCCCGAGCCCCCCCGGGGAAAGCGCAGCCCCCGCCCGCTGCAGCGAGCCGAGCCCGGCTGGCGGCAGGGTCCCCTCTCCGGGTCCCCTCTCCGGGTCCCCTCTGCTGCCCCGAGTGCTCAGCACCGCGGAGAGGGGCAGCGGCGCCCGGGCCGCACGGCACGGAAAGGAGCGAGTTCCCTGCGGGACGGCCAGGGGAAGGGGTCGCCTCAGGCGACTGGGGGCTGCAGAAGGCTGGGGAAAAAAAGCAAGATTCTCCTCTGATTTGGCCCACAGTCCTTTTCCAGCATGGCTAAGGAAGGGCCACCTCCTCTGGATTTGCAAGGAATGAGACGTGACTGCAAAAGCAGCAACAGATGGTAACAACGTCTTGAGCCGCGGCACAGTGAGGAGGGGAAGCGTGCCACGCTCCTGCCGCGCTGCCAGTGAGACCAGCTGCATCCGTGTGTCAGGAAATGAGGGGGGCATGCAGTAAACCCCACACGCGTGGGAGGAGGGGTGTGCACCCATCTCGAGCTGCACTTACGCTGATTTTAGTTGCATCCTTATTTGCTACCTAAAAGAACAGAAAAAAAGGGAAATTAGACCCAGTGCTGCCAGCACATCAACAGGATGCTCACATTCCCACCCCGGTGGAAGGACAGGACATGGATAGATGCAACTTTCTCTGCTTGCCATTCACACAGCCTGCGTGGCTCAGGGCAGTTCCCCAGGTGACGGGGAGGGCAGCAAACCAGTGCTC
Organism: Emberiza elegans; assembly: GCA_024865655.1. Classification (NCBI taxonomy): domain Eukaryota; kingdom Metazoa; phylum Chordata; class Aves; order Passeriformes; family Fringillidae; genus Emberiza; species Emberiza elegans. Next base: position 1,889,877 of record JALJVW010000129.1, read on the forward strand.
AGCCGGGGGGACTGTTTGGGTAAAGTTCCCATGCTGCCCCACAGAAGCGCTGCCTTCCCCAGGGGTGAGAAGAGCAGCCAAAGAAATGCTTGTTGCATGCTCTGCTGCTCACAGTCACTGACAAACACTGGGGAAGACGCTTCACCAGCAGCACAGCAGGGAAGGGCTTGGCCAAGCTGGATGCTGCATGGCTCAGGGCAGAGCTTCAGTCCTGAAACACCCTGGGAGCAGGTATCACGCAGCAGCTTTCATATTTGGTTTTGTTTTTGTCTCCAGCCAACCACTGTAAACCTAAGCGATGCCTCAGACCTCACTGATACGCCTCTCAGGGAGACGGTCATCATTCTCCAGGCTTGCTCTGTCATCATTTATTGTAAAAGCAGCTCACAGTTTTTATATAAGGTTAAAGAAGACATTTAAATCCAAGCGATTTATTTCCCAGTCTGACAACTGACTTACACTTTCCCCAGCTAGGCGGCATCGCATTAGCTCAGTGTCTATATGCTTTGCATCTCTATTTGAGCTCTGCAGGAAAACAAGCGTGCCACAGAGAGGGAGCTGGCACAGGCACAGAGGCTGCCACGGGCCACCCTGCTGGCACAGGGGACAGGGCTGGAGAGGATGACATGTCCTGCTCAGTAGGGCAGCACAGCCTCAAAGTCCTGCTTTACCCCACTCCTTGTACAGCCCCGTTTGGCACCTGCAAGTTGTCTTTGCTCTGGTGGGGAGGGTGCAGAATGAACTGGCTTATGCTGGGGAAATGCAGCAGAAATATTTAGACTAAAGCCTGCCCTCAGACCAAGCGGCTTCCTAGGGCAAAAGGCACACAAGATTTAACTGTGCTTCATGCATTTTAATGGCTACATCTGACCGAAAACATCTTGCTGAGCTTCAGATATGGACGCAAGTGTGGACATGGACAAGTAACTGTGCCTTCGTAGGTGCAGACTGGTACCACATTAATGTACCCACAAAGAGGTGTATCCCTCGTGCCTTTCTCTGCGCTACCAGTGAGCAGAGGCTCTCCCACCTTTTGCAGTGATTCCTAGCTCAGTCCACAGAAGCACTGGGTTTGGCTCGTCCACACTTCATACAACAGCTTTTCTTGGGACCTCATTGCTGATTTTGCAGCGAAACATTTATCATTTTCTGTTCCTTACAGCACTGATGTTTTCTCCTGACATGAAGTCCCTCATGGTGCATGCCCTGTACTCCTGCCTTCCTCAGAGGGCCTGGGCACACTGATGCTTCCTACTGGTGTCTGGCACTGGGCAAAGGAAGCACTCTGGGAATGCTGAGTTTATTCTGATCACTGCCTAAGTGTGTTGCATTTGATGAAGAGATGCATCTCCATAGCAATGTATTACCTTGCTCCTGCTGCCGGGGACACTGATGGCTAATTCGTGTGCAAGTTCTCTGGCTGGCTCTTTAAGGTACCACCACTGGATTTCCAAGGAGTAAGAGGTGGATCCGCTGGCTCGGAAAGCACAAGGCATCTCAATATCATCTCCCTCCCTAACAGTCACATCTTTGGGAACTTCAGTAAAGGTAGCTGGGAGGGGAAGATAGAGTTACAAGGGCTGGTTAACGAGAGAGATTAAAAGGCAAGATCAGTCCAACGTGAGCTGTTTCAGCTCGATAGCTCAGCGCTGACCGCGGCACAGGTTTCCTGGAGCCCAGGGTGAGCAGAGCATCCAGGATGCGCACCCGGGGCAGGGCCGAGCCGGACCCCGTCACCCTGCGGCCGCGGCTTCAGTGGAAAGTTTGGGGAGGACTCAAACCCCCCCTGGTCCTTCTAAGAAAGCCCTCGGCTCGGTACAAGGCCACGGCGTGCCAGCGTCCCCTCCCGCCGAGCGGCGCGGGGACTGTCCCGGGCTGCCCCGCTCCGTTCCGCTGCGCGCTGCCGGCAGCTGCGGCCCAACAACAGAGCCACCTTGTTCTGCCAGAGCCAGAGCCAGAGCCAGAGCCAGAGCCCGCCCGGGCAGCTCCCTGCCCCCAGCCCCGCGCTGGGAACGCGCCGGGAGGCCGGGCCTGGAGCGGCTGCGGCCCCGCAGCCCCGACGGCCCCGCAGCCTCCCGCCGGCAAGTTGCGCCCGGAGCGGCCGGAGTTCCCTACTCACCGGTGACAATGAACAGCAGGGGAGCGTTGAACATCAGGTAACAAAGGGTGCAGAGCAGCCCCCGACTTTCCATCGCATCTATGTGGGCTGCGGGCGGGGACCTGGCTGGGGGCGCAGCCGGGCACGCCTCAATCCATCGCACACAGCGGGCCGGGGCAGGGCTCCTTCCCAAAAAGCCAAAGCCTCCCGGCTAACCTCGGTTTGCGAAGAAGCAAATATAAAATCCACAGCCGGCTGCTCAAACTCGCTGGCAGGTGGAAGCGACGTTTCTGGGAATGCAGTAACAAAATCGCGTCCCGCTCCTTCTCTCCACCGCGGGCGGGATTCAACTGCCCTGCGCTGCCTGGGGGCTCCCGCAGCCCGGGAGCGAGGAGGCGACGCCGGGCGCCTCTCCGAGCCCCATCCCACGGTCGCCGCGGTGTCCAGCGAGGCGGCGGCGGGCGGGGACGAGCCTCCCCTGGCTGGAGCGCCCGGGCAGCGCCCGCCGTGCGCCCGTCGCGGGCTCTGCCCCTGCGCGGGGAGGCGGCGGCGGCGGCAGCACCCGAGCCCGCCTCTCCCCGCCCGCCCGAGCCCGCCCGGCCGCTGGATCCCGCGGATCCGATGGATGCGCGGCCCCGGCCGCAGCTGCCCCGCGGGCCCGGCCCCGCCTCGCTCCGCCCCGCCCCGCCCCCCCGGCGCCGCCCCGCGCCAGGCCCGCGCCCGGCGCTGCCCCCCGGCACCGCCCCGGCCCCGCGGGCGCTGTACGGCTGCCCGGCCCGGCCCGCTGTGCCCGGCCCCACTGGGGCTGTGTGGCTGCCCGGCCCGGCCCGCTCTGCCCCAGGCCCCGCTCCCACCCGGCCCCGGGGGCTGTACGGCTGCCCGGCCCCGCGGGGGCTGTACGGCTGCCCGGCCCGGCCCGCTCTGCCCGGCCCGGCCCCGCGGGGGCTGTACGGCTGCCCGGCCCGGCCCGCTGGGCTGCTCCTGCCCGCCCGGCCCGCTGTGCCCGGCACCGCGGGGACTCGCTCGCTGCCCGCTCCGCTGTGCCCGGTACCGCGGGGGCTCGCTCGCTGCCCGCTCCGCTGTGCCCGGCCGGCGCTGGCAGTACCTGCGAAACACCTGAGCCCGCAGCAGCCCCATCCCCGCCCGGGGCTCCTCCCGGATCGCTCGGCTGCTGTCAGCATCCCCAGCTCGCTGCGTTTGTTAACATGCTCGCTGCGGTGTTAACACACATTAAGGGGGAAAAAAACCAAACCAGACCCAACAAACCCCACTCCTGTTGACTTAGAAAACAACATCACAACAAGAAAACGTTTCCATGGATCAGCTGTTTCTCAGGCTAATGTCCCAACTAAAAAATAGAAGCCTGAAAAGTCATCAGTAAAGTCATTATAGTGAGTATAAATAATAAGCAGAATTTGATTTTGCAGTAACTAATGTGAGGGAGCTGTATTTTAATAAATTTGAGGTGCATTTGTAAAATATTTGCCCTTTCCCCCTGGAAATTCCATTAAAAGTCACCATTTTGTTCAGCCACAACTTTATTTAATCACTCTGATGGCCTGGGATGTGTGTTTTAAGATCTGCAGAAAATTTCCTTTATATTTTTAATGGTTTCATTCTATACAATAAAAAAAGATTCATGATGTGTTACCTGGATACATAAAGATTTCTATGGAACAAAATATTTGAGAACATCCTCTTTTAAATAACTAAATCAGACCAGCTTTTATCTCTAGCTCCCCAGCTACCTCCCTGCCCCATCAGAAAAATCTCTGGTGGAGGCTGGACCCTGCCAGCTGCTGGCTCTCTGCTAGGAAAACCCACCTTTGCAAGGCTTCCATCAGGAAGTTCCAGTAAAACCCACACAGTCCTGAAGAATACCCAAACTGCATCCAATCAATATTTCTTGCTGGAAGTTTTTTTTCTTCAGAGCATTTTCAGCCATTCCTATTGATCTTACCGTGACTTAAATCCTGTGACCGTCCTCTGGCAGGTCTATGACAAAATTTGCCTGAAGAGCAACTTGCCTTTCCCCAGTTTGGTTACTGGGAGCCTAAATCCTGCCCCAGGCAGGGCCAGTTCCCCAGGCAGGTGGAGTTAGCCCACACCAGTCAGAGAAACTTATTGTGATTAACTAGTTAACACTGTTTAATTAAATAGTGTAATAATTGCTGACACTTTGCTTTTTCACCCAAAAGCTCAGTGTCCCTCATCCAGCATTATTCCTTTTTTCACTTGTGGCCTCGGGCCACCTGTCACTGCAGGGGTTTATTGTCACTGTGCCAGAGTCCCCAGGCAGTGCTCCACGCACCAGGACATGAGGAAGACAGGCAAAGGCCATGGGGACAGACACACCTGAGGAAGCAAATCCAGCAGCCTCTCTGCTCAGCAGCACAAGTCAAGTCCCAGGAATGGGTTAAGTTGGTCTTCTGCTAGAGAGGCAATTCCACAACTTTGTGCCCTCTGTACAAGGATTGATTAGAAAGCCCTCTTGGATAAGCAGGATCAAAACAAGTAATTTTTATGTCAAGTGGCTAGTGACAAATCATGTTTTAAACACTTTTATTCAAGTTTTTATTAAAATTGATGTTTAAAAAGTTCTTCTGAGATTGCAACATTGTGAAAATTTACAACAGCTGGGAAAGTGAAAACACCCAGTTTATGTTAAGTGAGTTTTGGTTCTTAGAGATAAAAAATACGTAATAAAAATGAAAAGGAAAGGCAAACGCATTTAAACTTAGTTCTATTTTAATAAATTTAAGGTTGTTATTGTAGTAGTAGTGTTGGTTAAGACAATTCTATCTTGAATGGTTCTCTCAATATATAACACTAAACCTTCAGTTCTGCTGTATTTACTACCCTCTAAGTTTGATTTTATGTGAAGCAGCTGACACTGAAGTGCTGATATCTTGGTGTTCAATTAAAGTAAGGAATAAGAAACACAACAGTGTGGTTTTCACAGTCTCAAGTTAGAGTAATCCAAGACTCTTTTTATGTTCTCCTGCTAAAACTATAATGAGGGACTATGGTGCTCTACACTCACTAGCAAGTAATCTGTGCAAATCATCTTGCTCTTAGGATCATAACAGCATTTGAAGTCATTTATTGATTCAATCCTGCTAGCAAAAGGGACTTCTACAGCAAAAGCTCTCACTGCCTGCACTCTTACCCCAAACAGGTGACAAATGGCAGGAATGTCATAGGGAGAAGCTCACTTTGTAGTTGCTGATTCTGCAGCATCATCCAGCAATTCTCAGAAATCAGGGAAACTATTCAGGTGCTTAAAGTAAAGGCCATGTTTAGTTGATGACCTTATTTTTTTTCTGCAGCTGTCTGTATGGCAGATAGGTAACAATATTTTACACTTGGGCAAATTGAAGTTGGTTGTTTTTATGGAGAAATCCTATGGCATTTCCATAGTATTCCACTTCCAAATCAGATTTTACTAGAAAATCCCTCTAATGTAGGATAAATCCAAGCACAGGAGCATTTGTTCTGTAACAGGGCTCTCCATCACTTTGTGCAACTGGCTTCATTCCTGGAGGGGATGGGGGTAGGGAAAGCTCTGAAGTCCCCTTGCTGACTCCTGAGCACCTTTCCAGGTGTGCCAGGAGGAGTCTGAAGGGACCACTGGATGGAACCAGCAGAGTTCCTCTGAAGGGACAGCCATCTCTGCCATCTCTGAGTGCCATCGTCATCCTCCAGCACTATCCCAAATCCCCCTGGTATGGAATGCAGGAGCACCATGGATGGTGAGGCATGGTGAGCAGTGGATGAGTGCTTCAGGCAGGGCTGTCTCTCACAGGGCTGGTAGGGGCACCCCTCTTTTGAAGCTGTTGGACTCTGTTTTACAGGAAATCATGAAATCCCCTAAGTGGCTCCAGCACTGTGTAGCTGATTACTTTGAAGACTGTCTGAAAATTCTCCCTGTAATACTTTTAAATGACTAGCAGCTCCTCTGTTTGAATGACCAAAATACTTTCTAATGGCTGGTGGAGGAGCCTTCTCTCCTGTTTGGAGTTAATCCCCTCAGAAATTAGGGCAGTGCAGATTACCTTTGGAGAGGAGAAAGCTGCAAAAACGTCCAAATTTACACACACAAAGCATGTGGGATGAGACATACTTTGAGCTGGTGTAACATTCTTGATGTGACATGGTATTCCTACTCTATTTAAGTAATATTCATCTCTCCCCTAAATCCTCTGGCAGAAATAAGTCCTGTTCAACACTCTATTCTTAGATTTTTGTCAGGCTTTTTTTCCTTCTCATTTTTCTCATTAGACTGACATGGTTTTGTAGTCACAGGAGCCAGTTTTGCTTCTAGTCACAGAAAGTAAATGGCCTTGCACGTGACCCCTGTGGACATGGAGCGCTGGAGCAGACAGTGCTGTCCCTCACAGCTCCCACAAAGGGTCCCAGCACACTCTGGGGCTCAGGGTGTCCCCCTGGAGCCTGAGTGTGCTGATGGCATGCTGGGGGGCTTCTGCAAACTGCATTTGCTGTAGAAAATAGGTGAAGGGCAGAAAAGAACCTGGATGTAAAGAGATGCAAAAAAGCAAAAGTAGAGAGATGCTAAAATGCTCACATCTCTGCTTCCAGCACAGTGACCTTCACTGTGGAGCTTCTATCTCAGAGCAGCTCATAAAAACAGGCTGGCAACTGCCACCCTGGTTGCCTTTAAAATGTCACTGCTTTAACATCAAATCAGGAGGTATAATTGCCTTGTTTCTGCCTCCTCCCCACCCCCCATAATTCCAGTCCTGATCAGGCCCAAAACAATCCCTGTTTTGGGACTGATCAAATATGAACACCATATTTGTGTTCCTGGAAGGAGTTTGCAAAAGGTCGTAAAACCTGCAAGTTCAGAGGGCTGGATTGTTTTCAATATACACAATATACAATTTCCCATTTCCCATCTCCAAGCAGGGACTGCACTGCCTTGAAGTTATTCCAGGATCCAGGTGATAGAAGTCTAACACAGTATCTCAGAAATGGCTGATTGGTGTCATATGAGGAAATTCAGGGTTAAAACTGGCAGACTGTGCTACCTTTTTGGTTTATTTATCCTCACTCTGGACAAGTGACATTTCCAGCACAAAACTCTATTTAACTTTCCATGAAACTGATTAAGGTGAAAAGCATGTTTCTGCATTCTGGCCAGGCTCACTTTATGCAGCCAATGCATTTTTAATTAACTTTAGTTTCTACTTTTGCTTTCTTATCTGACATTCTTTGTTAAATGATCTAACAGGATGAGACACTTGTGCAGAAACATATGGAAACAGAGGACAACATATTCATAATAATGCAACAAAATCTCACATTCTAGTACACCATGCTTACAACAAAACCAAAGACAGTAAGAAAGGCAGGTTATTCCACACTGTAAAACATACCTGAAATTTATAGCATATAGCCTGTTTTAATAAAAGACATGGTGCTGGCTGCCCAACAGACTGGAGCATAAGATGGCATGAGAAGAAAACATGTAAAAATTGTCATCTGTCAGGTCCATCAGCACATGGGGGCTGGCATTTGGCAGCTCAGCCTGCAGCAGATGGGAGCTGCTGCTCCTCCACTGCTCAGTGCAACCCCTGCCTACCAAAGGGATTGAGCAATTTATTGGGAAGAGCTTGAGTGAGGTGGATCACCCAGAGGCTGAGAGAGGAGTAAAAGCCAACTCAGCTCAGTCTTGGGAATTAGAAAAAATACTCTGCTTTGCAGAAGTGTGCTAAGTGCAGGGTAGCAGCCAAAATTCCACATTACCAGGAGAAGCTCCGACTCCAAGATGTCCCAGCAGTGCCCAACAGAATGTAGGTGCATTTTTCTGACTCTGAAATGTCTCTACCTACACACTGTGGTTACTTCCTGGGAGTAAAATGTTTAACATATACCAAGATCTTTAGAAATAATATTAGATCACCATATCTAAGTCCAAGAGAGAACAGCTCTGAGTTTGGCAATTCCTTGTATTTCCCACTGTGCTCACAGATACTCATAACATCTCCCACATAGAAAACCAACATATATTTGATCTCAGAGAACTCCCAGCACCTCATAAGGAAAGAAATCCATGTAAGCAACCAACAGATCTGCAGCAAACTCTTAAACATTGAGGCATCTCAGCTCTGCAAGTGTTTCTGTGACCTGCAATATAAATGTCTCAACAATCTCCAAATGTAAAGGGGGAGGAGAAGTACCTGCTGTGCAATATTATAAAGAAAAGTATATGTTCTCCCATGTGTAAAACCAGGGAGTTTGCATTGCTTTTTAAAAAAGCTAAGATTGTTTTGTCTTTCCTGTACATTATTTGCATTGCCAGGATCACATCACGCTGGGCTCTCCACTAGGATGAAGCTAGAAAATCTAAAGGATGAGAAATTCAAGTCACATCTATCCAGTTCTTTGAGAGAGATTCAATGAGTGACTGGAGAATTAGTATAATTACCTCTACATCACAGATACTAAGCAAATAAAGCCTGATTAGTAGAGGTGGGGAAGTGAGTTTTATTTGCTTAGGATACATGGTTTATTTTCCTTTCCTTATTTTTTTAAATAATAAATACTTTATAAACAATTAGAAGGAAAACAATTACCATTAGAAAGTCATCTCTTGCATCCCTCTGGTCAAGCTGAAGCTAAAGCTGGCAGAAGGGCTGTAGCTTAAGTTAATGGTTGAATTAGGTTTCCTGGTGTGGCTGCCAGGCAGCTCAGGAATGAGCCACTGTGGGTGAGAGGAACCTGCTCCTGCAGAAGGCAGGGAGCAAGCTGAGCCAGCAGGATTGCAGCATCCTCTGCACAGTGACGGCCTCTGACTCCTCACCAGCTGCAGGGGCAGTCCTCCTGCGCTCATCTGTGGGCCTTCCACCAGCACCCATTGTATAAGATCTGTTTAACACAAAATGCATTTTATTTTATGTAGATCTCTATTTATATAGAGAGACATGGTGTCTCTATGTAGATATGTGGTACTCAGAGTAGTTGTGCTTTAAATGATTTATAACATTTTCTATATTAAATACCCTTATAAATGGCACTTAAGCTGTGAGAACATGAGGGGATGCTCCAGGTGGATGTGGGTTACTGCAGCTGGCAGTTTGGGGTTTGAGCCCATAGCACATCAATGTGCTGTGTCTTTAAATCATGGGTGAGTGAGACAGCAAGAGAAAAGGTGTTGACAGTATGAATCTGGTGAGTTGGTAAAGCCTAAATCATGGCCTTTGTTAAGTCAGTGTGACCAGGAAATGTACAGAAATCCCATCTTTCCAATTCATGCTAGAGCACAAAAGATCAGAGTGCTAGGAAAATTTCAAGTGAACCAAGAATCTTATAGCACACATAAAACACATACAACATGGGAAATCATATTGGGTGCAAATATGTGGACTGATAGCACAGAAAAACTTCTGGGTATTCAATTAATTTTCCTTTACAGATTAAGAATACATTTACATTTTTTAAGGAACTGTCTGCAGCTTCTCTCTGCCTAAACCACAAAAACCTATCCACTTAATAAAAGAATGCAACACAACTCATCGAAGCCAACAGTCTCAAAAAGCATCCATTAATTTTGGATGCTTCTGGTTTCAGATGTCTCTCTTAATGAGCTTGAATGTAAACACACTCTTAATAATTCTGCCAGAACTGAGCTAATAAGTCAATGTCTTCGTTTATCAAGTGAAACACCTGACCTCATGCTGTATGGATGAATCAGATGCTCTGACTTAATCATTTATATTACTTTTTTTATTTTATATGAAAAAGAAGGAGAATTTGGCCCCAATTCCCTGTTGTGTTCTCGCTCCTCTCAGCAGCTGTGGCTGTGTGAGAAGGCCTGGCTGGAGCAGCCTGGCAGAGAGGGGCTCATCCCACACCCCCATCCCAGCCTGCATTTGTGGGGAAGCAGAAGGGAAGGGACAGGAGGAGAGTTTGCAGTTTGCAGATAACCTTCCACTGGCCACATACCTCTTCATTCTGTTGGTGATCCTTACCCACTGCCAGGGGGCTGTGAGGGACCATGGCTCCCAAGTGACACCTGGAATGACTCTTTGCTCCAAGCAGGGTCAGCTACCTGCTGCTGTGTCCTCACTGTGGTTACAGAGCTGCATGGCTGGGGGGGTTTGGCATAGCCTGCTGACACATCAGTATTTTATGGTAGGAAGGACTCAGGCTGAAGGAAAATCCATCCAGAAAATGGAACTGCTTGTCCCCAGAAGGAGAGGAACTGGCCAGTGGGGCTGTGTCGGGCAGATGCTGGCACTCAGTTATGAGAAGCTGGGTTCAGAGCTCCAGGCACCAGCCTGGGAAACTGAGGTGTGAGGGAGGGATGCCTTCAACTTCTGGCTGGCAAGGCTAGAACACACTCCTGGCCAGGATGAATTTTCTCATGGGTAATTTTCCTGCAGCACATGGCCCTAAAGGAATTTTTTTTCCAAAGAAGAAAGAGTTGCAGAGCCCCAAAGGATGAAAACCATCCAGGAAGAGGAGCCTCTCCCCATTCTCCAGAGAGTCTGTGACACTAAAAGACTTAGGGAGATACTGCCATAAAAAAAGGAATGAATATGGAAACTAAAAGGCAGATCATTCTTGATTCCACATCCTTCATGTGCAGATTCTGATGTTTTTTCTCAGTGTTCTGAGGAAAATGAAATTAAAAATAATTATTTCTCACTTCCCTTATCCAAAGATCTGAACTGGTTAACTTCTGACAGGTCAGCCTTTTGTACAGATTCCAGTAAGAAACACCAAAACCTAACCTCGGCAGCTCATTTGGTAGGTCTGGATTAGAAGCTGTGCATTACAGAGTGGTAATTAATAATTTTCATCAGACAGGAGTTTGTTAGGTGTGAAAAGGGTGGGCAGAAAACACTGGCTGTAGACAAAGCCCAATGCTCAGAAGAGGTATTTAACATATGGGAAGATGGATTCAAGGAAAATAACAATGACCACTGCAGAAATACACAAGTCTCAGCAATTAATCTACAAAAGCATCCTGGAAGAGTCTGAGACAAAATGTCTTAATTAAATGAACCTTTAGAGGTGAGCAAATGGTTCTAACAAAGAGTTTCACAGACAAATAGTTACATTTGCAGACTTTTAGAGAAAAACTGCTACACACACTTGTTCAAAGTGGCTGGGGATGAGCACGTGTCTGACTGCAGGTGCTGCTCCTGCAGGGATAACACATAGATACCAAACCTCAAACACATTAACATGTTTCTCCCTTCCTGGTCTCTTTTCTGGGTGAGAGTCCTGGTGCTTGGATGTGACTTTGCTGAGATTAAACCCTCTACACAGTGCCAAATGTTGAGCAGAATGCTTCTTCCCCAAGCTGCGCCTCAGCCATGTGCAGCTCTCTGCAGGCAGCCACCCCAGGGAAGTGAATTCCATCCCATCAAGTGAATTCCAGTGGGATTGGGCAGGACAGGCTCCACAGATGCTGGGAACTCATTTGGTTTCTGGGACTCGGGATTTATGGGTGACATTTGTGAGGCTTTGCAGGGCGGTGGTCCCAGGGCTGGGGGTCTGCAGCTCCAGGAAGGTCCTGCCCAGGCCAGGACCCAGAGCCTGCTCAGAGCCTCACCTGCCTGCAGTGCATTGCAGCCACACAGGGGGAAGATAAATGTTTCATGAGCAGAAAGGTATTTGAAACAAACAGTTACAACTTCATAAAAATTTTAGAATTCAGATGTTTACAGATGCCTAAATGTTAAGGCTTTCACTTTACTAATATGAGATTAATCCACTACGTAAAAATAGACATTTGTTTAAATAAATTGACCACCCTGCTAGTTAGAGATTTCCATTGTTCAGAAGGTCTGCCTTATTTTGATCTTTTTTTAGGAGATAATCCTCATAATCCTGTATAAAGTTGACCACAATACGTGTTCTCTCTTAGAGCTCTGCATTCAGCTGTCATCCTGCTGCCACTCACTAGTTTTGGCTGCTGTGGAGTTCAGGTTTTCAGGAGGAAGCTGTGAAGAAGTTATGAAGATGTTGACTGTGGTGATACCCAGAATGGATTCAGCCACAATACTGATTTTTACTAATTACTAATACAATGTTAGCAGATGAGCACTGAGGACAAATCTAAGCACTGATTGAGTTCTCTATCCCATCAAAAGCAGTGTTTGCTTAGAGGTGGGTGTGCATTTGCAGTCCATTCCAAGTTAAACCAGTGTATGTGGAAGCTCAGCCTGTCTCCTGTCCGCTCGGCTGTCTGTCTCTGCTGGACACGCGTAGGATGGTTTGGGGGCAGCCTGCGCTGAAAGGACGAGACTGGACTCCTCAGTTATTTGGTTTTTCAGACTTGTTTATTATCTCTTATCTACAAAATTTTCCTCTGCCCAGCCGGGATCTGGCCAGCAAGGCAGCCACAAGCACTCTGACTGCCCACGGGGTGGCCGTGTCTTTTTATAGTGAAAACTACGTACAATATATTTACCTTTTATCCCCAGTACCTTTCACCCTTGTTAGTAAGGGCACCTTCACCATGACCCAGTCCACAAGTGCCAACGTCACTACAAAAGATGGGTGACAAGAAGGACCACAAGGCAGGTCTTGAATTCTCCATCTTGTCTCCACAAACCCTCCTGTACCAAAACTCTAAAATCTACATTTCACCCTGTAAATGTGTCATCCCTGCACCATTTAAACTTGAGTGATTCCCAGGTCCCCACACACAGGTGGCACATCCCTAGAAGGATCAAAGTCAAGCCACCAGGCACTTTTTGCAATATCCCAGGACCCCCAAGCCCCCCAAGGGTTCTCTCGGTGACTCAGAGCATCCGAAGTGATGTGCTGAGTTCCCACAGTTTCCCAGTTTTTATTCAGTGTATGAAAGCTCGACATGTGACTCTTTCTGCTTATCTACTTTTGTTGCATCTTCCCCAGCAGCGCAGCCTCCCTGGGCCGTGCTTCACTCCTTGGGAGGAGTCCCCTGGCCAGAGGGTGGCGGGGGGAGGAACCCCTGGCCAGAGGGTGGCGGTGGCACAGAGGGTGGCACTGGGAGGGCTGCCAGGAGCGGGCACAGTGTGCCGGGCACAGAGGGTGGGTGTGGGAGGGATGCAGGAGCTGCACTGGGAGGGCTGCCACAGAGGGTGGCACTGGGGAGGGATGCCAGGAGCGCTCTGTGTGCCGGGCACAGAGGGTGGCAGTGGCACTGGGGAGGACTGCCAGGAGCGCTCTGTGTGCCGGGCACAGAGGGTGGCGGTGGCACTGGGAGGTGCCAGGAGCACTGTGCCGGGCACAGAGGGAGGGGGGCTGCCAGGAGCGCTCTGTGTGCCGGGCACAGAGGGTGGCACTGGGGAGGGGTGCCAGGAGCGCTCTGTGTGCCGGGCACAGAGGGTGGCACTGGGGAGGGCTGCCAGGAGCGCTCTGTGTGCCGGGCACAGAGGGTGGCACTGGGGAGGGCTGCCAGGGCACGGGGGTGGCGGCACTGGGGGAGGACTGCCAGCGCTGTGTGCCGGGCACAGAGGGTGGCGGGGCACTGGGAGGGGTGCCAACCCTGTGTGCGGGCACAGAGGGTGGCACTGGGGAGGGCTGCCAGGAGGCGCTCTGTGCCGGGCACAGAGGGTGGCACTGGGGAGGGGTGCCAGGAGGCACTGGGAGGGCTGCCAGGAGCAGGGCTGCCAGGAGCAACCCCGGCTGGGCACAGAGGGTGGGCGAACACAAACCCGCCTGGGCTGCAGCCCAGCCCCTGGTATTTCGTGGAAAATCCTTTCCTTAGAATTTCTTCTCCTGAGAAGTCTCAAAGGAAAAGAAAAACAATAATCATCTGGTGCTGTGGAATGCAACGGGTACATCTTTGATTGGTCTTATGTGGTTGTTTTTAATTAATGGCCACCCAGCTGTGCCTCCGAGACCAGCTCCTGACAGCCAAAATATCTCCAAAATGTATTCTAAAGTCAAAACCCCCATGAAAATGCCATCTGTGTTTTCTTCCTGTATGGCACACATGGCTTCTGCTATAAACACCATCCCAGTTTTTCAAAGGAGGCTTTGAATGGGAAACTTCTGGATTGGATTTCAAATCATAACCTCACCTTGCTTCATCTTGTCCTGATTACCAGAATTACACTATCTGCTTCATAGAGTATCCTCTTGCCTTATGGGTGATGATTCTGTCACTGTCATATTTTCTGGAAAAATCCCCTTGCCCAGGATTTCTTCTCCTGGGAAGCTGAGAAGCCTCAGAGAAAAAGGAAACCAATATTATCCCATTTGCTTCTCCTGCGTTGTACTGCTTTGGAATGTGGTTGGAGATAGTTTATCCAATGTGTGAATTGTTTTAACTTAATGACCAATCAGGGTCCAGCTGTGTTGGGACTCTGGAGAGTCACCAGATTTTCATTAGTATCTTGTTAAGCCTTCTGTAAGTATCCTTTCTCTATTCTTTAGTATAGTTTAGTATAGCATTCTTTAATATCATATAATATCATAAAATAATAAATGAGCCCTCCAAGAACATGGAGTCAGATTCATCATTCCCCCTCCATCTGGGGACCCTGAAAATACCACAATGATTCCTCACTGCTGCTTGTGATTTTCTACAAAACCTTTCCTTTTCATGAAATGTGTATTTTAAAGTCCATCTTCATGGCCTTGTTTTGTGGATTAGAAAAGCCAAGTCATACAGGCAGGACTGGTCGGCTGATTAGACTATGGTGAAGTTCATGGCAGTAAATCACGTGGTTATTGAAAATTCTGATAAAAACAAGCAATATTTTTTTGCATTAGGAAGCTGTTCTGTTGTCTGTAGGTTCTCTGTCAACGTGATACCATGAAGCCAAAAGCAGGAAAGCAGAGGCCTGAAATTGGCGATTATGGCTAAAAGGACTCAGGCACTGAGGCCAGGGTGGCCCCTCCAGCACTGCTGATATGAAACCTCCAAAATATCTCACCTTTTCAGGGTTAAATGAATAACCAGATACTACTAAAAAAGCAGGCAGTCTTCTCCTCTAATGTGACTACTGTAAAGATTTACGTTTTTAAGACACTGTCATATGTTCTTTGTTTTTCTTCCAAGATCCTTTTTCTTGTTTTGGTGTACTTGGATCAACCTACACATCCAGCCACAGCTGCTGGCAGTCATGGCAGTCATCTTTGACCTTCTCCTGAGAAACAGCTGATAGCTTTCCAATTCCTTGGCTAATGGTAGACTTTAAGCTAAGACTAAAATGTTCATCTGATTGCATTTGAACTTGGGGCTTACTCAGGTAAAAAAAACAAGTTGCACTTGTGACAAAGACCTGCTTCCAAAAATACTGAGCAAGCTACAACTTTCTATGCTATTGAGCTGTACTGCACTGAGAATTTCACACTCCACCACACTGAAAACAACTTTTGTAGTTCATGAAATGTAAATACCATAGCATGAATTTCTATAGATATGTGATCAGAAATTGTAGGCTGTGGAAAAGGTCATATTTACAAAGTTAAATTTGTTGCCCAACCTAATGATTCACCTTTTAGTCTACAAATACATTATCCTACAATTTTAAAAAATTCTCCGAAGTTATTGATAAGCTTTAGTATAACCTTGATAATATATGAGGGTATTTTACACAAGTGAATGTTTTGGATGTGGTAATTCCACTATTAATTATAGAAATGTTTGCTTACAAATCTAGAATAGCAACTGTCCTAAAACTATCCTTTATTAGCTCTCTGCCTACATTCTGTGCAGCTGTACTTTGCCATTGCACTCAAAATAAATAGGAGTATGCTGCAGTACAAGTTAATGAATAAATGACGAATTACTAAAACTGTCTGACCAAATGATTCAATCTCTTCATCATGAATCAGAAATTCTACTTATGTTTCTTCATCGTCTGCATTTGCTTGTGTATGCTCCCTCAAAGCATGCTCTTTAGTTATCACTGTTATTACACACTTTAATGGTTGGTTAGATTTGTCAGATTTCTGCAAATTCAATGAAATGCCAAGCAGAGAAAGCACACGAAAACTCTGTGTTCAGAGTTGTTTCTACTGAAGAATTATTTCTTTCCACATTTGATTTGTGCTGGTGTTTAGAGACAGAGGAAAGGAGGAAGGTGTTCCTGATGCCCACGCTGCCAAACTGAACACCAGGTTCATGTCTTGGACTCAGCAATGGTTTTGGTTTTATCCCTGTCTTTGGACGGAGGTTTTGTGAGTTGAGTTTAACAATCTCTGTGAAGAGACTGCACCTTATCTCCAGGACAAAGAGCTACATAAACCTTTGGTTTAGTTAAACAGCAGTGCTGGGGATCCATTCTTTGATTAGGATCCTGTGGAAATACCAGCTTGGAGTGGCATGGAGAGTCTGTTATTTTCCCCCAGCTGCTCATTGTTATCAGTCACCTCTCATGGCTGATTTTCTGGAATTCTCTGGCAGGTGCCTGATGGGCACTGTAGCATTTGTGTTTGAAAAACTTGCCTCGCTTGTGCCCATAATTAATTATTTCTAGAACTTTGGTTGATGCTTTTCTCCTTAACCCAAGAAGCAAATTTTTCTTCCATTCCAGTAACAAACCCCGAGTACATTTTATATAAATGTTATTACTGACCTCTGTTCTCATTGGGAACTGCTGGAATCTCCTGCTCATGGAATTGAATGCCATTCAGTGAATGGCTCCTTTCCCCAGCTATCTTAGCAGGAAAAGCCTTTCAGGGCCCCAGACATGGCTAACTCCCACTAGGGCCTTCTTCCAGCTGAGGATGAGTCGGGAATGCACAGGGATGCACGTGTGGAGCTGCAGCCCCTGCCTGCAGCAGTGAGGGCCCACTGGACCTGAGCAGGTGGGACACAGCAGGTGGGGGCAGGCAGATTTAGGTCATTTCTTCCAAGCTCTTATACCACATTTGTGTGGTTCTAAGCAGTGGCAGGCAGGTAACAATCTCCTTCCTCAGGGAACAGGAAGGGAAAAGCCTCTGTGATGGAGATGGAGAACTTCAAAGGCTTCATTTCAGCTCCTTCATCTTACACTCCTTCTCACCTCGCAGTACCTAATCACAGCATCCATGAATCAGCTCTGCCTCAGGGTCACCATCTCCTCTGTTCCTTGCCCCTCTGCAGATGAGAGCCTCTGCACCTTTCCTGGGGATGGACACTGCTCACTGCTGCTGCTGAGGAATGGACCTTGCTCGTCTCACACTGGCTCCCTTTCCCCTGGTCATCACCTGAGTGCATTTTTATACCTTATTGAAATGCACAAAAATGCACTGTCCAATTTGACAAAACTTCCAACTAATTACAAAGTACTTTTTGCAATTTCCTCTCTAATATCCTTTTGAAAGTTGCCCTGTTTTCTTCCTCTTTGAATGCGTATTCAGAGCAGGCAGATTTGTAGGCACACAATAAGAAGTTGATTTTGAAAAGAGGTAAATAAATTGCACTGGCTGGAAAAGGGTTTCTTGCTGCCCTTTTATTATGATGTGCACAGAACTTGCTACGAATTCTTTACTTTGCATTTCTATCACAAAGATAAATGAAATTGTCAATCCTGTTCACATTTCCTTTTGATGGCTATATAAAAGTAATAGTCAGGGTGCCAAAAAAAGCTTTCATTAATTCTTCTATTTATTAAGGTGAAAGGAGGACTGTTTTGCAAACAAAGAAGAATAAACAAACCGTGGTGAATGTCCCCTCTTTTTCTAGAGAATATACCTTCTTTATTCCTAACTTTAGAATGACTTTGAGCAGTTTTAAAATAGATAAAAAACTTCTTGATTTCAGATTTCTGTAGCTTCATCTCAGTATTCACCCCTGCAACACTACACAGGGTAAGTAAAATGTTCTATGGTAATGCTGAAATTTAATCCAGGGAAAAAGAGCACACTTTCAAAACAGGAAAAAGAAGAGAGAAATTCTTGTACTCGTTCCACAGAGATATCTGATATTAAGGAAAATAAAATCAAACAAAAACAAAACAAAAACCCACCCCACTCTGCTTTTTATATGTGATAGATATAGATATCAACGTCATTCCTTCAAAACCATCTTGGGAAAAGAAGCCCTCATAAATCACATTTATTAGGAGCAGTGTGGAGCAGAACCAGCCCTGTGTGCTGCCATGGAGCCGACCCAGGGCCTGCCCCAGCTCCGCCTGCCTTGGCAGCGCCCCCAGGGCAGCTGGAGCTGCTCCAGGGTGGCACACAGCGCCCGCAGTGCGCTGCCAGACTCTGAGCACCTGGGCACAGGGACGGGTGCGAACAAGAGCAGGAGCATGGGGAGGGCACAAAGCCCCTGGGGAGGCAGCAGAAAGCTGCACTGCAGGGGAAGGTCGTGGGGAAGTGACACGGGCACTGCCCTGGCACGAGACACCCTCTGAGATGGGCACCAGGGCAAGGAGAGCTGGGGTCCCTCAACAGGCAAGAGGGAGAAACAGATTATTCTTTGCAGATGGGGGTGAATCTGCCTGCAGATAGGGTTAATTCTTTGAGTCTCAGAAATTTATTTGGTCTTTGGCCCTTTACTTTTTTCATAGCATTGCTTATTTTATTATTCTATTCTATTGTATTCTATTCTATTCTATTCTATTCTATTCTATTCTATTCTATTCTATTCTATTCTACTTTGTTCTATTTTTATTTTATTTTATTTTATTTATTTTCTCCATATTTTATTTTATTTTATTTTATTTTATTTTATTTTATTTTATTTTATTTTATTTTATTTTATTTTATTTTATTTTCCCCATATTTTATTTTATTTTATTTTATTTTATTTATTTTCCCCCATAGTTTTGTCACTGCTTGCAGAGAAATGGGATTTGTTAGATTTTGAAAAAACAGCAAGCCCCAAGAGACAAATGAATCTTCAGAAACTCCGATAAATAAGATGGGCAGATTTGAAAATCACACCAAGTTTAGCAGTATCATTGTAACTTCCTGGTGCCTGGGAAGTATTTGAGCAGAGAGTTTGTAAATGTCCAGATGAGGAAGAAATCTCTTCCTCTGAAGGACAAGATGAGGGCAATACTTCCCTGAACATGAAACATGAAATCTCTTCCTCTGAAGGACAAGGTGAGGGCAGTACTTCCCTGAAATCCATGAAGCAGGATCAAGACACCAAAGTTGTCTTTGTCCTTCCTATGAGCTGCAAAAGGTCTCAGGACAATCAGTCCCATAATTTTATTGTTTAAGTGTGGAGTTTAAAACCCCTGACCTTTTATCACATCTATTTAGCTCCATATCCATTGCTCAGGAAAAAAATTAAAAATGAGATGGATATTCTGTGCTTGGCAGAGAAATGCAGTGCTAATTCATTTTCTGGCTACAACAATCCAACTGTGTTTAGCTTTTCCTTCCTGCATTCACTTCTAAATCTGCCTCCTCTCTTCCACTGCTCCTTACACACATTAGCATCTCTATGTGTTTATGTGTCACTGTAAATCTTCAGAGTCATCTTTTACCACAGTTCTTATTAGTATAGACTAGATAAGACTTTCTGCAGAGGTTGGAGTTTTCGGAGTCTGAAACTCGTGCTGGTTTAGCTGTGGTTCAGCCTGCCCTGGACGTGCCCATACAGCATTCACTGCCAGGCACTCAGAGGCCACAAAGGCTGATATTGACTCTGCTGCTGCCGCAGCTGTGTGTGATGTTACTCACAGCCAAAGCCCCAAGCCATCTTCCTACTCCACTTTGAAGGAATCACTCTCTTTATCAGTGCAGGAAACAAGCAGCTTGTCTGCTACAACATTGAGAAACCTCCCCTTCCATCTCCTTCCCTCCCTCAGCTACAATATGAACATCAGATATGGGAGAAAAATAACACTGTGTTTCCTGATGCAATTAATTTTACAATAGTTCAACTTTAACACCTTTGGACATAAGCACAAATGGGAAGAAAAATTAAAGCTTAGATTCACAAAGCCATGAAAACAGCAGTAAACATCCAGCAAAAAAATGTTTCCTTATCACCTGCAAGCAAAGGATTTAGCCACTGGGAGATGTTTTAAAACCAATTATTTTAAAACCTACATAAACACTTTTTCTGATTCCATGGGAAAATCATATCCAGTTCCAAAGGCTTCAGGAAAACCAGGCATAAAAGCTTGAGATCTTACTTGAAAACAAGAGGTATCTGAAAGTGCAGCCTTCCCTAGGGAAGCCAATTTAAATTTCAAGTTTTAGAGGAAGCAGAAAGACAAAACCTCAGAACCAACCCTCTCCTTGTATCAAACCCAGCTGTTATTAAAGATTAGCCCCAGGTTTCCATCAGAGCCTGCTGTGACAGACACAGTGCCACCCAGTGCCACCCCTGTGCTGGGGACACGGCTTTGGCAGCACCTGTGCAAGTGCTGGGCTGACAGAGAAGATGGGCTCAATCAGATCAGCCTCTCATTTCTCCAAAGCAGAGACATCCCTCTGTTTGTTTGCACAGCCCAGCATTAAAAGAAGCTTTCACTGTGGTGAAAATGTCAGCAGGCAAGAACTGAGTCCCTGGAGCTTTCCCAGCTAGATTGCTTTTCCTCCCCACCCCTTCACCCCTGCTTTTTTTTTTTTTTCCTTTTCATTTTGGATTTTTTCCCCCATGACACTTAAAAATGATATAAATATTATAGGCTAGTTTCTGCTGTCCTGAAGTAATAATATTGAACAGCAAAGGTGTTTGTGTTTAAGAACACAGGACTTTCAGCAGCTGCTTGGCTGAATGTTGTGTGCTATGCAAAGCTCTGCAATATTTCCAGTAGTGCCTTATAATGTCAGCCTTTGGAGTATGATAAGGTATCTCTGTGGTTTCATATTGCATCCAGTGGAAATCCAGCATACAAATGACTTGCTTGGGAATATTCTACACAAAATTACTGAGATTTTTAAGCTCTTTCTGCTTTTACTGAGGGAGTGAAATAGATTATATGGTATTGAAGCTTTTTTTTTTTTGGAAAGTTTTACTTTTTGAAAAGATCATTTAAGGAGGAGTGTTATATTTATGGACTATCATATATTTGTGCTCCTGTACATTCCCCTCCATCATGCAGAAGGAAGGGCAGCACATCAGGTCAGCAAAAATCAGGTCTGTTTGGTAATAATGCTATTTCCAGACCATGCAACTACCAACCCATGTGAGATTTTACTGCAATATCACTCTCTTGCCTGCAGAATGGTTCTGTACCTGATGTTCAATCATTATGTTCATTAGTGGGGAAAAATCCTTCAGGAGTATCATTCTTTCTAAAAAGCCATATGCAATTGTGTGGCTAAAAAGCAGAAATGTCTTTAATTATATCAACCATGCTTGCAAATTAAAGGCATAATAACCCATCTGCATCTGTGTAAATCGGGTATTAGGCCTGAAGTCAGGATTCATTTGTGTACATCTATTCAAAAAATAAAGGAGTAAAACCCATGCACAAGCATAATGTTTAGAGTTTGTGATGGATTGGAATGATATCAAAGGGTGTCAGAACAGTACATTAGTGATCTCACACAAACAGAAAATCATGGGAGGTGCTAGATGATGGCAGGAGAAAGAGGGAAATTTACTTCCCATTTAGAGACTTTTCTCCACAAAAGCAATGTGAATACTCTCATTCAATCCCTCGTTGTGCCAAATTTGCAGGACAAGGCTTAGGAATATCTTAAAGCTGGAGTACCAAGCTGGCATCCTTCCCTGAGTGTCAAAATATCTCAGGAGAGCTCCCAGTAGCAGGCATCAATATGTTCATTTAACTTTCTCCTCCAGATCAGCCTTCAGATTCTGGCAGGGAGCTACACTCCCTCATTTCAGATGTAAAATTAAAATGTACATGAAAAGAGTTTAAACATCTATAAGGAACATCTGGAAGTCTTTCCCCAAGCCCTGAATAAGCAAAGGCTCCAGGACTGGCTCCTTTGTTTGTGTGTGTTTGGTTAAAACACACAACAGCATCAGTGTCAAACAAATGGATGTACTTGAAAGAGCTACAAGGAATTACAAAAGACTCTTGCTCTCTTTACATCAGCTCTGTGGTGCTTCCTGCTCCCTCCTCTTGTTGAAGCTGCTGCTGTAAACAAACAAACAAATCCCAGAGCTGCACAGAGGGTGTTGGAAACATCACCAGCCCCGGCTGGGGAATAAACCCAGCACTGACACTGGAAGGGGACACACACGTGCTGAGGCTCTGTGGGACTGCTCCCTCCAGCCCTGGGACAGGGCAAGGGCTGGGTGAGCAAAGCCAGATTTAATCAGGATGCTTTTGAGGACTGCTGAGGAACTGCTGCTAGGATTAGTAACTGGGCAGTAAAATCCTTGCAGTTTAACAGCAGAAAACAGAAGAGTTTATAGGAGAAAATAAACTTCTCAACTCAAAATGCATTCTACAAATACTGGGTCATTTCCTGCTGTCCTGATTTACCTGAGCACTCAGGCCCTGGTTAATCTGAGAGCAGCCCTGTCTACAGCCAGGGCTGGTGCCAGTCCCAGCCATTCCAGCTTCATCTGCTCCCCTCTGGGAATTCCACTGGGAAGCTCCATTAAGGGCTCGTGGTCCCAGTGCAGAAAATGCCCAGGGAGTAGAGAGTTCCCTCCAGCACAGATTTAAACCCTGGCTCTGTGTGTGTGTGTGTGTGTTAGCAATCAGGAGCCTTGTCCTGTCAGTGCAGTTTGTATTTTGTAGTGGTCATACATCTAACAGTAAAGTACATTTGGTTAATAGATCTGTGCCAAAGAGCACAGGAATACAAGTTATTTTTGCAAAGAAAACTTCTAAAAATAATGCTACCTCTTCTGAGAGATGCAAAGGGATATTACTGATCAAGGGTCACTGCTTCTCTCCCACTGGGACCATTTCTGTGCTTGGGGCTGGGCAGCCTGGGCTGGAGGAGACAGAAATCAGGGGAGCACATTCAATAATGACATGAGACCTGGAGGAGTTGATTCCTTGTCTCTGGGTTCTTATGCCACAAAAACAAGGAAATTTTGTTCTTTTGTTCTCTACATATTTGTTCTCCTTTTTTTCTTTTCTTTTTTTTTTTCAATGTGTGCCTGAAAGAAAATCTAGTTTTATCTGGTGTTAGACCAATTAGTACTTCTGCCTGTGGAACCCATTAGCAGCATCAACAACAGCAGATATGTTCAAAATATAAAGCTGGTCATTTCTGTCCTTTAATCTTAATTGGAGCTTTAAATCTAACACTGTTTTAATCATTAAAATAAGGCTGGAAAGAAAAGCATGAGTTTGGGGGGGTTAAATTTCTTTTATTTCCTAAGTTCTTTTCAGAAAGTTATGGTAATTATTTTTATAGTGACAAGAAGATTATTTTACTTAATTTAATACAGAAGATTAAGTTCTCAGGGAAAAAAAAATTACTGTAATGTACACAAGTGGAAAAACAATGCCAACATTTCCCTACATCATTAGAATTACTTTCTTATCCTCCCGTGGGACAATTGTGTCCTGGGATGCGTGGTAAAATTTAAGGTACAACTAAAATGTGGAGCACAGCCAAGGGTCAGATATCTGCATCCCACTCACAGCTCTAGAAATTCCTTCCCCCACCCCCTCCCCAAAATAGTTCTACTCTGGGAAGTCTCTAGGTTTTCTCCCTTATAATTAATTTTTTAGAAATTCTTTTAAATTAAGTTTAGCTGTGAACTAATGGAAATAAATTATCTCTGAAGTATATCATGGTGGTCCTGCTCCTGCAGTGTGATGATGAATGGCCAGCCTCGTAAAATAGCTGTTAATAGATTTTAAAGCCAGAGGGGAAAATTATGATCATCTAATTCTGACCTCCAGCATGGTGCGGGTGCCTGGACACCCCCTGCACCTTCTGCAGCAGGGCACAGCTGCCCATGGGCATTGCCCAGCCAGACAAGGCCAGCAGCCCCTTTGGAAAGGGTGAGGAGGACTCTCACCTGGTGAAAGTCATACTGGTCACAGCGCCATCTTACACCACATGGAAATCTGGTCTGCTTCTTGCTTTTTTTATGGTGCCATGAATCCTGTTCTCCTCCCTGACAGGGCCATTCTCTTTCTCTCTTTGCCTGAGCTTTCCTTTTGCTCTTGGATCTCCATCCCAGCAAGCGCCAGCTGTCCCTCTCCTGCCCCCAGCCCCTGTCCCTCTCCTGGTCACCATGTCCTCTGTGCTGGCTCTGCCACATCCACCTGCTGGCTCTGTTTCTAGGGACTGACATCAATATCTTGCTCAGGACAGCACAGTCTCTTTTCATCCACTTGGGGAACACTTCACTGATTATAAAGAAACCATGAACAGAGAGAAGGGATAAATTACTTAACCAATCCTCTACCAATGACTTTGTTATGTCTGCTTTCAGAATTGTGAGCACCATAACTCTCCAATTTCAAGGTTTGTGCTCTAATCAATTACTTTGAGATAGGAAACAAAGATTTTTGTTCGGGTTGCTGTATTTTCCTGCCTGTATTTCCACATCCAGGAGAACTCTGCAAAGCAGAGACCATGGCTAGCAGTGCTGATCATTACTGCTCAGAACTGCTACACTGTCCTCCTCCTACTTAAAAAGTTTTAATGCCCTGTGGGTTTTAAAGCTAATTTTTTTACTAGAAAAAGTCCAAAATGGAGTTTGAGTCCTGAGAACTTGCCAGTTTTGATTTGCTCAGCACCATTCTTTCTATTTGTGCAGGCACTTTTCACCCTGCTGGCCCAGACTATCTGTGATTCCCATTAAATAAATACACAAATAACTAACTAACTAACTAAAGCAGATCTATAGGCAGAAGATCATCAGGTTTTGTTCTAAACCAGAGGATGACAGGGACAGGAGAAATCCCAGAGTGGGCTCCACTGGCAGTCTCTGAGAGCTCTTCCCAGACACCAGGGGACCACTGAAAGAGAAGCAATTGCTGAAATCTCACCTGAAAGGCACTGGGAAGTGCCTGCAGTGTTCATTTAGTGACAGGGGTTCCTGGGCAAACACCAGTGCATGGAGCCAAGGGAAGTCACTCTTCTGCTGGCTTACTCTGATCTAAAGGGATCAAAAGTGGGATCTGAAGGATCTGAATTGGTTCTTGAGTGTGGCTTTTCTTGTTAGCACTGTACAATGCCCATTACAGCGCTGTCAAGACTTGAGGATGTGAGGGCATAAAGCAGACTTCAAGCCTGAAGAGCAAAATAAATTACTTGGCTTGGGCAGATGGAAAAGGACACTTCTTTTCTCAGCTGTCTAGCAAGCCAGGAGTAGAGTTTAGTCCAGTGAGAACAAAAATAGCCCAATAAAACCTACTGGCTGCAGCAGTACAGATGGCTTGTACCATCTCCTAAGCCATTTACTTTTAGAAGCTGAAAAATGGCAGAGCTGAAATTTTAGGTGAACATTTCCCTGCAGGTGATCATTGTAGTGAGAAGTGTTAACTCAGGCTCTTGTCTTGCATCCCTTCTCTCAGTGTTTTAACACCTCAACTCTCCTGCCTCCTTGTCTCCCCAAAAGACCTTGAGGAGCACTAATTGCAGGGATTCATTTCAAAATCTTGCAGTACATTGTTCCTGCCCTCAGAAACAGTTGCTGATTATCACTTTCACAAATATTTACTGCATTCTGATTCTTGAATAGAATATATTATGAAAATCTCCATATGCCCAGGCACAGCTTGACTTAGTGGGTGAAAGACAACGACTCTATTTTGGATTCACACTGCTGAGAGAAGAACACTTACTGTATTGAATTCCTACGTCACTTCAAATTGCCTTTACAGATAATAAATCCAAATGTTCCTTTGATAATTATCCTGTACTAAAATTAATGCCAAATAATGTGCAAGCAAGCAGGCAGGCCTTTATGGGTATGATTACAGCATTTACTTCTCTTTGGGAACTGCTGGAACTGTCTACATAAATAATACCATGCCATTATCCTTAAAGCAGCACATTTGTTTTACAATGAGCCCTTGCCGGGGGAACTTTTCACATATATACTATTGAAGCTTTCTGTGCACCTTAATCATCTATCACATCCTTTAAGGAAGATCCCTTAGAAGAGAACTCTTTTTCCCCTCCACTACTGCTTGACATAGAACTATAAAAGTTGATAGGAATATTGGAAACCCTCCCTCCTTTCTAAAAGACAATTTATCTTCTTTATTCATTCTGCCTGAATGCCTCTGTAACAAAAGAAACTTTTACTGTGCTTTGCCTGAAATTCACAGGAATGCATATGTTATAAGGGCATGGTGAACTGCCAGAGTTTCAATGTCTCTCCCAGCCTGACGTGTTTCTGTCCTTCCCTGCAGTGCTGCAGCCCCTTTAATTGAATCCAAGATTTTGGGGCACTTGCACTAGCATGGAGATGTGCCACCTGCCTGGAGCAATGCCTGTTGTGCATTTGGCTCCTGAACTTTGTGTGAAATCCATCAGTTGAGACAATTCCTGTGCCCAGTGAACACAATTTGCAAATTATAACCTCAAGCCTGTTTGTTGCCATCAATGAATTCTAAGTCAACAGCCATATTTTGTGCTGAAGTCAAATAAGCACTAGGAATTGGGAGATAACAGCTTAATTACAAGCTGGAGGGACCTATGCAGCACCAAGTCCATGAAATTACTGAGCTGCTCCTGACTGACTGGCATCAGAAAACCAAAAACACATGGAGGAGGAAAAATGGCAGTTTTGTTGCAGACTGCTACTGAGCAGCCATTACACTCTAATCAGAAACTTTAAAAGGAAAAGCAGGAGTAACTCAATTCAGAGGCCTTTTACTGTCAATTACACCAGACCTTTTCTTATTCATTTTGCTGAGCAGCTCCTGAGTGATTCTGATGGAGTGAAATCACAAGTCCTGCTCACCAGTGCAGCTGCAGCTCTCCCAGTCTCACCACGTGGTCGCTTCTTACAAGTCAAAATGGGATCTGATAAATTATGAAACAAGGGCTCCAAAATTCAGATTGCATTATGAGTGGATTTATATTCTTGGATCCTTCCTTCCCTAGAGAGACAAGTTGGAAATTGAGGTTGGATGATATACATTGAGTTTATTTTCTCTTCCAGGGCTCCTCAGCAGGTGAAGCGCCACTGCCTTCCTCTGATACGTTCCTGGGCTCTGTTCTCTGAATTACCAGGCTCTGCTCTGCTCTGCAATGGAAAAAGAAGATTCAAAACCTAGAAAAACTCATAATGGACAAGAGTTTTCCAGCCTGGCCTTGCCTCTGGCTCCCTCCTGCTTTAGGCAGTGTTGGGCCTGTTGATAACTCCATGCCATAAGAGAGGAGAGTTGATGCTTTGGTCAGGATAAGAACACCTACAACCCTGTGAACACTAAGGCCACCCTGCAGTAGATGATGAGAACAGCTTTTTTCTCAGGTTTAAAAATTTTTTTTCAGAACTTTGTTGATTGCCTCTCACCCCTAATTTTCCTTCACAACATACATTTGAATTCGTAGATTTTGGAACTCTTGTAAATGGGAATCTTCACTTTTCTTGAAAGTCTGATTTAAAGAGCTGCCTTTCTGCCCTGATTTTAACATGGGCTCTCTGAACACTTTTCCATACCCAGCAGCATGCTCATCGTGTAACAAAGGCAGGGGACAAGGCAACACATGCTCCTGAGACACACCATGGCATCTTCATGGAGAGCTGGAAATCTTCTGATTCCTGAGGGTGGCAAATGATTTCATAAGCATTTCCAGGGCACCTGTTGGGCTGGTGCAGTGGGTGTCTAAAGTTTTCAGTTTAGCAGTTGGTGTCTAAACTTTCCTTGTCTCAGTTTCAGTAAACTTAAATTGCTCCAATCACCTTTGGGAAGTGTGCAGGGACTGTGAGTGACTGCACTGGGACTGGCAGCTCAGACTGGAGGGAGGGCAGGAGGAATCCCTGTGAAAGCTGGAGAGGTGAAAGGGAGCAAAAGAACTTTACAACTCCCTGAAACCTGTGGACCAGGGAGAGGACAAGAGCACACAGTCTTAATCTCACCAGGGAGACTTAGGTTGGGCATCAGGAAGAATTT
The DNA here is from genome assembly GCA_024865655.1 of Emberiza elegans. Taxonomy (NCBI): domain Eukaryota; kingdom Metazoa; phylum Chordata; class Aves; order Passeriformes; family Fringillidae; genus Emberiza; species Emberiza elegans. Next base: position 1,917,858 of record JALJVW010000129.1, read on the forward strand.
CTTTAAAGGAAGGTGGTCAGACACTGGAATGGGCTGTCCAGGGAGGCTCTTATACAAAAGACAACACAGAGGGGTCACCTCTCCTCAGAACTAGAAATCTGAAGGATGCCATAATTTAGAAAATGCAAACAAGAACCAACAGAATGAGAAGGTGAAATGCAGCTATGGGAGCTGTGACAGAAAATAGGAGACTCCATATCCAAGGGGAAATAGTTTATTCTGTGGTGAGATGTCTGAAGGAAATGGACAACAACTGCTCAGACCCAGTCCAATTAGGAAAAAAGATTTAATTTAATTGCTTTCCACAGATCTTAGTCTCTGAGAACCAGTCAAATGCAGAGCTAGAAAAGATAAAGGGCTGCCTTAGGGGTGAATATTTTCAGCAGTTAAGTTCAACAACATAGGAAACTCCATGCAGAAGAAGATATATTTCTCCTCCAAGCTTACTTACTCTTTAGTGAAGTATTTGCCAACTTTTTTCAATTATTTTTCTCAGCTGAAAGAACTCTGGAATTGTGAAGCCTTGCAAGGACACCTGATTAAATTGACTTGGACAGGTGAGGTTCGGAGCTCACTAAAAGGTCATACAATTTAAACTGACAGGTATCACAGAAGACAACCTGACTAGCCCAATCTATTTCCCTGCTAGAAAAGCCAAGGACTTTTAGGCAACAGATTATCATGGACGCTGCTACTACCAGCAGTTATTTAACCTAGGAAGTAAGTGAAAGTCCTGGCTACAGAGACAGAGCTGCCTGCTGAGCCTGTGTGATGGGAAATCATCCCACATTTCCTGCCCTGCTGTTCCCAGGCCCTGCAGACACTCCAGTGCCAGGAACACCATGCACTGATTCTGGATGCAGTGCAGGTCCCTCAGTGAGAGTCCGAGGACAACCCAGCCTGGCCCAGCTCCTGCTTCTCTCACCACTGGTCATACCCTGATAAGGAGAACAATCTAATCAGCCACTGCATTCCCTCCTACATGGAAGGTGACTAATTGCAAAGATTTTCTATCTCTGGCTGAGGCTGCACTTCAGTAACTGCACAAAGACACATCATCAGGACACTTGCAGATATTTTAAAAAATTTTAGGCTGTTTTACTAGTCCTGCTTAGACAGAGATGTACAGTCCCAGTTAGGCAGAAAATTCAGTGCTCAGTGAGGATATGAGGAAGAGAAACAAAACCATCCAAGGTTTATTTAAAACCCCTTATTTAGTAACAGACCATCTGTTGTAAAGATGGAGAGACCTTCCCTAATTTCGTCTCAGCACAGGGATACAGCTGTAACCCTGGCAAAAGGACCAAGGCAAGAGCTATGTGACTTTACACAGCCAGGACTCCATGGTGGAGCAACAGCACAACATCTTCCAACAAAGTGAGATCCAGCACCCTCCAGAGGTGCTCACAAAATGGAAATAATGGTGTGAAATATTCACAGACCCTCACAGCACATTTCTCCTTATCTCAATGTGATTGAAGCAACTGCAGGAGCTGGTGAATGGTGGACCTGGATAACTGAGAGCTGCTTCACAGCTGCTCAGTCCCTGTATTTTGTGAACCAAATAACCAGGTGGATCACATTTGCCTGCTTTCCTTGACTAGAGTGCTACTTTCATTAGGTGTTGTTATTTATACACTCAGCTGCTCTGGGCTCTGAGTGGCAGACAAAGTGTCTCAGAGATGAGTCAGGCTGCTCTCCTTGTAGGACTAAATTACAGAGGGATTTTCAGTGCACACTGATTCCAGCAGTATGAAAGGTCAGTACACACGGATCTCCAGCTTCCAATGGGAGATGAGGAAATGCTTAAGCTTTTATCTTGTTTCTGAGTGCTTTGGGTTAAGCCTTACAAGTTTGCTGAAAGCTTTAGTGGCTTATATCTGCTGAATGATAGTGTTCAGTCATGACTGGAGGGGTGTCCTGCACAGCACTGTTTGTGGGCAGCTCACCAGCATTGCTGCTGGCTCTAAGAGAAGCACAAGGAGGTGTAATAGGATTGGGAAGGGGGCCCTGCCATCTCTGCCCCCACTGGGTGAAGCAGGAGCAGCCATCCATGCAGGCTGTGTGTGCTGAGGTCACTTTTGGAGGAGAGACATGGCAGAATGCTTGAAGAACCAACAGGGATGTCACAGACATCTTCTATGAAAAATCCTTTCCTTAGGATTTTTTCTCTTGAAAAGCTGAGAAGCCTCAGGAACAAAATGTAAACAATGGTTATCTGCTGCTGTGGAATGCAACAGGTGCATCTGTGATTGGCTCATGTGGTTGTTTCTAATTAATGGCCAATCATGGTCAGCTGGCTCAGACTCTCTGTCCAAGCCACAAAATTTTGTTATTCATTCCTTCTTTTTCTATTCTTATCTTGCCTTCTGAAGAAATCCTTTCTTCTATTCTTTTAGTATAGTTTTAATATAATATAATATATATCATAAAGTAATAAATCAGCCTTCTGAAACATGGACTCAGATCCTCATCCCTTCCCTCATCCTCAGACCCCTGTGAACATGGTCACACAGGGACAGAGGGGAAAGGGGAGAAAACTAAACTTTAAAAAGGTGATAAACGCTGCCAGAGAGAACAAACAAACACAGAAACAATTCCAGTGGCAAAGCTGCATGATGGGAGAGTGCACTGGCACCCCCACTGGAATTTGAAATAAATGTGACCAAAGGATCTTAGTGCAGCAGTGAGGGGATGAGGGAGGGTGAGTGCACCTCGTGGGGACCTTCCCCCGTGTTTGTGCCTGTTTGCTGCCGAGGCAGGATGCTCAGTGCTCGTGCCAGCAGTTGGAAGCCATAGCAGCATTCTGTCTCAGAGGTAGCACAGGGTTCCCCTCAGCCCTGTGCAGGCTGGCAAGGTCAAAGCCAGCCTGGAGGGAATAAATCTTCTCCCTTGAACGTCACAAAGCCAAAACCTGGCTGTTCACTCTGCCCTCAAACTCTAGAGCTGCTGTGCTCGTGGTTTGCTTCTGCACTACTCCTTCAGGTCGTGATTGCCACCAGATTTTGTGAAACAAAAGTTTAAAACAAACTAAAAGCTTTCCTGAATTTTTAGCAAGAACTGAAGCAGAAGAATCCTTTCTTTCCTGATTGCAACAGCCCTGGCATTCCCCCCAGATCAAGTTCACCCTCAGAGACCTTGCATTTCTATTATTAGCATCACTGGCTTTTGCATTCTGTCTTTACATTTCAGCTCTGGGTTGTACCATGGGACTACTCAAAATTTCTGCTTCCTTTCCATTTCATAAATAAACATGCATGGGAGCAAAATCCCCAAGCACTCTTTATATGCATGAAACTGATTCACCAACAAATAGCAATTTTGCTATGAAAGCTGATATTTAGCTTTTTCTGTTGCTGCCTCTGCAAAGGGAGAGCAGCGACTTCTATTTTGTATGTGTGTTACTTCTCACTAACACCATTTCTCGGTGTAGCTTTCAGTAGCTCGCTAAAAACTGGCAAAACCTCTGAGATATTTGTTTTATGGTAATAACACAAGTGATTACCCTTCCTAAAGCCAAACAAGTGCTGAGAAATTCTCTGCTTGTCTGAGGTTTTGCTTGTAAGCATTTCCCTCCCCACCAGCTCCAGGAGAGGAAGCAAAGCTGATGAGTTTCAAACCCTGAGCAGTCAGTGCCAGTGCAGCTCCTCTGACTTGTGCTGGCCTGCTCCTGTTTTGGGGGACATAAAGAAAGGAGAATGAGCCCCCTTGTGACAGACAGAGCTGCTCCCTGTGCCCCAGGGCTGTGCTCCTGTGCTGAATGGGGAAATAACCAAATTCTGCCCCTGTTCCCCTGGCTAAAATCCCCCATCCCCTACAGTCCTATTCAAAATACGACAAGAGAAGCTCTAAGAACCAGGCTTGAGCCTTTTCCCAGCCTTTTCCCAGGGGCACAGCTCACACACAGAGGTGACCCTGGGCATCTTCCCAGCCCTGATCCAGGCTCTCCAGCCACACAGGGCACTGCAGGGACACTGGGGATTCTCCTGCCCATGGGCACAGCTGCTCCTGGAGCAGCAAGAGCCTCCTGGCCCAGCCACAGAGCATTGAACACAGTTCCCTCCCTCTCTCCTTCTGCAGAAGGAGCAAAGGAATCTGCAGTGTAAGGTATTCAGCAAAGTTTAAATGATAAATGCTGATGGCATTTCCACTCACTGTTAATATTAGAAAGCTGGGGAAGACTCCCTCTCCTGAGGTGAACCACTGCAAATCTGGAATATTTTAAATGAAAAGAGACACGGGGCCAACTTGCAGTGAACTCCAAATTACAGGGAATTGACACGAGCTGAATTTAGGGATCCTGTTTAGGCCAGCCCTGCCTGCAAGGGAAGGTGAGGTGTTCAGTGCCATGCCACACTTGGATTGGAGCTGAATTCCTTTCTGGACGGATCTGACAATCCTGGCCTTTCCCTGTCTTCTGTATAGAGCTATTTCAAACCTTCTATAGAACAGAGCTCACAGATGTCCTTCCAATATTGACAAAAAGAAAAGTGTAATTTTTTGTTTTCCTCTTTTAAATTACCAAAGTCAGCATTCATTTTTGTATGGAAGTAGTGGGTATACTAAAATGATATTTGCTTTGCCTGAAATCTACCTGTGGATGTAATATTTATAGCAAACACGTTTTTATCAGAAACAGGTAATTGGAAAACATTTCAAAGACTCTGCTGGAATATGCCATGAAGACTTTCCCACTGCAGCTGTGCTTGAGAAGGAATTCTGGTCTCAGGAGCTCCAGGAAACCAGAAGAACTGCCCAGCTCTCTGGGATTTCTGCTTCAGACAGTGGCAAGTGGAAGCTGAGCTGCTCCCCCTGAACGGCCAAAGGGTGAGGGAATGGGAGCTGCAGCAGGGCAGGGCTGGGGAGGGGAAGCTGAGCATTGCCATTTGACAAGGGAATTCCAGAACAGCAATTTCCTCTAGGAACAGCAGAGGTGACAGTGCTGACGTTTTGCATGTCTGTGGAAAGCACAGACATTCCTGCACAGAGCCCTGGGAAGGTGAGAAGGGTGGAATTTCAAGGTGTCCTTTTGCCTTAAGTCCATGAGGCCTCAGACCATTCACCAGGTTTAGCTTGGATGCAATAAGAAAGGACAATAAATAACTTTTAGGGCTCCCTGTCAGCACTGAGGAGCTGCCAAGGGCTGTCCCAGGCCCTCACTCAGAGCAGTGCCCAGGGAGCCCTGCAGGAGCTGAGCCCCTGGGGATGGACACAACCAAACATTTAGAGATGTTCTGTTGGTCCGGGCTCTGCTTTGGGACCTTCACCCCTGTCTCAAGCTGTACTTAGTTTCATTAAGGTGAAAATGAGATAGAAATGCTTCAACACCATTCTGAAAGGAGCACCTTGAGCAGGAATTTAATGAGAGGATGAGGGCAAGGTGGGATTAGAAATCCAACCCTTCTCAGGGCCAAAGAGGGGTTTTGGAAGATGCAGGGAGTTTTGCTGCACGTTTCACTCAGGACATGGCTGAGGTTGCTCTAAAGGGATGCAGAAGCCACCAAAGCAACAAAGCATCTGTCACTCCTCCAACAGTTACTGAACTTCTGAGCAAGCTGCTCAAGCTGACACAACACAGTCAAGGGAAGCAGACTGGAAGCCTTTAACATGATTTGCTGCATTCACCTTTAGGTAATGGATAAGCAAATATTCACCATAAAATCTTAGTTCACTCACATGGAAAGAAAGGGGCTGTGAAACTGTCACCGTTTGGAGGTTCCAAGAGAAATCTGTCCAAAAGAAGTGAGCTTGAGGAGAGGAGTTGTCACAAACCCTAAACCCAAACACAGATCCTCACATCCCAACCCAATTGCTCGGGGCCAGCAAGGCTTGACCAGGAGCCCAGCTCACACAGAGGCACCAGGCTGGGTTTAAAAATACATCTCTGACCTGGTCAAACTGTCTTGTCTAAGGAAACAACATTTCCTCAGAGTAGAGCCATTAATCCAGTTAAGTGTAATTAAAGCATTTGCACAAGTCTGAACTAATTTCTCTGTTTACAGAACAGATTGGATAAATATCCCTGTGAGAGGCAGAAAATTCATTACAGCAACAGCTTAGGTCCCTGTATTTCTAAGCTGTCCTGATATGAGGAAATTACTTTGGTACCCTAACAAATATATCATTTCAGTAAGCTCTTAATGTAAAAGCACTGTGGAAATAATGTCAACAACCTTGTGATGACTAATAAATAGGCTGATGTACATCCAGCTGCACATAATAAACCTTTAGAGAGCCTAATGTCATCATAAGCCAAAGGAAAAGGTATCACCAGATTAAAACCCAGCTTTTATACACAGGCACGACACTTCACTCATATTAACACTTATTTTTCTCCTTATTCTCCCCAGATTGCTGCCCTTGCTGGTGCCTCATGGCCCTCCCAGCTCTTTCTGGGCTTTGAACTTTCCCAGCAGCAAATCCTGGGGCTGCTGCATTGCTGGGTGAAGCTTTTTACTTGCACTTAGGCAGAATTTTGATATTCTTGGTGCTGTGTGAGGGCTGAAACTGCCAGGGCTCCACTCAGGCAGCAGGGACAGAGAGGAGGTGACTGGGCTGGTGTTGGGGCACAGTGAAAAATTCAGCACCAGACACCCCTCACAGCAGGCACTGAAGGGCTGTGGAACAGGAGGGACCTAAAATACTTCTTTGTTTACTATTTAGTGTCCTGCTCCAAGACAAAGACACAGCTTAAAACCTCACCTGTGCAATTTTGATTATCTTACAGGGACAACAGAGAAAAACCCTAAACTGAGGTGTGCTACAAACCCATGTGGTATGAATTATAAGGGCATACAACCATATCTGTGGTGTTACTGTAAGTCCAGGGGGTACTAAAACACGCCTCAGTATGTTCTTCCACTTTCAGTAACCCCTGGACCTAAAGTTACACCAATCAACAAACAATCTACTGACCATCCAAAAGTGCATGTTTGAATTCAGCACAGCTGCAGATTAGGGAATTAGAAAGGATACTGGCTGTCAGTTCACATTTTTTAAACGACTGATTTTTTTTCCTGTAAACCTCTGATTATAAATGGGTTTCACCATGACACAGACTTTTGGAATGGAGAATGTTCACAAATTCCTTTCCAAATTTCTTTTCAGTATTAACAAATTTCTGTGCATCCCAATCTCACAGGAAAAATCTCTTTGAGCAACAATATTTCCTGTCCTTATTTTAAAAGATCTCAAACAAATCTAGCTAGTGTTGCTGATCAGAAGCATTTTACATTTAATTTGTATTTTTCATCTTTAGTCTCCAGGCTGTTAAGGTGTGTGGCAAACACACAGAAGAACACATCTCGCTCTTCCCACCACCCCACACCCCTGCTGTGCTCCTGTTTCCACTGCTCCAGGCGTTGTCCTGGCCCCTCCTTGCCACGGGAGGCTGTGGAAGGGAGATTCCCTCCAAAGCAGAGCCCGTGGAGCTGTGCTGGCTGCTCCCTCAGAGCCTCCTGCTGTCCCTGACCAGGGATGGGATGGTGAAGGCCCAGCCAGCAGCTGCTGCTGTTTTCAGGTTGGTATTTTCTGACATCCTGTTTCTTGCCCAGCTGCACTGCTTGAGCTGTGAGCTGGCAGCTGAACACCTTGTTAGGAGATGCTGTCTTGGAGGAGAATGATTTTCGTAGTCTCACAGCAGCCAGATGAAGCTGCTGCTAAGGCACCCTTGCCGTTCCAGAATCACTGTCTCTTTAGTTTGCATACAATAAAGGCATCAGCAAAACACAGCACAGGCAGAGGCAGCCAGCCCTGGGAATAGCATGGCAGCCCTTGAAGTCCTTGAAGTGGTAATTGCACCACCTCTTTATTTATCCATTTGGGCCCATAGATCAGTTCTCCACAGGAATCCTGGAGAATTTTAAGTGGCTCTTGTTAATACAGTGAAGAGATAGGCTGATTACCTTGGGCTCATTAGGAGTGTACAAGGCTACCAGAGATAATTGGAGAGCTCTGTGAAATATTTGCCTTTCTCAGGTTGCAAATATTGTAGAACCTCATTAGTTTACCCTGCTATTGCCCATTGACTTACTAACCAGGGGTTTGCAACCTGAAAGGACAGTGGATGAACTCCTAATAAAACAGGGCAAGGTACTGCTCCTATTTCTGCAGTTTTGCTGCACTAAACAAACCTTCTGGTACAGTTTTGTGTGTGCAACAGACAATGCACTGTGAGTGAGGAAACTGAGGTAAAAGAGGATTCAACCTGATGCCATATCAACAGCGTTAATAAAAGTGCTATTAAAAAGGGGCACTGCAAATGTGAAAAAGAAAAGAAAAACTTCTCTATTTAGTATTTATGATTCATTTCAGGCAGGAGAGCAGTGAAACTAATTTAGTGTGAAATAGTTTTGTGTCAATGTTCATCCACGAGCTGCAGCAACCCATTCACACAGGTTCAGGTATGCCAAGGGATCAATGCATCCACGTTCCCAGCACAGGAACGGATCCAAAGGCTGCCCTGGCCATGGCTGCAGGGAGGACAGGGACAGAGCAGCTGCAGCAGCCCCCAGAACACCCTGCAGGAGCCCCTGAGTGGGGCTGAGCAGCCAGGCTGGCTCCGGACACACAGGAACCACCTCCCTGTGGGCACAAACAGCTCCCCCTGACACAGAGCTGGGATCCTCTGCCCCAGAGAACCATCTCACCACCTCCTGGGCTGCTTCCGAACAGCACTGCAGCACCAAAGGAGCCTGGGCAGAGCAGCCTTCCCCTGTGGGCCTCTGGCAGACACACTCCAGCGTACACCACTGCGCCCTAAACACCGCAAACAAACCCCCTGCACCTGGTCCCAGTGCCCCCAGCTGGTTCTGAACCACCTGCACCTGGTCCCAGTGCCCCCAACTGGTTCTGAATGTCCTGCACCTGGTCCCAGTGCCCCAACTGGTTCTGAACCCCTGCACCTGGTCCCAGTGCCCCCAGCTGGTTCTGAACCACCTGCACCTGGTCCCAGTGCCCCCAACTGGTTCTGAACCACCTGCACCTGGTCCCAGTGCCACCAGCTGCTTCTGAACCACCTGCACCTGGTCCCAGTGCCACCAGCTGGTTCTGAATGTCCTGCACCTGATCCCAGTGCCACCAGCTGGTTCTGAATGTCCTGATCCCAGTGCCCCCAACTGGTTCTGAACCACCTGCACCTGATCCCAGTGCCCCCAACTGGTTCTGAACCACCTGCACCTGATCCCAGTGCCACCAACTGGTTCTGAATATCCTCCACCTGGTCCCAGTGCCCCCAGCTGGTTCTGAATGTCCTGCACCTGATCCCAGTGCCACCAGCTGGTTCTGAATATCCTGCACCTGGTCCCAGTGCCCCCAGCTGGTTCTGAACCACCTGCACCTGGTTTTAGTGCCACCAACTGGTTCTGAATCACAGCAGGTATTTGAACACAAACTCTAATCTTGATTAATCTCAAACTATTGATAGGAGAAGGAGGGAGGAGCTCTCAGCTGAACTGGAAGTCTTTCTAATTGGCCTGTGGCAACTGCATAACAACAGAAAATCTTAAAAAGAACCCTCCAGAAATGCTAGTACCATTTAAAAAAGCCCTGTAGTTTCATGGCACAATTTAGTTCTAAATGATTATATAATTACATTTGTGAACGTAATCCTGTGGGGTATTATTCTAATTATAGACCACAATCCTTCTTAGCAGCTTTCAGAGAAATAATTTGTGTAATGAAATGAAGGTTTCCAGCTGCAGCAAACAAACCAATCTCAAACCTATTTGGTGAATGACAGGCTACCCTTAATGGTGTGATCCAGCTTGGATCAATGCACTGACCCTGTATTTGCCTGGATTTTGGGGGTTTCCTTATTCCAGAGCAGAAAATGGCTGAGAGCAGAATCCACAGATGTGCTCTAAATGATAAATAATTCAAATAAAAATTAAGACTGAGGCCCCAGCTATTCCATCCAAGTGTGAAGCAGCACCACTCCCAGGTGCTGTTGTACACAGAGGCTGAACACAAGGGACTCCTGGCCTTGGGACACGTTTATTCTCATGATAAAAAGGAAATGTTGCTCAAAGAAGCTTTTCTCTATAAACCCCAAACTGCATTGCAGAGCAACAAATGCATTTGAAAAGGAAACACACAGTGACTCCAAATACGTGCAGCAGCCTTCACCTGTCTAAACTGGAATCTTTCCAGATACTAAATGTCTCTGTAGACACTGCAATGCCACTGATCAGTGCTTCATGGTGTGTTATCTGAGCCCTGGGATAAAATCTCTTCACCACCACCAGTCATTAGCTGGCACAAGGAGCCCTTATTGCAGCCTGGTTGCCAACAAGCTGTCCTGAGGACACCTCTGCACACCTGAGGACACCTCTGCACACCTCTGGCCATGTGAGCCACCTTGTTTAGTCAGAAGCTTCCTGAGATTGTGTCCAGCTCCCCTCCTACCGCCTTTTTGTACAACATCTTTATGCCACCTTCCCAACAAGGCAGATTATGCCCATGCAGAGGTGTTGGAGCATCCTGTGAGGACAGAGGTCTGCAGAAGCTGGAAACCAAAGGCACCTCCAGCAAGTAAATGTACCTTCATGCAGGAGGAGGATGCTGTTCTTTGGCCAGGGGCGCTCTGGGAACAGGGCTGGAGTGTTCAGCTGCTCCCCAGAGTTGTGCCTTGCATAGCACTGTAAATACACACTGCAGCTGGGCAGATAATGGATAGCCCTACAGCAGTTCACACTGAGAAAAGATGAGCAGGGAATACCCAGAGGAACAGAAAATACAGAGACTGAACCTATTCAGCTTGACCTGTATATTTTGGGCTGAAACTTACACAGGGGGACACCGCATAAAACTTCTCCTCTTGATTCTTCCTGAGGCTTTTTTATCCTTCCTTAAGCAACCAACCAGTAGACTCTCAATTGTTTTTTGACTCAACGTTGTTATAAATGTTGATTATTGGTGCTATCATTCCTTATAAGCAGGGATACTTTGATCTGCTATAAAATCAGAGTGCTCTCACTAGAGCCAGCACACAGGATGGCTGTGCCTGTGCAGTCCAAGGCAAAGGCACATGACGCAAGAACATCTGGAAATTACTAGCACTTGCTGTACCTTTAGTCAAGCATGCCTGCTAGGCCAGGGCAAGAAAACAGATATGCCTATTTTATGTAGCACTTCTTTTACAATAATAGTGTTTGTAGAATTGGTAGTCAGTTTGAATTGTGTTCTGTACACTGCATTATATATGCAAATTAATTCCTATTAATCTTTATAATGTTAAGCCCCTGCTAAAAATGTTCATTTAAGAAGTGTCTTTGTTCTTCTGTCTCCCTAATTTCAATTCCCTTCAGTCTCTTCACCCTGTGTATTAAAGCACTTTATTAATTTTGTCACGTTAATCTGATCAGTGCTAAACACACCACCATTTCTAAAGACCTGAAACATGAGGCTAAGCTGCAGTGACACACAAACAAAAAGCCCAGCGAGCAACAGGCACAGACAGCAGCTCTCCGTGCCTGCTCCCACCGGGAGGGGACAACCCCTGCCCACCCACCCTGGCACCGTGGCCAGGCTGAGCTGCACCCAGAGCAGAGAGGCCAGGGCAGGAGGGGCAGGGCACACAATTAAAACCTCATTAAAGTAACAGGGGGGTTAATTGTGTCACCAGAAAGGGGGGGGTTCAAACCTGACAACAGCAAAGCCCCCAAATTCTGTGCCATCCTGATAGGGAAATGAAGGCCTGGAGCAGAGAGGATTATCTCTGAATGGTGATTACCCAGGTCTATGGAACTGGCATTAATTCTGAAATTATGGGATGAAAATAGAGAAGTTACTACCAAACAGAACTGCCTCTACCATCACAAGATGGCCATGCTAACAAACTGAGGTTTTATGCCAGAACACATCTGTAAAGAAAGCAGGAATTCATGAAGATTCATAAAACACTATGTAATTAAAAGAACAAATTTCTATTTTAAGATTACTCTCCATTCCCAAAAATGCTGCATCCCAGCAGCTCTCGGTGCCTGCTCCCACCAGGAGGGGACAACCCCTGCCCACCCACCCTGGCACTGTGGCCAGGCTGTGGCTGGCACTGCAGCCCAGAGCAGAGAGGGCAGGGCAGGCAGGGCAACTCAAAAACCTTGTTAGAGTAACAGGGGGGTTAACTGTGTCACCAGAAAGGGGGGGATCAAACCTGACAACACCAAACCCACCAAGTTCTGTCCCCTCCTGCATATCAGGTGTTGGGAAGGATGAAAGTTTGACAAGAAAGGCTCACAGATATGTGTGCTTAGCAGAAAGATTTTTGAATGTAGAATTTGAAGAAGGAATAGAGACAGAAGCAAGTTTTGATATAGAAGAAAAGAATTGCTGAGCCAGTCTTACTGGATAACCAAGGAGGCAAAGGGTGTGTTAGTTAGAAGGGGTTTTTGTGGCTTAGAGCAAAGGATGAACCCACCTCAAACAAGATGTTTTTACCAAGCAGAAAGAGAGCACAGGCAAACAAGACTGACGATGTTGCCAGTAGAAAAAAGGTCTCAGAATTTCCCACTGCAAGAAAACTGAAATACAACTTCTAGCTTAAACTGTAATGTACTAACTTTTAGTGATTGGAGAACAGTAACATGAATAAGGTAATTATAGTAGCTATGATGGGCTATGGATAATAGTTAAGGTATAGATTGGTGCTACTGTATTGAGATGCTCAGCAAAGTCTATAATGCAATGTAACCTAAACTAAAGGGTGTCCAGGCCTGCCTGCAGCTGGAGCTGACAGCTGTGGGCACAGCTCTGTCACCCACCACCCTGGGCTGCTGTAACACCTTGGATGGAATAAACTGCATTTTGGAGAGCCCCTGGAGTCCTGCATCCCTCATTTCAGCTCTTACAGCCAGGGAAAGGAAGGCCTGGAGCAGAGAGGATTATCTCTGAATGGTGATTACCCAGGTCTATGGAACATTAATTCTGAAATTATGGGATGAAAATAGAGAAGTTACTACCAAACAGAACTGCCTCTCCCATCAGAAGATGGCCATGTTAACAAACTGAGGTTTTATGCCAGAACACATCTGTAAAAAAAGCAGGAATTCATGAGGATTCATAAAACACTATGTAATTAAAAGAACAAATTTCTATTTTAAGATTAATTTCCATTCCCAAAAATCGCATGTACAGAAAATTGCTGTTGATTTAAACATACCAATACTTTGCTAGAAATATCTTTTCCTTTTCCATTTACATTTACTAAATTCTTGCAAGATTTTAGTAAGTGTTTTGGCTAATGCCAGATGAAAATGTAGATAATTTGATGTTCAGGGGGTACTGAAATAGAGCTATACTATATAACTCGCCCAGAGCTCCAGGCAGAAGCAACAGCAGGCACAAACAGATTTTTCTGGCCGAGCATATTTGATCTCATTATGTGATTGTTGATTAAGCTATGCCTAACAGGTAGGTTGTGATTGATATCACCAACCCTAAAAAAAAAAAAAAAAGAAAAGAAAAAAGAAATAAACACCCCCAACCATTTGTCTTGAATAAACATGCAGTCTTAAAACAGAATTTCAAAACTTGCTTCATAAATAATCCACAGGCTGACAGCTTTTTGCTTACATGTTGTATTAGCTATTCTATGCCAAAATTATTTTCTCCTTAATAACAGAATCAAATTATTATCTTGAATACTTCCAGTTCATTAAATGCCAGTAACATAATTGGGAACTGTATGACATGAGGAGGAAATGTGTGGCTTGCAGTAAGTACAAATATTAATTTAATTTCATTTTTCAATTCATTTTGAGTAATGAAGAAGGGAAAGAAAAGGAAACAAAATAATGTGAACCAATGACACTGGTGTGCAGCAAGACTAAACAGGTCATAAACTAAAAGATAAACTGTACTAGTCACATCTGCATGCTCAATATTAAAAAATAAACCTATGTTTGGAATGAATTTTCAAGGCTTGAGACAGACAACTTCATGATCTGTGATTAACCACAGAGGAAAAACACCCATTTTCAAACCACTTGCTTCTCTGAGAGCTGGAATTGTTGAACATGCAGTTCACCTATATAGTCTATACACAGCTGTGAGACAATCTAGATACCTGATGCTGTTGAATTACAAAAAGAATAAAAAGGACAGCAAGTGGTAAGAATTCCTTTTCTTATCTCTGGAATAAAGAAAATTTGTAATTATAACATTTTCAAGTTCAACTCATTTCAGGAAGATTGAAATTCCTTGTACAGCTTTATGCACAAAGCCACAATGTCTTAGAAAACACGACTGCATCACAAATTCTGCTTTCTGTGAGAGCTTTGTTAAACTCATTTAGAGAGGGTGTATTTTTTAAACTTCTATTCTTTGTTCAAAAAGCTTTCAAATCACGGAACATTTGAGATGGAGAGCAAATTGGTTTGGATGAGTGGTTAAAGGCTTTGGCCACAGTCCCCAGCCCTGCTGACCACCCAGCAGAGCGTGGCTATGGCTGACTGAAAGGCCTCCCATCATTATTTATTCTTGTCTTCACCAAAGGGCTGAGCAGGCACAATTGCTCAGACACACTGACTGCTCCACAGAGTGCTCCACAGAACTTTAATTCTCTGGTTTAGAAAAGGCTCCTGATGTATATGATGGGTGCAGGGGTCACTAATCACCACAAGGACTGGATCCAATCAAGAGCAGCACACACAGGGACCGACCCAGCTCCTTTGGGCAGCAAAGGGAACCATTTCTGGACAAGCTGCTGAGCACTTTTGCTTTTGCTGGTGGTGTGAAAGGTACACCAGGTACACTGACAGTACAGTAAAACACAGCACCACTCAGATTCTGCCAAGGCACCACAAGGAAATGGACACCTGCACTGGTTTTACAGAGGACAGGTTTTGCTGGCTCAAATCCAAGCACAGCACTGATGCTGCAGCAGTGTCCATGGCAAGGGGGCAGTGGGGCTGTGTGGGGCTGCCAGCAGCTCCTCCCGGCTGGTGCCTGGCCCAGGAACACAGCCATGGGGTGCCACAGGCTGTCAGTGCAACGAGACACCCCCAGGGCAAATGTCCTCAGCCTTCCAGAGCAGCACGCTGCTCTTGGGAGCAACACCTGTGCAACTTCCACCAGCGAGCCCAGAAAGCTGCAACTGGCCCAGACCTTCCCTCTCATTGCAGAGGAAAGCCTGTCCTGCTCAGCATGAACTGAGCTAAAACCATAAACACACATACAGCTTGTTCTTTAGGGTTTTTTTTCCTGATCCGTCATAGTTTCTAGGCAAAAATCCTGTGTCTTAAACAGCTCTTGGTAAACACTGCTGTCTGTAAGTTTTCAAACAAGACACCTGGGTCATCCATTTAAAACCTGAACTTCCCTAGATCTGGATAGATCCATTGGAGCCAGGTGAAGCAGTGCCATGGTACTGAAGGTGGATTTCCTCAAAGTGAGCATCATCCTGTCTGCAAACACATCATAAGCACGTGAGTGTGAAACACTTTCCCACTATAATGCTTTAACTATTAATGAGAGAATATTCTAGTTCAATAAATATAAAAAAGAAATGGCATCTAGCTTCAAACCCTTGAAATAAGACTCACTCCATGCCTCCTACAACCCAAAAGATATACATAAGCCCAATCCAAACCATGGGACTCTGCCAGGGATGCAAAAAATGGGGCAAGAGCAGCTTAAGCATTATTACAGATTCTCAAAGGTGCACAGTGGGTTTCTGAGTGCTCAGTTTCCAAGAAACTAAGCTACAGATTTCTTGCCTCTTTAAAGTCTAAGTTCTCTTAGAGACATAACTTTATTTCAGTTTTAACTGTTTAGTTGAAATAAATATGTTTTGTAAACTTTGGAAAAGTGCATCTCTGAAAAGCTTAATTAGCATTATCCAAAACACATAAATATCAGACATAGGCATGTAGTGGTACAGTGCTCATGGCAATAATTCAAATTCTCTTCAGTCCTCCACAGAGAAGTCTGCCATCAAGGCACACTGGCCATAAAGGTTAAGTAAGTTTTGGCAGAACTACAAGATGTTTACAATTAAAACCAATAACTTCAGAGATGCAGAAGTGTGAGAGGAGAGTTGTCTGTGCCTTCTGCAGCACAGGGGATTGAGATTCTGCCCAGCTCCTCACATATTTGATTGCTTGATTTATTTCCTGGGAGCCCTTCATTTCAGATGGCATTCTACTTCTTTATCTTTTTTGTGCACATTTTAACTTGTTTACTGATTTACTAAGCAACTTTATATTAGCTCCCACCCAAAGGACTGCTGAAACTGCTCTAAGTATTTACTTTCAATCAGACAGCTTTTCTCTTCCATTTGTTTTCTTGACATTATCAGTGCCTTCATATGAAAGAAGAAGCTCCAGCAGGGCACCTCTATCACAGTGGCTACACATTTTAATCAGAAGGTAGAGGAAACAAATCTGAAAAAATTAATATAAATAGGATGCTTGAACTTTATAACATGACTCTCTCACAGCTTTATGTCACAGGCATGATAGCTACTGCAATAGGAAAAGTTCCTCTCAGTGAATAATTGGAGAATACACTTCTGATGTTTTTTTCAGAGGCAATTTACAGAATACAGCTGCCTGCACTCAGATCAAAGTCCCTGTTAAAATGACCAGATTCCTCCTCCCTGATAGGATCTGCTCTGCAGCTTCTGCACTGAGGGCTCCTCTGATCTCCCTCTCACAGCTGCAGCACAGGTCCACACTGGAACGTGGTCTTTCAGTAAAAAATCAAAGTATGCCAGTGGCTACAGATGAACATACAACCTGAGCCTACAGATCTAAGCCTGGCAGAGTCACCTGCTCATTTCTTACAATCCCCAGTAATTTCAAAAACATACATGCTTGTTTTCATTTTTACCCCAGCTAAAACAAATCTTGGTCTCTTTCATGGGCCTTGCCAAAGAGAACACATGTGTGTAGGTTTCAGGATACTTAAGTTTATAGGGAAGTTTCAGGGGTAGGGAAAAATGCTCAGATTCCCTTTAGTGGATTCTTTAGGGCTTTGTTATTTAGCTGCTTTTCCCTAGGAAGGAATTTAGAGCAGACCCAGGTTGTCACTGAAGGTCAGTATGAAAATCCCTTTAAATTTCATGAATTTCCAAGCTATTTTCTGGTTAAATCACCAAAGACAAGCACTGAACACCAAATAAGTACCAAAGAACACCACTAACTTTAAACTTCTAGCTTCCCTAGAAACTACTGGGAGCACAGTGAGCTTAACATATTAGGGGGTAGACACAGGCAGATTATTAAATACTTATATAATTGAATATATTTAATAATTGTTAAACAGTTATATTGGTCCTTCTGAAAGAAACCCTCTGACTCCACAAAGCCAGAGCAGCGCCCACAGTTCCCTGACTCCAGGTCTGACTTAGCTCTTCCTACTATTTCAATTCAAGCTGTGAAGAAGCAGACACAAAGCTCAGAAGCAGCAAAACCATGGCTCCTTCTCCCATGGAAAAAAAACCCCAAAACTACCCAATTCCCATGTTCCTGAATTTCTGTAGCTGATTTCTTGGTGACATTTTTCATCTTGACAGCACATTCATGAAATGTGACAAATTTAGGCAACAGTCTCGCACTGAAAAATGTTCCTGTGAACTTTTCCCAGTTAAGCTGCAATGAATTTGCTTAGCAAAAAACAAAAGGTTTTCCCTCAGCTTAGCTTCCAGTTACTTTGATACATGATGCTTCAAGGAGTTTTAAAAAATGGACCCGGCCTGGGTTTTGTATTAGTTTCTGAAGCTCAGATCATCGTTCAAGATGCTGTGACATTTCTCACGGCGGGGTCTGAGAGAGGACTGTGGCTTTTGCAGTCCCAAGGCATCCCCAGCACCCATTTCCACAGAGCCCGGTTTTCCAGAGTGCCCTTTCAGTGTGTGGCAGCAGCTCAGTGTGTGCCATCAGCTGGCTCTGCATTGCTGCAGGATGCAATCCTTACCTGTCAGATGTTGGAGCTCTGGCCAAGGGAGCTGGGACCTGTCTGCTGCTTTCCACCATCCAGGGATGAGCCAGGCCTGGGGAGGTCTCACATGCCTGAAATGAAGCCATAAACCCTGTCACTAAACCGAAATGAAAGCTCTGGCAAGCTGAGAGTGACTGCAGTGAAGGATGGCCTGGGAGGGTCCCAGACAAGATGGGCTCAGCAGGTACCTGTGGTATTTCATGGATTGTTATTCCACATAGAAAATACAGGCTGGCATGTCTGTGTGGAATGCAGAGGAAGAGGGCAAGGAGCTGCCCATGGAGAGGGGTGTCCAGGAGGCACTCAGCCAGCTGCACTCACAGCCAAGAGCCTTTTAATCCTCGCCTGCTTTTATAACCTTTCTCCATCTTATAAGTGGAATTTCAGCACCAAAACTCTGAAGGTCATGTTCTGGTGGACGTTCAGCTTCACAGCCATACTTTCTACACAGCTTTCCCTCATCCATGGGGTTTCAACCAAGACTGCAGGACAAATACACTTTCTGAAATATATTCTGACTTGGGTGCATGACCAGGTTGCCACAAATTATTATAGAAAAAATTCTTTGCTTTCATTACTAGAGACTTCTGAGAGAAACAGCAAAACTAAAACTTCCAAGATCCTTTCAAAACACATCCTAAAGCCCCCTGGCTATTTCTATTTTATATAAGCTGCTCTTATGCTCTGCCTACAAGGGCCTCACTGTAAATGCAAAGAGCTTTGAGGCTGTGCAGGACTAAATTGGAAGATGCTTTTGGCTGGACCAGAAACACAAACCCCCAGCTTTTTCTTGGGGTAGAATTTGTTCTTACAATAGAAACCAGCTAGGAAGAAACTAAAAATCAGCTGCCACAGCAAATGGGTACAAAAATTGTTTTGGATGCTACATACAACAATGAGAAACAGAAACCAAAGTGCAGCAGGGTAACACACACATTTTATCATCACCATTGAATTACCAAAGCCCACAGCCAGTCTGGAGCAGAACAAAAAGCACACAAAGGAGAATTTTATACTAACTGTTCTCCTAGGGGATAAATGTTATACAAATACCAGAAATGCCTAACCTTACCCTCGAGAAGCAAAGTGTTTCTTGAAATGGGATGCTAGCATGTTCAAAACTCAACTAGTCTTTGTGTTCTTAGAACACTGCACTGCAAACAGGACTCTGCTTTTGGAACCTTCCCCTCTGCAGGCTGCTGGGGTAGTTTAACAACAGATCTATTAATTTCATCACTCCCCATGAAACTACCAGTATGCTGAGCTCTACTATGCCTGTGGGAACAGTTTGTTTATTCTTGCTTAGCATGAGAAATTCTGTAAGAACAACTTGTGAATAGAAATTTTAGAAACTTTAAAATTAGAAGATTGGAACCATTATTTCAAGATTGAGCACCAACAATTCATTCAGGGGAATTCACTTGTGTGAAATTTGTGCTTCTTAGAGCTTCAGGCACACTGGACAATTGCTGGCCTTCCATCTTCAATAAAACACAGTTAGTTCAGCTGTTCCATCCACAAATCCTCAATTTTCATCCACGATTCTTAAAACCTTTGAGCACATACTACAAAATGCAAATCAGGCTAGCAAATGTTCATCTGTGATCAGAACCTGATGATTTGAGTGACCTGAATTTGGAGAATATTCATAGAAGCATAATAATTAGACATGGAAAAGACCTGAGGCTGTCTGCTATTACCTAGTTAGTGCAGCACTGAGCCAGGACTGATTACTTTCGACCAATCTCATTTTGCAAAGAGCTGTGTGAAGATTCTTCCACTCCTTCTCTTGAGAGGTTTTCCCAATAAAGCAGCTCTTGCTTTTAAAATATTTGTCTTGATAACCTGTGCCCATTTTTGAGCAGCCTGCTTCACTTTAATACTAGGCACACGTTGCCTTGCTTTGAAGGAAAGTGTGTTCAGCTTTATCAAGTATCCAAGGATATTCCAGTGGCTCTTAAGCTTTTGTTTGGTTGTTTTGTTCTCTATGTGCTCTTCTCCTCAGCACTTCAGAATCTCAGGGGCATTCCTCATGTATCTCCTGTACAAGTTCAGTCCTCCAGAAAATGGATAAGAAATGAGAAATTTTACTAGAAGTAGTCTATGAAATCCCCACTAGACTGCACAGATGGCCAGAAATCATAATTGGAAGTGTTCATACATATTTCAGAGTGATACACTGGGAAAAAAAAAAGATAAAATGCAAGAGGAAAAGGAGCAGAACCCCTCAACTTGAGATGAACTTTGGCTAAAAATAAGTTGGTGTTTCCCCTAAACATCCATCATGCAACCCAAATGACAACACTTGAATTGAACAGGTGAAGCACTGCTCAACAGGACTCTCCTAAGAACAGAGACTGCTACAACTCGATTGCCTATCTTACCTTCAGCCAGAATATTAAATATATGAACAAAACAATTCTGCTAGACACAAACTACCCAACAGGATCTATGCAAACACAGAGTGAATTAGAAAACACAAACAGCCCAGGCTCTAGGGCTGGGCCTTACTGCCAAGGCAGCTCTGTGGCTGACCTCATGCACAAACAACAACAACTACGAGGCTTCCTGGAGCCCTGCCAGCACGTGGGTTTTGTCTTGAAGGATGCACTAGTCCAGTGTCAACATCATTATTAAAATCATGTAAGAATTCACAGATTTAGAAAAAGAAAGGGAAAAACACCACACCCAGAAAATGCATGAAGAAACAGGAAGAAACCTAAATATAGACATTCCATCACAAAGATTTTATTGGTGCCAGGTA
This sequence comes from Emberiza elegans, assembly GCA_024865655.1. NCBI lineage: Eukaryota > Metazoa > Chordata > Aves > Passeriformes > Fringillidae > Emberiza > Emberiza elegans. The sequence goes on from JALJVW010000129.1 coordinate 1,938,559, forward strand.
AGAATGATTTTCTCACTCGTATCTTCAGCAGATTTGTGCCAATTTTGCAATTTTTGTGCTTTTACATGCCCCCTGCCAGTACATCAGACATTCCCCTCCCTTTGGAGTGCACCCAAGGAAAATGAATTCCAGCCTCAGGGTTGGATGAGCCATGGCTCTAAGCCAGGGCTTCTGCACTGAATTCCCAGGTTTTTTCCAAATGTCTCTGCATATGCTCTGCCAATTCATTGTCTCCAGAAGTAAGAGGAAGCTAATAAAGCTGTGTTGGTGTGTTCAATATGGTTCAGCACTCCCTGCTAACCTCCTGTGTCACAGGGCTGAAATCCCCTTCCAGGACTAGGGCATGCTGACAGGTCTGGAGAGGTGCTGCAGGAGAGCATTGCCAGAGAGCTCCGTGCAGGTAACTCACAAACTGCACACAGTGTCAGAAGCTGTCTGTGAAGGCAGGACACATTTGCAGGATCGGGGCCTTGTATTCTGAAGAGGTGATCTGGACTGGTTCTTTGCCAGTCTAACTGGTTGAACTTCACTAGAATTGCTCTTGACACATCAGCAGCAGAGAAAGGGAAAAAATGGCCTTTGAAGATGCAAGTGACATTTCCCATGGCTTCTTTAGCTTCGAGGACTTTGATAATACCACTGTGCAGAGAAGGGAAGCCTCTGCTAGGTCTGAAAGTAACCTATTTTATTAAAAATTTTCATCTCTGATGTTTAGTAAAAGCCAAGTGCCCTCCATTATCTACACAAAAATAGCCCACCAGGTATTCAGGGCTGTCTTTTCTAGTGTCTCTGCACACTCTGTAGCCCTGGGTGTGTTCCTTGTGCATTAGCTGAACAGGATTCTCTGAACTGCTCCTCCATCTGTGGTACACTCCACATTTAACACTGTTGTGCACTCACTCACTGAACCATTTTTAAACTCAGCCCCCTGCTGAGAGCTAAATGCACTGTTTGTATTCTAATCTTTGTACCTACTGCAGCTAAAGCATAGTGGCTCCACAGCTAGAAGGCAATAGCTAAAGTGGAGGAAATGTAATTAAGAAGAATAAAAAAAATAAGATTGATAGAAAATGCAGCACATTGCTCTAGACATATTAATTTAGTGCTATCTGAGTGACTTGAACAACTAATTTATTAAAATTACCTGGAAGCATCTTATGATTACCCCAACATAAGCAGTCTGTAATTTGCCTCTGCCTCTATTCTTGGCAAGACAGTCCACGCTCTGCATGCTCAATATAAGAGATGCAGGAAAACCAATTAATGCTGTTGACCTATACAAATAGGATAACACCAGTGGGCTTGATTGCCATCAGCCAAGTGCAGATAACTGGTAAATGAAGGACTTGGTCCTGATTTGTGAAGCCATCAGAATTTAAACAGGCTGAACTCCCCCCGGCTTCGATGGGAGGTGGGAATGTTTGGTATCCTGTGCCACTCTGAGATGGTGGCGACACTTCACAGTTCAGTGCCTGTAGCAGCCAGAAAATGAGCCCTAGAAGGGAGAGGTGGCTGTAGTGAGGGGAATGCCACACGCTTCCATGCCAGGTTCCTGCTCTCTTTGGCCTCACAGCTCCGTCCCTCCCAAAGCTGCCCTGGTGTGAGGAGCTCATGGCTCCTCCAGCAGAGCTAAAATCTCACCACAGGCTCCTCCAGGCTGCTGCTGACTGCCTCAGCCACAGCTCAGCCTCCTTCACTGCATGGAAACATTCCAGAGGCTTGGTCAGGAAACACAAGAAGGCTTTGGTCTCTCACTCCACCAGTAAATATGCTGCTCATTATTGAAATGACTCTCAGGGTTTGGGGATATTTCCATGGTGGTTCAACTACACCAAACTTGTCACTGAGCTCCTATGTGCTTGCTCAGAGATGTCAGGGTGAAATCCCTGAAAAAGTCTGAACTGGTTCATCCAGAAAACCACAGAAAAGAATTTATAACAAACCAAGTCTAATAGCAGAAGACATCAGACATAAGTTGGAAATCGCTTTAGAGAACATTTTTTGTTGGAACATAAAAGGAGGTTTTGTCCCTGAGCAGAAAATGGTGCTAAAAGTGGAAACTGATAAGCAGGACATGTCCAAGGGACAGCAGAGGAGAGCCAGCCTGACAGGTGCAGTGCTGTTCCACTGCACTCAGATCTGGAGGAAGCACCCAGCCCTGTGCTGACTGCTGGCACGGTGGCTGCCATGGTCAGTCCATGAGGAGAGAGACCTACTGGCAAATAAATAAAAGCCCCAGAGGTTCAATTCACAGGGGCAGAAACTCTCAATCCATGGAAGCCTTTTGCTGCTGTAGCCATGTTCCAATGGTTAAGAATAAAAGATGCTTTTGACATCCTCAGGTTTCCGGTACTTGATCAAGCATTGTCTCCTCCCTGGGGCTACACTGCCACATGAGTCTGCTCACCAAGGCTTCACACAAAGGCCAGGCACTGTTTGTCACCCCTGAGTGTCACACAAAGAGAATGCACAGCACATGTGGCCCTTGGAGCTCAAAGCCCCCCTGGCACAGCTGCCTGCTGGAGGCCACGCTGCTCCCCAGTCAGAACCAGGGACACTGTGGTCCCCACAGCTTTGGCCTGCTTTATATCTGACAGAAAGACAAGCACAGCTACCTGGTGATAAATGCCATGGCCCATAATCAATGAGAAAAACTATTTCGTGGGGATGGAAAACGTTGTGCTGACCTGACACGAAACAACACGATGTGGACTCACTGCTCTTTCCAAGGTAAAAAGACATTTTTCATTTTCTGACCCAAACATTTATAGATTTCCAAAAGTGACAGTGGATTGGAGGGTGAAAGTGCCACCTCTCCAATGACACTGGACAAACCAACAGTCCATCAAATTTCTCCTCCTCCATAAAAGAATGCAAAACAATGAGTTATTTACAGAAAGTGTGTGAGAAAGTTTGTTACAAGAATGTAAACATCAGAAGGCTTGGAAAAATCTTAAAAAATCAGGGCGACACTGAAATCTCTATTTAATTTCTGGTAAAAGGCTGCAATTCACAGCAAGTATGAACCAAATTCATTTACAGTGCTCCAGCAAAGTGAGGGGGATTGCATCAAGGAATGGTTTGGCCCCTTGTGTGCAATGAGAACTTGCCAAAGGTGCTGCTGGAATGACCCACTGCAGTGCAGAACTGCTGGAGGCCAGGGAAAGGCCCCTCTCTGTCTGCAGGGATGGCAGGGCACGGCCATAAAGCCTTGTGTTAGTGCTTCTCTCAGATTTCCCCTCGAGTTCACTCTCCAAATGGTTACCCAGCACATGATTCTCCCAGCCCTGTGTCTCTCCTGGTGATTAGTTTGCTGCCAGCTCAGGCTACATGGATCATCCCCGAGTCCATAATGGGAAAGGTATTAATTATAGTCAGGGAAAATTGAGTTTCATGGCTCCCAGAGGACCATGCTACAGTCTCCATGAAACAACTTCTTTCCACCTTTTTATGTCAAGTACAACAGACTCCACATAAATGGTGCAAGACATTTTTATGAGTTACATCATGAATGAAAAAGAGCAGGAATTGTATCGAACTGCCTGTGTGCATTAACCTTGTTTCTGAGGAGCTAAAATTATGTTTGGAAGCTAAGTTAAAGATACTGCACAAAGAGTCTGTCACTTCTTCTTCCTTCTCCTCTTTTGCCTTTTAGCAGAGGTCATAGCCCTGCCTGCTTGAACACTGGAGAGGGTTCTAGATGGTGAATAAAATTTGCAAAGCCTAAAGCTATGCACTTAAGTTCTCACCCAAAGGAACATTTTACAGAGTCACCACAGTGAGAGCCAAACCCAGGGTACATTAAGTTCACTACAAACTAATTTCAGGAGGCAACTGGCACTGGAGAACAAGCCTTAGTTCCAACAGATAACCATTTCCTATTGCTCTTATCATGACAGCATCCTTCAGAAAGACCACTGCTCTCCCAGAAATAAGTGAATTATCCTAAATTCATTAAGGACTAAATTAGAGATTGCTGTTACATTTTCCTTGATTTGTGCTGCATACTGATAATCATTAAAACACAGCTTTCTTGATCGCTTACTTTTTATTACTTGAGGTTCCTCTGTATGAGGAATATACTTTCCCAAGCAGTGTGATTTGGAAGTGACAGCACAGAACTGGGAGAAAAAAAAACCCCTTAAGTTTGAATCCTTACCCTGCCACTGCAAAAAAGGAAAAAGGGAAAAAACCTCCCTCACTCTCTCACTTCTGAAGAATGGGAATTAATTGCCTTGCACACATACACACACAATTTCAAATAGGCTCAAGTAGCATACATACAAGAATTAATTGCACATGCCCGTTTTCTCTGAAGTAGGGACACATTAAGGATGTAAAGACATTTCCAGACCCATGGGAACAGTGTTCTTATACCAGCAGCACTCCAGTGGAATACAAAGGAACCACTGGGGTTTGGTTTTTAAATGTGTTGAGCATGGCTGAGGAGCCTGGGGCTGCTGTGAGCCCCTGCCAGGCCCAGGCCAGGGGCACAGGGCATGTGAGCAGCCAGGGCCATGTCCCCAAAGCTGATGGACACACACAGGACACATCTTCATACAAGAGGAGGGATGAGTGAGTAGGAGCTCCGACACTGCTGGGCACATAGGGAAGGGCAGCAAGGGCAGGAGGGGACACAGAAATAGTTGGTGCCAGGAGCTGAACTGAGTTTGAGCATCCTCTCCTGCCCTCTCCTTCCTTCCTGCTTTTTAGTCATTCCTTTCCCATCTTCTCCAAAGCACTGAGGAAAGGAGAACAAAGAACACATCCTGCCCAAATCAAGCCCTGGGTACTGCTTCTCCCCCTGCTCCTGGAGAAAGAGGAGGCAAGGCTCCCCAGCACAGCCAGGGGCTGAGCCAGGTCCCCTCTGTGCCTGCCCAGAGCCCTGGCGTCCCCTGGGAGCACGGAGCACACACAGGGCATCACTCCTCCCTCCCAGCACCCCCTGATCTGCCAGGAACAGCTCCCAGCTCAGCTGGGCGGGCTGAGCATCCCTCACCTCCCTCAGGTGAGAGCCGAGGGCAGGACAGAGACAGCCAGCCCGGGCAGAGAAATCCCAGGGGAGCAGGAAAGGAGCAATTGCACAGGAGAGCAGGAAAGGAGCAGTTGCACAGGGGAACAGGGAAAGGAGCAATTGCACAGGGGGAACAGGAAAGGAGCAATTGCACAGGGGAACAGGAAAGGAGCAATTGCACAGGGGAGCAGGGAAAGGAGCAATTGCACAGGGGAGCAGGAAAGGAGCAATTGCACAGGGGAGCAGGGAAGGAGCAATTGCACAGGGGAGCAGGAAAGGAGCAATTGCACAGAGGAGCAGGGAAAGGAGCAATTGCACAGGGGAGCAGGGAAAGGAGCAATTGCACAGGGGAATAGGGAAAGGAGCAATTGCACAGGGGAGCAGGAAAGGAGCAATTGCCCAGAGGAGCAGGGAAAGGAGCAATTGCCCAGAGGAACAGGAAAGGAGCAATTGCACAGGGGAGCAGGAAAGGAGCAATTGCACAGGGGAGCAGGAAAGGAGCAATTGCACAGAGGAACAGGAAAGGAGCAATTGCACAGGGGAGCAGGAAAGGAGCAATTGCCAGGGGAGCAGGAAAGGAGCAATTGCACAGGGGAGCAGGAAAGGAGCAATTGCACAGGGGAGCAGGAAAGGAGCAATTGCACAGGGGAGCAGGAAAGGAGCAATTGCACAGGGGAACAGGAAAGGAGCAATTGCACAGGGGGAACAGGAAAGGAGCAATTGCACAGGGGGAGCAGGAAAGGAGCAATTGCACAGGGGAGCAGGAAAGGAGCAATTGCACAGGGGAGCAGGAAAGGAGCAATTGCACAGGGGAACAGGAAAGGAGCAATTGCACAGGGGAACAGGGAAAGGAGCAATTGCACAGGGGAACAGGAAAGGAGCAATTGCACAGGGGAGCAGGGAAGGAGCAATTGCACAGGGGAGCAGGAAAGGAGCAATTGCACAGGGGAACAGGAAAGGAGCAATTGCACAGGGGAGCAGGGAAAGGAGCAATTGCCAGGGGAACAGGGAAAGGAGCAATTGCACAGGGGAACAGGAAAGGAGCAATTGCACAGGGGAGCAGGAAAGGAGCAATTGCACAGGGGAATAGGGAAAGGAGCAATTGCACAGGGGGAGCAGGAAAGGAGCAATTGCCAGGGGAGCAGGAAAGGAGCAATTGCACAGAGGAACAGGAAAGGAGCAATTGCACAGGGGAACAGGAAAGGAGTAATTGCACAGGGGAGCAGGAAAGGAGCAATTGCCAGGGTAGCAGGAAATGAGCAATTGCACAGGGGGAACAGGAAAGGAGCAATTGCACAGGGGAGCAGGAAAGGAGCAATTGCACAGGGGAGCAGGAAAGGAGCAATTGCACAGGGGAACAGGAAAGGAGCAATTGCACAGGGGAACAGGAAAGGAGCAATTGCACAGGGGGAACAGGAAAGGAGCAATTGCACAGGGGAACAGGAAAGGAGCAATTGCACAGGGGAGCAGGAAAGGAGCAATTGCACAGGGGAGCAGGGAAGGAGCAATTGCACAGGGGAACAGGAAAGGAGCAATTGCACAGGGGAACAGGAAAGGAGCAATTGCACAGGGGAACAGGAAAGGAGCAATTGCACAGGGGAGCAGGAAAGGAGCAATTGCCAGGGGAGCAGGAAAGGAGCAATTGCACAGGGGAGCAGGGAAGGAGCAATTGCACAGGGGAACAGGGAAAGGAGCAATTGCACAGGGGAGCAGGGAAAGGAGCAATTGCCAGGGGGAACAGGGAAGGAGCAATTGCACAGGGGAACAGGAAAGGAGCAATTGCACAGGGGAGCAGGGAAAGGAGCAATTGCACAGGGGAGCAGGGAAAGGAGCAATTGCACAGGGGAACAGGAAAGGAGCAATTGCACAGGGGAACAGGGAAAGGAGCAATTGCCAGGGGAGCAGGGAAAGGAGCAATTGCACAGGGGAGCAGGGAAAGGAGCAATTGCCAGGGGGAGCAGGGAAAGGAGCAATTGCACAGGGGAGCAGGGAAAGGAGCAATTGCACAGGGGAACAGGAAAGGAGCAATTGCACAGGGGAGCAGGAAAAGGAGCAATTGCACAGGGGAGCAGGGAAAGGAGCAATTGCACAGGGGAGCAGGAAAGGAGCAATTGCACAGGGGAACAGGAAAGGAGCAATTGCACAGGGGAGCAGGAAAGGAGCAATTGCACAGGGGAGCAGGAAAGGAGCAATTGCCAGGGGGAGCAGGGAAGGAGCAATTGCACAGGGGAACAGGAAAGGAGCAATTGCACAGGGGAGCAGGAAAGGAGCAATTGCACAGGGGAGCAGGGAAAGGAGCAATTGCACAGGGGAACAGGAAAGGAGCAATTGCACAGGGGAACAGGGAAAGGAGCAATTGCCAGGGGAGCAGGGAAAGGAGCAATTGCACAGGGGAGCAGGAAAGGAGCAATTGCCAGGGGGAGCAGGGAAAGGAGCAATTGCACAGGGGAGCAGGAAAGGAGCAATTGCACAGGGGAACAGGAAAGGAGCAATTGCACAGGGGAGCAGGAAAAGGAGCAATTGCACAGGGGAGCAGGGAAAGGAGCAATTGCACAGGGGAGCAGGAATGGAGCCATTGCCCAGGGGAACAAGGAAGGAGCAATTGCACAGGGGAGCAGGGAAAGGAGCAATTGCCCAGGGGAGCAGGAAAGGAGCAATTGCCCAGGGCAGCTCCTTCCCCTGCCCTCCCATGTGTCAGTGGCACCAAGAGCCCAGCAGGAGCCCAGGCTGAGGTGCTGTTCCTTGTCTCAGCAGCAGCACCCTAGGCTGGGCATCCTGGGGCAAGAGAAAGGGCTTGGAATGGAAATTGCCATTTCTCTCATCTAAGACATAGAGGAAAACCCCTAAAGTTTCCCTGTCCCACTCTTCCTGCAAAGAGAAGCTGCAGGTTCTGTGTGTAGGGACCTCTGGCTAGTTCAGAGTGCCTTGTGTGCTCATTAGAAAGGTCTGACACCAATATAAAATAGAAACTTCCAGTTCTGGAACAATCAAGGGCTTAAAACACACAAAATTTCTAGTCTTAAATTTTGTGGAGGCAATTTAAAGCAAGAAAAGCTTCCCAGTTTCTTAAAAAATGCTGGATTCCAGTTTTCGTAAGATCTGATTCTTGATTAAATGCTGCTTCATTGAAAATGGTGAGTGATTTCTCATCAGCATGATTAATCTGCTATAATATCTGTGCAGGCTGTCAAACTATTGTCAAATTGAAACACTGATTTCCCCTTTCTGTCCATTTGATCATAAATTCCATTTTGGATTTCTCTGCTTTCTCTACAAAGGCTTTTGAGCTCAAGATTACAGAGACAATCTGGCAATAAAAACATTCAAGCAGCAATACAGAGAGCTGGGAATTTATTGTATCAAGATTTATTTTTAAAATATAGGTTTCTCCTGATAAACTAATATTGTCATCTGTTCTGGTGGCAGAGCATACTGCAAACAGCAATCTTCCCCTGGAGAAAAAATGTCAGATTGTGATTTATGAACAGGGAGCCACTAAAGAGTATGATTTCACCCTAAATTAGTAATTTATCAAGTAAAGAACAACAAGCAAATAGCTGAATATTGGTGTCTTAAAGGGTCAATAGACTTTTCACTAACTTTTGCTTCAAGCACAAATAACCACAGACTCCTCCAAGGAAAAGCTGTTCTAGTGGATGCCCTAGAAAATGAAAACATTTAGGTCTAAGAGTCGGGGAAAACATTCCCAATGTGACCTTTGAGTGTCCACACGGGTTCAGAGGAGCCCCACACAAGGAGCTGCTAAATGCAGCAAGTGCTTTGAAATGTGCTAGCGTAAATCAAAAGGACTTAGTGGGGACAAGAGGAGCAAGGGAAAGAAAACAAAGCCATCTAAAAGGGCGAGTGTTTGTTTGCAACCTTAATTAACTGTCTGAAGTGAAGCAGTTGATTTCCATGTACAATGGATTATGAATTATTGGAAATCACTATTACACAAGTCAACAGAACAATTGCTTTGTAAAATCCCCATACAGGCCAGGGAAATGAGTTTCTAGACATCCATCTGGGAGGAGGTTCCCTCTACCTCTGATCAGTTTTGGCAGGAAACATATACCATCAGTGCCTAGAGGCATGACCATGGATGCAAAGTTATTCAGCCAGGACTTCAAGCAAACCAAGGAAGATCAAACTGTAATTCCCCAGTCACTCCCTCAGAAATCTTTTCTCCAGGCTCCTCAGCCTTCACTCCCAAGAATTTCAATGATTTGCAATTTTGTTGGCTTAGGAGCTGCAGTGCACTCAAATTCACACTGCTTTCAATCTTACACATGAATTATAATTTTTTTTTTTTTTTTTCCAAATACCATACTGCAGATGTAGATGTCTGGATCTGGGTTCATAATTTCCACAAAATTAGGCAATTAAAATTTTATTTGTGGCAGTTTAAGTGCATCTGTAAAACTGCTACAAATGTGTCAATAGAACAATTTATGGTTCCGTGCCTTTAGATCTGGACTGTTAGAAGATTTCATGGTGCATCAATCCACAACTGCCATGAAAAATGGGTGTTTATTTTACTGCTTAGATGCCATCAATCTGTTTCTTTATATGGCACAGCTGGATTTAATAATGAGTTAAGAACTTAGTTTCTTAACTACTGCGAAAATTTCTTGTCCATTCAAGAACTGCTTCAGATTCCTACTGATGTAATTCCACTGTCTCCTGTCAATTTGTGTAGGTCTGCAGCTTTTTCTGAGATTGCTAAAATAGCTATAATGAAGCCAATAATCAGAGCAAGCAAAAGAAGATTCTCCAAGCCTCAGCTTCTCATTGTGTAGCAGCAGGGTGCTGGATATACTACTTTTCTAATAAAGTTTTGTGATTTTTTTTCTCATCCTTTGTAATGATGCTAGAACTTCCTTGGATGGTGGTATGGTCTCTGCTCTTTCAAATGGCAGAGAACAAATGCAGTGGTAACCAGAGAAGAAGTAAAGAGCTGCAAAAGAAGAAGATTGCTGTATCACAGGGAATTTAGTGAGAGACACCCAAAGCCAACCATCTAAATCAGTGTCACTGGTAAAGATTCTGTTCTGATCCTGAAAAGTAGTGGAAAGGAAGCCCTTTCCCATCTCAGTTGTAGCTTTCTTGAACACTCACATCATCTGCAAGTGTTGAATTTTGGCTTTGGGAGAAATAAGAGTTGCCTTACTCAGTAGTGTCAGTTCCCAGGTCAGGTGGTCTCAGTGCTGTCAGCTTTAGCAATTACAGTAGATGTGCTTTGAAAAAATGAAGAAGTATTATTTAATCTGCCTGAAGAATGTGTGTATTCATTCTAAAAGGTGGCAAAGAGGGCAGGGTGGCAGCTGCCCTTTATGTCTCACCATCAGCTGTGCCCTGGTTCCTCACACCAGAAGCAGTTCCCAGGCTGGAGGAACAAGTCTCCTCCAGTGGCGTTCTCTACTTCGTTTAACCTTTGGCACAAGAACTGAGTCTAGAACGACCTGAACTCACATTCAAGGGAAACAGACTGGCACAATCTATAGCAAGAGAGGCCAAGATTCAGCTCTGACACAGCCTGATTACAAATTTATCCTGGGTAGCAGACAGGCAGCCTAGAGAGCCACTACAAAAGCTTGCTCTGGCATTCCTGCATCAATTGCCTGAAACAACCCCACTTGTGCAGCACAAAAGCTGCAATGAGACATTAAACAGGGCCCAGAAAAGCCAGAGCATTAATGATCAGTGCCCACACAGGAGCACAAAAGGAGGGAGGCAGCAATTTCCTTCTGCTGTCCCTAGGAGCGAGAGCAGGCAGGCCACAGGCTGTTTGCAGGGGCTGAAGCCTTGCACAGAGCCAGAGGCTGCAGCAGCACTGAGGAATGGCCTGGTCCCCTGGGAGAGCTGCTGAGGCAGAGGGATCAGTGCCCAAAAAACTGATTAATGTGAGATGCTCTGTGTCAGCCACAAACCTGGGCAGCTCTGAGCTCAGGGCTGACATATTTCAATCAAAGCATGTCTGCAGCCAGCTTAACAACCAGGCAGCCCATGGCGGGGGGCTGAGCAGCCCAGGTGAGCCCAGGGGTGTTCCAACAGCCCTGCCTGGCTGCAGCACTGCAGAGAGCCCTTCTGTCACTGCTGATCTGCAGCTGACACGGATGGCAGGATTCCTGCTGCCCCCCATGAGCACTGCTGTGATGCTGGAAATGGAGAGAGCCACCTGGGATCACTGCCCTGCACAAACCATCCCCAGCCTGTCCTGTGCAATCTCTTCTGCATTTTCCCAGCAATGACATTTCATCACTTTTGAATGAAATAAGTTTTTTGCTGAGAAATTGCCTTTTTTTTCTGTCAGCCAGAGGTCAGACTGTCTGCTCGATGGCAAAGCAAACCAAAAATGCTACCTTCTTTTTATTCAACTTTTATATCTTTCAATAAACACTGCAATTGTTTTAATTTTACTACCTAAATGTATTTATTTGATTATGAAAGCATAGCTGGTTGCAGTCCCCTGAATTCCTATGAGAAGCATTTAAGTCAACAGTTTTAAACCACTCCATACCCCACTCCTCTGTACCACCCAAATGTTGTTTTTGACACATAATGTGCATTTCAAAAGCAGAGGTTATTTCCCAGAGAGCATACACATAGAGCATAGACCCCTTGGACTCACCTGGAGTCAAACACTTTAACATTTATTGAGGCTGCCAAGAGTATTTCATAGCAGTTTCACATTTGAAATGGGTTTATCTGACATAAGTCATGGGAATTGATTTACTCTGCCAGGAGAAACAGCTCCAGCTTCTTTACCCCTTTAATAGTGCCCCTGGAGAGCCCTGATGGACAGTGGAAATTGCCACTGTAGGGAACAGCCCAGAGCTAACCAGCACAGGCCAGATTATCACACTGAAATTGTGCAGCAGCTTCCACATGGACTTTTCTGTCCCATCCCATTCATCCTCCCATGATAACAGATCATCATAAAACCTCAACAGCCAAAACTCTTTGCTGAGGGCTGCTTCAAGATTGATTTAAGTAGCTAGAAGCATCTAAAGTGACAAGTCTCAAAAGAGACCTCTCATGGTCTTGCTTTAAGCCCACGCCGGTGGAAGTTTGTAAGATGAACAGAAACCTCTGCTCATATTAGAGCTGCTTTGTTAACAGTGTTCACTTAACCACAGAAGCAGTTAGAAAAAAAGGCATTTGCTGGCAGAAAATAAAGCAAAGATGGATAGGCCTTTCTGGACATAAAATACAGGACTACTCAAAATCTAGTAACAGTTCCCAAGTTGAAGGAAGAGTCAAGGACAAAACTGGAGCACAAGAGAAGAAAAATGAAGGCAGACTGAGATAACTTTCTTGACATAAAAAAGGTATAAAATGCAGGTTTGTTTGTTGGGTTTTTTCAAAAAGCCAAAATAAAATCCTAGTTAACAGCTTCCCACGAACAATGACCTACAGAACGAATCAGCACAGAAATCTGCATTCAGCAGTTTGTTGCCAAAGTCCCACTCTTTACTCCCTGGAGCACGCAGCCCTCCCAGAGCCATTTGCGGTAATGAATGGGTCACATTTGCTGTGAAAAGAGACCCAGGAATAGGGCAAGCTTCTCAGCAGAGAGCTCTCTTGTAAAGCCCCTGAGTACACAAACCAGCTGGAATGCCTGGGGAATGTCGTGCTGCTGCTGCTGGCTGAGACAAAGCACTGTGGAAAGCCTCATCTGTATGTCAATCAGTTACAAAACTAATATTTACCCTGACTACACGATAATTTCACAGAAATAAGGAGATCTTATTTAAGTCAAAAAGGCAACCCTGTTCTCACACCGCTCTTTGCTTATAATAGTCTGATCCTGCATCCCCCTTCTTGTATTACAGGAGTTTTCCCCTTCATATTTTATACAACGATTAATTGACAGGGGTAGCTCATGTGTATTATAAGAGAGACACAAAATCAAATCAGGTGACAGTAAAAAAACAGACAAGGGAAAAAAAAAAATAAGAAAACAAATCCAAGGAAAAGCTGCATGTCACGGAGAGGCACAACTATAACGTTAGTAATACTAACTACTGCTAATAGTAGTTATATATACTAGTAATACTAATACTGCTACTGAGGTTTCACTGCTGCTCCTGCACAGACACACAGGTCCAGCACCTGTGATTTTACTGGCATTTCCCAACCAGTGTGTATTTTATGGAAGCCAGTTTGACACACCAAAGCCAACAGGAGTCTTCAACAACTCCCCGAGGCTTTCACCAGTTCAGCACTGGGGACACAACTCCAGAGCACTGCAGAGCCATCTGTCCCTGCAGCTGCAGAGCTGTCCCCTCTCCCTGCAGGGCTCCTGCAGCACACTCTCTGCTGGAAATGCATCTTCACTCACCCCCAGGCAAAGCAAGCACAGCCTGCAGGAGACACACCAGTCTCTTCTGGGTGGCTGAGAAATGAGCACAGCCCTGCCCCAAACTGGGGGCTCAGCTGTGTTGAATTCAGAGGAGCGGTCACTAAAAACAACTGTGGGGAACAAAAGAGTGCATTTCACCCAGCTGCAAACAAGTTTTCAACGAGTTGTAGAAGTCTCAATGTTGTTTGCAAACCCAGCTCAGGGTTGATTTTGAGGGTGGCAGAGGGGCTGGAGGGCTGCTGGAACACAGGAAGGCTCTGGGAGTTAATGCCTGCCCTGATGCCACAGGGGCTCTGCTTGCTCTGGGTCAGGGCTAAATGTGGCCAAGGGGACCACGGCTAAACCTGGGATTAGGATGGGCACAGGGCATCAGAAGCAGAGGGATGCTGAGTGTGATTTCATCAGAGTTCACCAACTCAGTGAGAGAGGGCATCAGTGGCAAATATGGGTCACCAATATATTTTTAAATCTAGTACCATATCTATCAGGGAGTTTTAGAGAGAGGTATGCAAGGCAAATCTTTAGTTCTTTCATATTCCTCAAATGTTTTAATATTCAGAATGAGTATAGATTTTATGGCCTATTTTTACTTTTCAGGAAATTCTGACTCATCCTTCTAAAATAAAAAAAAAAAAAAGAAGCATTTGGGAGTTATATTCCTTGCATAATCATTACAGATACATACATATAAAATCAACTCCATAAATTAATAAATATAAAAAGAAAATATGTATTTATATAGAGCTAGTCATCTTTTCCCAAGTTATGATGGGCTTTGAGACTTGCATCAAAGAAGACCTAAAGTGCAGCATCATTTTGGAATACTCTGACATTCTGGGTTGTGAAAACATGTCTGTAACTGATGAGGATTAGTGGATTTTGACAAAGGAAAGGGATTACTTAGTCCAGAATTTCTTGCAGTTGCTATAAGCGGACACAGAAAGCACAGCAAAATGAGTAACACCCCTCCTGCCCTAGCCACAGGGTGACAAAGATGACACTGACCCCCTGTTCTCAGGAAATCCTGCCTGAGCAGCCAAAGCTGCAGGGCTGGAATGCCAACAGCGTGTGCAGGGCTCCAGGAGAGCAGAGCTCAGAGAGGTCACCAGGAGAAAACCCCCACAGGTTTCCTGTGGTCTTTGCGCTGCTCAGAGAGAGCAGCAGCTTCTCCAACACCCCTTGGCACCAACAGCAGGAGCACAGAACAAACTCAGGATCAGGGACACCTCAGTGGATCTGCCGGAGTTGTGCTCCATGTCCTCAGCACATCAACCATGCACAGTTAGGTGCCCCCAAATAAAAAGGCACAAAACTAAAACTAATCAGGAAAATTTCAGTACATGAAGGAATCTGATGCCTCACCTACTTTTTCCAGTTGGGTTTACAAACACAAAGGATCTTTCTGTGACTTTTCCCTCTCTGGAAGGCAGTGGAGTGGCAAGGGATTGACTTTCATCCTCCCACCATGCTGCAGGTAGCAAACAAGAGGGAGAATATTAAGCTCCTTTTTCTCAATAATGATCTGATCCAAAAAAAGTCTTTTACCTCTTACAACTAAAAATATGTGAAGTGAGGGGAATTAGAACAAAAGCAGCTCCACTTCAGCATGCAAATATCCTTATGAGTTGGGAGCTCAGGAACACCACTGTGAATACAAATACATTTCATTTGAAACAGAAGAGACTTTTTATCAGTCCAGAAGAGAGGAATAAATCTCCAAACTGGGTCATGAAAGGGCACTTTGGACTTATCTTTATTCTTAATGGAAAGCCCATCCCTGCAGTTTTTATGGAAGAACTCCAAAGAAGCTCTGGTACAAGGAGAACTTCACACATTTCCAAGTGCAGAGTGCTTCTCAGATAAGTATTTTTATTGCCTTTTTTTTTTTTAGTTACAGAAAATATTCTCTCCAGAGGCAGAAAAGAAGACAAATACTTTGCATTATTCAAAGAAAAAACCCAACTCATCCTGCCCACTATAAGATCTCTAAATATACCTGCCTTACCAGCAGAGCCCACCTTGGAGGATGGATCAAATTTCTAGCATCAATAATTCTGCAGAGGTAATACATTATATCTCCTCCCTCAAATGTTTACCAACAGGAAAAACAATCTGTGGGGAAGCAGCATGAAAATAGCAGAAACTCAAGTGCTGAATACTCCAAATAACAACCCTCATTAATGTTGTCAGTAGAAGGTTCTTAAACAAACAATCACTCTTTCTGTCCCAGCTCTTAGCAGACTGAGACATCCTCTTCTTTCTGACTCTGTGCTGCCTATTGCAGTCTTACATTTCATCTTGAAGTTTTTGCTAAGAAAAGCCAGATAAGTTTATGCCAATAATCTGCTCCTGAGGCCAGCAGATATCTGTGTTCTGCACTGAGAGCTTGTGAAACTCATCATGGTTAAACACAGGCAGATGGAAATGACACATTGGCTTTAAATGCCGTGCTACTATTTAATATTTTATCATTTTCTATTAAGGAATTGTGAGGATTTCACTTGTAGTACACTCTCCTGCTAAAAGTAAGGGTGCCTATTACACATTGTCAAAGACAATCCTTCTCAGTAAAACAGCTCTTATTAAAATTGTGGGAAGTTTTTTATTGGGAATTTTGTGTCAGATTTGAGTAATAAGTTAAAATGTCACACTCTACAGCAAAATCAGATTTCAGACATACTTTCTTTAAGGAGAATCAAGCTGCTTTGTGTCCAGAAGGATTTTTCAATCTTCATTGAATAATAGTTGAAACAAAATATTTGACACATAAGGTTCCAATGATTTCCCACAGCATTCTGATAAAACCTTTTGCATTTTTGGGAAATGCTCCCATTTTGCCAAATCAGTAATATCAGACAGAAAACCGCATCAACCAGCACCAGTCAGTCACCTCTGAATTCAATTTCATTCCTTCAATTGCTGCACATGATTTTTTTTTTCCCCCTCACTTTTTATTGACTGAACTTTGTTCATTGGATTTCAAAAGTGTTTTTCCCCAATAGTTTCTTTAGAAAATGCAGGAGAAAAGGTTCTGGGCTGGTGGAGGCTGGCAGAGCTCCAGCCCAGTGGCTGAGGCTCTGGCCCTTTGTGAGTGCTCACAGAGGCTTTTTATGTGTGCAGGGACGCTGGGCTGTGCAGAGCAGCCAGCAAACCCCTCTGTGTCTCCAGTTTGCAAAGAGTATGGATATTTTAGCAGTCACCAGCCATTTAAGGTTCTGTGACAGTTTTGGACTCAGCTGACTCTGGTTGCTGTCCCTGCCCACAGCCAGGGGAGCCATGGGCAGGCAGATAAACACAGACCTGGAAGCTCCCAAAAGCTCCTCCTGCTGCTCCTTGCTTTCATTTTCACTTCAGTTCTGAGCACTTTGAGGAAAAAATTCTGCACCGTAAAGCTGGAGGGGAGCATTCTGTGGCAGAGCCTGCAGGAGAGAACATTCTGGGAGTAAGGGGATGTCCAGGAGAGGCTCCAGGCCATGGCATCCTCCTGTCCTGAGGCTGTTTGGAGAAAGGAGAGGAATCCTGAGTGCAGCCTGGGGATCTGAAACCATTCTCCTTCCCATAAAATGATCTCAAACCTGCAGAAACCTTTCCATGTTGGATCTAGAGCAAAGGTTTGAACTAATGGCATTTCTGCGTAAATTTGCATTACTTTTTGCTATAGAAATTGGCCAACATTCTCAAGAACTTCCATAATTTCCTTTTTTTACCATAACTTTTTATTGCTTAATCTGAATAAAGTCTGCCATTGCTTGCACACAAGAATTTATTTGGCCCCACAGTGACCCAGACCCATCCCATGGGCTACGGAGAAGTCAAATTTCCTCAGAAACCCTCCCTCATTCCTTCACTTTTCTGTAGTCTCTGAACAGGTGAAAATCAGTACCTCTGCTCTAGCTACACTAAAGAAGGTGGAAAATCAGCAGAGGGATGACAACAAAAGAGCAAAGAAAAAATGACACTATAGAAAGATGCTAATGTGATAGCTGGTCTTGATCCACCCCAAAAAGGAACTGAAATCAGTAAAGAAATCTGATCTCCATGTGATCAGCCTTTGGCTCTACCACGATGCTGCTCACTTGCTTGAGAGTGGTGTCAGTTTAGGAATTCCCTGATAATGACACTGCATTTTCATGAGAGTAAGAAAAGTTCATCTTGCAGAGCTGCTCATGTGTCAGATCTGACTTAGCCAAATGAAGAGTTTTTAATTTCAAGGGAATTGAAAAGTATGTCAGGGCATATTGTGGAATTTTTAAGTTCAGATGTTAAAAATATCCACCATATAGTAAGTAGCATCTGTAGCATAATAAAGCATCTCCTATTTTATAATTTAATTTCACTGAAAGTGACATTAAAGTGCTATTGGTGAGAGCAAGAAACAGAAAAATCTGGTACTGCACAAGAAATACAGCTCAGTAGTTTGGAAATCAAAAATAGGCAGGAATAAAGAAGGCAAAAGAGAGTGAAACAATATCAAACCCAAGAGAAGAGCACTGTGTTTGAATCCAAATCTTAATACAAAGTCATGCCTCAGTGCACAGATGGGCAGCAGCAATAAAAGAATACTGGAGTCAAAAGCACAGGACCACACCTTCCTATTCCTCCCCCAAAACACACAAACACAAACACACACACACAAATCTTGTTTGAGACTGCAGGAGATGAGGCTTTGACTCTGCCAGCAGCAGACACAAACCCCTCCAAGTGATGGCATCAGAGTGGCAACCAGAAACACCAGAAAAATTCTCACCAAGCTTTTTAGAGTGGAGGAGATCTAGGTTAAAAATCACCCTCCTAAATGCAGCAAATGCAGCAGCTGTTTGCTGGGAGAAGGTGAGCTGCTCTCAGTGCAGGGATGTGACCAGAGCCCCTGGAATCAGTGGAAATCCCTGCTTGGCAGCAGTGCCAGGGAGGCTGCACTGCTACAGGGCACTAAAAGCGTCCCTGTGCTCAGCTCAGCTTGTCTGCAGAGCTTCAGACAGGACTCTGCAATAAATAGTTTAAGGAAAAGGTTGACAAAAATGCTGTTCTGAGGGGCTGGGAACACAGACAATTCACCTTAAAGCTCTGTAACAGCTGCTCTGCCCAGGGATGACAAATGCCACCTCCTCTGCTGAGAGATGGAGAGAGAGAAATCAAACGTGTCAGCTGCTTTTACTGTGTAATGCTGCTTTCCAATCTTTGAAAAATATCAGATATTAAGACAAACTTGTGGGGAGAATGTGAACAGGCATTCTGAAATAGAATTATCCAGAAGAAATGTTGAAGGCATTTTAAAATACCCTGAGAGGTATACAACTCTCACACAGCAAGGAGAGAGAAAAATTACAGCTGATAGAAAACTTGTTTTGTTTTCCTCTGGCATTGTAAAATAAAATAGAACCTGTTGGAAAATGAATGTCAGGGTATGACATCTGATTGCTGTCAGACCTGGCACCCAAATGTTAAGTTTTTGGGCACTCTACAAACAATGGATACAATGGGTGAATTTAGAAATGGAGAAAAACAGAGGGAAATAAAAGGAAAAAAACCTTGAACACATTTTCAAAAACAGTACAGGTCCTTGCAAGATAAACCTCTGGTGTAAATGTAATTTAATATTTCTCAACTTGTTACCACCTTATTTTTTTTCCCTATATGTTAAACCAACCTGTGTTTTTCCACTACATCCCCCATTGCTGTCAGGGGACACTGTAGATCTGGACTGTAGCTGCACCTTGGTTTTAGCCTCTGTGAATATTTCCTTCCTATTTCACTCAGTTCCCCCACATATAACAGTCACAGCATCAAAATACCCACTCACAAACCCCTGGGTGCAATAACCCTGAAATGGTATTTTTGTACAAAAATATTATTTATATTTATATATTTATACATTAAATATATTTATATATTCTACAAAACCTCATTTCTATACATAGCTCTCTATTGAGAGCTTTCCTACATCTAGAAGTTATTTGAATAACCATTTGATGTGCCTGTAAAACTTCCTCAACTGCTTATTCACAGGGCTGATTTTGGTTTACCTTTGCTCTGTTTAACAGCAGATAATGCTTCAGGTGAGGCAGGATGTGTGCCTGATGCCCAGGACCCTTTCCTCCTTCACGGATTCATCCCTGGGATGAGGATGGCAGTGGGGACAGAGCAGGGGCAGCCCTGATGCGCTGCCGTCACTGCCTGCTGGGGCTGTGCAGTGCCAGGCATCCCTTGATGGTGTTTTTGTAACTCCACAACTCAGGGGATTCAACACGGGACTTTCAGGCTCAGCCTGCCAAAACACAGCAGGAGCACCACACTGAGCTTTCTGAGGTTTTCACGGAGCTTTGGCAGCAGTTGCCTTCCACCCTGGTGTTTGATGTTTTGGAAAAACATGAGGGAACTGTTGTGTGGTATTTTCTGAGACCCCTGCCAAAGGGAGGAATGATGCATCTGACTCTATTGATACCAGAAGGCTAATTTATTATTTTATTATCTATATTATATTAAAGAATGCTATACTAAAACTATATTGAAGTCTAGAGAAAGGATAATTACAGAGGGCTAAAAGATAATAATGAAAAACTCGTGACTCTCTCCAGAGTCCCGACACAGCCTGGCTGTGATTGGTTGTTAAGTCAAAACAATTCACATGAAACCAATCAAACAATCACCTGTTGGTAAACAGTGTCCAAACACATTCCAAAGCAGCAAAACACAGGAGAAGCAGATCAGATCATTATTGTTTTCATTTTTCTCTGAGGTTTCTTCCCAGGCGAAAATCCTGGTCAAAGAGATTTTTCCAGAAAATATGATGATGACACTGTGTTTGGCTTTTTAGTGGCTGTTTGCTGTTTTGGTTTGTTTGAGTTTAATTTGAGAATGCAGACTGAAAGATGAAACTAGCAGATAAAGGATTATAAATGAGTGCCCTTCACACTTGCAATTAAAATACCAGTAAGAGTGAGTGCTAGCCAGGGGCTGGTTTTCTGACAGGGATAATGACACTGTTAATCTTTCTGCCCCCAAACCAATATCCCCTGCCTCAGTAACTGCAGTTGTGCTGCCTACCCAGTCAAATACATATCCAGCACCTGTTGCATTAAGAACATTTAATTTGTTGAACCTTTCCAAATCTACCTGCAGATTTCCCATTTCCAGAAGGAGCTAAATCTTCACATCAGCGAGAAGAAAATGTTCCTTCTGAGGTAAACTCCAGCTTCTGTCCCTACCCTACAAGGTGGGAAGAGGCACAGCCTTTACTTATGTTTGATGGAGCTGCATAATGCATTTTGTGGTGTGAAAAGTCTCAAACCTTTCAGACCATTTTGTATTTATGATGCAGGTCTTTGCTGTACCAAAAAAGGCATCTGAGGTGATGTAAAATAATGCCCTTCTTGTTAGACTGCAGCAGAAGCCTTCCCTACTCACTCTCTGCAGCAATTTACTTTAAGTTTGCCATTAGGATAAAATTTTTTTTTTTTCCTCAGAATGGAGCCCAGGAAAATTTTCAAGGTGACAAAGGACGATGTTAGCAAAGAAAAAATTTTGTCACATGTTTTGTAAAGGACAATTTCTTTTGCAGCCTGAAATACCACTTGCTTCTTGTGACAGTGTAGGTAAATCCTGGACTCAAGGTCTCTGAAATTAGACTTTAACTTTCTTACGGGGTTTGGTCTCAGCTGAAACCCAACCATGGAAATAGCAAATAATTAAAACCAACCAAACAAAACCTCCCAGCTTTTGAGATTTGTTGTTACTGTTAATATTTTACTATAGGGGAAAATGCCATCAGTATTTGAGAGCCAAGGGTCAAGAGAAATACATTTGAAAGGAATTAATTAAAAAAGACTCACAGGCTCTATATAAGTCAGCATTATTGCACAGGTGTGTTTAACAGATCCAGATTTTACTACTTTCCTGGCTACAAACACCAAATCAAATCCATTTCTACTTTAAATTGCCCCTATCTCAGAAAAGCAGTTCTTCCCACACCCAGGAAGGGCTAACACTGGCTTTGTAATGTAAATAAAAGTGTCCAGAGGAGAGGAGATGAACAGCACTGGTTTCCAGTGACACACACAGGAGGAGCTCCAGGAAAAGGCCAGGTGGAGAGAGAGCAGCAGCATCTCCTGCTTTGCCTCTGTGAGCAGAAGCATCTTGGAGAACAGTTCTTAGTAAATAATTTGCTTTGAAGCTGAGGAGAGAAGTCTAGGCTTGGAAATCACCAGGAGGTTTCCCTCCTCCTCCTCAGCTACAGCACAGAGCTCAGAAAGTTCATACCCACCTAATACCTTGAGAAAACATGATCATTTCATGAAAATACTGCTGCAAGAACTTCCGCAGGTACAGACAGTTATTTTTGTTGCTTACAGTACTGTAACTATTAACAAACCAACCATTTAAACTAATGGAGTACTTGGTTTTCTGGTGCTGTTTGTTTTACTGTATTCAAACAGGAAAATGACATTTCAAGGATCAACACTTTATTATAAACTAATACCTTTCCTAATAACTGAGGTTTTCCTGCAATTCCCAGCCTGGCTCTCACTCTGACTGAAAGGCTGAGTTAATTTCTCAGTGGAACAGCAGCTGAGAGAGGGATAGAAGAAAGAGAAAGAAACTTGAGATAAGGCTGGAAAGAGAAAGAAACTTGAGATAAGGCTGTATAAACTTGAATTCTTTTCTAATTTGGTAAAGGACCATTGAGTGACATAATATGAATTTGGATATTCCTGAAGAAATTTTTTTTGCTGAAATCTTTGTGGAAAAGATTTATGTGATAACAGCTGATGGGGAGAGGAAGAGCCAGCACTGCAGCAGGCACACACAGCCTGGGAGCCTCACTCCCCACGAGTCAGCACCACCAGGGCCAGGAGATTAAATTTAGTGAGCTCTGCCCTCAACACACAGGGTCAGATTTAAGCCCTTTGTAAATGTGAACCTTTCCACACACCATTATTGAAAAAGGTCTTCTTCAGAAATTACCTGGAAAAAATTAGTGCCTGTCCTAAAGCTTCTAGGGACATAATGAAAGGCTTTCAGAGAGCCTCACTTGTCTGGCAGAATCTCTGAGAAACGGAAATGTTTGCATTCTCTGTTGAATTGGGCCCATCATAGAAGACTGCTATGAGTTCTTTTATTTTTTTTTTTTGCTAGCTCTTGACCATTTCCTAAGACAAAAGCTTTCTTCCAGTCAGAGACTTGAATTTATCCCAGCTAATTGGTTTTCCTGTTTCTGTCCAGAAGTATTTACATTTTTGGATTCCTATAACAATATATACTACTGATATTTTTGTATTGGCATAAAATATATATTGTATAAAATATATGTTTTGTAAGGAAAAAAATTTTATATTGTTTATAAAATATATATATATTGTATAAAATACATATTTTTGTATTGGCACAATACCTGACTATGCTTTTTTTTAAAAAAATGTTGTTGCTATTCATGTATTGATCTTTATAACTCATCTGAAGTAAAAGGGTAAAGGGTAGAGTTCTATGCCCCAGGAAAATGCACTACCAGTGACTTTCAAATGCAGCTGAACTACACTATCACTATCAGTGTAATACATGTTAGACCATGACAAATATACAGTAAGATAAACCAGTGATCACAACTATACATGGCCACATATAAATCACCTTCTGCAAAATGCTCCTATTTAAATTTTTCTTGCACCTAATTTCCTTAAGGATACCTTTATGTACAACACTACCGTAAATTACTTTTCTACTTCAGCTTTTTAATTACTTAGAATAGAAATCAGATCTTTTTTCTAAAATAACACTCTTATTTACATTGCTAACTGGAAAAAAAAGAGAATGAATTTGATCTTTCAATGCTATCAGCCCAGTTTTCTGCAATCCAAGTTAAAAACCTGTACACTTTCAAACCCAGAACTGCTGCAGAAATGCTCTGCCAAATGCAGGATGCTGCAGAGCAAGGTTTGCAGCCTTCTGTCAGGTTTTGGGAGCTGGAGCACAGTCCCTGCAGCTGCCACGCAGCCTGGAGTGTGCTGGTGCTGTGGGCAGCAGCTGCACAGGAGTGCTGTTATATACAGGGTGGGTAGAGACATAAATAGAGAGAGAGAAAGAGAAAAATGAAAAGGCTTTTTTCACTGACACAGCTTAGAGCAGACCCTGAGCAGCTCTAAGTTATGGTGTGGAGTAGTTTGAGATATTTCCCTTCCTCACACAATTGAACCTTTGCTAACCCCCCTCTCCAAGCAGGAAAAGCCTGGCTTGGTAAACTCCATTTGCTGCTGACCTGGAGCTGCCCTTGTTCTTGATGGTGCACAGAGATGAGCAGAACAGACACCCAGAGCCCAGTGCAGAGCCATCCCTCAGCCCTGCACTCCTGCAGGTGCTAAATGTGCCCAGAGCAGCCACCTGCACCATGGAGCCATGGGAGATGCTTCTGCTGGGGATCCATGGCATCACTGAGTGCTTCTGCTGGGGATCCATGGCATCACTGAGTGCTTCTGCTGGGGATCCATGGCAGCACAGCTCTGCCCTGCACTCCTGCAGGTGCTAAATGTGCCCAAAGCAGCCACCTGCACCATGGAGCCATGGGAGATGCTTCTGCTATGGGATCCATGGCATCACTGAGTGCTTCTGCTGGGGATCCATGGCATCACTGAGTGCTTCTGCTGGGGATCCATGGCAGCACAGCTCTGCCCTCTGCCTCAGCAGCCCTTGCAGCAGTGACAGCACAGCTCAGGCACCAGTCAGGCTCAATATCCACCAGTCTGATCAAAAGTTGTACAAGACTCCTGTTCCACGCACAGCAGCTTTAATCAGGCTGCCTTGGCAGCCCCTGGCCCTGCCATCTCGTTGGCCCCCACACGCAGGGTTTGTAATTGCTGCACACTCCACTCTCCATCACAGCATTCCTGTTCACAGCCTGGCACCACATCACACAAGTGGAACACGCTCACAGCTAAACTATTGTGACTTCAACAGACTTTTCCCTGTTACAACAATTTCAATCAACAATCAAGGTTTCTTTCTCAGTTTTGTTGTTTGCATTATGTGGCATTTTCATTCATTGTATACTAATTCCAGTTCTGCATTAATTGTATGTTTCTGCACGGTAATTAACTAATCACTATGTCACTCCCTCTCTATTATGAATAACCTCATTAATTCCAGTCTGAAAGCTTGGTGCCTGCTGCCACTGCTATCAATTTTCTTGGTTCTTTCTGCTGCTTCTTGACTTATAATCAAATATGAAACTCATGTATTTTTAAATACTCTGTCTTCTGTTTCTCCCACTGAAAAATTCATTGTGCTATCAAGGCCTTTAAAATAATGTTTATTCATTATGCATTTCTTTGCTAGGCAATCAAGAGCTGTTACAATAAAGTGTGTGACTTGCTCTCTCTGTGGCAGTGATTCTGCTGTGTCAACGTCTCCATTTTAATCCTAAGTTTACTAGAAATTAGAATTTAGATCTAAAATTTAGCTCCAAGGTTAAAGGCACCATCAGACATCATCGCATGGGGGAAAATTTCTTGATTGTTACAATTAATTGTTTGGACATTTTTAGGTTATATTTGTGGGTAGAAACTTGCAGGCAGCCCAGCAATGGCAGCAGAGCTGTGCCTGGGAGGTCAGAGCCTGGCCAGAGGGAGAAGGGGCTGGGAGCTGCCACAGCACAGGCACAGTTCTGGTGGCCAGGCTGCATGGATGCTAAACCAGTCACACACAGCTCTGAGCAAGGGCTCTGCTGCTGCAGCCTGGCAGCTCCCAACTGCAATGCTTAGAGTCAAGATTGGCTCAATCAAGGCCTGCTCCTCTAAAAACATTTCTTTAAAACAATTTGTATTCCACACAGTCTATTCATAGAGTACCCTCTTGTCTTTTTTATGCTCAAAGGCAACACAAGGCTTGGAGATATATATATATTTCCAATAAAGACAACAAACTGAGATGCTAAAATGTGTGAGTGCTTTTAAGGACTGGATGGGAAATCTAATGATTGTGCATGTGCACAGTCCTAATCCAAACCCACTGCAAAGTCAGCTGACATAACTGTGATTACTAATTTTTAATTAAGGATATTAAGGATTCAAGCACCATTTTTCAAACACAGATAAACACTTGGGCAACACTAAGAGGGAAGAGAACGGTTCTCTGTTCTTACAAGCTGCTGCAGCGCAACATAATTCAAAGGGAGAATGTGTACCTGCAACAGCTAAGGGACTGCTGCAAATTTTGTAAAGGAAAAGGAAGAGGAATTGTGAAAGTCATCCTGGAGTCCAGGAAATGTATAAGGAGAATATTCATCCTTTAAGAAAACACATTTGGTGTTCAAAGTATTTTCCCATTTAAAAAGATATATATAAAATACTAAACTAAGCTAACAAATAATGAATAAAAACCTGCAAAGTTTATCTGGAAATTTCGGAGGGGTTTGATTACAAAAACCTTAATTGCTGCCTCTTTCAGAGAGGCAAAGGGCCCCTCTGCTGAGAGGCTGCTGCTCATCAGTGCCCTGGCTCCAGGGCTGCTGAAAACAGCAGCAACTGCTGCTCCTGCACAGCACCATTTATCCCAGCACATATTTGTACAATGGACCATAATGGTCTGTTTGCTCTCTCACAGTCCATTAAGCCACCCCTAAATGTGTGGTTTGGGTGTACAGAGAGAGGAGATTTCACTGCTGGTGCTATTTCAGCATCTGCTCCTGTCCCAGCTACCACCACTGCTCTCATTTCTGCTTCTGCTGCTGCTATTACAGATACCCATCCCTTTCCATGTGCCTTTAGAGCTGCCTTTTTATGCATGTCCAAGGTTTCCTGGAATATTTCTGTTTTTCCTCTCTTTTTACTGGTTTTGCCACTTACATGAACTTATTTTTCTCTTTCCCTTTGATCCCACGTGGAAGCTTTTATCTCTATGAACAGCAGCTATGATTTTGTTCATATTGAGAACTGGCCCCCAACATCATCACCTCTTAAAGTTCAACTGAACCCACAGCTGTAATTCAGAAAGGTGATTGTTTTTTGTTCAAAACCATTGTTTCCTGCTGCATTACTAAACATTCCTTCAGCATGAAAGCAGAGAAGAGGGAAATGCAGATCCATGCATAGCTATATATTCATGTGAAGAAAAGGATGCCCTGGAAGTTGAGAAAGTTGCAATAAGTGAGTTATTGATGTCTATAATTAATGAATTGAGTCCAAGGAGGCTCCTCATTAGCCCATTCCAGTCAGTGTATTCTGGACACCTGAGGTGGGGCTGGTGCTGAAGGCAGCTCCTGCCTTCTCCTGGTGGCACTGAATGAGAGGTCACAAAGAGGGAACCATAAATATCCATCATCCCCTCCCTCCCCCTTCCACAGGGAGAATTAAATTGTTACCAAGGGTGACACCTAACTGATTGTGCAGGACAGCTGATTAACGGGGTGCCAGGATAAATAAGGCAGTTTGTGCCTCTCCACACCACCACTGCAGGTTCCCTTCAGGTTTAGCTGACATCTCTCCATCAGTTATAACTATTTCATTTGGGAGAGGCAGGGGACAGGGAATGTCTTTAACCATGACCACAGAGACTGCATGAAGGAGTATGTGGAGCAGAAAAGATGGCATGCCATCAATTCACAGCAAATTCACCCTGATTTCTTCAACAGAAAAGCCTTTAGACTCCATTTTAAAGGGAAACTCAGACGTTGGAGAAAAGAAGTCACTTTGAAGCAGTGATGGCTGCATCTCCATGCCCCAGACCAATCTGTGCCCTGCAGACAAAGTGAGAACCCAGAGTGCCAAAGGGTTGTAGGAAATAAAACTTGCAAGCATTTCCGTGACTTATGTCCCAGCTCTGCAGACCTCAACACACCCAAGGATAAACTTTAAAGATCACTGCTCCCTCTGAACACAGCCTGCCCAAAATGATCTGCAGCAAATCAGTTTAAAACAAATACAAATGCCCATATGTGTAATAGCAGGAACTGCAGAAACACAGTCAGTGAGAATTGTGTGGTGTGTAACCTGTCTAACCTGTACATTTTGGGAACTAAGGCACACCCTGTGTTCTGTGTTTACACCTGGGCTGTCTGCATAAGCCCTTCATTTTTAAAACATTAGGTTTATAATCAGGCTGCTGTTAGGAAGAGGGCTGGCTGCATGATGTGCCATCAACTTTACTGCCCTTTAAAGCTCAGAACAAAACTTTTATGTTCATTGAACTGCTTCAAAGAAAACTGGTCACATATCTACACCCTGTAACTACTGTGTTCAATGAAAGAATAACACTGGGAAAGCACTAAAGGATTTGCAGGAACTTTCACCTTTGTAGGTTTGCCTTAAGGCAAGTTATTTAAAGCAATTTTTTGTGTTTATTGGAATAAGAGAGTATCCCACTTTATAATCTCTCAGCTAACCTGGGTTATCATGATTTGAAGAAGCAATAATGTTGTTACAACTGATTGTTACACATGATTAAATAGAGTTCTTAAACCAGATATCTCATAGCAAAGTTAAGGGCAAACTTGATAGGGATTAGAAAAACTCATGGTTTGAATTGAGCTTGGGAAAACAATTGACTATTACTAGTTTTGGATCCAGGTCCTTTTTCAGTTCAACTGCAGGCTTTATAAACAAAGACATTTGAGAAAAACAAATGTCACTTTCTCTAACTCAAGTCTTCTCAATACTTACATGAGACACACAGAGCAGCTCCTGGTTTTAGACTGGATCCATATCTATCCTAAATAATCCACCATTTACATCAATCTTGCTAAACTGCTTGCCTGTTTGTCTGCCAGTAGCCTTTCAAATTAAATTACAACACAGTAATTGTTTTTATTGACACTGTGTGTCTTTGCTCTGGGGAGGGGAACTGACATTATCTGTTTATTAAAAAAAACTTTGACGGCATTTTTCTCAGCAGAACTGAGTTTGAAAATTTTCACCTCTTTTTATGTCATCTCCAAATATTTTCTGATGCAAACCTTGAATGAACAAGATATAGGCAGGACAAAATGGTCAGACAATGCCCTGGGACAGAATCTGTTCTAGTGAATGCTCAAACTGCCCCACAACACAAGGTGTAGCTCTGGCAGCTCAGCAGAAAAGAGCTGGCAGCAGTGGAGTGACAAATAATGGGAATTCACCTTCATTCCTGGGAATGAGCACAGTGTGGTCACAGCAGGGCCACAAACCCAGCTCCTGGCTGCCCCATCTCCTCTGCTCTCCCTTCCTGCTTACACTGGGGTTGACTTGGAAGAAGTCACTTGTGGGAAACTTTGGCTGCCAGCCACGTTGTGTTTCTGTGAAAGGAGGTGTATTCTTCTGCACTTGGACCATGGCAGGCTGGAAACAGGCTGGGAGCGGGCATGGACAACTGGAATTGAATCCTTTAGCACACAGACCTTATTAATCCTTTCCTCAAAACAAAACAAAACAAACAAAAAAAACCCCCAACAAACCAAAACCAAACAAACCCAACAAACCACAAAAACCCCACTAAAAACCCAAACAAGCAAACAAAAACAAAAAAACCCATAAGGAAAAGACAAATCTCCACAGATCTACAGCTATAGTTACAGTGGATACAAGAGAAACATCATCAGTTTGGCCTAGAGTTGATGGGACTACATCTCCCCAAATGGAGCAGGAATAACAAAAGCCTTAAAGAATGATGGCAGTGAAAGTGTGACAGAGAAATAAATCACTGAATTTTGTGCTCCTCTCCCACCCAGGACACCACTGATGGTGTTTGCTGCATTCCTGCTGTGTCCATTCACAAGAGGTGTCGGTTCTTTGGTAGCCTGTATAATAACTTATTATCAGAGACAGCTAACACTAAACAGAATTAAGACTGCTCACAGCAAGCCAGAGGTACATATCTGATAATTACGGACCTGCAGATCTCAGAATCAAGCAGAAGATGGGTTAGAGAGCCTCAGATGATTCACTGAACCACATACCAAGGCAAAAAGTACTTGGAATAACAGTTTCAGTCCAATTGCTGCCCCACATTCCCCTTTTCTTTTTTTCCCTCCTGTGCTGAAGATGTGCACTTTTGTTTTGCTAGAGGACATACATGCTGTTGAGTCTGCTTGCTTTTTCTATCAATAGACTTGTCAGAAAAAAAAATCAAATTTCAAAATAATTTTGGCAAACCACAGTGAGCTGCAGAGAACCAGGTAAATGGGTTATTTTTGGACAGTAGGTTATCAGTTGAAATAAAGTTGATTTGAGGTAGAAAGGATCAGTTGGAAAACTGTATAGGAGGTATACAAACTGTATAGGGCTAAACACGAAGCACTCTCCTTTGTCTTCACTGAACTGCCCCCTCCAGGTTCAAGCCAGCCCCACTCAGCCAAGCCCAGCTCTGGATTCTCTCTGCAGCTCAGTACAGCTGTGTTAACTGATGATGAATTGCACAAACTCCCAGCTGCAGCCTGCAGTTTCACACCATCAGCTGTCCCAGCCTTGGGCACAGTCTAATTAACTTGCTCTTGCTGGTCCTAGCTAGGCAGGGTCCTATTGGCACCTTATGATTAATTCCAGACTGATTTCCTCCCTAATCTGGATCATTAATGCTGTTTTTGAAAGCATTTAAACAAGCAAAAATCTAAGGCAGCATTTTGCTACTGGATGGGAGTAAGATAAATCAGCAAATTCAGGCTCTGGCTCACTCATAACCTTTGGGTTTTTCCTATAATTCTATTTTGATCATCTTTGATGCTAAATAAATATGAAATCCCTATAGATTGCTATAAACTTCCAATGCGATTTCAAAGAACACATTCAAACATCACAACATTATTAGGTGCTAAGGTTACAGATTCCTTTTAAACCTCACTTCTGAGATCAGTCAATAGAGCTTTAGGGCCAGATAGAGAGAACAGACAGACTTTTCTTGTTATCATCTAAATCTCAGCACAGATCATTTGTGCCCACACTGTTAAAGTGCCTGCAGTACCTGCACTGCTCTTTATGGGGATTATGCAGAATGCAAAGTGACTTTCACCCACTTCTCTCTGGCTTACAAAGGTCAGTTTTGTAAAACTTGTCAACTTGATTGATATCCTGGTGTCAATTTTTTACAAATGGTTTTGTTGATAGTTGTTGCCATTTGCAGTGGCAGTTTTCCCACATTACTGAGAAAGCTGAAGTGTGCACCAAGTGCTAACAATGACCATGTCCATCCACGTCTGCCTTGAGGCAGATCTGAGAGGAGCCACAGGTGTGAGCAGTGCCTCAGGCTGGGGATGGAGTCACCACCTAGCCATCAGCTTTTCCTTTCAGGAAGGTGACCCAGAACCTGGCAAACAGCAACCTGAAATGCTCCCACAGGGTTTTGGACCCTTGTTGCATATTTCCAGCCAGGGAATCATGCAGAGAGGCTTTCCTGCCTGCTCCAAAACCCAACCCTCTGCCAGGTGCGGGGAGTGTACCCAGCAGGGCTCCTGCTGAACACAGAATGTGGCTCTGAGTTGGCTGCTCAGCAGTGGGAACACGCCCAGCTCCTCTGGCTCCTCAAACACAGCTGAATTGTTACCAACACCAGCACAGAAGATTGGGGCAAAATCCTTCCTTTCACTGGAAAAGACAGATTATTGAAACCATGTTCTTACAAGGCCATAGATCTGGGTCATCTTGCAAACAAAAATTTTCATGTCCAAGATAAAACTTCTGGTCAGAATGAGGTCTGGGAATACTCACATACTCACATATTCCCTGTGTTTATAAGAAAAGAGATACCTGAGGTGAAACACAGCCCTCAGCCCATTTTGTGTTCTTCAGCATGGACACATGAACCCATCTGTTCTTTGTCTTAGCAGGGATCCCAAGGCATAAATGAATAGTGAGGAAAAACCCTCCTCATTTCTTTTGGTTGCAAAATAAGATTTTTTATTTTTAAAATTTTTTTTATTGACATTTCCAAATGTCAATCAATGTTAAAAACATTATGCATTCAGAAAAGCACTATTTCAATAAGCTGAGAAGGTCAGAAAGACAGCATTTATTACAGCCCTACTGCAGTTTTAAACTCCAGGAAGATATCAAGACTTACCTAGGAAAGGCTCATTTACAACCTCCATAGATAATGCTTATAAAAAAATTCTGACATTCTTTATACTGCTCATTGCAGGATTTGAACAAAGCAATCTCTCATACACCCAAAACCAGTCCCAAACTTCTGCAGAAGATGTGGTTAGATAAAATTTTAATAGATATAAAAATGCTAGAGGTCTCAATAAATTGCCTGTGTTCTAGAGGAGGATTCTTTTGAAACTGCTCTTTCCTACCTCCACTTATTTCTGCTAGGCCTGTATATGAAAATGTGAGGAAAAGAAGCAAAAAGGTTCAGAAGACACTCAAGCTATATTAGAAAGTAAATTTCATAAGACAAAGAGGTAAAAATAAATGTATTTCAGATCTAAAGTTACATATTCTCTTAACATGGCATCAATTCAAAAACTGACTGCCATTCCACTGAAAAGCAAGTCTGTCTTTTCTCTCTAATCCTGGTAAGGTTTTTTTTCTATTTATATGTTGTACCTTTTTTTTCCAAGCACAGTCTCAATGCAAAGGTTCAGCCCTGTTCTGTTTAAATGCCCTTCTGAAGTTCTTTATTCCACTTTATTGCCTTTAGAAATGGGATGAACAGCACTGAAAAAGCCAGAAAATTACTCTGGACATACCTTCTAGCTACAGATGTTCCCTAATATTTCCCAAACAAGCAAAACAACAACTGAAGCTTCATTTCACCCATGACTACATTTCAGCAATTT
This sequence comes from Emberiza elegans, assembly GCA_024865655.1. Lineage (NCBI taxonomy): Eukaryota > Metazoa > Chordata > Aves > Passeriformes > Fringillidae > Emberiza > Emberiza elegans. The sequence goes on from JALJVW010000129.1 coordinate 1,970,668, forward strand.
TCTGGCGCAATCCAGAATCATTTATTTTACATTTTTTTTGAATAACAGAACTGTGTAGCAATAGTTGCTTATAAGTTCCACAGTCTCACTCCAGAGAGGTCTTCTGGGCTTCCCTTCAAGAAAAATGACCACCAAGAACCAAACAAAATCACTTGAGGATTGTTGTCACAAGATAATTTGTCATTATCTTTTCATTTGTAAAATTCAGGCTGCTAACAGCTAGCTAGACTATATACCCTCATACCTCACTCTGATTTCACAACCACCTGCTCATATAAGTTTTGTCTTTGTTTAAATGCATCACTGATTGCTGCTCTTGCTCTTACTGCAAACTGCAGACCACGGCTGCTGCCAGGCTAAAGGTGCTGGACACCGGAATAGCTGAATTAAATGTACACAGCAATTATTGCATGCATTTCATCACTGTTGACTTCAACATGGCTAATTCTCATTAAGATGCAAATCTGCTGAGTCACAGCAATGAGAAGGAAGAAAGTTGTGACTCAGGAGCCTGTTCTGATTGGTGCTCCAATGTTTATTTGGGGTGGGACTGGGGTCATTCTCCTCAAGAGCCATTTAGAGCTGTAACTCTGCAATGCTGTTTTGCATCCACAGGGAAACATGCCCACGTTCTAGGAAATATTTTCTTGGCTTATGTGCTTTTCCATGGAATAATTCCTAATATATTCCCTGTTCTACTCACAGATAACCAAAGTTTCAGGAAAAGTAAAAAACAAAAACCAACCAACCAACGAAAAAACCCAAACAAAAGCCAAAAACAAAACAAAAAAACAAACAAAAAAAAGTCTTATTTCATAACCAAAAGAAATGAGGAAGGTTTTTTCTCACTATTCATTTATGCCTTGGGATACCCGCTTAAGACAAAGAACAAATGGGTTCATGTGTCCATGCTGAGGAACACAAAACGGGCTGAGGGCTGTGTTTCACCTCAGGTATCTCTTTTCTCCTGTCTTTTTAGGGCCAGTACAATAAGACTGTGCTACAGGATGGCAGCAGAACCAGCAAACAGCCTCTGCCTCCCCTAAGAAGTTTGTCAGCCCCATCCCACACCTTTCAGAAAGAACCAGGGCTCCCCAGAATCCCAGCCAATGTTTCAGCCTCAGCGTGCTCTATATTTAAACTGAAAAATCATTATCTATTGTTACCATTAAATTGTATCCCTTCTGGAGTCAATAGCTTGTCTTTTTCAAGGAGAAAAGCGGAGAAACATATAATCAAGGCGAGAGGCTGCAGAGGTGGATGCTGCACTGTATTATGGACTTCATTTAATTAAAGTCTCTTAACCTGCTCTTAATCAAAGCAAATGGCAAGTGGCATGCTCAGCAGATGGATACAGCTGTGCATAACAACCATGCAGGTGTTTAATTTTATATTTGGCAAGTAGAGCAAGCAGCATTCAAACGTTTGAGGAGGAGGGGGTGGTTAGTGAGGGAGGGTTTCTAAGACACATTTCACTGAAAAAGGGAGATTATTCTGCCACTATTAAGTTACTCAATCAACTTCACCAGTTTTGTGTTAAATCCCAGTTTGAATTACAGGGGCAGATGTATAATCTGTGAGGCTTTCCAGAGTAATCCCTCTCTCTTGCCCCTCCACCCCCTCAGTTTTTTAAAAGCTAACTGTACTAAAGTGCAGATTTCTGTCTTCTCAGACACCCAAAGAAGTTCACTCTTTGTGTCCCTTATTCCCAATGCAAAAGACAATGAATGAGCCAGAAGTGACAGATACAAACACATTGTAGGTAGAAATTTATCTCTGATGGAGCCAGGAGCTCCAAAAACCTGGGAAGGAGGCAGTGAGAAAAAGAAACCTAAACACAGAACTTTGCAAAGTGCAAATGCAGAAAAGTAATTACTGAGATTGTCACAAAATAAGAGAGAATTCTGAGTATTCATTTAACTAGAAGTCTGCTGCAAATGTAATTAAAATGAAAAAACAGTAATTCAAAACAAAGCCAAGGAAGGCTAAATTTTGCATTTCATTAACATCAGTTTTCCCCTGCACCCCCAATAATTCCCAGAATGATTTACCTGCAAGAACAAAATGGAATAAGGGCAGGTAAATGAAACACAGGCAAAAAGGCAAGTATTTGGCATCTCCTGTATTAATTTTACCAAAGGAAGGAATTTTGGCAAAGGATCAACACAGAACCACAGCTTGAAAGGGAACATTACTGAAAGGTAAAAGTGGCAGTACCATCACCTGCATCATAGGTGCAAACCCAGACATCCACTACAGCTCCAGACAAGGAAGGAGGCAGAATGTGGACGAGGCATATAATATGCAATTTCAAAACATGTGACTCAGTGTTGGTGTTAAAGTGATTCAGAGACTGCCACGATTATTTTTCCACTCATTTTCACTTACTACAGTAGGTTAGCTTAAAATAGATTACACAGTTTCATAATATTTCTTTCCCACATGTTCCCCTGATAGACTGTATTCTTTCAAATTAAAATAGAAATATCCATCAGATTCCCTCTGTGTTTTTCCATGCACAAAAAGAAGTTCAAATATCCTCGTTTAACAATCTGAATATAAAGAGGAAAGGAGCTGCTTAAGAATTCCTGCCATCAGTATTTCTCAGACCTACTGAAAAAAAACCTCTCTTTTGGCTCTGTTTCCATCTGCCTGCAAACTCTGAGATAGTTGGTAGAATATATTGAACACTTTAAAGCTTTTTCTGCCCATTTCCAGTTCCTTTGGCATTATTCTGTAGTCATCAGGAAGTGGGACACCCCACAGCTGGAGAAACAGTGGCTTGGATAAGCATCACAGTCAGAGCACACAGAATTTTAACACAGAAATTACTCAATAGGCTCCTTGTACTAAGCTGGAGGTTTATAAACATATGGAATCTTTCTTATGCAATAAAAGAAATATTTTTTTTGCTTTCAGTCAGATTAATTGTCAGTCCACCCCATTCCATAAGAACTTCAGGGGCTCTAGGAGCCCTTTATGTGACTGTGATCTCCCTGGTAACAAACGATGGAGCAACCACCCAGAGCCCCTCAACAAGTCCTGTGCCAAGGGGTTTGACAGATCCACAGGTGAACTGCCAGAAGAGCAAGTTCTGAGAGCACTGCTGTGAAAAACTTCCCTTCTCTGGCTTCAGTTTTGTGGCATTTGCATTTTTACTTTGATATGTCTGAAGCTGAAAAGCCCAGGACTCAAAACACCTTTTGCCAGTTCTCCTGTTTTAATAGCCAGACTTCAAACAAATAAAGATGAGTGAACACTCCTTTCCCAAAGAATACTGATCTAATAAATTATCATCAGCCAGTTTTTTACACAGATGGCAACAATCTATAAAACTACCATCCACCAGTAGCTTCTTTATCTACCAAAAATCAGGTTTCAAATATCTAATTCGTCTGAAAAAGGTCTTGCTGCTGTCTCTGTTGAGGCAAGGATCACAAGGTGGCACATTTGAAGGCTGCACCTATTTCCAGTGGCACAGAGTTCCTCCAGAACTGACTGGAGCCACCCTGGGACACCCACTGGCATCTCCCACAGAACAAGATTATAAGTGCAATCAGTTCCAATGATTAGAAACACCCTCAACTTTTTCTAAGTAAGTATTTGTGGTTTAAAATTTGTCAAAGATAATTGCCTGGATGGCTTTGAAATGCAAGTTTTTAATGGCAAGCGTGTTCAACATAGAGAAGTAGTTGAGAAAGGGGAAAATTAAAATAATAAAGTGACTTGATTTACCTATAGTCTGCACATAAATGAGGTCCAAAGGACCATTACACTCAAAGCACACACATGTGAGAAAAAGTTGTAATTCATCACACATTCCTTAAAAACACATTATTCAGCATTTTGATTAACAAATCTTTTTCTGTTCTGTTTCTGCAAGAACAACATGATTTTGTTAAATATTTAAAGGTTTCCTTCTCAGCAATGAGCAAATACTGTGTTTGTATAGCAGATGAAACACTAGCTATACCTTGGAGAATTACAAATATAAACAGAAAAAGCATTCAGGTCAAAATAAAAATAAAATTAGAGCCTAAAATGTTTGTAGGAAACAACACAGTTTGTATTTACCTAATTCATGTAGAATTAAAGCAGAAGCAGCTGTGTACCCAAAGCTAACTTTTATGACATCATACACTTCCATAAATAATTTTAATGATAACATATCTAACCAGCTAAACTATTCTAGCCATATTTGCATTTCAGAGTGATTTTTTTTGCAGATACCATATTAATTTCCTTTAAATTAATAATTTATTATGTTTTTTTTCATTTCTCCCTTGTGTGTATTTTCAAGAAAATGGTGTCCTAAGGCTTGAATAATTGCCAGCCAAATACTCAGCAGTTACCTTGATCTTTGCTCAAGCTACATGTACATGTGTGTGTGTTATCAGAGCTTCCCTGTATTTTCTCCAGCAGACAACATTAGATAAGACGAGAAAATAAAGTTACAAGCTGATTCAAATTCTTTTACAATCTCTGTGATTCAAAGTTTTGATAGCAACAATATGCAGTAGTACAGGGGCTTTTCTTTTGATCTCTGCAGATTATTTGGGTCTATAATTTCCAACTACATTCTGTACTTTTGTCACAGACAGTGGCAGAGGAGGTCAAACACAGGTAAGGTGCTTTAGAGCCACTGAAACAGGGCTGCAGTCATGGCAAGCAACATTCCACATTTAAGAAAAATAAATCTTGATAACTCCAGCAGATGCTGCTATTTTTGAGGGGCATTTCAGGCTTGGTGCTGGCACATCCCTGCTGTCCTGGCAGCACAGCTCCTCCATCACTGCCTCCACAAAGAGCAGCCCCAGCCTCGCACCCCAGGGGCTGCTCAGCCTGGGACCAGCAGGGGCAGTAATTTATGGGCAGTTATTTATGGGGTTTCCACATTGTTCTTCATTGGAACTGGATTATATTGTGGATTGAAATTAAGGGAAAAGGGGAAGGGGAAAAAGACTAAAAAGGCTAATAAAATAGCTGGTATTCTAGTCAGCAGGTCAAGGGACATGAACTCTGTTCTTGAAATTTTTGTGTTCCACTCAAAGCTGCTTGGTTTTGTTCCTTGTGCTTGGGGCAAAATCTACAGAAGATGCTTCTGAACGGCCAAATTTGAAAATGTTATTTTTCCGTTGTCCCCTCCTGTGTGGCTGTGGCAGGAGCAGAGCCAGGCTCAGCAGAGCTGAGGGAGCACGGTGGCACAGGCAGGCAGCGGAACGCTGAGGGCTCTGTGCCCCACTGTGTCCCCAAGGACAGATCCACCAGGGTCTGAGGAGCACACAGGGACTGAGTCCCCCTCCCACTGCTGCTGCAGGCTTTGTGGCACACTGACAAACACAATGCTCTGGGGAAAAGACCTGCTGTCCATAAGGGGACATTTATGCTCTCAGTGTCTGAAGGAAAACTGGATAAAGTCATCGGTGATTACAGAACACATGGAGCAAAGAAATGCTTTCAGTGACATCCCTCAAAAATGAGCAAACCAAGCCCCAGAAACGTTCATCAGGAATGACCAGGCGAACCCAAATGTGGCTCAGCTGTCCATGCAGGCCCCTTTTGCTCATGGTAGGGGTGGGAGCAGCAGGGCAAGGAAGCCCAGCCCTCTCCTGTGCCCCTGGTGCCCCTGAGCTGCCCAGCCCTGCCCTGAGTGCAGCTGCTTCCCTGCCCAGACACCAGCAGCCCCTCTGGGGGAGCATTAGGGAGATGCTCACTATGATAAATTATGAGCCTCAAAAGAAAACAATCTGCTGGGAAACTGGGTGTGAAGCAAGCTGCTGCTTGCTGTGCTCCAGTTAAGCTGCTCAGCATTGGAATCCTTGGAAAATATCAGAATCTGAGTGTTTATTGTAGTTCAGTATAGAAACTACACTTTATAGGCAGTATTTACTGTCTCCCAGCTCCAGCAGATAACACAGAGCCTGCAAATGGATATGAGAGTCAGCTCTTCCAGAGGGAAGAAAAATGTTTTTCCTTCCCTGTAAACTACATGTAAACACAAAATGGAACTACCCAGGCAGTAAATGGATTTCTCTTTCCTTTTCAACTTGCAAAACATATCCTTGATACAGTAAGCAATGCAGAAGGCTACAAATTACATAATACTGCTATTTCTTAGACAGATTTCCTAAGAATGAATGTTAAATAGATACTCACACCAACTTCTAGACCTAAACCTGTCAGCTTTCCTTATAATCACCTTAAACTTTTTTAAAAATTCAGGAAGTTTCCATAAGGACTAAAGCATTGGTAGTTACAGCAGAAGCTGAAGATGGAATTCACTGCTACTGTTCTGCATCTAGTGTTTGCACAAGACTAATTGATTGAGACATTCCCAGATGGTTTTAGCATTTAACAGCATCTATACAATGACAGTCAGAATTTTTAATACTCATAGAGGCACAGTAGAGTGGCATCAATAAGACAAATTGTATGAGTAACTGGCATTAGAACGCACTGGCAATGCACCCAAAAAGTTATTCTGAAAGACTGCGACAAGAAATATTCCAATTAGGCTACATAAATTACCAGAGTGTAGCCATCATTACTGAAAAGAGAATTTCCCTTGTTATCATAAAAAGAATTCATTGTACTGACTGGAGAAATATATACTCTTTTGACTTATTAATAAAATAAATAGAACAAGTTATAATTAAATGGCTCTTAAATTGCAAGAATTACTTAGAAACAATGAATAGACAGGCACAGGTGAACACTACACACAGTGAAGCATGCAGGGAAGAAAATGAGAATAAATCCTCTCTCCCTCTCTTTCAGATGCTGTGTGTTCAAGTAAGCAACCTGATTTCAGCTCAGCCAACCAACACAGTTGATGTAATTAAACAATGATACAGGTTTATTATATAACCAAATGGAAAGCTGAAGACAGGTCTGAACAGCACTAAAAGAAGATTTAATTAAGTTTAGAAGATCTAATTATGTGAGCTGGAACCACAGTGTAGGAGCTGGATCTGTTCAGCTCTGACACTTCTTCCCAGCTTTTTATTCTAGAATTTCAAAGACTATTTTAAAAAATGGTAAAGAAGGAAAAAAGGAACAGTTGGTCTGAAGTAATGAATTTTTCACTTCAAAAAAGAGAAAGGTACACTGCAACAGAATAATGGCAGCTGCACCAGAGACAAGCTTTTATATTTAACCTCTCAACAAGGAGAATATTCATTGCCTTTCACAAAATGGAAGTGTGAAAACCTAAGCAAATCTCATGGTTAAATCCCCCTTGCTGGTGCATTTCAGGTTGCCAAGCCCATGCCTAAAGCCCCTGACCTTGGGTGAGTTCAGCTGAGAGCCCTGAGCTCACCCAAGGTCACTCCCCTGTCCCTTTGTCCCCTCTCTGCTCTGGGGGCAGTGCCACGTCCCCTCTGCCAGTGGCCAGGTGGCCTGGTGGCCTTGTCCCTGCCCAGGTGTCCCCTGTCCCTGCCCAGGTGTCCCCTCAGCCCGTGAGGTTTCCCCAGGGGTGAGCAGCAGCTCCATCCAGCCTCCATGGGCTCCTCTCTGCTCTGCTTCTCCTGCAGCACCCCCTGAGCATCAGGCCAGGCCTCAAAAGCCGCTCTGCTTTACTGTCCCCTGAGCCATCATCTCTCTTAGTTTCATGGAACAAATCCTCCTTTTGCAACAGCACAAGTTAAAAATCAAACCTACGCCAATGTCGGCCTTTTCCCTCAGAAAGGGTCTCTGTGCTCCAGACCATGCCCACTGCAAGCACTGCCACCCCCAAAAAAGGTACAGGGGGTGTGTTTCACATGGCTCACATATCTCACATAGCTCTTCTTCCCAAGAAACCTGGCAAGGGAGACGCCACTTTGAGCTCAGTGTTTCAGGGCCCCACAGGCAGCTTCAACCTCCCTGCCAGCCATGCTCCTCCTGCAGCAGCTGCACTTTCATTAAACTCATATGATTTAAAAGTATGATGAGAAATGCTTTTAGTAAATACACAGGTGACATTTTAAGGCTGTCAGTGGAATAAATTGGTGTTAAGGTGCATTTCTCATTATCTAGTTTTGTCCAGAATACTTAAATTAGTTTCTCCAGAGGGTTTTTTCCCCTGGTTTCTGTTTGGTAGTTGCCTCTGTGCTTGATCAGTGATTTCTTTTTGCTCCCTTAGCTCTTGTCTATACAATGACATGCTTAGACACATCTGAGAAATTCAAGTGTCTTGTTCTCCTCACTCATGTCTATCTCAATTCAATTCTCTTTCAGTTCTCTTTTCCTCTCAGACAATTCCTTGTTAGTATAAATCACCTGTCACTTATCTTGATAGATTTAGTTGGATCCAAACTGAGAAAGCTGAGATAATTCTTGGTTCTCAGCATAGCATTTTTCTTTTGCCATTCTGACACTCCACATAGAAATACTATAGTTTCCAAACCCCATTTTAATATCATAGATTGTAAAATTACAGCTCTGTTAAAAAGAGCAGTCTAAGGGAGAGTTCTGATTGTTCAGTAGGTGTTCTGAAGCACTCTTTTTATCCATGATTTTCATTACCTGCCAAAGAAATGTATTTTCCTGTATGCCATTATAGGGAGAGATTCTACATGCTGAAAAGATATGCCTGTGGAGTGTCATAATACTGCTCACCTTTATTGACTAAAATAAGCAGCATGAAACTACAGTAAAACTTGAAAACCTGGGGGTTATCCTGACAACTACAGTGTTCAGACTGTTTTCAAGGCAGGGCTTAGGGAGGCCAGGCTGAGCCCCTCTCCCACTTCAGGGAGTTCTTCTCCCTTCTCCCATTTCTCCCTCCAGCCCACATGGAGCTGCTGGTTAGTGTGAAATCAGGCACGCACACGTGTGAGCACAGAGCAGAGCTTTAACACCTCTTTTTTGGGGGGTGTTTTTCCTTTCTCCCTTGCCCTGTTGGAAGTGGTTGGAATAGGGGTTTTTTTGGACCCTCCCTCCCACCTGGCAGGGTGACAGGCAATGCAGGGCTTGCAGCCACTCTGGGCTCTAACTCTGAGCATCTCCAGCTGCATTTTGTGTGCAGTGCCAGCCTGGCCTCTCCTCTTTCCCTCCTGAGGGGTGATTTCAGTTCAGCCAGCAGCTCTGTTGGGAGGAGTCACTGAATTCCAGGGCAAGGAGGCAGTGCCCAAAACCAGCAGTGGGACCTTCCCTGGGGATTTCAAGAGCTGTGGCTCATGCCAAGACTGCCTTTGTCATCACAGGAGTGAAACTTTAATACCAAGCTACAGATATTTAATAGTCAGACTATGAACAGCTCTCTAGTATCAACACGTTAACACCATGGTACAAATGAAAGAAACCGAAGATAAATGTGGGAAACACTGCAACCATTCCAAGTACCAATTTTGAAAAAGCACTTTTCTAAATACTGGTACAAATTCCTGAAGTTTAAAGAGGTTTCCCCTCCACAAAAAACGTGATGAATAATTTATGGCTCATTATACCATGATGATATGGCATGATTTGGGCAGACATTATTTCATTAGGCCTTCAGGGATTTGGGTAGAATCCTTTTGGATGAATGAAATCAGACCTTTGGTTCTCATACATTCCTAAAATCATGCCATGGTTGTTGGTTCAATTATACTTTTTTAAGTACTCCTCAAATACAAAATGATAAAAACTTCTTCAGCAATATCTTTACAATTGTGATAATGCATTATGAATTTAATTCCAGCACACTCACGCTGAAGGTGCCCATTTTCACCCTCATTTTATACATTATCCCCAGGAGGATTCATTCTGACAAAGAGAGTAATAGCTGAAAAAAGCTTCAGAAATGATGAGACACTGCAAGCAATGCCCTTAATTGTGAAAAAGTTCATCATTTTGGAAGCAGGGACTTGATTATGTTTGTAATTTTTAAAATTCATTGCCCGTTCAAAATCTCCAAGCTACTGAGGAACAGCAATGCCCTTCTGGTAGGGCTGGCAGGACCTCCAGCATATGGAGATTATCCCCAATGCAATATAACATGATGAGCTCAAAGCCCATTAAAAGCACTGCTGAAAGAACACAGGAAATCCTGGGCTTAAGAAAATCTAGAAGGGGAAGGATGTTATTTAATTTTATTGACATGTTAGGGACACTTATTTTTTTCTTCCATTTCATGCTATCATTTTTAATCAGATACCACTGTATTAATATGTGCAATTAGCTGTGCAGACTGGGATGAAAAGAGGGGGAAGAACACCAAGCCTCTGCCTTCAAGTGTAGGAGAGAAGTAACAATTGACTGCAAAACACAGTGTGCTGACAATGCAAGTCTGTACATGGTTGAGCATCTTGTCTGTGGTTTTGCAAAGCTTGCTTTCACTCTCCTATGGGATTAAAAAAAAGTAAATATAAGCTATATGTAAAAAAATTGTATACATTAAAAAAATTGCACTTTTGGCTCTTCCTCTTCTTCCATGGTAGCAGTTATATGAACTACAAATATACTTCTACCATTTATTCTATTAAATGCTCTTCAAACATATTACTTTTTATTCATTATACCTGCAGTTTATAATGGAATTGCATTGCTAGGAGACTGAGAAAATTAAAAAAATTCAGGACATTTCTGTTGAAAACCCACTGATAACTTTTATAAAATACACATACATCACAGCCTGTTTTAGATAAAAAATGGCCCTTCTGATGATGGTCTGTAGCTAATGAAGAGCAGCACACAAGAATCATTCTAATGATTGGGTTTAATTCTCTCAGAATTATCTCTTACATTTTCCATAATCCTGCTATTTATAACATCTGAATTTAGAAGTTAGTTCTGCTATGGATCAATTGGTTCCTGAAAATTTTGGCCACGACCCCAGGAAGCAATAGACACATTTCAGAAGATACAACCTACTGCATCTCTGAGAAGTTATTTACATGGAGTAATGAGAAGTTACTTATTCTTGCCATTAAGCATATGAATCTAATTAATTTTCTAGGTTAAGATACTACAGGCCCTCAGATAACAGGCATCACTTCTACATCATTTTACAGACAGGAAAACCTGGCAGCAAGTCAGTGAAAAATTCTGGACCAGAAGAGTGGAATCCAACCAATTTTCCATCCTACTTGCCCAGACTGTATCATTCTCTTACTCTTTATGCAGCAGAAATCTCACAGATTTGTTGGTTCTGTTTTGTTTTTCCAGTTAGAACTGTATTAACCACTTTTTACAGAGATTGCTTCAGTTTTGTATTCTGCTTACAACTAACAGCAATTCCTCCCTCTCCTTTCAGACCATGTGGCTTGTGGACATTTCTTGATCCCAGCGTCGCAGAAACTTATTTCATCTTTGCTATAAAATCCCTACAAAACTCTTCCTGCCAACATCCAGATATTTTTGTTGCCTCTAATATTTCTGCTGGAACAGTCACCTTCTCCCTGTGCCCCTTTCTCAGCTGTTTAAGGCATCAATTAGTCAATCACTTTTCATTTAGCTGTAGAGCATCTTCTAGACATGGTTTCCTCTGTATTGTACTTAACTTGACTCACTCTAAACACCTTCCAAGCCATTTCATTATAGCATAAGAGTAACATCTGAACTAGATTACCTGGTCATCTCTGGCACTCCTCCTCAACTGAAATCTCAGCACAAGAGATCCACTAATTTCCACCCTGGGGCAGAAATGTTTTTGTTGCTGTTGTGTTAATACACAGCTTACAGGAAATCATGTGTCCAGTGACATGCAAGACACTGAAAATAAGTAAACTGCTCTCCTACAAGCCTCTCATCTCCACTGTGCTCCTTATTTACTCTTTGGATGGAACCACAATTGACATCCAGATTTATAGGTATTTTCATTTAAAATTCTTACCCTCTCCTTGGAAATCTGGTTTGCGTTTAGCTGCAGTGGTGAAAAGCAGAGAGGAAATAAAACACCGGGAGAAGGTTTTCTTTACAGAAGCAACTGAGTGGCATCCACACAGACCTCATGGCCTGAATCGCCCCTTCAGCCAGGCAGAGACAGGTGGGCACAGGAAATCAAACAAACCATCCTCTGCACAGACTGCACAGGGACACCCCTGCCTCTGCCCCAGCCTGGGACCACAGGATGTGGACCTCAAAAGCACAGGCACAGACCACCTGCAACAGGTGAAAGTTCAGCTCAGCTCAGAGTCATTAGTCTATTTTTTAAACACTGTGAACACAACAGCAGAATTTAAAAGCCTGAGAGCTTCCCTAACACTTTGGAAGCAAACAGAAAGCTGTGGTACGTGGTGAGAAATTCTGCTAGGGAGAACAGCAACAGCTCGGAGTCAGCAGAGAGATCAGGATTATTACTCCCTCAGGGTAACACAGAATGATAGCAGCTCATTTGGGAACAGATAAAACCATGTGGCTGAATGAAGCTGAGCCTCTGCTGTGGACTCCAACCTGTAAAAGACATGGCTGGCTCTTTTAGCAATATTGCAGTACAGTTTTATGGTGCACACTCAGTCTGGCTGTAAAAAGAGATGTTACAGATGAAGTAAAAAAAGATTCATTCAAAATAATATTGATCAAATTGCAAGATCAGTGAACAGTGAAACAAGTACATTTTCCTGTAGGTCTTTGTCACTGATTGACTGTAGAGCCATTAGTGTGAATGTGCTTTCCTAATGGGTGAGCAGAATTGACTTCTGAATGACAATGTTTTTCCTCCAGGCTTATAGGGCCCCAAAAGTGCAAGCTTTGCTGGACTTTAAAGAACAAAGTTCCTCACTGCCCCAGAGAGAATTCAATTGCTATTTGCAAAGAAAGTATATTTGACAGTAACGAATATTTTAATTGTGACAGTGAAATAGAAGGGAAATATAAACCCCTGTCAAAAAGCAAACCAACATCCATTCCCAAGTGGGCTTCTGCACTTTGCTTCTGATTTTTAATGTATCAATTACATGGGCATCTCACTTTGTATGTCATCAACAGTAGCTTAGCAATGCTCTAGTAGGCATGCTTGCTCTCCAAGAGCATCCAAAGCACCTTTAAATGTGAGGAAGCAGGTTCCAAGTTCAGTAAAAAACATAAAGAACTGAAAAGAACTAAAGATTCTTCAGCCAAATGACAGTGGTGCAACACTGACACGGCTTAAAAGGACTTCTCAAATGTGCACAAGCATCACCAGCTCCAAAATTTCCCCCTTCACCATGAGTTTGACACTCCACATGGGAGCAGCTGTGAGGCAGGGGCTGTAACTGGGACCAGAGGGACCTGTGAGTGTTCAGGGGAATCTCTCCAGTAGAAGCCACACCAGCCCAGCAGCAGGAGTCTCTCACTGCTCTGAGGGCACCCAGATGTGATGCCTTTTAGTTTTTATGTTTTTCAGATTCTGTGCTGCTTTATTGTGAACACTGCTTTACTCTGAGCTTCGTAAGAGGGGATGGTGAGCTCTGTGCACAGAGCAGGGAGACAAAACAACTCCTGCTCCAGCTGGGCACCAAGGACAAATGATCCAAATCTCAGCCCAAGAGCACAAACAACATGGGCTAAAGAGAGAAAAACAAGCAGGGTGGGACTGCCTGGGCTAAAGCTGGAATGGGACAATGAACTGCAAGATGCAAATGGAGCAGAACTGATCCCAGGGAGAGACCCTGTGCCCAGTTGTGCATTTTGGGACCATTTTGGTTCATCTTGGATGCAGCCCTGGCTGGGCTCTTGTGCTGCCCAAGGAGCACCCATTGAAGCCTTTTAGTAATCCCTGCTTTACTCTTTAACTCCATCCAGCCTCTATTCTAGGTTAGCCTTTACAAGGCATCAGTGGGCACAGCTTTCCTCATGTGGGCAGCCCAGCTCATGGAATTGTCCAGCCCCCTCTGCACCATCACACAGGGTTCAGCCATTAATGGGGAATAAAAGAAAACTCAACTTTGTGCCTGACCAGCACAGCTGCCAGAGGTCCCACAGAATATTAAACAATTAGTTTTTACAGAGCATTGTAGGCAGAAACCTTGAAGGCTGATGAGGTTTAAAGCCAGTATTTCACTGTCAGAGACAAGAAACTGCTCTGCTTATTGCTCACAGTGACTTCATGTCCAGTTAACAACCACACCAAATAAATTATCTGTCACTTCTGATATTCCTGTCATTTGCAGAGATACTGCAAATTTTCACGCATTTATATAGTGGGTAATTTATCAGACATGCTGATAAGAACTCAGACATCAGGAGAGCACTAAATCCTCAGGCACTGCTGAGCTGCACCACAGAAAACCTGAAAGGCTGGAGGGAAACACTATAGCCCAGCTGGTTCCTACTCTGCACTCACAAGCTTCTGGGATATCACAGATTACTCTTTAGGACTTCATCTAGAAAGTGCAGTTCAATTTAAATAAACTGATAAATATTCCTGAACCAACATAACAGACTGTTACAATACCTGGCACTAAAATTTAAGAGCAGATAGCTGCAAAGAAAATGAAAGGTGTTTTTCTCTAGTAATCAGGAACCAAAAATAAAAGTCCCTTTGGCTTATATCAGAAGGTCCCCACTTACTGCCTCAGCCAGTGAAACATGATGCACTGGCAATGGCATTTCTTTAACTCACAAACCTCATCAGAAAGAAGATGCATTTTGAGATTAATTTAACAGTTAGCACAGAATCTTATCCTTATTTGTCTCCTAAGCTTTTTTTTTCTTTTTTAAATGTAAATTTCATAAATTACACACAATTAAAACATAAAACATATATTAAAAACACTTCAATTTTCAGCCTGACATTAATAAAAATGCATAGGCAAGCTTCCTTGACAGAGACTACTAAAAGACATAAATACCTAACTTTAAAAAATCAACCTTTTCATGATGAAATAAATTATTCAACACTGATAGGGATCAAGGGGGACCCAACACAAATAGGAATTATTTAAATATAGATCACAAAAATACATTTATTTAATTTTAAAAATGAAAAAGGCAAGTGTGTGTTTTGTCTGTCATATAAAAATATATATTACATGGTGAGAATAGATGTGTGAGATATATAAATACACACACAGACACATCTGCTTCCAAGAGTGCTGCTTAATTGCCAACTTGAACAGCAAAAGTAAAGTGACACTTACTGTCAGTATGTATATTTGGTAAAAAGCCTGTTGTGCAGGAAATTGGGGTGATGACACCAGGAGCTGAACCATTAATAGCAGTATAATGCCAAGGAGTAGAGTCTTAAGAAGCCCTATAACCAGAAAGTTACTTTTTGTACTGATGGGCACGGATTTTGTCAGGTTCCTGGTCCCAGAGCAGCTCGAGCAGGAGCAGCTTTGGTTTCATTTCTCCTGTCAGCCCCAAGCACAGGGGCAGCTACAGCCCAAAGCCAAGGCATCCTGCAAAGGGGACCCTCCTTTTCCCCAGCTGCAAATCAGAAATAAAAGATCTTCCTAACAACTTTCTCTGACTTTTCTACACTTGTCTATAATGATAGATTCTTCTACTAAAAAACAATCACAAGCAGCAAGTTAATCTTGTTTTCAGTGTTGGATGTTCATCCTTTGTTTGAAGACTAAATTCCCTGGTGTCTACAAGGAGGACAAGTTTGTTTTTGCAATCCTAAATCAAGGAGCCTTTCCTTTTCTGTCCAGTCCCTTTCCAGCTCCCTGTTCTGACCCTTTGCCTGTCGCTGAGTTACAGAGAGTGAACAGGCTGGATTCCTTACAACACCTTCCCTCCTCCAGACAGGCTCCCAACAGGCTTCACATAATTTGGCATCAAAGTCCAGAGTGGTCCCAGCTGCTGCTAAAATTAATGGGAAATGAGTGCCCTGCAGCTTGCAGAATTATGTCCATTCTATAATACTCAGACAACCTCAAATCACTTTCGCATTGCAGAAATTTAACCACTCCCAAGATAAAATATGAAGGAACATCTTTCTCCCTTATTCTTCAAATGCAGCACCACAACCCAAGTGGGAAGGGAAGGGGAAAATGTTCACTGGGTTTGAACATCTGCCTCTGAAATAGTTTCCTGGTCCAAATCTCAACAAGTGCGGCATTAAAGAGGAGAAAAAAAGCAAAAATACCCCACCAAAACCAAAAAAAGCATCTAAGTTCAAAAATTAAGCTTCATTAGAGTTTGAAATAGCAGATACATTACATAGAGGATATTCTCTCCAAAAGCAAAAATTCATCCCTGTACAAATAATAAAATGCAATAGAATCACAAAAATCAAAGTAGGTGCAGCTGGTTCTTTTCATACATTTTGAAAGCATAAGAAAATGAGATCAAATACATTATGAAACAGATGTTCTATATGAAATAGATGTTCTGCTAATTTAAGAGGAAATTCAAAGCAGATATTAAAGGGCTATATGATGTAGAAAATTATAGGAGACTCCTACTGATAATTGCTAATTACAAAGCATTCGTAATGCTTTGTCATGCAGGAGTTATAGATCAACCCCTAATTCTAGACCTTATTCCATGTTCTTGCTATATATAATAGTGACACATTTGTACCACTGTAGGAAAGGTTTTGTCACATTTCCACTACAAACCTCTTACTGGACTTGAAACTTTGTCACTAAAATGCACTTCAGGGCATGGAAAGTCCCAGTCTGGCAAAATCACAGCAAGCATCTTGTAAATAAAAAATCAAGGAAAGGATGAGACAGGACCTGTGTAAATGCTCAGAGCTGTGTCCAAATGAGACTTGATTAACTCTATGCACAGGGAATCCAAAAACTTTCCAGAGAGCCTGTTCTATTGTTTGATTATCCTTACAGTAAAACCCAAATCTTATGCTTACATAGGTTGTATTTTATTAAATGTGCATCATATATCGTATACTATATTTAAGCAAATATATATTTTTGAGGTGGCAAGAATTGTAATTGCTACCTGAGATGATTTAATTTGGATGATACCCGACCTGCAAGGATGTGACCATAATTCATCACTGAAGTTCCTTTGTGTTTGAGACAGGCTCCATGAGTTCCTCTCATGTATTGGGCACCTGCCATTCTCAGTGTTAAATTTGACATGGCCTCAAATTAATTTGAATTTTCAAGACATGACCCTAGTGTTTGACAAAACACTGTGAACACTTTTTGCCTAAAGGTGATGACTTCTCTCAGTAATTCAGCTGTAAGGGGAAAAAATGAGCAGTGGAATATGATTTTCTTTAATCCTCTCGACATAAACAGTGGAATCATTTTGCTGAAATTAAAAACTAAGAAATATGGCCAAGGCACTTATAGTGAGGGATTTCAAGCAAGTTGTCAAAAGGGTAAAATTCCAATAAATAAACCCAGGAATGTATAAAAAATTGAATCTTAGCATTTGAAGAACCTGCACTGGAAGGGAAAATACATCTATTTATATAAAATACCATAATACCACCTAGTAACGTGCACTGTTTGTTACTAGGATTACTCATAAAATTTGAGGTTTTTTATAGAGTTTGGTTTAAGTACACTATCTGAAAATGTGCAAAAGGCAGTTAACTCATTAATCTAAACTCTGTGTTGTTAGAACAGAGTTTTACAATGTTTCAATCACTTTCTCAAATTACATCAATAAAGTTCTCAA
This sequence comes from Emberiza elegans, assembly GCA_024865655.1. Lineage (NCBI taxonomy): Eukaryota > Metazoa > Chordata > Aves > Passeriformes > Fringillidae > Emberiza > Emberiza elegans. The sequence goes on from JALJVW010000129.1 coordinate 1,988,149, forward strand.
CTTGCTTTTTGTTAGTCCATTGTGGAAAAGTTATTGTAGTGATAAACTTTTAAATCTTACAGGCAATTGTAGGACCATCCATGCAGTACTTTTCACCTGCTTGTTCTATCACTTCAATCTCCTTTCCAAGTCTCCCATTATCTTGAGCAGATGTTTACAAATCTCTTCTATAGTTTTGCTTTTATTTGTGGAAAGATGAACTTATTTTGGTCTCTCTGGTTTGATCACCACTGGGTGGTTTTTTTTTTGAGATTTTTAATGATAGAGATGCTCACATTTCCTCTTTTATTCCCTTTTTATTGGTAACATCTGCACATCATCTCTTTGCTGTTATAATCATTGCCTGCTTAAAAGACAGATAATGTTGGCACTGACAATGGAATGATATCCTCCTAGATAAGTATTTGAACTGAAAGTTTTACTCAGGACCCATTTGAAAATGGGGTTATTTATGGCATTCCTCAATTCTCTTAGTTCTCACATGTTTCTTGGAGGTCACAAAGACAATACAAAAGTTTATATACAATATATTTAATCATACTGATATCCTGAGTTGATAAAACGCAATCCATTCTCTCAATATCTAGCTTGGGAAAAACAATGCCAGGCTTCTCGACTTCATCCAGGGCGTGGAACACTGGCAAATCAGGTGTGAAACTGCTCTTCTATTCAACCCATCTACAGAAGGGATGAGCCTTCCTCCCCAGCACAAAAAGCAACAGGTTTGCATTCTGTGTCTGCAAATCCAGTGCTGCCACAGAGCACCTAACATGGACTTGGTTGCTTTGTTAAAACACTGATTCCACTCACACACACAGAAAGAAAGAAAATCCATGTTGAGGGAAGGCTGTAATTAACAGATCTCTCTTCAGCACAGATGAGTACCCAGAGATGAAAAGGCTTAGATTACCTACTTCACTCTGATCAAGTGCAAAATAAAACCCTGATCAGCTTTGGAAAGGCATTCCACTGCGTTTAGGTAAGCCATTAACAACTGCACAAATAAAATTTGGCTGAAGTCACTTAATAAGAAATGCAACAAGGAGGTGGGGAGCATTTGGTGGAGTTTTTTGTTTCTGTTTTGGAGCTTTTTTGTTTGTTTGTGGTTTCCCCTTTTTTTTACAAACTACTCAGGCAAGATGCAAAGTTCATTTTCAAACTTCTTACAACTCTGAGTTTTTCTTACTGATCTATCCACAGTTCTGAGCTCCAGTGAGAGCTCTGCATGCCCCCAGGTTATCTCTGTACACCTGCGAGGCGAATGTGGCTGGTTTCTCTCAGTTTGAACCCTGCTCTCTGCAGAGGGATGCATCTCTCCCCCAGCCCTGGGCTGTTCACTGTCCCCATCCACGGGGAACTGTAGGTGACAGCACAGAGAGTGGGGAAAGGGATCCCCAGATACAGAGCTGAGCTGAGCAAACACTCTGGGGACCTGCAGGTCACTCTCCCCACAATTCTCACTGCCAGCAGAACAAAACCACTGCACTTTTCTATTCTCTTTGGGTGCTTTGGGTGCCTGTTCCAGCAGCTCCTTCCAATTCCTTCCAAAGCACAAGTGCAGAGATGGCAAAGCCTGCACCCAACTTCCCCACATCCTTTTGGTCCCTTCAGCCCTGCAGTCTGCCATTTGACAGAAATACTAAACTGTACCAGCTAGCAGCTCAGTGAGAGCAAGTCCAAGGAGGCAAATGCAGCACTCTCAGGCCCACAGTGACTCCCTGAACCATGTGACACCTGGTGCTAATGCTTAATAAATGTCCTCCAAACCCTGTGGAAAGAACATGCTTCCATCATTGATCTGCTGCTCTGATGGATTTGTGGAATGAAAGGCACTGCATAGCTGCATTCCTGAGACAAGTTTTATACCTCATTAATGCAGTACATAAGCTGTACAATTATACATCCATGTGTCACTGCCAAATTTATACACTTTTACATACTGTTAGATTAAGATGGTTTCATTTCATTGCTCTGCAAATGGACTTTTGAAAGGATATTTCACTCAATTTTTTGTGCACTACTGACGGGGAAAGCACATGAAAGACATGGAGTTCCTTGTGTAAATGCAGCACATGCCCTAAAATAAAAAAATGACACCAACAAACAATTTTTACACTCTTGCAATGCAGTGACCTTTTGACAGTGCAGGCTGCAGCCCAGTGCCCCCTTCCCCCACCATTTTAGAACCAATTCCACTGGATTAGGCTATAATGCACTGTGATGTCTCCTGATCTGACCCACTTCTTCAAGTCTGATGGGTTTTTGTTTACACTAGAAGACATCTGATCCAAAGCAGCAGGAGGATTACAGCACTGTCTAATTAGAATAACTTTTCAATTTAGAGCGAGTAATGAGTGCACACTACTGGACACTGCTGTCTAGTGGGTGGGGCAAAGAACCAGCAGAACTGAGCTCTGCCCCTTAAGGCAAAAAGGACAAAAAATGAAAAAGAAAAAACCCAGAGACTTTAGCTGGTACTCTGTATCTAGCTCTCTGTCATGCAGCCTGCTTTTACATCTTTGGCTGTCATTTCTTTTTCTCCTGAAAGAGGAATGTTTTGTGAGTGTGCTTTGCTGAGCACACTCTCATGGCAGAAGACTGGACTGTCAGCTACAGCAGAGCAAGATTCACTCCATGTTTGAGACACAGCTGGTGAAACACTCCCAGCACAGAGCACTACAGCCATAACGCAGGGCAATGATGCTACAGGCAAGCAAATTAAAATTTCTTTCTCCACCTGGTTATTGCTGTGCTGCATGAACTTGAACACAAGATCACATTTCTGTTTGAGCACCAGACAGCGTGCTGAGGTAATCCCTGAGAAGCCTGAGGTACTTGTAGGATCCCTCCTCCCAAAAGTGGCTGATGTTACTGCTGCTCTCACTGCCCTTAGGTCCATGCTCTCTAACTACCATCCAGGCAAATCCAGAGGCACAGTTCTTTATAATAACCAGGACAAGAGACAGAGCTAGAAACTTCAAAGGCATCACTGCCTTCCCGTTGACCTTTTCCCCCAGCAAGGCAATCATGGGAGCAACTTAGGTGAGCCCCTAAAATGGACACATTGCAAAATTTGTATGGCTCTGGCAAAAGCATAGCCATAGGTTTTAGGGTGGAACAATTTCATGAAACCAGTATCATACTATTCTGTAACAACTCTGCAGTATCACACCATTCTGTAGCAATAAATATAACCACATAGAGTATGCAAGGGAAAAGAGTCAGGGATAGGAAACACATTGGCTAATGAAAGGAGGGAGGACAGTAAGTAGTAGTCATAAAACCTCAAAGGAATAATTAATACCTTGGACAGACTTTTTCCCCAATAGGTGAGTGCAGAATGTGTCTGCAACTGCTCTGCCATGTTTTCAGAACAGAGATGCATTTACTGCGTGGAGCTTGTTCTCATGGCAAAGCCAGATGGAAAGTATGTAGGGCTGCTACTTAGCACAACTGCTTACAGGAAGCTGCATTATAGGAGAAAAGCTGTGTGAAAAGGATCAGAATGATGAAATGCATCTGGCTTAGCACACAGCAGTAAACACTGGCAAATATATTATCATAGCTCAATTACTGATAGGGTACTAGAGCCTATTGAAGACTTAATATTTAATTATCTTTAGACTACAGCAGTTGTTAAGCTGTCAGCAGCATCTGTAGAGGGTACATAGGTGGACATCTGCTCCAGACTGAGAATGCCATACCCCAGCAGAGCTGTTTGCCACAAATACACACAAAGAAATTCAGGAGCTCACATTACAACCACATCTACCACATTAAACATATTTACATCAGGGATACCAGCTTGGAGCACACTGTGGCTGGCAAGAGGCAGAAGGACAAACTGCTCTGGATGGGGGCTCACTGGAGGGAGCAGTGAATTCGATGCAGGGGAGGTGAAAGACCACCATTTCAATAAATCATCTGCACTGAACCACCCAGAAATCCAGCTGAAACTAGGCTTACATATCTCTCTTGCATGCAAAACAGTGTTGTAAAGGATTATTCAGTTTGCAAAGTCAAGTCCAGTTAAGCTTAATTCAGTTTCTTCAAGCAGACACCGCAGCACTGTGAATGCATAATTCTAAGAATGCATCTTTTTGTGCTACCCTGAGAATATCATGGGTTGGGTAATTCTCAGAGACAGGAGCCCTGAGTACTCTGATCCCAGAGCTGCTGCTACCCCACACACCCACACCAGTGCTCATGGGCCCTGCTTGGTTAAACCCATGGACACTCCCTTGCCAACCGCCTTCCTCCAACCACTGAAAGTCACTGCTCACCTCAGTACTCCTTATTTCAGCTTCCAGCATCCTTTGTCCAGCCCAAGTGTGTGTCCTGGGCTCCAGACCTTGCTGCTATCAGTCTTTGGGAGTTACCCTCCATCAGTGTCCCAGCAGAAGCACTGTCCCAGTGCAGCACTGCCCACTTGAAGTCAGGATGCCCTACAGGACCACAGAGCAGAGTGGCTCTGGGTGTACCCCTGAGCCAGGCCCAGGAAAAGTGATGTCTTCTGACCCATCCAGCCGCTAATGAGGCACATGCAATCAAACTCAAACTCAGTAACACGACTAGATTTAGCTGGATTCTCAAGAGAATAACAACAAAGACTCACCCCCACTGCCAGAACAGCCCTCCAGACAAAATGCTGTGAAACACAGAACTGTGAGAGCTTTCCAGACAACAATTAAGAATATAATTCTCCTGCAAGAAGAAGCTCAGTTATTTCTGCTAACAAAGTCTCACATTCATCCCATAGCAGCAGCCCAGCCTACTTCAGCTCGGCAAAGCTCAGCAGAAGCAAACCTTAACTCAAGGAAGCACAGGCAGCTACTCCCACATCCCATCCTACAGGCTTGCACTGCTCTGCTCTGCACAGGGGCAGCAAAGCACTGCACAGGTAAATGCATCACTCTTTCATGATCTTGGAGGAGTTAAAGGGGACAGTAAGTTCCTTCCTATCTAAGCCATTTCTCTGAAATGTTGAGGAATGTGAACACCTGTAGTGGATTGAAAACACCTTCTTGCACTCTGAGGTGATGCTGCACCATTAATGTTCATTTGTGACACTGATCCATCATCAGCAGCCCCAAAAGCAGAGACATCATTTTTCCAGTGGAGCACCTCGTGATCCTAGAAGATGGATCACACATTGGGCACAGTTTGAGTATGGAATTGTCCAGGTGTCCTGTGACCCTTTACCATCAGTATTTTTATTATTTTTTAGGTCATTAAGTGTGCTGGGGAGATTTCTAGCAATTGATAATGGAAAAGGTGACATTGCAATGTTGCAGAAAGAAACTGAAACTTTCCATTCCTTCTCCTCAAGTCTCTAGGGCCATTAGGATTTTGTACTGTAAATGAACCTTAAAGATTTGTTTAAACAACAACCAAATGTACCTAAGTAAATTTATATTTTTATACAAACCATTGCTTTGTATTTTTCTTCTGCAAGGTCATACAGCAGAGATTTAGGTTTGTTGGGGTTTTGTCCTTTGTTTATGTTTTGTATTTATTTTTAACATAATTTCTTTTTCCATTTTTTTTGCTCTAACCTTCCAGTGTTGGTTAAAGATGCAAATATTAAAATGCAAAGTCAAATACAAGTTATTTTCACAAGCACTAATGTAAAAAAAGTCTATTTTCCCATTTTCTAGACTAATATTTACCATCTTTGACAGCCTTATTGCTGAGCAGATTGTTGCATATTTCAGCATTATCTTTTAACAACTTGACAGATCTGCCTATTTTCCTGTGATTATTTTATCCCAAGCTGGAAGCCTAATAGTTGCTTTTTGACATGCTGAATCACAGGATTTGCAGCACAGCACAGAGACCTGTGATTTGTGGTTCGTATTTTGATGATGCCTTGTAGGGAATATTTGGATTTCCAGCAGCGTTGTGGTCAGAAATGCAGGCAGCAGCCCCAGTAACCTCAGGATGATTTAGGAATTGAGGATCAGAAGGGCACTTGGGAACTCCTGATGGCTGCAGCAGCAGGGAGTTCATGCTTCCTCAGTAGAGAAGGAAATGTTGTACAGCTTAATTCTGGATATTAAGTAAATGCCAGCAGTTTCTACTGCCAATTATTTAAATCTACAGCATAAAAGCATGGGATGGACAGCTAAAAATGCACAGAGATACAACAGAAGCACAATAGAAGACGGAACACGTGGCTCCATACAAGATGTGCTGCTGTAAATGCAAGCAAAGGACAGAAAGCAAATTGCTTTAATAGCAACTACCCTTTCAAGGAAGTGCTTCATAGACAATTCAGCCACCCAAATCCAGAGAGCAAGAGATTGTGCACATTGCTCCTTCAGTCACTGCAGCTTTATTTATCTTCAGATTATAACTGGCAATTCTACTAATTATTTCCAGCTAGGTTCCTAGGGTTATTACACAAAGGATTTTGCACCCAGTGAAGCACACAAGAAGCTTTATTTATTTTCCTTGCATATGCAGAGGAAGTAAGACTGGAAAGGACCTCCTGGGTCACCAAACACAATTCCCTGTTCTCACAGGCAACCACATAACAAAACACTTCATAAATGAGAAAGTTCCATCTTAGATGTAATTTGGTTTCTTGTCCCCACCACTCTAAATGGAAAGTTGCTCCAGAACCTCCCCACTGTAGTGTTTAGTGACTTTATAATTATGGAATTAATTTTTAAAGTTTATTTCAGTTCTGGTGCCAATGCAGCCCAATAACTCAAACAACATTTCTACCTTCCTTTTAGTCTGTTTATAGAGAGCAACCACAACCACTCCCCAAAACTCTTCTTTAAGCCCTGGGTGACATCAGAGCACCCAGCCTGAGGCTCTTTCAGGGTAAGACATCCTGATCTATTGGTGTTTTGTCAGCCATACCAATTTACATGGAAAAAACACAAGCTACCACATCTAGTGGATGCCTCATGGGATGCAAGTGAGCTCTGTGGAGTCAGCCAAAGTCTGCAAGTGCCTAAAACAGTGGATGGAAACTGTTTATCACTATGAGATGTTAAGTGCAAAGCACATTTCTCCAGATCCCTCATCATGCCAGCAACTTTACAACACAGCACCAGAGTTACACCGACCCTTAAATTTCATGTTGAATCTCTAATAAGGATAACAACAAGAACATCACATTTTGTGCTTTGAGGACACCAGGGCATAATTCACATTTTAAAAAAATTCAAAATCTTTACCAAAACAAAATTCAGTAAAGTTTATTTAACCCTAATTTTCTGTATTGTAGCAAACAAGATGACTTGTACCTATCTGTATAAACACATGTACACAAATTAACACTTTCTGCCAGTGTTACCAATACGTGCTTACATAAATATATAGATAAGTGAAATAAGCAAAAGCTGGCTTCACTGGGAACGAGGAACAAAAATGCATAGTTCACCATGCTTACAGAAAAGTTGCTCCTTATCTCTAGGTTTGCCCAGGTGAGATCTACTTCTGGCTTTTTTAGCAGCATTTCTGTGTAGCACACAGGTGTTGCAGACATTTCAGATATTATATAGCAGTTGCCTCTCCAAATACTTGATGGGGATTGGGGAGTCAGGTCTCAAATGTGTGTCTTAAAATGTGTAGATGTTTTCTTGATACTTAAAAGCAAGTAGAAAATTTCATAGCAAAGGAGGCAAAATTCATTTACAACAACACTGACAGACCTATTTATTACTCAGGAAATACTGATTGGTTTAGAAGAGAATTTTGGGGTATCCCCTATAACTAAATTAGAACATAAGAGATTCTGCTTACAAATACTGTAATATAAAAGGAACTGTTATATCATTTGAGCAACAAGGTCTGAAAACTAGATGAAAAAGATGCATGACTCAAAAGGAATTTTTGGTCAATAAGGCAGAAGTGAAACGTGTTGCTAAATATGAAATCTGCCAGACAGAGAGAATAAACCACTTCAATAAACCTGTCTGTGTCAACTGATAACCAGGTAGATTTGATTCAAGATTATGGTAATTCAAAAAGCAGACAGTTGGAAAAGGAAAGCCAGTTTGAATTACCAGAAGATAAACATGCACAGAGTGAGTTTTATGGAGAAGATCAAGAATTTGTTGGGAAATAGTGTGTTGTGAGCTCTATAGATTTCTTAATAAAAGGGCATTAACAGTAATACCAGAAATGAAAGAAAAGCACTCATAACAACCTGATAGGCTTGAACTGGGTGCAGGCACTGTGGTAAGATGAGGAGTTCTCTTAATATATAGATAAGACAGTGCTATCAGAAAATGGACCCAAATAACAACATTACAGGGAGAGGAAAAAGGAGTCACTGATGGGAGAGATTACCCCTGACCTTGGCAGGCAGCTTGTTGGGTTTTTTAAATATAAATAAATACTTTCCATATGTATACAAGGATATGGAGAAGCCAGCAGAGCAATAGAATTGTGCCCTGTTCCTCTCCTCCATAAGTCCGTAAGGGCTCGGAGCTGCAGAGGTGGTGCCTGGCAGCGCTGGCAGGGCACAGCCGCAGCTCCCACTGCTCCTCTGCAGCTCAGCTGCAGCTCCCGCTAAGGGGCACCACGCTGGCAGCTGTCACACTCCGACAGCCCCTGGGGACGTCAGGCACAGCTAAAGCACCCACCCAGTGCCTCAGGCAGCTCCTGAGCAGCGCATGGACTGCTCAGAAGGAAAGGGGAGGCACTGACTTGGGAGACAGCAATTGAAATTATTTGTTCCACAATAGAATTGTCAGGTGCCTTCGGGCAAATCGTTGAAGTTCAGGCTTTACAGCTTGGCTAACCAGGCACAGGAGCCCAAATCAGGTAAATCTTCACACAGGCATGCCCACAGCAAAGCCCCACACACTGCATCACCTTCCTGGGTGTTGCAGTCACAGAGTTACTGAATTCAGCTTGAATGATTTCAAAGTGACAGGGAGCAGGTTTGGATGAGGTTTGGGAAGGAATTCTTCCCTGTCAGGGTGGTGAGGCCCTGCACAGGCTGCCCCTGGACCCCTGGCAGTGCCCAAGGCCAGGCTGGATGGGCTCTGAGCAGCCTGGGACAGCGCCAGGGGTCCCTGCCCATGGCAGAGGATGGAATTGAGGCCCCCTCCAATCCAAACCATTCTGTGAATCCATGATTCCCTTAGGCTGAAATGATGGAAATTATCTGGGAGACCTTGTAGCAGTGCCTTTCCTCTAGGTGTGATCCAAAACAAAGGTATTCTGTTCAGGAGTTCAAACCTGTGACCACGTGGTCCCAGGAGATCTGTGAACTTTAGAAATAAAGTACCTCTAAAGTTTCCTAAGTTTATCTGCATGGGTGGAGAGAGATGAGAGTTTAAGCCTCCATTGAGAGCAGATGGTAAGAGCTCTCTGTCTCTCAATCCCCATTGACAAAAATGGATATTAATATTGCCTAATTCACAGAGAAGAGTGAAGTGATCCAGGATTATTACAGCTATGAGCTGCTATATAAGCATAACAAATGGCTATATATTCCCACTAATTCATCACCACATACTTACAGCTGGATAAAATATTCTTCATTACATACTTTTAGATAAATTAGTACTAACTATAGCTTTCAGGCAAAGTTATAAGTACTTTGGTTGGGTTCTTCATAAGAATGCTCACAGAGGAAAAAATTGTTCTTATTCATGCAAATCAAAGGCATGTTGCTTTCATTGGAATTGTACCTCTTCAAGAAACAGAACATTGATATTTCCATGTTTTTGAGTGCTTTTTCATATAGATACTTACATCTTTGTGAGAAATAAATATCATTTTTATGTCCAAATGTTTGTAGTGTATCTTTAATGTTCTAAATAAAAACCTGCTATGCTTGAAAATAGCTTGCATATGTAAGGAAATGTGTTCTATGGGTTGAATAACTACAGATGATAATTGAAAGCTTGTCTTTTGCTGGGATCATAGTTGTCATCAGCAGACATCTCCAGCACTTAAAAATATCACCCAGATTTTCCTGAGGCATCTTCAGGAGCACAAAGGTTTGATATTGCCTCTGAAATGTGTTCATCAGTGTTTGTGCCATTCTTCTGTCTCTCTCGTGTGGGCTGCTCTGCATCCTTGCACACTGCTGGGACAGGGACATCCTGGGAATGATCCCTGTAAATTACTGTGCAGCTCAAAGCTGCAATCCCAGTAACACATTCTTCTATAATTATGGTTAGATTGGTGCTGTAAAACTATTCATGTCATTAATTCTCCATTTGGAGCCTGAAGAGAGTTGAACACCTTACTACACTCAGAATGTCTGAGAAAACAGATTAGAAGGCCCTAAATGGATTTCTTCAAACAACAAAAAGCAAAAAAACACCACCAGGAAACTCTTTAGAAGGTTCTTTTCCCAACATCAGGTGCCAACCCCTAAGGATAAAGATGCAATTCTTTTTTAAGGACCCCTCATTACACATAAATGTCCTAAACCTTTAAGTGTTCAGTCCATTCTCTCTTTAAAGGCCTCTGAAGGGAGAGAGGGACAACATTTATTAACTTCATAATGTGAAGTTAATAAATCTAGATTCCAGCAAGAAAGATTTGATGCTTCACAAAAGATGTCCTTTTCACTTTTGATGAGATCCATTTATCTAGAATAGACAAAGTAATTTAGAGGGCACAGAAAGGAAAAGTTATAACATGAAGTTATTAGGAAAATTTAAATCACAGCTTTGATTATAAGTCTAGTCCACAGCAGCAAGTGGAGTTTTTAGAAACTTTACAACAAGTGCCATTTAGGCCTATCATTCTTACTGCTGAAATACTCCTTTGAAAGAACCTCCCTTTAATCCATGTTAATCCATAAATTGCTTTCATGACCACCACTTACCTAAAACGTGACCAGAATTTTTGGGACTGTGGAGATATGTATAAAGCACTAAATCCATCAATTACACATGCTTTGAAGTTGCAAAGTTCAGTCTCACTCAGAACAGTTTAATTAAAAGCAATGACTTCATATTCTATCCTCTGCACCAAAAGAGCTTGTTTTTCATTGCATGGATTGCTCTTAACTTGGAAAGTTTCTCACTCACTGAGGCAGTGTGTTCTGTGTTCTGAGCCAGTCCTCTTGCAAGATTTGGCAAATGGGCTGCCAAAACATTGCTGTGCTTCTGCTGTGCAGCCCCATCCATCACCGTAAAGGTAATTTCAACAATTCTGAACTTGCAAAGTCAAGTCTCAGAACCTTAACCTCGATATAATTTCTTTGCAGAGATGTCCCAGACTAAAAGGAATGGAGGAAAACAATAAATTAATCTGAGCCTGTTCTTTCAGTTCCTTCAACATTTGTTGATCCAGCCTTACATTAATGCTTGTCTCAAAGTTTGAAAAGCAGAGTTGAATACGCAGCATTGTGTAAAGCAACCAAAGGGATATAAACTTGGAAAATCCCTGTAAATTTCCTGGGAACCCATTAACACTGACAGCAGAGAAATCTGTGGGTTTGCCCCAGTTCTGGTGGGGCAGGAGCACTGACACCAGCTCCTGTTCACGCCCTGCTCCATTCCCCTCACCCTGCACAGGGTCTGGCAGTGCTGTCTGCACTCTGCTCTGCCCCAGCTCCAGCCCACTGCAGCCTCACCAGGCTGCAATTCCCACACCCCCTCATCCTTCTCGGTCTCCTGTCTCCCCTGATTGCCCCATGGCAGCAAGGACAGGAAGAACAGCTCTGGTTTGCAGAGATGTTCACGCTAATCCCACCCCAGTCCCAGGGCAGGAGTGCTCAGCTCAGCTCCTTGCCTGCAGCCCCGGGGCAGAGCTCCCCAGGCAGCCACAGAATCCTCGGAACATTTGAGCATTTGTCAGCCCAGCCCAGTAAGCCCTGCAGAGCTTCCTGTAGCTCTGCCAAAGCTGGGAAAACTTTCATGCAAATAGCAGCAAGAACGTTTCCTGCATTCCCATCAAATTTAATCTCTTCTCATAGGAGGACACTACAGTTTATTAATGAAACATCTGCAAGTATTTTTAACCAAGACAAAAATGAGTGCCATTCATTCTTTGGAACAGCTGAATCTCTCTCATTGAAAACTTAACATACTTTTTTTTTGGTTGTCAAACACACAGGAAAGAGGCACAGTTGGAGTGAAGTTAATTCCTTCCAAAGCTCAGTTAATTTTTATATAACATCCAGAAGAAATATTGGCCAAGATCTATTGGAACTGTGGTATTAAACAGTTCAGACACCATTTGTACCAAAAGGTTTTTTTTTTTTTAAAAAAGGCCGGGGGGGAGTTTTTGCCTAATAGAATAAGAAGAAACTTTCTATGTCAAATTAGGACTATGTACTAGAGCAGGGCTTTATCACTACAGTAATGAGTAAAGAAAATGATATATATTTAACTCCACTATCATTAAAGATTTAAGATTATTGCAATAATTTTCTGCTTCTCTCTTGCTTTATTGAGCTTAGTCAAGCTGATATATTGCTGTGTACTTCATTCATTCCTCCTGATGGATGGTATGAAGTATGTAGACAATGCTGATGTCCAACTAAAAAGAGGAATTACAGAAAAGAGAAGATAAGCAGCTGTAGATGATGAAGTGCTGATTAATAGATCACCCCCATCCCCATCAAGTCCAAACCCATATTTTAAACTGCCAACAGCATTGCAACTGAATGAACAAGTACTTCTGGAATCCAGAAAATGTTGAGGAGCTGACCTTTCTCAAAATTAATCCTTAACAGCTTCTTCCAAGATTTATTTCTTTCCCTTAGCTTTGGACAAATTCGGTAACGGTGTGACCTGAGCTTTGTGATTTCTGGCTGTGAATGGATAAAGTGCTTTCTGGCCTAGAGGGTTGATGCTCTTGCCTTAGCTTTCCACGTAAGCTCCCCAGGCAGTTCTGCTGACTGGTGCCATCCATGAGGTGTGGGGTCAGAGAGGAGGTGACAGCAAGGACAAGGATCCCTGCTGGTTTGTGTCAGCAGAACCGCTCACTTCTCTGCAGCCCAGATCTAGGGGGCCCAAAGGGACCCTCCATGGGCCACGGGGACTCTGGAAAATCCAGGGACCCACCTCGTGCCAGCCAAAGCTGCAGCTGCTCCAGGCTGGTTTCAGATACCCACACGGGGTCTGCCTGGGGACAGCCTCACTCCTCATTGTGACGAGGCCAAGCAGGACTGGCATTTTGATCACAAGGGATCCTAAACACTCACAAGTGCTGAACACCTGAGAATAAAAAGCCTGTGAGCATGAGCAGGGATAAATTAATATTCCCAATTTGCTTGCTCCAACATTTTCAAGTGAAAACTAATTTTCCCCATAGACAGTAAACCACGAGCACATTTATTTGTGCTAATTTACCAGACATTTATTTTGGCACCGTTAAAGCCACAATGTCAAGTTTCCACTCTAAGCTATATGCAAAGGGATTTTGTCATAAAAACAATGTGCTATTTATTCAACACACACTCACAAAAGCTGTTAAGTAACAAATCCTAATTTGCCCTGAAAAATGTGTGACTTTTACAGGTCCCCACAGTCTCACTCAAGACCAACAGGTTGTTTTTGAGAGCGAGGATGACAGTGATGATCAGAGGGTGCACAAGCCCAGCCACACAAAGATGCACACACTCCTTAGCAGGAGGAGCAGGTGCTCTCTGGTGCTGGAAATGTCCTCAGCACATCAAGATATTGAGGAAGAATCACCTGCTCCCCGTTCCATTTAAAGATTTCAAGTGTTACATTTCAAAATAACTAATTTTTTCTTTAAGCATGGCTCATTATAGCAACTGTGTATTGCATGAAAACATGTTTTTTAAAAGTACTACTGAGAATTATTCTGGTTTCTGCGAGATAATCTGAGAACTTTTGAAGCTCTGTCTTTGTGCAAACGGCAAGATATTTCAAGATTATAGGTTAAGAGTCATAAAAGATAGGTTTAAAATTGCAATTGTTTTGAAATTGATGTCTGAAAACCTTAAGTCAACATTTAGCCTACAGGAAATATTTAGGACAGTTTATAATCAAATTTATATAGATATAAAATCCTCTTTTTTACATAAAGCTACCAAAACTTGCCATTTATCAGTATTGTTCATACTATAAGGTGAAAAGCAGCATACAAAATACTTCTCATGAAAATTTACTTGCTCAAATGCAAACAAAAGAACCTCAAATCTATCCCATGTCAGCTTTAGAATTGCAGCACTGGAAACAGAACCTCAAGAATTACAGAAGGTCTTAATTTTATCAAATACCTTGAAAAGATAACTTCATTTCAAAAAGACAAAATTCCCTCCTGAACCTCAGACTCTTTGCTCAAACACCAAGAATCCAGGGAATTTCAGCTAAATTCAGCTTTGAGTAGGCAAATGAAACCCATTTGGAAAACACTTCACTCAAATCATGCATGCAGGATGTTACAAGCACAAAAGCATCTGACAGTACCTTACATTGAAGCCAATGCAATTGCTGGAGGCCCTGGGGAGAGCATAAATTGCAGCAGTGTAAGACCCCATGAGCCACAGTCTGCTGGGTGTTACGTGAGCATTTGGGGCAGTGACCACTCTGATTCACTCATTAATGCTACTGAGCAATGGTTTCTGTTCTCTTTGCATCTTACACGGGATGCGAAATCAGCTAAATGCTCTGACCAAGCAACACACAGAGCCATGGAGAGCTCATCTCTCCCAGCACCCACAGCCCTTTCTCAGACACGAACCTACTGCATGATCAATCACAAATGGTGGCACCATGCTTCCCATCTGCACTCCTCTGGGACTCCTCCTCTCTTGCAGAAGTCCACAAAGCATCCCAGAAGCAATTCAGAAGGAAAATGGGATGCACTCCCACACAGCACAAAGCAAGCCAAGGCATAATGCTGTAGGTTTTTGTAGGCAGTCATATAGTCAGAGAATGGTTTGGACTGGAAGGGGCCTTAAGGATCATTTATTTCCAATCCCTCTCTCATGGGCAGGGACACCTTCCATTCAACCAGAGCTGTCAGAGGTCTCTCCAGCCTGGCCTTGGACACTCCCAGGGATGGGGCAGCCACAGCTCCTCTGGGACACCTGTGCCAGGTCTCCCCACCCTCATCATCATTTCTTCCTCACCTCTAACCAAAACCTACTCTCTCTCTGTTTGAAGCCATTCCCCCACCTTTTCCTACCATTCTTGCAAATCCTCTCTCAGTAAATAATCTCAGAGGTACTCTGTTATACTGCCACTGTCCCTTGTACATGAAAATATTTACAGACACCTTCACCAAACCATTCCCTCTCTACCCAGCCTGTTTTCACATTGCTGGCAAGGCACAGCCAGCAGCTCATGAGTCCAGAACAGAGGGACCTATTTGTAGGAGGAGGTGGTGGCACCTCAAACAAAAATATTTTGGTTTGACCCTCTTAGAAAACATAATGAAGTCCATTATCTGATTTCCCAAGTGCCCAGCCCTTAGTTGGCAAACTCTTACATTGGTAAGTCTTTCTTAACAGAGGCATAAGTCTTCATTAGACCCAGAGTACTCCAGAGTAATTTCGGAATGCTTTACATGAAAGAAAATTCTGTTGTAAGATGATAAACTGCAGTTCTACCACAGCATTCCTCAAGAAAGCTGTTTTAAGTTGTTTAAAACAGCTCTTCAGCTGTTTTAATACAGTCTGAAGCCAGAAATTTAAACAATTGTTTCAGGAATTAGTGATAGAATTACATATTTCTTCAGGCACACAGAAACCCTATTCCTTGGGTATTGTTGGGGGGCAAAGGATAAAAGACTGAGTCCTAATTCTCACCAGTGGACTCTCCTTCCTTCCACATTTCAATATTCTGAAGTCACCAGCCTCAGATGAAAATCAGCTGTCAGGGGAAACTTTGCAAGAATTGGTCTCCCTTTTTGCTTAATTTATTTTCAAATCAGGATTATTTTCCTTTTTCATTCTAGTACATGGTATTGCCTGATAAAAGAGATTAACACAAAGTCAACTATATTCTTCTTTCATAGGAATAAGACCGATAATTAGCAAAGCCAAGATTAAGTTTAATGCCATTTTAGTGGCTCCTGGAGTATTTTAGCACTTTAATCATGGTGATGATATTGAAAATAGTTTACTGAGAATTTTGAGATAGTAGACAAGTGATTAAGCAGATGCCCATTGACTCCCTCTTTACAAGTGTTCAGGCCCAATTTACTGTGGATTTACTTGGGCATTTTTCAGTGAGCACCCTCCTTGCACTGCAGAGTCAGAGACACCTTTTCCCCATATTTTCCCCTTGCTGTCACTGCCTGAATCTCGGATAAGCAAGGGAGCACCAGCTCTTCCTGTGGAAGCCCAGCTGGTGTCACCAGGCTGCATCTCACACATCGTGGGGTTTGTGCTGTACCAGGAGGCAAATGGTGCCCACAGCAGCTCCTTTGCTTTGCACCCTGAGCCATCTCTACAGGGCAGGCCTGAGAGCCACTGGACATGAAAGGAAGCCAGTCAGGATCTGCTCTGGCATCTGATTCTGTCCTGCATGAAGCCTGAGAGGATTGGCAGTCACAGCAGAGAAAGCCCTCCCTGCTCTGGTCTTCCTCACTCCTTTATTTTACACAGCAGCCTGGAAGTTGGTTCCTGCAAATCAGCTGAGTCCCCTTCAGTGGTTCTGAAATGGGCTCTATCAATCTTTTCATAAACATTTCTCAAAACAAATCTTTCAACAGCAAAAGTAAAACAAATGGTATCTGTAACAGAAAACATTCACAGAGGTCTGGAGCAACCCCACATCATTCGTTTCTGGAGATGCACTTTAAATGGAAGGCACAAATGAAAAAACTTTTTCCTGACATTAATTGCCATTTTATGTCAATAAAAGTTCTCACAGTACCTTTCTCTCTATAAACCCAGTAAATATTGTTGAAAATTGCTGTGATTACACAAAGTCCACCATTATATCTGCTGTCTCAAGAGAGGCTGGGGCAGAATTAATACCTGAGAACAAACTTTAGTCTGTGTCTGTAGCGGCTTTGCTGCCTGCAGAGCACTGGCTCCTGGCCCACCCCTTCAGCTGGGATGAGGATGGCGGGGAGGGCAGGGATGGACACACAGGATGGCACAGCATTATTTGTCTGCAGTTGGAAAGTTGCTGTTCTAGGCATGGGAACAGCGGTTCTCTCTGCTGTGCTGTTCTGTTCACCTGGTGCACTGCTCTAGTCCTATGCAGAAAGCAAACTCACTGGGCAGTCCTGATTCTGACCTGTAGATTAACCAAAAATGTACAGGATGGCAGGAAAATTTGCCACATGTCCACAAATCTTATTTCTACCTCTTAAAGCAAGGATTTACACTGAATATACAACGGATTTATGCTGTATTCTCACTTCCTTCACATCTACCATCAACATTCACCCTCAACAGTCAATGCTGTTCTTGTCTCACATTTGTCTCACAGATTTTCTCAGGAACAGAGCAGGAAAGGTACAGAAGGACATGTAGAAAGAGATTAATTAGTGGAATTTCTCAGGCTGGAAAAGACTGAGGAAAAGACATGAATGTCATGGAGAAGAGGCCCATCAAAGCAAGGCAATAGGTTTAAATATATATGCATACACAAATAATGAAAATATATGCTTCCACAGCATAGGACTTACTAAAGTAATAAACAGAATTGCTCAGGATTATTCTTGCCTTATTACATTGTTTTGTTTTCAACTGAAAAACAATGAGCAAAATTCTGTAAAAATGAGTACAGCAACTTTATAGATACACTGCAGTTTCATTAAACTGCACCAATACAAATTTAATTTTTTTAAATTTCATTTTTCTAAATGAAAAAAAAAGAATAATTATTTATTTCACAGTAACCATATACTGCTGAAACCTTGAAGGCATTCTTTGCTGAAGAATCAAATGAGGCAGATTTGAACAAATAATTTGCATGTTACTAATATATTTACAAAAAGTAAAAATTTACTGCTTTAGCATTTTGCTTTAATGAACTAGCATTTTCAAAATAGATCTAAGTTTGTAATCAACTTTAGAAAAAAATTATGTAACTTGTGGCCAACAGTCTAGGGGAGAACCCCACAACTGAGATCCTCATCTCCTGGGGGAATTGCAGGCTGGTCCCATCCTCAGCAGAAACAAACTGAGGTCCCAGAATGACTGCCTTGCCTGGCAGCTGAAAACAAACTGCTCCTGGAAAAGAGCAGTAATAATCCAATAGTGACTCTTTTGTTCAGAAATCCCAATAACCAGAAAAAACTCCCTGAAATGATCAATTCCATTAAAAGCTTTAATGAGATTACCAAATTTAATTACTCTTCTGTGCTGCATTAATTTATAAAGGGTGGGTCCTCGATCTGGACATTTAATAGTTTCCAGAAATAGCAAATCCCATTTGAAAAGAAGAAGAATGATTTCTTTTTTTTTTTTAATTGAAATAATCTAGCACCACTACAAGCCCTTTGGGCAAGATTTCTGGGACTACTCTAGTGCCTAGGAGGTGGCTATTTCTTAGGTGTCTATTTTAATTGTCATATACTCAAAGGCCTTTTAAATGCTCACCCTCTGTATGTTAACACATAAAAAGACTGAACAAGGTTACATTTATGCTGTTTCAGTTTTTCAAATGTGATTTTACAAATTATACCACTAGAAAAGATAAGTGGAAGTAATTTTTAATACACAGCAAGATGCATTTCTAACTAGATTAAGCAGCTGTTAACATTATTTTTCTGCGCAGCAAGAGCAAATGTCTACAATAACTAGACCTTAAAGGAAGAGGCAATCCCATTTGGTGCACATTGTATACATTTGATTTTATTCCCCAATAGCATTCAGAAGGAAATAAAAAAGAATTAGATAAAGAAATTAATTTGCAGCAGTACTTCAGACAAGCACATTTGCAAAAGCATAAGGATGTTACAGGCATTAGGAAGGAGTCTTTGAGAAGCAAGAACAAAAGGATTGCACTCAACTCTAACATTCAACTCCAGTGCCAACTATTTCCCATGTGAAAGTGTCAAGTTGTTACTCAAAAAAAATAAAATTCAACAACTCCCCCCAGATACATGTGCTAGGGGAAAGGAAGGTAAGCATTTCCACAAGCTGGAAGTCTGCCACTGAAACAGAAAACTCTGTACCGCTTGGGATCTTTTCCACACCCTCTGTGCTTAATTTTCCAACAAAAGCATCATTTTGCTGAAATGCTGAGCATTAAAGCAAAAGGCAGCTCTTCCAGGAGATGCACAACAAGGAGAGCAATGAAACAACAGCCAAAGGCTGAGATAGAACAACAAAAGGTGTGAATGAGACACTGAGGAACCAGCTAAAGAGCAGCTACATCCTTGTAGGGCTCAATCCAAACTAGGATGATTCTACCAAGCTAAAAGCAATAAAACCCCCATAATATACAAATTCAAGGAGATTTGATGGCAGTGAAATACATTCTATTTAGCCAAAACACAAAACCACCAAAAGAATAAGGAATAAGCCTGTTTCTAGAAATTTTTGAATATATGTTCTCTGTACACTAACAGCTTTATAATTCTCTATGTGGCTAAAATAATTTATAGACAGGAATTCTACAAAGTGTAATCACCACCCTTTACAGAGTGTATTGACTGCCACAGGACAGGGCAGGGACAAGGGCATCCCCCTGGGGCACATGAAGCCTTCCAGGCAGAGTTTCTCCACTGCAGGATCTTGGGCATCTGAAACTGCCTTAACACCTTCCAAAAACCACCTACAGCCAACAGATGGCTTGTTCCTAAAATTATGTATGGAAATCACAGATTGGAGCTTTCACCTGGCCAAAATGATTTTTCTCCACAATGTGTACTGGAAAGCCACTTGCACAGTGGTAATTTCAGAAACTTAACTCTAAACAATTACTGAGAGTTTGAAACACAACACCTAATTAGAACAATATCACAGTTATGTTCCTGCACAATAGGATTCAGCCAGCCCGCTTGAAATTTGTTATTTCTGAAGTACAACTTAGGCTAGTGTGAGCATAACAGTTAATTATAGAGCAGAACTTAATTAAAGTATTTTGTTTGTAGTACAAGGATCTCTGCCTTTGCACAGGTTGAAGTTTCCTTGCCACAAGCACTGCTCCTTTAACCTGAGTATTTGCAACATTCCAACCATAAACACAATAATCCAGAATCAGTCTTATAAAACAGTAAATCCTGCTGCAAGACATTAAGGTACATCTGTCCAGCTGAAATCCTCTTACAGCAAGACACTCATTACTGCAAGGAGTCAGTGCTTAGCCGAAAAAAGATCAAGGCCTGGTGACCTTACAAAAGTACAAATGCACAGATGAAACTTGTAGTAAGGTAATGCATACTATGCTCTCTGATTTAGAACTTTAAAAACAGTTTTTATATGGTAGTTGAAAGAAATGATTCTTTTAAATATGGACAAGCAAAAGTCTGCTTAAACCAGAAAATCCCTGATAGGGTGATTACTTCAATTAGTTTAAAAAAATAATTACTACAAACAGAAATCTAGTAATCTTTGTGCAACCAAGATCTGTCTAAAGTTATTTTTGTTTTAGCAACAAAACCAATTTCTAGCAGAAACCCCCATCTAGTTTGTTGCCATCCACACCCAGGCTCACCCTCTCTCCCCAGCCCTCCCCATGGTGTGAGCAGCCAAATGCTGAGGTCTCATTATTTTGAAGTCTTCATTACTTTTCAAACCTATGCCACCAAATCCAGGCTCCAAAATATTACAAAACAAATAGTCAAAGGTAGATGTCATCAGTCAACACGACAGCCAGGGCATGAGGCTGTTTTACTGGGGAATGGAGGAGTTGAGTCCCAGGCCCCCCCTGCCCTCCATGAGCACGAACCAGCCCATTGCAGTGAGGGCCATGCTGGACCTTGGCGAGGGAGGGACAGCAAGGAGCAAGAGCAGGAGTGGGCTGGCTGTGCCAGACTGGCAGCCCCTCTCCCCAGCAGCATTACTGGAACCAGAGCCTGGCAGAATTTCCAATAAACTCTGTCAAGACCTGCAATTTCCCCTAAGTCTTCCCCCCTTCCCGGGCTCAGAGCAGCCCTCCCAGCTGCTGGCATGGAGCAGCAGAACTGCTGCGTGTCACTTCACAGTTTGGCACAAAGTGAAAGATAATGGAGTTTACAAGAAGCCTTGTAGTCTCTTTTTCAAGATAAGATAGACACAAACAAGACAAATGAAAACAAAAGGGTAGGAACCCCCTGAAAATAATGAAGAAATCTGTGTTTCTTTCCTTATCTCAGTATCACACTCCTACCCAAAATCAGAAGTGGTTTCCTTTGCTCACAAAAAACATTTGTAGATTTACTTTCATTCCACAGCCCTCTACTCCATCTGGCAACAGCCTGGGTCAGTGTATGGAAATGATATCCTCTGTGCTGCTAAATATTCCTGCCTACAGAGCTCCCACTGGAGAGCTGCCAGCATGCTTAATTGCAAATGGAGAGAGCATTGGCCAAATGATTCCTTTATTTCCAAAAGCACAGATGAGGGTCAGCTTAGGAAATTTCTTTGGGTTGTAAGAGATTAACCCTCAGCATGATTTGGAGTATCTCATCTTTCAGCTGCATATTCATCTCAAGTGAAACAGAGGCAGCAGAGAACCAGCAGTGCTTCAGTTCAGCTGGGTGAAATCAGCAACCATGGATTTGACACATTTCTTTCCTTTAAATTTTCCATTCATCTGTGCCTGTAACAGTGATTTGAGTGAAACAATTCTCAACAGAGAAATTATGGGAAGCAGCAGCAGAAATATCTCTGTCCTGACCTGATTGCTTCCAGGCTCTTGGGCAGGTGGCCTGGCTGTCCTGGGCCAATCCTCAGCAGAGCTGCCCATGAGCCAGGGGCTGGGACAGCAGCCCTCTCCTTCCTTCCTTTGACATGGAATTGGAGAACTCACTTCTTCCACACTAGATTATTTTAATCCCCATTTAGATATTCTGTCTTTCTACCCAGCCCAGATATGAAAAATCAAAGATTATGATCCTGCTTGCTTTTGGCTTCTTAGCAATAACACCTTGGCAGTCTGAAAAAAATAAAAATTATTTATTAAATTGACACCACCACCAAATCCTGCTTGGGTAGCAGTGCTGAGCCATTGCATAAAACCCTGCAGATCAAGTCCAAATTTCGACCCTCTGCTGCAGGAAAGAAGGTTTGAGATGTGCCTTCCAAAACAATCCTGATGACCAAGGCAGCACCAATGACAAATAAATTATATTGCTCAACACAAATATAGCAACCATATTTCTGGCATGCCAATAATTTTTGCTAAGGAGGGAACAGTGCAAACATTAAGGAAAATGTGTATTTCATTAATTATTCAGAACTGACACTCATCAGAAATTTTATCTTTGAACAGGATACATAAAGTGATAATAAAAAAGGCTCTAATTTCTTCACTCCTTCCAGCAGCCCTAGGTGAGAGTATTTTATTGCATAGGATGAGAGAGAGTTTAGGAGGTCCATTTTTCAGTACATACATGCTCTGTTTTATTCTTAATACTTTATTTTTTTCATGCTATTTTAAAACTAAAACTATGCAATCATATTTATCTGCATAAAAGATCATATACAAATTTTATGAAAATTCTTGACCAAAACCCACAGAGAATAAAAGCCTCAAATTACACAGGTAAAATAGGAGAGAAAGCCATCAGTAAAACACTTGAAAGCCTCTCATGACAACTTCTTTGAAAGCTGAGACTCATTCAGATCTCCAGATCTTTCCTCCTTTGGCTAATTGCTGAAATACTTTTGATTGATTGTGGTTTTCTTTTTTTCCCTAAATGATTTCCCTGTGTTCACATCAGAGCTGATACAATTAAATACTTTTTCCTCAATTACCAAATGCTAACAGCAAAACCAGAACTTTATTACAGCAATTTCTCATGCTCAGGAAGAAGCTGTTTTCAGAAATCAATTGCAAGCTCAAGGAGGGAATTGCTAGTCAAGAAATAGGAGGCAAGAATGCCAGTTCAGATGTTCTAGGTCCTGAGTAAGTGTCCAGCCACTAAATCCATGTCAAACCATCAGTCTCTGGTCCCATGTAAATCATCCAACACTCATTATCTCCACCTCACAGTTACTAACTACTTTCCAATATTCCTCACTTTTCATGAAATATTTTCAAATCCCCTACTTGTTGCAGTTCAAAAATCCCAAACCTTGTTACTTATTACAAACCTTGTTACTTGACAGAATTCTTGCTTTTTGGATAATCACAATTCCATTACTCTCCATGGGAGAATCTTCACATAGAAATTCGTTTCCTGACCATCACATGAAATATTTCTAAACCCAGCTGAGTTATAAGAGAAACACAGAAAGCCTATTAAGTTATAAACTGTAGTATTTTCAGGGACCCCCATGGCAGGAAGGAAATGATGAATTTGACTCCATGTTCTTAGAAGGCTCATTTATTATTTTATGATATTACATTATATTAAAGAATGCTATACTAAACTATACTAAAGAATAGAAAAAGGATACTCACAGAAGGTTTGACAAGATACTCATGAAAAATCTGTGACTCCCTCCAGAGTCCTGACACAGCTGATGGTGATTGGTCATTAAGCCAAAACAATTCATATGAAACCAATCAAACAACCACCTGTTGGATAAACAATCTCCAACCACATTCCAAAGCAGCAAAACACAGGAGAAACAAGTGAGATAATATTGGTTTCCTTTTTCTCTGAGGCTTCTCAGCTTCCTGGGAGAAGAAATCCTAGAGAAGGGATTTTTCAGAAAATATAATAGTAACAGTAAACAGCAGCTATCAAACAAGCAATGATTTGCACATTTTTAACCTAAGCTGGGTGTGTGCAAAGGGCAGAAATCTGGACTGTAGCCCACCCCAGAGCAGGGGCTGCGCACAGCCTGCAGCAGCAGTGGGGATTCTGCCCCATTCTGTGCTGGGAATATCCAGCCCAGCTCTGAGCTGTGCCACGTGCTCATCTCTCATGGAAATGTCCCACAGCTCAAGGCCAGATATGAATGTTTTTTCAGAAAAATTACTGGATGACAGTGCTCAGTTTTTTTCCATAACAACTGCACCTTGCTAATCCATTTTCATCTGAAATCCAAGATCTTTTGGGATTTGAAGCTCTCTTAATAGCCCAAAGAAAGTCAGAGATTCAGAGATTGAAACAATTCACACGTTTGTTTAGCCATAGTATTTTTTACTCATATTTCATTGCTACTTATTTCCTGCAACTTCAGCTGAGTAAATGTATCAGAACTCAGCTCTCTCAGGAATTTCTGCTCCTCTGTTTCACCATCACTAAATAAATTTTATTGTTTGCTGTTATTAAACATCCAGAAGTGAACTGTGGAGCCACAGATACTCCTCCAAGGTATTCTGTGCCATAAAAGATATATAGTGCACAGAAAATCCTTCACATTTGAAAAGCAGACTATAAGTAAGGAATTTCATGTGTCCCACCATCAGATGCAGAGCATCACCAGCTGCCAGGCCCCTCTGAGACACACACACACAGTAATTTTATACAGAATGAAGTGAACATTTTCCACAGATTTAAATTCTAACATATCAAGCAGTCATTTTTGTCCCAGGAGAAAAAGAGCATTGAAATACCTCCAAGTCTGCACAATAATAATAAGAAATATATCACCTTTAGTTTTTCTATAGATTTTACTTTATAATTATACTGCAACATCCATATGTTTGTAGTATATCTGTACTATTTTGTCAATTTTTATATCTTTAGATATTGTCTTACCTGTTTAAATAAACAACTTTTAAATTCATTTTGTAAAAACCTATTCTGTAGAGTATGAATGAAACAGTTTTATATAAAGAATAAAATTCAGTTTATGAAGACAAATTCTACCTTGCAAAATTTGCTTTTGAATCACTTCCCCTTCACTTGATCACAGATAAGTGAATTTTAGCAGCATTTCAGCACTCTGCTGAGGTCACCAAACACAGAGAAATTCAATGGAGGAAATTGCACTTCAACTATAAACCAGCAGGCATAAGGCAAGTGAACTTAGTCTGAAGGGGTAAGGGTATATTTATGAATTGTATGCATTCTGTGCAATTAAGTTTAAAACATTTTAAATCACAGCCATCTTTAGGCTATCCTAAAACAAGAATGGGAAAAAAATACAGCACAGAGGGAGTCAGCAAGAAAGGAACTTGAAGTTTACTTTATCAGCATGATTTCTTTTTTTACACAAGTAGTTAACGTCACAGCAGTTTTGTCCCTCTCTGCAGCCATTATGTTGACCATTTTTTTTCTTTTCTTTGATGACTTGTCCAACTACAAAGGCAACAAGAAGGGGGGCACTGGGTGGAGGGAAATCAACCCTGAATTACGCTACAGATAATCTTTAAAACATTTTTCAGTGCACAAGATAGGAGCAGCAATTTTGCTGAGATGTACTGAATCTTGGGTCTACCAGACATTATAATCTCTTAATGGTCCATGTTTGTTGTATTTAACTCATATGATTTCTTTTATGGCTGCCAATAAAGTTACACACTCTATTAATTTTGGTGGAGTCAAAATGAGACATAATATACATCACATAGCACCAGAAAGAAAAGTTTTCAACTCTTTTTACCAATCTTACTGCTATTTCAAGTTCCTAAGGTAGGAGCTGAGGAAAAATGAGGAAGATGGCATAGAAGGGTGTCATTTCTGAAATTATTTTTGAGCCAACTCAAAAAGAAAGAGAGAATTCGACACCTGCAGAGATGGAGGCATGGGTATATTTTGAACCTAAGCACATGAAAAGTGCACATGGGTCTCAAAAATTTCATATTCTTCATCTTTTAGAGGAGAAAGAGGTGGAATTGTGTCCTATTTTAGTCCCTTGTTATAAAATCCCATTGGCCTTAAAATGGCCTTTATCTTGCTGGTTTTGCCCAGAAATGGAAGAGGAAAATTAACTCCCTATTGAATGGTCAGTGCTGATTAAGGACTGCTGGCAAACATTGGGCATTTTTGGCTTGTTATTAGCATCCTTTCATCTGTGTGTGCTGGAAACACCCTGGCTGCACTTGCACTGTTCTCTGAGCGTGGATAATGGATCCTGTTTCACTTTTATGCAGTGGACAGATTCTTTTCCTTACATCAAACCTGATCCTACATCTCCTCCTCACACAAGGGATCCTCGCTAGTATGAGGAATGCAGGTTATAAATCCTGCTTTCCTTTCCAGGGGATCAAACATGGCTCAGCCTGGTGACACCTGATGCAAATTCAAATTTTCATTTGTGAATTGAGCTGTTGTTCAGGGTTACATATCAAAGCATTTGATATTTATTAACAAAGACGTGACATTTATTGCACTGGTGGACTCTGGCCATGGAAAATCTCAGCCCCATGAGCCATCTTGGCTGATTTGCAGCTATGGGCCTTTCCATGATGGCTGGAAAAAAAATGGGAATGTGGTCCTTGTGCCACTGTCATTTTCTCTGGGAAGTCCATTATCCTCAATAACTGAGTTTGACAGCACTCTGGGTGAACACCTGTATTCTATTTAGAAGAGTCTGCTTCATTTTCATAACACGTTAGCAGAGCCATGGATCTCTGAGCACTCTGTTGGAGGTTCTTATTAATGCAGATTTCATTATTAAGAGGAAAAAACTGGACTTTTGGAAGCTGGGCCCCCTAAGTCTTGAGACCTGTGGCAAAGCTCAGGCTCTGTGATTTGGAAGGAAACCTTATTGGAGCAGGTCCTTGTGTTTCAACACATCAAAAGAACAACTTCCTTGATCTATTTTTATCTACAAGCAGGATTCACTGGCTGTGCCATTTTGCTTCCGTAATCATGCATTGTTAATGGAATTAAAAGGGCTCTGTACACTAGGAGAAATATTCAACAGCTAATTCTCTTGTTTTTTGAGCAACTGGAAAAAAGATGGGCTTTTATGTAGCACCTCAGTTACTTCATTGTGTCAGAATTAAATAGAATAAATAACGCACCAATGCAAAAAATGGTGATACAGGATTTGGATCTGAGAGTATTCTAATGAATTAAAAAAAAAACCAGTACATTCCCCACTTTTAAAGATGACAGCCTGTGAACACAGAGATTACCAAACACAAACAGCCTGCTCTGAGAGCCCATGGACTACTGTACTTGTTCACCCTGCAGGAAACCACCACTAAACATCTCTGGGAAATGCTTACTCACTGAGGAAAACTGAAATTAATTTTTCATCAAATTTCAGTGCAAACATGGACCTTGTTTTCCCTTACTCACAAATCCCTTCTGAATCCAACTCCATGACCTGCACTTGGTGTATTTTGCCTACTTCTCCTGAACTCCCCAGCCCCGTTAAACTGCTGTTAAACTGCTGATGGCTCCTGCTGCTCTCCTGTTCTCTGTTCCAGGCTGGCTCCAGCCCAGCAGGGACAGCTCACCTCTCCACACTGGGCAGCTGAGGGGGGCCCAGGGGCACAACCAGAGCAGGAGCCCCCATGCAGGCAGCAGGGAACTGCTGGAGCACCCTGTAAGTTATTCCTGAGGTTACAGAAACAGTTCATAACGTTACCCTGCACAGATTACAGCAAACATTAAAAATTAATATCAATAATAAATCAACTGAGAGTGTTTTCCTAATACGTAGCAGAAAAAGGAATTGCCAGATGCAGATAAAGCCAAGATAGGTTTAATAACCTCATTAAAATAAGCTATATAGTGCCAAACTCCTAAAGCACAGATATTTCTTTGTGACAACAAGGAATTACTGATAATGAGTAACAAACTAAATGGAAAGGCTGACACAAGATCCTGTGTGAGTGCAAAAGGTAAAGCACAGGCTCCTTGTGGCTGAATGGCCTCAGCAGGGGCAGTTGCCTGACCTGCTCTGGTTAATCACTTTTCCTGGGGCAGGAGTAAGTTCTGAAGAGAATATGATGAGCACAACTTACTACTGGGATCATGGGTTATATGCAAAAACCAAAAGAAGCTCAACAGTGCTTCAGAAAATCTCAAGGAACACACAGAATTTTGAAAAGGAAACAAGCTGAAACCTGTTGGATCCCCAAGGATATCATTATGGAACACACATTTAAATCATGAACTAATGAGTAAGCACACACCAGGTATATACTTCTTTTGTATGCAATGCTAAGATGAAATAAAACTATTGTTGTAAAGATTATTTCTCCCACATTACAAGGATGCTCACGTAGACCATTATTTTGTTGAAGCAGTAAAATAAAAAGTTTTGCTCTTTCTTCTTGTACTTACTGGATTTAGAGGCACAAGAGAGGTCAAGTATGTGGCTTATGTACCGACCTTCCACAAAAAACCCCAGTATGACCATATAATCTGTTTCAATTTTATTTTAACATTTTATTTCAATGACTATATGCATACAGGTGTACAAACGCTGAAGAAGAAAGCAATACTGTGCTTATATATAAAATATTTTTCCTGACATACAGTTTTTTTCTGGACTGTCTGAACAATGGCAGTTCTGTCTCAAATATGAAAGGAAAAATATGGTGTTCATGAACTTTTTAAAGTAACAAGAAGAAAAAAAATGGGGAAAAAATGAGTTTACTACTACTGTTCAACACTGCTAGTATTAAAGATCTCCTTGTAAACCCTGCATGAGAATAGGGTCATTAGAAAACATTAATCATTTTCTATGACACAATTCTTGAAACACATCACGATTCCCTGGAACCATCACCTCTGCTGAGGCTGCTGCTCACATGTAAGCAATTTATTACATTGTGCTAAAGCACAGCTCCATCACTGAATGTGCAGCAGCCTGCCTGTGCCTGATGCACAGAGGTGCCCACTCACTTGGCACTCAAGTTACGTGTCACCAGCCAGATGAGAGGGCAGCAGATTTAAACTCTGCCTTTTGCTTTCCCACAGGACGTTTAACACAACTTTGTGCAGCAAACCCTAGCTTTCAGTCATCTCTGGAGGCAAAGCAGAGCTGCCTCAATGTTGGGGTCAGCAGAACAGAGACTTCCCTAAACTTCTCTTTACAGAGCCAGAACACAAAGGGCTGAGAACATTCCCCTGCAGCCTGTGTGTAGCTGTGATATTTTCTGAAAAATCATTTCTTTAGGATGTTTCCTCCTGAGGAACTGAGAGGCATCAGGAACAAAATGTAAACAATGGTTATCTGCTGCTGTGGAATGCAACAGGTGGATCCATGATTGGTCTCATGTGGTTGTTTCTAATTAATGGCCAATCACAGTCAGCTGGCTTGGACTCTGTCCAAGACACAAGCTTTTGTTATCATTCCTTCTTTTTCTATTCTTAGCTAGCCTTCTGAAGAAATCCTTTTTTCTATTCTTTTGGTATAGTTTTAATATAATACATATCATAAAATAAATCAAGCCTTCTGAAACATGGAGTCAGATCCTCGTCCCTTCCCTCATCCTCGGACCCCTGTGACCACCGTCACACCCCTGGATGCTGCAGCTTTGTGCTGCCATAGGGCACAAGGTGTTCATTCTCAGAGCTGGTATTCCCAGAGTTGTATTTCAGTGCCCAGTTTAAGCTGGTGGCTCCCTGAAGGGACTGTGCCCATCAGGCTGCTGCAGCCATCCCCGGGCATCCCAGCCCTTCCCTGAGAGGGGAGCTGTGCCTGCCTGCCAGGACACTCATCCATCCCTCTGTCCCCGCCAGCTCCAGCGGGTGGCATTGGGGCTGGCACATCCTGCTGCACAGCTCAGCAGTGCCACTGCCATCCAGGGGCTGCCAGCATCTCTGTTATAACCGCTGTACAACCATTCTGCCATGCCACTGCTTTCCCAGGAGCTGATCGCTTTGCTATTTCAAATTGAACAAGGCCAAAGCTCAAAAATATAAATTGTCATTCCTCCAGTCCTCTAAATAAAACAAGCTCCCCACCAAAATGACAGATTTTGTTCCAGTTTGACAATACATCTGTGCCTTAAATGTTTTCTAGGTACTTTCAGGCCCTGTTTTGCCCTCTGAAAAGCAGACAAAAATTTCCCTGTAGATGCCATGTCTGCCTCTCTGACCCACACCACTCAGAACATCTGAAGGCCGTTTAAAGATTACTTCTGCAATTTGGAGGCCTACACAAACACTGCAACTTGTGATTCAGGTCAAATATACTTGAAAGTCTATTTTCATGCAGCTTGACAACACACAGAAGAACTGACTTCTCTTACATTCCCCAAAAAAAAAACAAACAGTGAGTTCTGTATTACAGTATCATTTTGAAGTATTTCTCCTCCATTTCTTTAGAGAACATTTTGGATACTTAATCCACTGCCTTTGCAGCCAGATTTCACAGGTGTTTCACAAATATTTAGGAGCTGAGAGGCCTTTACTGAGTTCCTCCAACTGCTGAAAGGGCCACAGGTGCTTGTGCAGCTCCTTAAAGCAATCTCAGGTGTGCACAGGGGGATGCACACACCAGGGGGGAGAATAAATAAACATCCTCAAGAACAGAATTATCAGAGCATGTCTGAAAAATGATTGAGAAAAATGAGTACAGAGGTTACTGTACTCATCATTTTAAGTTTTGCAAGTCTCTGAAAAGTCTCTTTTCAAGAGTAACCAAACACAAGAAGTCTTGCTAAGTTATTGAACCTTGGATTTTTTGTTACTTTACGAAGTTTTTGTTACTTTATGAAGTTCAACCTCTGTTTTCAATGTGAATCTGAACAAGATAAAAGCAGGTAGGTATGGCTTAGCACTTTTTCAAAGAGTCCATGAGACTTTAATAAGAGATGACCCATTTTCTTGTTTATTGTGAAATTAATTTCAAAATAATATTTTAAAATGCAATTTTAAGCAAACAATTAAAAATAATCAATTTTTCTAATATAAATGCCAATTTCAAAAGATGTTTGTAGAAAGTTGATTTATCAAAAAATGTAATTTCCTTTTACAATCAATTTCTTTTTGTTTTATTTTTAATTTTTTTTCCTACATAAGTGTTACTGACCTCAAAACCACCAACACAGTTGAGAGTTCACAAGTGTAACTCATACATGGAAGGATTTGCCTTTCTTAGGGATTTGAAACTTTTCATTGCACGGCTTCTGACTAAAGTTGGGAGGAAAGAAATTGCATGGAGACTGGTATTTTATTATATCTGCTGTATAATTAGATCTCTACAG
Source organism: Emberiza elegans (assembly GCA_024865655.1). Classification (NCBI taxonomy): domain Eukaryota; kingdom Metazoa; phylum Chordata; class Aves; order Passeriformes; family Fringillidae; genus Emberiza; species Emberiza elegans. Next base: position 2,019,177 of record JALJVW010000129.1, read on the forward strand.
TTTTATTTGCAAAATGTCATGCATAAAGAAAAGGAAGGGCACTGAACAAAGTTACCAGTCATACAAAAATTACTTAATATCAAAACATCAGTGACTTAATTCAATTTGAAGCATTATTACTTGACTCTGTTTGATACACTCCAGTATGTAATACTCCTCCTAATTTTGTCCATTTTATCTATAAAGAGTGCTCTGGGACTGAAGTCAAGATGCTTACACAGTGCCTAGTGCAGGCTAAATGCTTTCCCCATTCCTATTTGCATAACAACAGAAAAGAAGAAAATTTGATTTAAGGAAGAAGAAAGCAACCCAAAACTTCTGTCTGTGCATATTTATGAGAACACAGGTTATTTCCACAGAATCCCAGAGTGAACCAGGTTGGAAAAGATCACCTAGTCCAACCTATGGCCCAACACCATCCTAAACCATGGCACTGAGTGCCACCTCCAGGCTTTTTAAAACATGTCCAGGGTTGGTGACTCCACCACCTCCCTGGGCAGGTGATTCCAGCGTGCAGTCACTCTTTCAGTGAGGAATTTTCTCCCAATGTCTAACCTAAACTTCCCCTGGTGCAGCTGAAGGCTGTGACCGCTGGTTCTGTCAGTGCTGCCTGTGAGCAGAGCCCAGCCCCAGCTGAGCACAGGCGCCTTTCAGGGAGCTGTAGAGAGTGATGAGGGCCCCCCTGAGCACCCCCAGCTCCCTCAGTGGTTCCTCGGAGGGTTTGTGCTCCCAGCCCCTCCCCAGCCTTGCTGCCCCCAAGACACTTCCCAAGCTGAGGGGCCAGAGCTGGGCACAGCACTCCAGGTGTGACCCCAGCAGAGCTGAGCACAGGGGAAGAATCCCTGCCCTGCCCTGCTGGCCACACCATTCCTGACCCAGGCCAGGAGCCATTGGCCTCCTTGGCCACCAGGGCACTCTGCTGGCTCATGTCCAGTCGCTGCTGAGCAGCACCCCCAGGTCCCTTTCTGCCTGGGCACTGTCCTGTTGCCACTATAGTGCAAGAGTTCTATTGCCATTACATTGCAAGGGTTCCATATTGCTGGAGTTCCACACCTCCTTGATATTTCTTGTGGGCAGCTCCTCAGACCACTGACTCTTCCTTCTTCTCACAGCAGCCAACTGACTCCAGTTCCCTCTCGACCAGCCACCCCACTCTTTATAGCACCCCTCTTACTGGCCACAGCTGCAGCCTGTTAAAGTCAGGCCTGTTCCCAACCTCTGATAATTGGCTCAGCTGTAACTCCTTAAGGGGTAAGATTACTTTCTATACCACCTTTATTTTCTTATATTGTATCCCCTACACTGTCCAGCCACACCATCCCCAGCCTGTAACACTGCAGGGGTTATTGTGGCCAAAATGCAGGACTGAGCACTTGGACTTGTTAAACTTCATCCCACTGGGCTCTGCTCATGCCTCCAACCATTCCAGGTCTCTCTGCAGAGCCCTCCTACCCTCCAACAGATGGACACAGGTCCCCGCTCGGTGTCATCTGCAGATTTACTGATGGTGGACCCAGCCCCCTCATCCAGGCCATCAGTGAAGATACTGAGCAGGAGTGATCAGTGCTCCAGCACAGAGCCTTGGGGACACCCCTGGTGCCTGGCTGCCACCATCCCCACCCCTCTCTGGGCCATCCAGCCAGGTGTGAGCCCAGCACAGAGTGCTCCTGTTCCAGCCTGGGCTGCAGCTCTTCCAGGAGTGCGCTGTGGGAGACAGTGCCAAAGGCCTTGCTGAAGTCCAGGTAAACAACACCTTTCTGAGAAAAGGAAAAACAATCTCAAGTCCTCATTCTCCCTGTTCCCTTCTTCAATTCATTGAATAAAAACATTTACATAAAAATGAGGATAGTGTTCAGAATTTTTTTTCAGTCCCTATAGTCCTTCTGAAGTTACAGCCTTATACAAGATGCTAATTGACACAGCAACCACCAACCACTTAACACAAATGGGATAAATATTATGCTGAGGATTAACTGAACTACAAAGAAACAAAAGATCCCAAATTGTGCAAATTTGAGTAGTATTAAAACAAAGAGGATGAAGAGTTTATGCTGTTACACACTGAACTATATTAGATTTTCCTAAATGTTTTTGCTTTAGAAAATGCTGACTTGTCAGGACCTATATGTGCATTTATTTCCCAGATCTAGGATAAAACCTCAGAAGTCAGAGGACTTTTCCCCCTCCCTATCCCTCTCCTTCCTGATCCTGTTTTTCTTCACCCCTTTCTCAAGTCCATTAATCAAAACCGAACCATCCATGGCCTTACAAAAAATTCTTCACCTTCTATACCAACAATGTGTTTACAACCTCTTTGCTTCAAATCAGGGAAAGTCTTCCACTAACTTAGTTCTGGAAACTCTCAATCTGGTTTTCACAAAATATTAACTGGAAAAACATGAGGCTTATTTAAAAAAAAAATTCTAATGACAAGTTTCAAGGATCCTAGTAACTGATAAACCAAACAAGATTTTGTGGCATTCCTTGGAAGAGGGAAAACAGCTGTAACAGCTTTGGTTCTGAGTCCAGATTCAGGATGCAATTGGAAACAAATAATACCACTTTAGGCTCTGATTTGTGTTTAGTTTGGTTTCAGTGACTGGAACTTAAACATGACAGATTCTGAGTCTCCAAGTAATTAATTTTAATCAGCCACCTGCCTCCTCTGTCTGTTGACATCCCATATACAGTGGTGGTTATTGAAATAGTCACTCAAGGAAACAAAGTTATCCTCAGAGTGTATCCAGCCACCCACCTGGCTCACACAGAGCTCTCAGGGCTGAAACTGAAATAGAAGGAAAAAAAATTCATTTCAGTATTAGTATTACAGGAGTCACATGCCTATAACTTGTCAGTGCACTGTTTAGGATCAAGCCATAAAAGCTGGCATGCTGATGAGGTTTTCCTATGGTTTTGTTACTTGAGATAGAATGAATTTGGTTCTGTCTAAGAAACAGGGACGTGGCATCCACTGCACAGCAGGGACAGCACCCAGGCAATGCCACGATGGGAGCTGGAAGAACAAAACTGGCCCTGCTGTGGTGTTGGTTGGTAAGAGAAGCTTTCCCTAAGAGGCATTTTCTTTAGTTCAATGACCTACATCAAAAAAAAAAAAAAAAAAAAAAGACAGAACTGAGTTTATAAATCATCCCCAGGTCTGCCTTTTTCTCTTTTCTGAAAATGAAAAGAAATTCCAGGATAGGTAACTTCAAATGGAAAGGAAAGCAGACTGCAAAACAGAAAGTCACTCTAAATGTTTTCCTGCTGCTGCTTATCCTCTGTCAAAAATATTCAATTCAATCAAAATTATACTTCTAGCATAAACATAAATCAATGCCAAGACATTTTGGCTTTGTTATCAGACATGATATTTCAATAAAAAATACATAAATAGAATTAAAAAGATTGCATTTTCCAGGTTATCTGTTGCCATTTCTAGCCCTTAATAAGCCATTTTGCTGCAGTTTATGGAGGACAGGGACAGGACAGGACAGTCTGGGCAGCTCTTGGGCTAACAGAGAACATTGAAAGACAGGGAAAAGAAAATCTAAAGTGATATCCACACAGGCAGAATTAGCTTCCTCCTCTTACAGAACGCAGAACAGATAGAGAGGTGGCACATAAGAAAACCTCTATGAAAAGTAGTTTGGCACTTTGCTCCTGTCTGGGAGCTAGATTGGCAATAAGTCACTTATGTTTTAACACCAGGCAGCAGCAGCTTGAGTCTGGAAATGCAGAGTTTTTAGAATCCACTCCAGCTGCTGACAACTCAGGCAGTGAAATCGGATTACTTGCAGTCATGGAGATCCCCTGCTGCTGCTCACACACCTGGGCACAGGAGCTGCTGCCTGCACACAGCTCCATTTGTGAGACAACATCCCTGAGGGACCTGCCAGAACGGAGTGCAGTGTGGGGAGTGACACAAACAGCTCCAGTTTTCTCTGAGAGAGAAACATTCAAATACTTTCATATAGGAAATCAATAAAGAAACAAACAAAACAACATCAAAAAGCAAAAAATATCAGCAAAGGCAGAGCAGGTCTGTCAGTTCACTGGTCACTGCTGTGCCATGGTTATCAACTCTGGAATGACACTGGAGGGCTGGTAACTGTTGTGCAGTTAATGAAAGAGAACGGGGATAAAGGAGTTGAAGTCTTCATTTAGATTTTAAGCACTTTTTCACCTCCAATTCCTTCATAAAGGAACTTTGGTGACTAGGCTTCTCCTTCTATACCTGTTCCTCCAGTACCTCCCATCTCACACCCTCCTCAATCCAAATTTAACTAGCACATTTTCCTCTTCAGTCAGCATAGGCTATTGCTGAACCCAAACATGGTTACTGATCTCTTCTATCTTACCCATATTCCCCAAATTCTTGGGCTCCCAAGATCATCACCAGCTGCCTGACATTCTACCCTTTGACACATGCAATTTTCCAGATCCCTCACATCTCCACCATATAACATCACCTCTGAGAGAGTCTGTCCTTTTTATTATTAGCAAAATGTTTATAATACTCTTACCACCTACCTCAAATCCTACAGCATCCTATTAGGTGGGAAACACAACCTGACATATTCATTAATGTGGGATTTGAAAAAAAAAAGGCCCTCAGAACATTTTCTCCTTCACTAACTGACTTGCCATCATTAACATCCTTGCCCTGTTCTTCCCCACAACTCTGTTCCTCCTGACACACAGCCCTGCCTCCCCTGGCCCTGTGACTGTAGTGTCACCCAGAATGGCCTTGAGTGCTCTTCTGGGGCCAGGCTCTGCCTCTGCCACGTGGGGGCTCGGGGGCTGCATCAGCCTTGCAGGGCTGCAGCTCTGTCCTGCAGGGCCAGCTTGGAAGGAACAAAGAGAATTAAGAGAGGAAGATCTGAAGGGAGAAAATCCAAAAGGCTGCAGGCTCATGGCATTTGGTTTGGATCTTGAAATTAGCAAGTACCCCTGGAAGATTTGGGCAAATGGCTATTTCCAGGTATCACAAAGGATGAATAATGTGGTGCTCCGTTTGCATTGGGTTTAGGGGATATTTTGACAAGTTTATTGCTCCTGTGGTTTAAGAGACCCAAATATTATGGAACTTCCCATGCAAGGTATTTCATCATAAACCAAAGCAACTAAAACTGCAAAGCAAGGGAAGACAACATAGCTAATGCTGAGCTTCAAGATAAAAGATGAAAACTGTTATAGTTACCAATTAACATTTAGATTGCCTGTACAAAGGGATGCCATAAATCCCCATACCCCAGGTACAATAATTCCTTTTAATATCTCATTGTATCACTGCCAAAAGACTGTCTCTCTGCTGTGTACCATTTCAAGGCACATTTGTGCATTTTTTGGTTTCCAATGAGTATTGATGCACAAAAATGACATCAGTCAATGTTTCCTTAGAATCCAACGAACCCAGTCAGCTTCTTCCCCACAGAACCTCTCCCCCAAGAAGCAGAGGCAGCTAAAGTTTACTGAGCATCACTCCACAGCAAAGGCACCCATTTAATAGCACTGTGTAAATTCAATGTTGTTAATGGAAATAGATAATTTCCCACAATTCTATCCTAAGTTCTGCATAATGCACCCATAAATTTCAGCTGCAGCCTGCACTGAAAGCAGAATACGGCTTTGCCCCACTAAACCTGTGAGGGAACATCTGAAAAGCATTTCCACTGGGTTTTTGGGGTCTCTATCAGGTATTTGACATTGTAACAAAAGGGCTAGTCTGAGAAATTTTTAGTTACAATACAAAATAATTGGACTTTCATGTCATGGAATTTCTTGTTGGAAGTTTTATCATAAAATCCTGCAGTGTGGTTTGAAAGACAACTAATCTGAAAAAGGGTTACCTTATTAACCAAAAGCACACCATACTTTACCTCTTGGTTTTGCACAGTTTTGCATTTGACACATAAATACAGACTATTTTATAATTAAATACAAAACAAAAATTAGCAAAAAATTCCAAACAAACAAAAATCCAACCAAAAACACCACCACAAACACAAACTTAAGGAATTTCAAATTACTAACCAATGAATCCCTTTGCACTCAGAATTTTCACAACACAAATAACTCAAGGGGTCAGAAACATTGTTCTCACTGTTTTCAATCATCTGTACATGTGATCCTCAACAAAAAAGGGGCCAGACAGCTCCTCAGAGTTCAGTTTCTGGAAGAAGATTAAAAAGATGGGACACAACCAGAAAAAATAAAATCCAGATGAGACCAGTAAGTTGAGCAGGCTGTTGCCAGAGAAGCTGAGATGAGCCTAACTCAGACCTGACAAAGCAGATATCTGATGCAGGAAGCTCTGATATCAAATATGATGAGAGTTTAATCAGGAAGTCTGCCTAAGATTCTGCAGCAATTAAACCCTACATGAAATCATCTTCAGTGAAATAACCCAGTTGCTCATAGAAACTTCAGTAGGTTTTTTAAGGATGCCTGTGAGGTATCAAAAGAGAAAAAGTTAAGAACTGGAAAGCATGAAAAAACAAAACTGAAAATACCTTAAGCATCAATCGTACACATTTCATTGTGGAAGGGGTCCTTGCTACTGAAGAGCCCACAAGAATAAAAAAATAAACAAAATCAGAAGCTACCTGCATATCTGTACTAAGCAACTCAAAGAGATCAATTCTCAGAGATTTTTGTGGTCTTTGGGACTTGTCAGGCACTTTGCACATAAATTTATGTGTTTGTAGGCACACAAATTGATTAAATATAATCAAGGAACCAAGTTCAAAACAACAAAATTCTGACTTTTCCCCAGATCACTGTATGTTGGTATGACAGGAACCTAACAAAATCCTGTTCCTTGCAGGTAGCTGGAGGAGTCCGTGATGTTCTGCAAATTCAGTTTTCCAGAGCTGTGAGCTATCACTGATGCAAGCAGAGAATTGGACAGACACCATCGGCAAGGGAGGCTCACTAGGACAGGGCACAAAGGAATGCTTGTTGGGTTTGGTTTGTTCCTTTGATCTGTTTGGGTTTTTTAAAGCATTCACAGGTAAGGAGGCTGATTTGTTTGTGGTCTCCTCAGTTTAATGTGAAAGAGCTTCTAAGGACACTCTGATATCTGTCCTCAAAAAGAAACTTGTGCTGAACACTCTGTGAGGAGCAGACCCACACAATGCAGCAAAAAGCAGAGTTCAGACAACTCAGAAATAAAAATTAATACTGGCAGTTGCCAACAGGCACAGAAATAGTGACAATAGCTGCCAGTAGGTAAGGGAACATTGAACTACAAGTTTCCAAGATCTTGGGGAAGTTGAGCACTTCCTTGGAGAATTCTTTGAATTTTTTTGCTTAAGAATTATTTGCCTAAATGATAAGCAAAACTCAACAGTTTCCATATCAATGACTGGATTAAAATCAAGAATAAATTTATAAAAATAATTTATCAGTTACATCTGCATAACTAATGCCTGATATTAGTCAGGAATTATCGTCTTTATCAACTTTGCTGGACTTGCTCTTGCTGATGTAAGCAAAATCAAAATCTGACAAGAGACATTTGGGCTAGCTTTGCTTCCAGGGCAGAGCTTTGTTTTCTGAAACATTTGTTCCATTTTTGGCAATAATTACAGTAGGTTTTACAGCAGATAGTTATTGTAACTAATTTGTACTTACAGGACTAATTATGAATGAGAAGAATGCTGCTTACAGTTCTCTCTCACATCTGGAGAAGACCAGAAGCACAACAGCAGCTGTCTGGATGCTGCCATGAATTTGCTGCTGTTTATTCACTGAATGCTGATTCTTTCCTCTCCTGATAAAAGACCTCACGCAGCCTCATCCAGCTCCCATCACCCTGCACCACTGCTGGGGTGAATTACTGAGCAGGCAAATCACATCACTTGACAAAGACAACAACAAAATAACTTCTGACTGCATTTGGATATCTTCACACCGATCAATACACACAAAGTGCCTGACTGCCTAGTACTGATACCTTGCTTTTGGTTTCTTCATTCCTCCAGAAGTTCACATGGACTCATTATCTCATCTCACCTGCCAGTAAAAAATTTGGGGCAAAATTGTTGGCTCAAAATGAATGTTTAATTGTCCTAAGCAATAAAATCCAACAAAAAACCCCAGCACGTTGTCACTGCTAAGGTGATGTTTGACAGTCCCAATTCAAAAATCTGAAGATGTTAATGGGATGCCATAATTAGCACCTTTCTGAAATTTTTTTCCAGTACATTTTTTCTCTTGGACATTTTAATTTCATTTTTCATTCATTACTCTTGGGAGAAGGGTAGAAAGAATTGGGCAAAGACTTTCTCAAATTCTTGATTTATAATGCATATAAGTTAAAATTTTACTATCCAAAGCATTTCACCACACACACAGCTACACTGAAGAAGGAATATGTCAGCATTGGGTTTGTTTCCATGTTCAAATGTGATCAACACCACCCCCACTAACCCAAAACCACATTTTGAACTTTTGGCACAGAAAACAAACAATAGCTTTGAACTACACAACTTTACAACAATTAAGCTGTATGAACAGTTTGGAATGTTTTTCTAAAGCACTTCAGAAAATGACTATTATTGAACCTGCACTCTTTGAGGCTGTAATTCAAGTCCTACAATTCCAGCCACACAGCTCAGCTCAGGTCAAAAGGAACAAGTCAAGCTGACAGAAAGCAAGTCAACGAATTCTTACATGATTTTTCAACACAGACACAGATGGACAAGAATAGAAACCACTATACAATATAATACTTCTGTGCTACTGTTTCTGAGGCAAACATCAACTTTCCCTGCTGTTACTGTCTTTCACAGGTTACAGCATTCTCACGTATTTTAATTTATCAGGTTTTCTAGCCCCCAATCTCTTTCCTGCATCCATTATATTAGGCAATAGCATCAATTTAGTGCCTGTGAGAAGTGTGCAAGAAAAAAACCAAACAGAACAGCCATTAATTAAAAAAAATCCCTAAACTACCCTATTAAGTGAATTGCACTGTGCAAAATCAGAAAAAGCAGGCTGAGGTTTTAAAAGCTGATTCCAGTGAGAGGCACTTTGGAGAAACTTTCTCACTGTACCATTACCAACAAAAAAATTTTTACTCAGATTTTAGAGTCTCAGATTTTAGGGTTCCACATTGCAGGGAACTTAAGAGAATCGAGATTACCGAACCAAACAAAAGATTGAGTTGAAAATTGAGGACTTGTTGCATTTTGGGATTTTTTTAAGTGTGCTGTGGCTGCAGTATGATCTAAAAATGAGACCAAGTAACGACCTCCAGCTGAAATCTCGGATATAAAAAGCTTTGCATCTTTTTCTTATTTCCACAGGATCTGAAAGCCCCAGCCAGTCGAACAGGGGCTCTCTGGTGATTTTTCCCCCCTGTGCCTTCTTTCCCATGGAATGCCCAGGCAGGAGGGCAGCAGTGGCACCACAGCTCTGCCCTCTCAGCTCTCACCCACCCGTTTGGAATGAGGATGCCCAGGAGGCAGGAGCAGCTCTGCTGCACCCCTGACACACCCCCCCAGCCAGGCCAGGGCCCCTCTCCAACTCAGAAATAGTTCCCAGCACACCAAAGTCACACCAACTTCATCTCCCCTGTCTAAAGAAGGGGAACAGAATCCTTCCCTGGGCAGTCACACAGAGCAAACTGAGGGGACACAACTGTCACTGCCAATGTTTCTTTGTCAATTATTTTCCCAGATTTCTGGTATTTTTGTGGCTGTCCCCTGGATTCTGTCCATTTGGACTCTAGATTTCTTGTGCTGTCACATCATGCTTGCTCAGAGTCTGCAAACAGCACATTTTGCATCATCATGTTTCCACTAGTTTCCATTATTCCAGCATTTCAATTTCCTCCTAATTCATGGCATGCAAATGAAGCCTCAAGTTTCTCAAGAAACAAACTGAACAAACCCAGCACTAAGGGAGACAAGTATTCAAACCTTTTTTGTCTTTTTCATCCTGAGATAAACTGCCAGACAACCAGAATTTCTAGTGTGATATAAGGAGACCACAGGGGAAACTGAAGCACTAAGATACAAAAACCACAGGGTTTCTCAACTCCAGCTTGTGTGAAAAAGCATCACATTCTGGGCCCAGAAATATATTATATCCCCAGCACATACTGGAGAAGTCAACAAAACTAAAGCCTTCTAAAACCAAAATGAATAGACACTCAACCTTGTAATTTCCTCTACTTTTAAGTATTTGCAGTAGTATTTGCAAAAATTGTTTCACCCTAACACAGGATTAGGGCTCAGTATTCACTGAGCACAATAGGAAGTGGTTTTACCTGTGTTTTGCAGTCACTGTCCAGGCAGCCAGGCAGTGCTGTAAAGCAGTTTCTCTGGAACCTGAGGCTAATAGGATGGCACTGCTCCCTGCTGAGTTTAGAGAAACATCAGAAAAAGAATATGTACTGATTATTTAAAACCAGCGCCAACCTGCATCATCTCCTCTGCACGATGGAACCCTTCAGAAATGTCCCCGTTCTGTGCAGAAACTCTGGAATAATGGCACTGAAGCCACTTCCTCTCCTCCTCATTCAGGGATTATGTGTGTTCCAGTCCTCTAGGAGCAGCCCTGTGCACCAGCCTGTCACAGAAATTATCCTGCCACAGCCTGCAGAAGGGTCTGTGGAAGATCATCCCGAGTTTCCATGGCCCAGAGCACTGAAGCAAAGGGAGCCCCCAGGGCAGAGCAGCCTTTGGGGCTCCCCTGGCCAGGCCCTGCACAGAGCAGCATCTCCCAGCCCAGCAGCCACAGCACACAGTGATCAATCACAGTTTTAATCTCGTCACTGCCCCAGGGCTTTCTTGTCCCTGAAACAAGTTTTCCTGCTCTTTGGTAGCTTAGGGAACCGCAAAGGTGCCCAGCATTAAATGACATCATTTGTCTCCTCTATATTCATTTACACACAAACTTTGAGGGAGCCCAAATTAAAGATGATGCTTAATCTGTCATGGGGTTTCACACATGTGACTGCTGCTGGCACTCATCAAACCCCAGGTGCCTCCAGACCCATTGCATTCCACTAAAGAATGGACACAACAGAAAATATTCAGTTCTTAGAGCTGCATTTGCAAAGGAGGGAAGTGCAGGGTGGTGTCTGAGCTGAGGCCAATGGTGCTGTTAGAGTGAATATACAGAGCACACATCCACTCACTGCAGATAAAGCATTCCAGCACGTTGCTTTGGAAATAATCTCAGGATAATACAACAGTCTGACACGTGAACATTTAAAAGGATTCAAATCTCAGGGCCCCAAATCAATTCACCTACTTTAAATCATTGTTGTAAATATTGAATATTAAATGAATAAAACTAATTTGGCAACAAAAACGTTACTTATTTCCTTAGAGCTGTCTTCTATTTAATTCTTCCCAATAAAATATCTCTTGTGAGGTCTGTGACAGCTCTGAAAAGATTTTAAATTTTACAGCAAGTAGTAAGATAACCCATCACATCTTCCCACACACAATCTCTTTCAAAAGCTTAAAACCACACAGAAATTAACTGTTTGCATAGCCATCCAGATTCACTGCTGAATTTCAACCCACAAGAAGAGAACCTGCACCAGTTTTCACTCCTCTCTTGGTCCAGGTGCCAGTTTGATATTTGGAAAAGTTTCAACTGTTTTATCATTCAAGAAAAAACACATCTACAGTAGAAAGAAACTCAGTCTCTGGGAAGAAAAGAAGAGCTCTTGGATTTTCAGTTTTGGGGTTTTTTAATAAGTTATTGCATTAGAATAAATAACTAACATCCAGAGACCTTGCTAAACCATACCACACTGAATGAAGGGGAGAACTGTTGTGAAATATTATACGAATGGCAAAAATAACATCTTCAGCTATAAATTTTAAAGAGCTTTCTATTGTATGTTACAATAACTCTCTACAGATGAGATTTGAAATTTGAATCCAAGTTGTCACATTTAATTACTAAATAAATCTTGGACAAAATCTTCTGAGCCAATTTTAATAATTGGACAATTTCCCCCTACAAATCCTTCCAAAAGAGAAAACTCATACAGTTTAATATAACTGTATGGCTTTCTGAGCCCTCTAACAGGGAAATACAAACTATAACTGCAAAGCATTACTGGAACTCTGGGACATCTTAGGTTCATTTAGTATTCATATTCTTTTGTTGCCTATTTTGCTGCACTGTTGTCTTACTGTGGTCACACATCTCTGAAGAGACTCAAGAGTTTTCAGTCAGGTTAGGCTCGAATAAATCCCCAGACTTTACCACTTCCATCTTTAAAGATCAACTTTTGACTTTAAATACAGAGCTGAACCTGGGTTTAAGCCTCAATAAACAGCATCTGGGACTTTGAAGAAGCTGAAATTCTAAACAAGGGAATGATTATTTAGGTAAAGACACAGCCCAGCTTTTCTTCTTTTATTTTCTTTCTTTCTTCTTCTTTTCTTTTTTTTTAGACAATTGCTTCCATTTTCTGAAAAATGGATTTCCCTAGAATATGCCTATACAGAGTCAGGCTGCTGCTGCTGTCAACTCTCTCCCCACTTTTTAGATAAAAATATATCCTGCTTAACTTCAGATCTGTAAAAGTCAGTGGCTGATAGTTAATTGCTCAGTCATGTGGCACGTACAGCTGCAGACCAAATAATGTCTGCTCACTCCCCAAGCTTATTTTAAGTGTGTTCTCATGGGTCCCTCTGTAATTCCCTCCACTCCATCCCTTAGCCAGACATCATCTCTCCCCATCCCCTGAACCAATTTGTTCTATTTTTGTTGCTGCTTTAGATTTAAGGTAATGATGAGCCTTTTGTCTTTGGTCTCCAGACAGCTGAAAATCTGGGTCTGGGTTCTTTCATCTGTTCCATGCACAATAATGGAATAATGCCTGCACTGAGCCCCACGGCTTCCTCAGCTGGGCCTAACAAGAGCAGGCTTCTTTATGAACATGTCCAATGGCAAAAATCTGCATTATGTTTCCAGCATACAAATATTTTCAATATTTATGATGCACAAGTGTCTCTTTCAACACCAAGATGATCAAGAGGATCCCATCATTTTAACAGGAACATTCACAGACATATGTTAAATACTTCATAGTGCTTATAGATTTCTGGGGACAGTATATTTTCATTCATTTCTGTTTGCTAAGTCTCAAGACCATTTTTGCATTATTATATTATCACTAAAAGCACATACTTGCTAGGGATTTAATGCAGATGCATAAAGGGCATTTTTAGTGTGCTTTTAGGGGGGGTATTCCAGAAATCTAAAAGGCTAATGGTCTGAATTTTTTCTTCAGGTACTTTTGAAAAATCCCACTATTCAGAATTATTCCTCACTATGTAAATACTTCTATTAGGAATAAGACTTGAGAATTCGTATGCTTCAGGCTCTCTGACAACAAAATTTCCATTTCAATTAAAGAAACCAACCAAACAAACCACAAAGGCAGCTAAGAGAAAAAAAATCTACATTTTTTTCCCTTCCATGTAAAAGCAGATCTTTAGATAGGATATCATTGCTTACAGCTGAAAATCTCATATGGTCTTTGCAAAGACTGAGCTGAGCAACCACAGTGAGGTCTGCAGTGTGGTACAACACACGTTAATTGTGAGATGTTTTATTTGCGCCTCACAATTGTCTTCTAGATTATTATTGCATCCAAGATCAGCTGGAAGGGCTGTTAGCAGTTGTGTCCAAAATGAGAGGAGACTGCAGGAGTCTGGACATTGCCATTATGCACCAGTTACATCCACTGGCTGAGAGGAGACATCGTGTGTGTTCCAAAACAAAGCAGAGTCATCCAGCCCTGTGCCCTGAGGTCCCCCAGCAGCACTGAGGCAGGAGGGAGCCCTGAGCAGGGCTGAGCCCAGCCCACACCTGCTTCTCTCTGGGCAGCATTTACCCATGGTGTCACACTGCAGAGGGGAGTCTGCCTCTTCCGACCAGATAAGAATCTCAATTTCAGCACAAATGGAACACAAGAGGTCCCCTTTAGGGCTAGATTTGAGATCAGGAAGGGATGAGGGCCTTGCCCAGTCCCCCCAGGCTGCAGGAGGCTGCACATCCCCTGCAGCCACTGACTGTGCTCAGGGTGAGGAACTTTTTGCTGCCATCTCCTTTAAACTGCCCTCACTGGAACTTGGGTCTTTTGTCTCTTGTCCTTTTACTGCACATCTCTGAGAGGAGTCTGGCTGTATTTTCTGAAAGGCAGAATTTATTCCCTTGAAACAACACTTTCATAATTCAAAAGTTATTTGCCTTTTACAGATAGTGGGTTAAAGCCTGATTAAGGAAATCCTTGACAGACTGCAACAGTTACATGGGACAATGACACACACACCTCCCCCAAATTAAATCAACCAATCAGTTTCCCAGAGCAAGGCAAAACAGGTTCAGACACATCAGGAACTGGCTGCTGTAGTTAGAAATTACTCAGTCTACACTTGTAGAAGATGCTCTTAAAACCCACCAAAGCTAACAAAGGCAACAGAGCAACAAAGGGGTCTAAAGGGAAAATCCAAAGTTATTTAAGGCAGCAAGCTGCTCACTGAACTATTGCATCATTAAATGGGAAAACTGCAACAGAGCAAAGTTGTTTGTGAGAGATCATGTGTCACTGCTGCCTTATGACTGCTAACAATAGCGGGGCTCTCTGAAAAAATAATTATGACTCCAGAAATATTCCCGACATATTGCAAACATATCCAACAACAGCTATAACTTCACTACTATTTATAACAAAGCAAAATCTTTTAATGCAAGAATAAAACCAAAGTAAAACACTGCAGAATTTCTTTATGATTTTTTCCATAGCATTAATTTATTTGATTTTTAAATTACTCACAGAGAAGGAACTCACCCCTCTCTTTCCAGTGGGAGGCTTGTCACCCAGCAAACTCACAGCTGGGGATCTTTATCTCAAAAAGGCTAAAAGACTAAATTATTTACAATTTAACTATAACCTAATTCCAAAGGAACTGTGCTTGTGCAGCATTTTCCAGCAGTTGATGCAAGCAGAGGCCAGCTGAGAACAAACAAGGCATTAGCTGCATACGATTCCAGATTCCTAATTAACCACACACACTGCAACCAACAGCAGCACTGCACTAAACAAGTTAACATGCAAATTCTGCTTCTATCAAACCAATGACAGAGAGACAACAGAATTTGGAAGCACAGCAGAACAACCACAACTGGTTTTAACTCACCTTGATAATTAGGTAATACAATTTGCTTTTCTAAACATTTGTGTGATACAGCACATAAATGCTAAAGCTAATCTACAGTGTTGCTTTTGGTACTGTAAAAATAAAAGGATTAGTGGCAAAGCTTTTGTGCTTATGAAGAAGTAAGCATCTATTTGCACAATCTTTCAGATGCTTTAGAGACATAGCCAGGCATCAGATGGACTTTTCATCCAAATACCTTCCCATGCTCACATAAGAACACCTGCCCCTGAACTGAACACAGAATCCATCTAAGACAATATTTTTTCCAGCTATACAAGCTTATACTCTACAGTTCAATAGAAATAAATTTAAAAGTCACCAACAGTGTCCTCCTAGAAGAAATGGAACAAACAGGAATTGCTACACTCAGTGGAAATATCTAATAATTTAAAATATCACGTCACAAACTTTGTTTTCCAGAAATGAAACCTGTTCAAACTGCTGTGCATCCAGAAAAACAGAATACCATAGCACATGTTAAAAATGGATCCTAAACCACACTCCTCCTGCCTCAAAGGCAGGGCTTTAGGCTATATCTGGATTAACAGGAAAAACTGAGTAGGATTTAATTATTCCCTTTGCTGGGATGACAAGGATGGCTGCAGGGCACCAGGGCAGGGAACAGGCAGCAGTGCTCAGCAATCACAAATGCCTCTTCCGCATCCTGCAGTGATGTGTGGACCTTATAACCTTCAGCTTAAGCCATTCCCTGGTGATCAGAACAGCCACAGCTCCTGTGCTGAATTCCTGAGTCACCGCTAATGCTGCAGGATGGGGCACATCCATCAGACCAAGCAAACCCTGCACTCAGGATTCTCAGGCTGCTGTGCAGGACAATGCTCACTCCAGGGAGGGAGCAGCCCAGACCTGCCACCCCTGTGTCCCTCCTCAGCTACAGCACTGAGTCCTGGAGAACAAGAGGGCAACCAGAACGCATCTTAACTGCTTTAATGTTCTTCAAAGGGGGGAAAAAACAAACAAACAAACAAACAAAGGACATGCATCTACACTGCAATGTCCAGTGTTTTGCAACTGGAAAAATGAAGAACAAACATATCAACCCAGGAGGCATGGATAAACCACAACACAATTATTCCAAATTAATCTCCATCAGAGAAACTAAACACTTGCTGTTCACATGTGCTTCTGCTGATCTTTTCAGAACAGAAAAATGACAGGATAGGATTGCACTGGGGCCAGTTCTGCCCCTTTTAAAATTTCCAGTGGTGAAAAGCAGACAGATGAAGGAATTATTTGGATAGATGGGTGGAAAAACTGTACAAGCTCTCACAAAAACACTGGTGACAGACATGGGCCCTCTCTATAACACTAACCACAAACTGATCTGAAATAGTGCAGTGGGGAACTCAGCCCCTAAGAGGGGTACAAAACCAGAAGATCTCTAAATAAGGGACAGGAAAAGCATCAATGAAAATCAGTGACTACATTCCATAATCATATCTGATTTGAGCCCTTTTGGAGCAAGTTCCTGCCCCTCAAGGAACTGATTTTGTAAAAGCTAATAACTATTAGCAATCCAGAAACCCTGGGCAGGACAAATAAACAAATCAATAACTGATGCCTCTCCATCAGCTGCACAGTGCAGATCACTTACCAAGAGAGAGCTGGTTCCACATTGAGAAAGAACTAGAAAGGGAAGTGTAAGGGCACAATCTAACACTTACCACACTGAGAGGCCTCAAGCACTTTAATCCTCACAAATGGGGCTGCAGCAGGTGCCCAGCAAAGCCTGGGGAGGAAAATGCCAACTTCTACCAGCTGGCAGCAACACAAGGCATCCTGACCTGTGCTTTATAAGTTATTGCTGAAGAGCTCCCAGATGAGGCACATTAATAGAGCTGCAGCCTAACTAAACCACATCCTCCACATCTCAGGCTCCCCTGTGTCTGGGAAGATCAATGCAAACCCAGGCAACCCAAGTGGGAATCATTAAAGGCATCTGTGAGCCACGCCAGACCAACAAACAATTAGACACACAATGTACCAATCAGGACAACAAACCAGCCCCATGCTTATGATCCCATCAGCTTAGCTTTCCTCAAGTGTGCTTCCAATTAATTATAAAACATTTCCACACAAACAGCAGCATCTCTAAACGTCTACTTTAAACACTATTAACACTGCCAATAGTCTAATTTTTATAAGTAAACAACACAGCCTTGCTCTTGACAGGAATGTCTTACCCCACTGAAACTTTCTGTGCTGTTCTTCAAGTACATAATTATACTGATAGAGCTGCAATCCCTGAAGGAAGGGAGTGGGAAATGTGTGTAAACACACTAACCAGGAAAATAGGGCTCCCCAAAAAGCAGTGATTAATGCATTTCAATGAATATCAAAAAGAGACAATCCCTCAATGATTTTCAGGAACCCACTCAACAATCTACTTGAAGTTTTTAAAAGGCAAAATGAGAAACACACATGCTACAGCTCTGCACTCATGGAGCTCACAACTTTTGCAAAGATCAGTGCTGCCACTTTCCGGATGAGCGCATTTACCCATTTCCCAGCTGGGTGAAAGGCTCGGCAGGGCTGGGCTGGAGGCTGGGCCAAGCAGGCACAGCCTGGCTGCGACAGCAGAGAGCCCCACACAGCAGCACTGCTGCATTTACCAAGAAAGAAAAAGGTTTCTTAGAAACTAAGGGGAAATCAAAGGAACAAATATGTTTAATATATCGAGAAGAAGAGCCTTTAGGAGCTGGAGAAGGATTAATAGGAATAGAGTGAAACATCCTTACAGCCTGCACACCTCTTTGCATATTCAAAAAAAAGAGAAGGAACTGGTCAAAGAAACCTCCCCATCACTGTCCTGAGTTACTCTGGGTGAAATTACTGATCCCAGAGCCCCAATATCCTGATAAATGCTCTGCTCTTCTCATGGAGACAGGAGCCTTTAGCTACAGCCCCCAGATACTCTACACAGAGACTCCATCTGTCCCAATTCCGTGAAACCCTGACACATTCAGAACACTTTGTTTGTTTTGTTCAGAAAACAAACAAAACAACACAAAAGAATCTCCAAACCCTATCAACAGGTGAACTAGGTAGTCTAAATTATTACCAATTACAGACCAGGTGGATTTGTTAGTCTGCAGTGCCAAAGGAGAGACATTAATTTTTACTTTATTTATTTGCTTTTGTTTTCCACAGAGCCTTAAAGAGTCTCCTTTGCTGGTAATTATCAACAAATGTTTGAAGACTAGAAGAGTAATAGTCACTTATGATTCAATTCAAGCAATCTCTGTAGCTGGACATGGTTATTTGGTTTGGAATACTAAAAATAAAACACACAAAAAAACCAAACCCACAGCTGCAAACATTAGCACTGCCAAAATAAACCAAATAACTCAGATCAACTTAAGTGACTTGGGATCATATGCTAATTCAGTGGGTCTTAACTCCTAAAATGAAATTCAGTTTTCAGTGTAAATGGAAAAGCGGGGAATTTAATACAGATATTACAGGATGATATAACACCAACATTGTAATGTCAAATATTTATTTAATCAATATTAACTGTTGAATGTTGTAATAATAACAATGTATTGTACATTATGGGGCTATCCATATGTAGCCACTCTTTGACAGTGAAGTCCCTCTCTGGTGAAGCAGGGCAGAAATGAGGTGAGCAGGAAGGAATGAGGTGCACTCTGACCAGAACAGTCAGCTGTGTCATCTCTGACTGCCAGGGACCCCTGATTTGGTGGAAGGATTTAAAATTGTATTTTCCACCCCCATCTGACTGCCCTGAACCACCAGTCCACACCTGGCCTGGCAGAACAGCATTTCCACAAACCTCCCCTCCCATCCAGAGAGAAGCAGCATTAGTGCTGCTTAGATCACAAGATTTCCAATCCTCATGTCACCACAGAATGGCCCAATGTGTCCAGGCAGACCTTCCAATGAAGTAGTGTCCAATCATTTCCTCTCTTAGTGAATCTTAGAGCAGAACCTAAAAGGAATTTAAAACAAATCCCACCCATTTTAAAACTATGGCAGGGTTACACCTTTGCATCTCACTTTCAGTTCCTTTTTTGAGCCTGACTACATTTTATTTGGTAACAGCTGTCTGTTTTAGGAATCTCACTCCTGTTAGAACTTGCCAAACAGAGCTCTTGTCCATGCTAGGAAACTGTAGCAGTTTGATTATCTTCCTGCAAACTAAAGAGTGGAAAAGATGCTCTATCTAAATAAGAATAACCATGCTGATAAAAGTCACTTAGACACTGAGATAACTTCAGGAAAAGACTAATGGAGGAGTTATCATTAGAAGTGTACTTCAGGAAAAACAAATCAAATCTAAACCAGGTAGAACAGCCAAGCTGATGCACAATTTATTTAGTATTACTGTTTACCTTAGCAGGCAGAAGATGGAAAAAAACTCCAAATTTGACACATTGTTGTCCCAACAATGAACACAAAGAAAAATTAATAAAATCATCTACCCTGCAACACAGCTACATTTATGGCTTTGTTTCATTTGTCACCATCAGAGCGATACAGTGGATAATAATGATAATCACTACATCACTGCTTGACTCCTTTCTTCATATTTGCTACCTTATTTTTCCTTCTCTCCCAAAATATCCAGAGTCTTCAGTATGAACAAGATAAGTCTAAACAAAGGGTTAGAAGAACAGAGATAGAATCCAGAGGTGCTTTCCTCACAAGTAAAACAAAGAGGTGTGAGGAAGTGTCAGCTCCAAATTCTGCATCCCTGTCCAATTCTAGAGCATACCTGGGGAAGCCAAGATATAAAAACCAGGGTTTTGTTGTAAAAGCAACGTTTAAATAGGCGTGCTCTGAAGGAAGAGAAACAGCAGGCTGGAAATGAAGGCTGACCAAAATGAATGGAAAACTTGCTCAAGACTGACATATCAGGATAATTGTCCAAGAAGGCCTCACACAGAGGGAAACACTGAAACAAAGGTCAGCAGGATTTGGGATGAACACTTTGGGAAAGGCAGCTCTGAAGCTCACTGTGGTTACATTAGGAGTTCCCAACTCCTAATTCAAGAGGAAGCTCCTTTTAAAATTGGCATTGCAAATTATGGGAGTCTGCATTTTTTAATCATTGGTTTTTTTCTTCCTCTGGCAGGCTGGGAATTGCTGTTCAGTAGTTTTAGGCATTAAGTAATTTTGAGGTGCACAGGACATTTTAATTAGACCAACGCTGTTTTATACATTGTATTGATTTTGCCCTTTTTTGGCTATTAATTGATTTATTTTTTTCCAGTCGAGGATATGAACTTATCATTGATTTCTACTAAGTCAAACAGCTGAAGGATGATAACATCTACAGCAATTTGATAAAATGCCATCAGGGAAAAGTTGCCATTTTACCCGTTTTCCAGGTGAAAGCTGCCATTTTACCCGTTTTCCAGGTGAAATGGCTCCACAGCTGCAGCCTCAGTTCTACAAGAAACTACAGCCCTGGCTCCTGACCACTGCCAGCCCAGAAAATGGGAGCAGAATGGGAGCTTGGAAACACAATTCATCCCCAGAGGCAGTTATTCAGCAGGTTAGAACACTCACATTTCTGTATTCCAAGCTGTTTTGTGTAAGATAGTGTGAATAAAGACCTTTCAGATCAGATCCACTTCTTCAGCATTCAGGAGATCCAGCAGAGATGCCAGACCAGCTCTCCATTAATCCTTTTGAAATAGGATTTCTTCTCCATCAAAGAGCAACATTGCTTGAGGGTTTATATGCCCTGACCAAGGTTTTCCATGCTCACACAACCAGATGAAAGATGTCAGTGCCTGCTTTTCCTCACTGTATCTCATCATGCCCAAAACATCACAGCTGGATCTTTGTGGAAAATAAAAACCAGTTGCTAGAGATGCCTTTATTATTTTTTTTCCTAAGGGCACTATATTTTGAAGAAAAAATAAGCCCAAATCTCATTATTACACAACAGTCATATGCTGCATGCTTGCTAACATATGTATCAAACTTACTGAAATTAGCAGGTTAGTCTACCAGCGCTTCTCAGAGGGTATAAAGTTGTTTTCAGCTACTGGATGAGATTTCAGCAATATCTTTTAATTAACTGTTTGGAAATTTCAATCACCCAGTATTGGGCATGTCAGTTCTAGAAGGAGATATTGAGCTGCTCAGTTAATCACTGTAAGGATGCTGTAGCTCCAAGAAGGGCAATTAGATGTTTGAATCAGAACATTTGCAAGTCTTCCATGAAAAGCCAGAGAACTGGCCGGGATCCAGTGGAAATGTGCCCTTGGAGCACTAAGCAGAGGAGAAGCCTCACACTGGCAGAGCAGGGAGATGTTCTCTCGCTTTAACTGCACTCGACAGGAGCAGGACCTGGGACTGCGTTTTACCTGGCGAAAGGAAAGCTCCCATTTCCAAGTGAGCCTGACGCAGTTCATTTAGCCTTGGGAGAACCTCCAGACTTGGAGTGAGCAATTCTGAGTACCAGCCTTGCTGATTCCTTTTATGAAAACAGAAGATGGTGAAAGTTTGCACATGAATGATGGTTAAGAGGAGGGATCCTCAGCTAATAATGGCAATTCTTTCAATACTTTATTTTCACTGATGCACTGGGCAGAGCAATTATTGAACCCAGGGTCACAGAATGAGCTGCTAATGTGCTGCTGAAGGCTGCAGCTCTTACTCACTTTATGAGTCATGAAAGTAGCACCGCTGAGTAGCACTTCAGGAACTGAGAAGAGAGATGGGACTCAAAGCTTCTTTGTGTAAGAAAAGCAGAAAGACTTGCAAGGTCCATAATTTTGCCAATCTGCAACATTCTCACAGCCTGTTACAGCACAGGTGGAGAGCAAACTCATATTAGAATTTATTAAAGCAGTCCCTGGGTTAACTTGCAAGGAGTGTTTCATTAGATCTACCTGCACTGAGTCAGACGAATGTGCTACATGACATGCAGTGAGAAAAAAAAATATTTTATATATTCAGCAAGAGTACAGATCCTGAGCTGCGAAATAACTTTAACCCTAACAGAGACATCTAAGTGAGGAATTGCCATGATAATACTACACTGCATTTTTAATCTATACTTCAATCAGAAAATCTAAATAACTGTAAATATTTGCACTTGTAACAGGTAGCATGATCTTTTTGTATATCAGAGGCTCAGAAGCAAAGTTGATTTAACAGGAGTTTCACCTGCAAGTGATTCCTCATAGCATTGCTACTCTAACAACTCTCATCTTCTCACATACATTAATTTCTTTTGCACCACAATGTTGCTAGCTCCTCTGCATATTTTTATTACAACCCAACTGCACAACATCCTGTATTAACCTGTGAGTCCGACACTTCTGCCCTCCAACAGCCTGAGGAAAGGAAGGAAAAGGCAGCCCCAACACAGTTCTGCCCCCATTCTGAGTCTTAACAAGAAACCCCATTTTGCGGCTCCATCCATCATAAAATTAGAGCTTCCATCCATTGATGCAGCCAAAAGAAGCAGAAAGGGAGAGAGGAAGAAAAGAAAGTGTGCCTCAGCAATGCTACTCAACTCAGAGCAGTAAAATAAAATAAAGACCCAAACCACTTGCAACACCAACAGCCAGGGAGAGAATCACTAAAAAATTCTTGGAGCTTTATCAAGAGCAAGCCCATTTCATAGATTAATGTAAAATGAGAATGTAAATAATGCTTAGAATTACAATAAGCCTCTTAATTTATTGCTTTGAATCTAATGCATTTAATAGAAAGTAGCTGTCATCGAGGCAAGGTCTTTGGTATTTGCATTTAGGACATTGTCCCCTTCCCTCTTCATACCAGATAGATAATAAGGCTGAAGTGTAATGTGCCATTACCCATTTTTCACTAAGAAGAATTCAGCTAAATGGAGCAGCATTGACAAAGCAACTAAGCCTAGTAAATGGAAGCTCTCCTACATCACAGTGTCTAGGGCTAACTGGTAAATAAACATACACATTTTTAACAAGATGTTTTCCTTGCTTACTACACACAGTTTTGAGAATTTCATTTGAGTCTCATTTTGGTGGCTATGGATCAGGTTTGGATGAAGATGTTTTAATGCATTTGTGAATCATTAGCAGGGAAGTGTTGATAACGAGGACAAAATGGAGAGGAAGAACATCTGTCTCTATAAATCTATCTCTACAAAGCATTCTACTTGTCTTCAAAAAGTGTTTGGGTATGAAAATCACAAATGTACAGCAAACACCAGGGTTACCACCGTGCTGAGGGAAAGCCTGGGCCAGCCTGCCCAGCAGGGTCCTTGACAGCCCGAGGGGCTGAGTGCTGGAATTTCAGCCTGGACAGTGGCTGTCCTACACCCAGGGCTGAATTAAAGACTTCTCACTCACTCACACCAAATGCTGACCTCTGAGGTGAGTTTTGGCAATGCACAGCTGCTCCAACACAAACTCTGCCCCACACTGAAGCACTGAGCTGTGCAGTCGAGTTGCCTGCACCTTTCTGAGCCACTCCTGTCATGTATTCAACCAGTGGTTAATGCAGCCCCAAACAGAAGTCAGAAAAAAAGGAAAAGGAATCTATGGAAGTAAAGTATGCAGCCTCAACATGAATAAAGAAGCAGTATTTTACAGAATATCAGTGGAAGAAATCCATAAAATTGCATGAGATCAGAGATCAAAAACCACTGTCATTAAGCTAGAAAGATACAGAACTCAATTTAGTAAAATATAACATTGGCAACCTCGGGTGCAGGAGAGAGAATTGAGCTGTGAATGTTTAAAACTCAGCATATTAAATGACTATGAGACAAAAAATTAATCTGAGTGTTCAGCAAATGATGACAATACAAATTAGTGTTGTTGTTTCAAATACTAATGTTGCCCCATCTATCAAAACATTACCAGTTCTAAAGCTTTGTTACAACATTTTATTACTCTTAAGCAGAGAGACCAATAAAAATAGCACAAGAACTCCTGAACCCCTAAAAAAGCCCAGCTAATTAACTGGTTAACTTCTGCAGAACTAGAAGTACAGAGATACCTACAGTCTATTGATGGACAAGCATAGCTTTAGGCCTGAATTGTAAGTCCCAAATCCTCTTAGATAAATTCCTCTACAAGGTAGGGAGCTCTGTGGCATAATGCAAACACAAAATCCTGAGTTCTGATAAAACACCACATAAAAGTTAAGACTGGTTTCTGACGTGTATCAAGATATGCATTTCAGTTTTAAAACACAGCTTAGCCTAATTTTTCTCCCATCATCTCATTTTTCCTCTCTGTGACACCCCACACTATTTTCAGAGGAGTTTGTTCATTCACATGAGCACATACAAAGAATATTTAGTATATTTTTTCCAATCAGTTTCCTGGGAATGCAAGTTAAAATCTGGGATTTTGAGACACGCCTTTAGGGCATTGCTCTACTGACTGACTCCTGGGTATCCTGCCAGAGTTCTGAAAAGTGACAATTGTCCCCTTCGAAGTTCGCAAATGTTATTCAAAGTCAAAAGGGCACCAAGGGAGGGGGAAAGAGGATCTGAACTCCTGAAAACAGAGAAATGAGACCCTGCTTAAGGGAGGAAGTAGTTTGTTAAGTTAATGTGGTGGGGTCTTAAGGAACAACGAGGATCCTTGGGGATTACTTTGCTTTGGAGACATTTCTAATCTTTCTGGTGCCTGTTCTATGCTTAGGGACTGTTGACTTGAAATGTCTGTTCCATCATCTACTCCCAGTGATGCTTTTCTTTCTATTTAAAATAAAACTGTGCTAAAACGTTCAAATTAAAATGTGCAAGTCCACATGGGCGTGGCAAACACACAGGATCTCCCTGAGAAAGGAGAGGAGAACGCCAAGGCAGCAGGAGGTGCTCTGGAACCCATTGGGAATTCACATCTTTAGTGGCTCCAGGAAAAGCAGACAGCAAACAGCCAGGCACATTATCACCTCTCAGAGCTATTTACCCAGCCCTGCATTTTACAGAGAAGCAAGTGACCTTCTCTTGTCCCAAAGGCTTTATCAACTCTGATAAACAGTTCAGGTAAAAAACAGGGAAGCTGTTTAGGAGGAGATGATTTATTGGTCAAATCCTCTGAAATATATAATTATTTTTCCCCCTGTTGATGCAACAAACAGTCAAAACCAAAACCTTGTGTTTTACTGTCTTTTTCAGTTTCTGTAATAAGCATAGAGTTTCCTTCTTCAGAGCTCATAATTGAATCTGGTGTCTATATAACAAATATAAGAAACTATAAAATTCTCCTCCCACAGGCAAATCCAACAGGCATTCACCTCCACAGATTGGAAATAAAATTCCTGCCTGTGTGAGAATGAGCTCTTACACTGAATCCGCAAAGTGTATTTTGCAATATTTTCACCTTTTTGCTCAGAAAAACCACACAGTCTGCTCAGAAGATCGCCCACAGCTCTGACACCAAGCCAAGATGTTCTTTAGAAGGGCAGGCAGTTATCAGCAATCAGAGGAGGGGTCCAGTCCTGCTAGGGATATTTGTTACAAACTAGGACTCTGTGAATACCAAATTTTCCTACTTTTACACAGTGTAACATCATTTCTACTTACGACTTATGCTGAAAAATTAACCAGAGCTCACTCAGGATGGGAAATGCAGTAAGTGCTGAAACATCTCAAATGCAATTCAATGTGTGATTTTTGTAGTCACAAACAGAAACTATATATAGCTAAAAAGGAAAAAAAGGCTTTAGTCATGGAAGTACAGACCTGTACCGTGTGTGCACTCCCATCACCACTGACAGAGGATCACTACAGGAAACTTCTGCACCTATGGGATAACAACGTGCCCAGACAGGACCAAAAGCAAAATTAATGCTTCAACCACTCATCCAAGGGCCAAAAAAATCTGAACACATACATTTGACCATTACTGTAGAGAGAGAATAGAGGCTTTAAAATCTCTTCTAGAACCATGTTTGCTCAAAGATCTGCCACAAGGTATAGATTCTTTCCCTTATTAATCCCATGCCTTCCACATCTGCCCTGTTAATTCAACAAGATACCACAGCTAAAACCACTGCTGAGGGCAACAAGGCTCAGGCACTGTTTCTCAGGCACTGTTTAATAAGAAAACCAACTTGGAGAAAAAATAAATAACAGAATGATTAATGGATTAATGATTATTTTCAAAGCTGGAAGGCTGGGTTTGTTTAGGGTTTTTTTGAAATTGCCTTAGAATACAATAGCTCATCCTAGAACACAGAAATCCTGGTATTGTGGTAGGCAGTATCATATTTACTAGAAACTACAGAGAGTTCAGGGATGCTGAAAAACTCCCAGACAGTAACAACCCCTGATAGATTCCTTGCACTTCACCATTTGTGAAGCTGGGACCAAACATCTTCCTGTAATGTACACAGCTGAATATTCACCTGCTGAATCAAACAACCCCCTCCAAAAGGTGATTCATTCCTTTAACTAAACTTCAGTGATCTTTTTGAGATCCCCACAATTCCACCTTCTGAGGAGCCCAGGCAGTGACAGACACAGAGCTGTGTCACCCTGCAGAAGGCACAGAACAGCCTCCAGAAGCCCTGGCTCTTATCCCTCCCTGTTCCCTGCACTGGAGAGCAAAAACACAACCCAAAACTTCAGCCTCTCTCAGGTAACAGAGTATCAAAAACTGACATTCAATCTATCCTGGGATGATTTTTACTTTCCTAAAGGGAATGAACTTAGAGGAAACATGAGCAGATGTGAAAGGTTATTGTATTTGCAGGGTGCCCCATGGCAGGAAGGAATGGTGAATCTGACTCCATGTTCTCAGAAGACTAATTTGTTATTTTATGATACTATATTATATTAAAGAATGCTATACTAAACTATGCTAAAGAATACAGAATAGATACAGAAAGAAGGCTAAAAAAAATAATAACGAAACTCTTGACTCTTTCCAGAGCCTCGACACAGCTTGGCACTGATTGGCCAAAGAGTGAAAACAATTCACATGAAACCAATAGAACAATCACCTGTGGGTAAACAACCTCCAAACACATTCCACATGAGCAAAATATAGGAGGAGCAAATGAGATATTTATTGTTTTCCTTTTTCTCTGAGGCTTCTCAGCTTCCCAGGAGCAAAATCCTGGGCAAAGGGATTTTTCAGAAAATATGACTGTGACAAAAGGTTGAGCATTCTGTCTCTGTATCCTAATGCTTTGTGGTATGAAACGTGAATGTTCAATGGACAGAAGAATTCATGCTGAAACATGCACAATACCAAGCCAAGGGGGAAGGAACAGACAAGTTTGTTTGTGCTGCAGCACAGATTTAAAGTAGGCTAACACAGATGTCACCACCTGGTCTGACAAAGGCATTTGTATCTCCAAAGAATTGAAACAACACAGTCAATTAAGATGAAGCTCGAGGTTACCTCCTAGGTTAGAAGAGGAAAAAAAGGGGGGAAAAAGCTTTTGGGAGAAGTTGGTTCATTCCAGCAGGAAAACACCCCTCTGTAACAGATGCAGACACTAAAATCATGTTTATATCCAAACTGTGAGGGATTCTGCAACAACTATTACTTCGTAATTGTCTTACCTTTCCTTGCACATAATGGATTGCTTTCAGTAGTGGTTATTTGTTATCCTGAGATGCTTTTTTACCACATCAACTGTGAGACACCTAATTATTTTACCTACTTTTCATCTATCTTTCCAGCCTCTCACTTCAGCTGCCGTTTTGTTTTCAAGTTTTATTATGAATTTTGCCATAATTGGGACTTTCAACCAAGCACTAACAATGAAATAGTGGCATAATATTCCCAATTTTCATTTAAAATCACCACCTTGTTGACTGGAAAGACCGGACTGCGTTAACCAAATGAATTCAATAGCTTCAAAGAACAAAAAAGTATTACTGCACTTCCACTGGATTTCTAAGCTCTTGACCTGAGACTAATGGAAAATAATTATATCAATTCACTGAGTACTGAATATATATATATATATGAAATAATACCAAATGCTGAAAAACACTGAAAATACAGAAAGTACTATTTTTTTTCTTTGTCCCCTGTGAAGTTAACTGCTTCATTTCACAGCTGCTGCTTCTCAGGTGGAGCCAAGAGCCCTGCAGCCCAGGAAGGCAGCACAGACCCTTTCCATGGGCACGAGCACATCCTCCCCAGAGCCCAGGGCTGAGCCCAGCAGCTCTGAGCAGGTCACTTTGTTTCTCAGGGGCAAAGGAAGCCAATTCCATCAGGAACGGTCAGAGGTGAGAGCAGCTGGGCTGCCTGGAGTGCCTTCAAACTCCCTGCCAGCTGCCAGGGGCTGTGGCACCCCCAGCATTCCCTGCCCGGGACAGGGGCTCGGCCAGGAACCAAAGCACTGCCCCTCTCCTCACCCACACCCAGCCCTGATTCCTGCACTCTCTACTCTCCAAGACTCTGAGCAGCTTCTCAGGGGTTTAGAGACGCTCCTGTGGCACAGCACTCAGTAAAACAGAGCCCAGCGCTGCCCTGCTAATTCTCATTTATATAAATGTACAGTGCTAAGAGTAAATCCCTGTGCACAGGGGGAGAGGCCAGAGTATAAACATTTGAAGCATGAGAGCTTCTGTAAGCCCCAGCTCTAGCACAACCTAATCTCACAATCATCAATTTGGCTCAGTTTACAGCAAATTTTAAGGTTTTTTAGGTTTAATTAGAACACCGTCTGCCTGAAGTTTTTCTGATGACTCAAAGAGCCTAGAAGCAGGTTGAAACATATGGTACTACAGCAGTGGTAGAATAATAAAGCAGGCAGACTTCCACAGAAGTCTGAGGAATAATTTACATCATCTTTTTGCTACTAGAACACTTAAAGAATGATTATCCTTTATAAAATCCATGGAGCTTCTGTTAAAGGAGCAGCATCAAGACCCCAACCTGGCAGCTGCCTGTACTGTAAAATTACTCAGGAGGATCTCTATAAAGAGCAGTCTGCAAGCAAATGAGCAGCAGTAATATTAAAATATCTCCTCCTAAAAGGAAAGAAAAAAATGTAGCTGCACTGTTCAGGTAGGAAGTAGCATTATTAAATATAGAATCCATTAAATTAAAATTGAACATGTTACTTTTATATGTATATACAGTGAATGGACAGAGAAGCCAGTTATTCATCAAGATATGTATTTTTCAGATCTATGACAAGGAATTTATAAGCATGAAGGAAATGTAGTTTGCAAACTGATTAGGTCAAATGAAAATATTTACATAACTTTACAAAAGGAGACTATATCACATTCAAACATTAATGCTCATATGTTCTTTATATATGCACCCAGTGCCTTGGCAATAATTGAGTGATACAAGATTTCTGTATCCCATGAATTGCTGTGTAATGTTCTACATGAAAGAATAACATGTCTAATTTTACTCTGAAGACAAATGATTTGTCATGCAGAAACGTTCATTAGATTTAACCATTACTAAAAAACAGGGTAATAAATCATGATTTTGCATCAAATGAAGAAGCAGCACCTTTCCTTAGCTTGGTTGTTCAGTCATAATCATGATAAATGGACATCCCGGGACAGGTGAATTTTAACAAGCATTCAATACCTTTAGATTAATTAGATTTTTGTTTTCTAGTTTCTGTTCTCTCTTCCTTTATGAATGGGAGACTGGAGTTGAAAGCAACATTGAACAAGCAAGGGCTCATTGTTGCATTAAAGCTGTCACAAGGAGTCCTTCAGTTGTTTCTCTAGTTCTGATCATTCCACCCTTCCTTACAGAAAAAGAGAACATGCTGAAAGACATCTACATTTCAACTTCACATTTCAACCATAAGTAGAAAAATATCATCCTGAAACATACATATGCATGTTTCCACTCTGAAAACACTAAATTCTGGCACGCTGTGGGCATACAGGCAAATAAACATTTTTTCCCCTATTCAATACTGTAGAGTCTCCTGGTACTTGCTGCATCATTGAATCTTTGTGGGATGGGAAAGAATAGGAACAGGAGGCAAAACAAAACAAAACAACCTACAGATGAAATATCTCATCATTTAGTCCAATTTGTTACAGTGATGGGAGGTACAGGACAGCAGCTCAATAAATCCCCAACCAGTCAGTGAGTGAGCAATCCATCCTTGCACGTTTGGCTACCCAGAGGTTTTTTCCAGGAGCTGAGGACCGGAATTCAGCAGGTGTGACTGCAAGTATGAGGACATGAAAGCCTGAAGAAACACGATTGGGGATTTAATTTAAATGTGCTAATAAGAAACCACCATTATCTCCCAAATGAGGTGTTCACAAGAGTGCACTGGGAAGGAATAAAAGCAGAACCAAAACAAACAAAGCCCCACTGAGCTATCTTTAAAAAGTTACATCTGCCCAGCCTGGATAAAATGTGGAAGGGGCCCAGCATCAATATGGGAATTGAATTATTTGTTTAGTCTGAGCTTTGCTGAGGAAAATGGAATCTAACACTTCTGTCTGTCAGGGCAGGAGGAGCTGAGTCAAACTGCTGCCTCTGCTGACAAAATGTTCTGTGCATTGGTAGCAAGGAAGAAAAAACTAATACCATGCCAACAAGGTGTTCTGATTTGAAATCACCAGTCACAGGAAAGACTGTATGGAATACTAATTATCCAAGAGAAGAGCAGAGGTTGTCCTGTTCCATACTCTAGTGTATGTTCAGTGCTATATCCTGAACAAACATGAGCAGAGCTCATTTAGGGCTGTGCCAAAGGAGCAGACAACAAAATCCCCTGGGCACTACTGAAGATTAACGTGGTCAGCAGAGTCAGAAAATGTCCTGAACAGAAATGAAATGGAAGAGAAGGAGAAATAGGTAAGTTATTAAAGCACACTGATGAGGAACATGTTGCCCTGGATCCCAAGGAAAAAATCCCACTAAGCTTCACTCGTAATGAGAATGTTTTTAATCACTTATACAGGTAAATAATCACCAGCTATTCCAGAACATTGGCTAGAGTAAAACATGCTGGAAGCAGGCCAGATGCTGAAGTTCCTGGAAAGCACTGCATAGCTTTTATTGCACACACAATATAAATATTAAATGAAGAAAGAAGAGAGCAGGTCAGACATCATTTGCAGAATTTCCTTTTGAAATTAATTTCACACGTGGATTTTAAGGTTTTTACAAAAAATGCCTAATTTCAATTTGAATTCAAAA
Organism: Emberiza elegans; assembly: GCA_024865655.1. Lineage (NCBI taxonomy): Eukaryota > Metazoa > Chordata > Aves > Passeriformes > Fringillidae > Emberiza > Emberiza elegans. The sequence goes on from JALJVW010000129.1 coordinate 2,050,486, forward strand.
ATAATTAATATACACAGTGTACATACAAAAAAGGCTGATTGCTGTAGGAAAATTCACCCCAAAAAACTGGCTCTGGAGATCTCTGTGATCTACAATCACACTGCTGTAGTACTCAGATGTTCCCTTTCTCCACATACACTACATGATCCACACTGGGTACCTAAAAATCCAGCATAGCAACCCTAACAAAGAAGAATAGTCCTTGGTTGAAGGATCTTAACTCCTTTCTTAGAAAGGGCAAGGAAATACAAAATTTAAAGAGCAAATCCCTATGAAATCTGCCCCATTTTCAAACTTGTGTTTTGTTTTCAGTTATACTGATTTTATGATATTCTGTTATTTATGATATTAAGAAGGCTCAGAAATGCCATTTTCAGGATTTCATCATTTCTTAAACGACTCTATTTTCAGCATCTATATAACACACTGATTTTTTTAAGCTTTGGAACCCCAGAAAACTTGAATAAAGCAATACTTCTGCCACTCCAGCTAACATCTGGGAACTTAAAATAATACATCTGATGCCATTCAGGAAAAAAACCATCCACCAGATATGACATCCCTGATGCTAATGTTAAACAAGATAAAATGCTGTAACTTGACAAAGACAAATGAAAACCAAAGCACGCCCTCCAAGGCAGCAAACGAAAAGGCAAAAGTCTCCTGCAATTGACCTTAACAAAGTTACAATGCTGGTGTATTAAACCAGACAAATCTATCTGAATAGAGTTTCATGGTTCAGAGTTACATGTGCAAAAGTCATGAAAATAAGAGTTATTCCCACAATTGTTTAACATGGTTCAGTGGGTTCCTCACACTGAGGGCATCTTTTGCTCTCCTTCAGCCAGTGCTGTATCAGCTGCACCCACACGTGTGGGAGCAATGATAAGCAATTATGGAGACTTTACAGGGAAAATATTAAATGAGAATTGTGACTGCAGTTCAGCAAAGTAATATGGCTCTGCTAATTAACAGTACAACAGGCTTAGAGATTTCTTCTGAAGGGAAGGCTGAGAAATTAAGCACATGCTGTTGTCATTGTAGTATTTAACACTGCTCTTGGTCTTAACCAAGGACATGCAAGTTTATTTTATCCGTGTTAATTACTATAAAGCTAAAAAATCAACCTGAGACCCTGCAGTTATGCAAGATAGTCTATATTATAAATAGGACATTTACATCAACCTACATATTTTATGGCCCTTTTCTAACCCCAATTATCTATAACATACTAGTTTGAGAAAATATCAGGACCAAGGGCATTGCACTGTTCCTTAATGATCAGAAATTATGAGAATTTTCCTTAATTATGAAATTTTAGGGTCCACATTTACTACAGAGTTCTCCTATATAATAAGGGCTAGAGCTTTTCTCTTCCAATTCCCTTCTGTCCATAAATTAAACCATTTCAGCCAAACAATGACTCTTAAATCCTAACAGCAGCTTGACTGGGACTCTCACTAAAACTATAGGGTATGTGCAGGCCAACATGTGGAGTGAAAAGAGGACCAAGGATAAACATTTCTACCCAAATATCTCCCAAAGATCCTCTTAATTATTTACCTATGAATTTTACACTCACATTGACACAGACTTAAAAGAACATGAGTCACAAAAAATCGCAGCTACCAATATCTCAAAGCTGAGCCAAGCTTTTGAGGCACCTCAGGACAACAAGGCTAAGAAAAGGCAGCAGCAAAACAAAATCTCATGCGTTTGTCAGCTAATGTAGCATTAAAGTTGTACATTTATTCACCCACAGGAACTGGAGGGATGGGAAAGCTATTTGCTAATCTCAATTAGGCCAGTGTGAACCTGGCAGCACAGATATTTGTGATTTACATCAATGCAAGTGCTATCAATAAGGGGAAAAAATTTATTACCGGGATGTTCAGATAATTCCCCAAATACCAACTAATAAAAATATATCTATTCGTGAGGCTTCCATTAGCAGTGTTTCACTGTGCTTTAAATGTATTAGATTAAAAGCCTCCTCTTCAAACCTTTCCTGAGTAAATGCTTTCTTTCATCACAAGAAGTAATAGATGAAAAAGATAAAATCCTGAAAGAACTAGACAAAGTTTCCAGAGCCCAAGTCTGCAAGTACAAAAACACACCAAAAAAAATCTACCTCACTATTGTATTTGTTCTACAGTTTCTCTGTAGAGAAACTCTGTATACACTCAATATAGAGTGGTTATAAACTAGAAAACAAACACCCAAAACCCAATATGTTCATTTCAAAGATCTATATTCAAGTGTCTTATCTCACACCACCGTCAGAGCTGGCAGAATTTAGCGTACTTCATGCTCAGGTCTGCTTTGGTGTCCCATCCCTGCAGACACAGGAGCACAAACCCCACCCTGGAGGGCTCAGCTCCTCTGGGGAATTCAGTGACACTGGCTGCCTCTCTAGAATCCTGAGTCTGTCGACTGCAAACCAGAAAAAATTGATTACTTTGATCACAAAAGATGCACTTGCATGAATGAATTTTTGATTGCAGCAAAAACTGTTAAGTCAGGATCCACGAAGCAAAGCAAAGAAATGGATTTGTCACCACAGCTTCAATTAATGGTTTCAGTTCCCAGTGGCAAATCAATGTCCACCAACTCTGACTTTCTCATCAAACACAGGCAGGCAACACCATCTGTAGCACTTAAATTACAGATCTTGTAGAATCTGGGGGGCAAGACTTAACGGGAACATCCCATTTTACCTCAGCACAACTTAAAAATTGTTCTGCTCTTCTGCTCCAGCCTGAAAAGGCTTTGGCTAGAAGGGTAGAATAATTCAGTACTGCTTAATGCAGAAATAAGCTTTGGGTAATTATTATCTTCAATCAAGTTTATGAGCTCCAAAGTAAATAAACCAGCTTCTGCTTTGATGCTGACAAATGTCTACTAAACATTTTCAGTCCAGTAAAATTAGGATACATATGGCCAAAACCAAGGTTTGAATGAAAGAACCCAGGGGCTGCAGTGAGCACTGCCTGCAGAACCTGCAGAGATGGCCAGTTGTTTTAAAGAGCTTCTCAAGTACAAAGTACCAGAGAACAAGAGGAAATAAGGCACAAACTCACACATCACATTTTATTTCCACATTAGGAACAGAAGATCAGTGATATAACAAAGGCCAGAGGAAGCTTTAGGGAAAAATATTAAGTAGTAGATGTGGTGTCATATAATGTAATTGAGCAACTTGTTCCTTGGTAATAGCAGTTGGAGTGAGTCATCCTACTACAGCCTTTTCTGCATTGCAACTCATTTCTGTGCTGTAACAGTGGCCCAGGAACCAGGAAATTATGAAAGACTGATTTCTCTTTGGCTGTTAACTGTAAAAACACCCAAAGACCTCACATAAATTTTGTGGAAAGAGTAATGGAGCTCAGCACTGAAGAGCAGGTAGTGAACATCCTGAAGGACACACCTCAGAACTCTGGAGCTCCACAGATGGGAGAATGCACAATTCCCAGTGGGGCAGCTCTCAGTCTAAATGTGCTTCCAAACACTTGAAAAAACGGATCACCTCACCAACATGAGAGAAAAGCACCTCAGCTTTCTCACACATGCATTTAACATAAGCATCTCCTCACTGGGTGATGCAAGGGGCCAGGGCAACATTCCTCAACCAAAAAGTGACACACAGTGGGTGTGTCTGCTCCACAAGGGCACAGTCTGCACAGATCCCTGCAGGGTTGGCTTTGGAAAATCCATGTTTCCTGAGTAACTTGCCGTGTTATTGATCATGCCCAAGCACCACACCCAGCAATCACCCACGTTCCTAACTGGTGTTTTGGCAGAATGTTTGCTGCTACTTGGACACCTGTTTCTGTTTTCACCCATTGCTGTCTAGAGTGCCTGCACTGTGTACTGCACATAATTTCATTTTACTAATTGCTCTCAGATATGCCCTGGGCTATTGTCATACTGTGCACTGCCTTTTCTCCTGGGCTGTACTAATCCTGTTCCTTTGATAATACAGTGGCACCCGCGATTCACTGCTTAGGTGGATTGCACTGCTCTCTCCCTTCCCAATCAAAGCCCCTTCTCACAGCACCTCACTTCAAGCCTCTTTAACAGAACCACTCCAAACTTGACTATAAAGACATAATAAAATTCTGAAAAAAATCCTATTTGTGCTAGAAAGGCTCACAGGGTACAGGCAGAACTCCTGCAATTCATGGGTGATCTCATTTGGGTTCTCTGTGACAATCAACCCCTTTTTAGTTGTTGAAAACAATGAACTGCTGAAGAGTTGAAAAAAGACTGAAAACAAGAAGCTGCTTTGGTACATAGCAGTGTCACTGTTCAGGCCCTGAGTCTGCAAACCTGACAGGACTCCTGCAAAGACCTCAGGACTGGAACATTTATTCAATGTACTTTGAGAATGCTTGTGAAATAAATAAGGACTTCGTAGTGGAATTGTCTTTTAATCTATGCATGTTAAACAAATAAAACTCATTGAAATATTTGCCTTCATTCTTCAGTGCTTAAATTTGGTTTATAACATTTGAGATTTGAGCACATGCTTAATTATCCTGGTAAGTCAGAATTCTAAGGAACTATTTTTAATTGTATTGGAAATCACCCATTAGTCAGAGGCAGGGTGCATGGTGTTGAGTTTATACAAATGCCTAAAAAGGTGGTCCTAGTTCCTTATGCAATAAGAAAAAAGACAGTGATTAAAAAAACACATATAAAGGTCCAAGAAAATAATATAAAATTTCAAACTTAATTTTATCCCTTTTTTAAGGATACTTTAATATGATACAATATCTATTTGGAGGTTTCTATGAACTTTCCTCCTATGTAGCCATCAGGAGTGACTGTTCCAATAACTTGTTTTTCAGTCTCTACAGCAAGCACTTTATAATTAATGAGACACATATTACCATCAGGATGAAAGCTGCCATTTATCTACAGGTGAAATATGTTAAATATGAAGTGCTCACAAGAAGCTGAATTTGCATGTTTACAGAGTTTAAATGATGTGGAAATGCAATTTAAGGAAAACTTACACCAAGGCTTTAGAAAAATTATCTATTCCACCAAACAAAATGTATTAATTATTAAACTGTTACATTTGCAAACTTGATCATCTATTTCTTAACACAACATGAAATGTTTGCTTCCCAGCAACCTGCACCTGGCAAATACTCAGAAATGTGCTCAGAAAGCAAGAGAATTGCGCAAATGGAATAAAGTTGTTAAAGACAGAGAAGAGCCAATATCTCACTGATGTAAATAAATGCCTCAGTAAGAATGTGTGCATACCCACAGGAGCACACACACAACACCTCAGGTGGCATGGGAAGGTGTGCTGGCTCTTGAATGCAAACACGTGTCTGTGTCATCACCAGAAACCATATAGGCACCAGTATTGATACTGCTAATAGATTAAAACAAGTCAAGGCCGGATGAGATAATTGATATACTCTAACAGGAGCCTTTTGACCTCAAAAAAGGTTGAAAATGTCTTTGAATGTCAGGTTTTTGTATTTAAAACTGAATTGGAGGTTGTTTTGCTGCTAGTTTTGTCTCCTCTGCCTCTCTCTCTTTCTGGAGTAGATAGAACAAGCTGAAATGGCAAAATCATTTTTACACTGTTATAAAAAGAAATACATTCAGGTTGGACTTCTAAGAAAAAAAAAAGGCAATAGCCTGACAAACCAGCAAGTGTGGAAAACACCACTTTGGGAGAACTCCCAAACTCATAATGCCATTATTACCAGACACAATAGCCCCTGTTCTGAGATGTACAACACCTGCTCTATGGCACATAAAATGAATTTCCTGCAATATCCACCCCATTTCTCATTGTGAGATCTTATTACAGCTCGTGGAAGAGTTCTGTTGAACTATTTCAATTTTGTATTATAGCAATCAAAATACAGTAAAAATGAGAGGCTACAGTCTATGGCAGGAACATACAAATAGTCTGACAAAAATCTCCATAAATCATCTGCTCCATCTCCTGTGCTATTGAAAATCAAGAATACCCAAGACAATTCCTGACAGATGTTTTCTTAATAGTTCCTTAAGAAAAACTCTCTAAGGATGCCCTACCCCACACCCAGGTGCCTGTTTCTCCTGCTCCACTCTTTTTACAGTGGCAAAGTTTGGGGATTTCAAACACCTTTGTTGTATCTTCTTTGCTACAATTAAAGCTGATACTTCTTGTTCTAGCCTCAGAGAATACGGAAACAAAGAAATCAGTCCTCTTTGTAGCATCTTTTACAGATTAGATGATATTTGTTACTGTGGTTTTCTTCAGCCTTTTTTTCCTAGGGCAAAATAATCTAATTTCCTTGACCTTCCCTCAGAGGTTATATCTGCTGAACTTCTCATTTCTATTTTTTTCCTTCCATATTTCTCTCATTTTTGTATGTCTGAAAGGGTGAAACTCAGGATTGCATCCATGACCCAGTTGAAGGCTCAAAAATCCCAGGAAAAACAATGTCCCTCCCTCATGTTAGATGCAAAATTCTATTTAAGATATCCCAAACAACCATTTTTTCCCCCATTTTGTAAACAGCACTGCATTTTGTCCACATTTCCCACATTCAGTTTACAATATGCTATAATCACCAAATCCGGTTTTGCTGACCAGATGTCAGGCCAAATATTCTCTATTATCTGAGAGTTTCCCTTGCTGCAGTTGCCTGTCTGATGCTTGAGTCCAGCTCTCTGCTTTGAGATCATGTTGAGCTCAGTAGTACAAACAAAATTACTGATGACAGAAGACAATTGAATAGGTTTTCTGATTTCCTTTGGGGAAGGTGATCCAAAAAAATATTAGCAGAGACAACAGCATTTGAAAGTGCTTAGGGAAAAAAAAAAAAGGCTGATCATGGTGGAAAAGACACAGGGGGAGAAACTGCATCAACAGGTCTGTCAGTGGAACATGGGTTAAGATGCAGGAGATATTAAACAAGATTCTATTTGCTGTAAGATCAGAGCAGAATAAGGAAAATCCTCATGGAGTCCCCCAGCCTGCTGAACAGGGGGGACCAAGTGTGGATCGCAACACAAGGGCAGGCACAGCACTGGCAGTCTGAGCAGAGAGAAGGTCTCCAAGCACATGAGATCAAATGAGATTGTTGTTGTATGCGAAAGTCTGGTCACTGGACACAGAGATAAATAAAAAAGGGGTCGAATGTGGAGGAGTCACAGGAGCTGAGCTAGCACAGCCCAGGAAAGCATCCCAGCTTGCAGAGGGTGCTGCCCACCCCTCAGCAGGGAGGGCACTGAGCACAGGGATGAGCAGCTCCCCAGACACAGCCTGTGCCAAGCAGGGATATGGCAACTACAAGTTAAACCCATCCCCACTGACGTTTTTTGCCTTTATCTGTGTGCTTACAGCAAGACTGATGCTGTAAAAGGCACCTGCACTTAGATTAATAACGCTTGTACTGAAAGAAGAAAGAACCTCCACATTATTATCTGAGAATCCTTCCAAAGATGACAAACACATGCCTTTGACCTGTAAGGTTTGCTGAGAGTCGCTCTGCAGAGCCCCAGCTCTCCATAAACAGGCTTTTCATTGCAGCTGTACTGCAGGACAACTGGAGAGGAGAATATGGAAACAACCAGGGGCTCTTAAGGGCACTGCAACTGTTATGTAAAAGAAAAACTGTAAATGGATTTCCTTGCTGCAGCACATTTTTAGAGGCAGGGATGTGTACTGAGGTAGAAAACTATTTGTCTCTGCCTGCAAGAGCTCTGTATTATTTTTCTCCTCTATGCCAGGGTGGTGATCCCTTGGATACAGACTCAAAGAAAGCACTTTCTATAGAAACAGACTGAGTCTAGAAAATTCTTAGTGTGTTACTCATATTATTGATCTCAAAGGACAAAGAGAAATTGATTATTGTTTAGAAAGACTCTCAAAGCTTATTCATCAGAAGTACATGCATATATAGGTGCTTCTCTATAGACACATACATACGCATAGTGCATGTAATTTTTCATTTAGTCTTACATTTTCCATGTTTCAGCTTAATTTCTTGAGCAATATTTCATGTTGTGACTACAACTGAAAAGAAGAACACGTTCTTTTGCACAAAAATTTACATCAAGTAAATTACAAGAATTTACATTTTGGCAAGCAAAAATCCTGTCAAAATCTCTACCATCACTTAAAGTGACATGCAAAGAATTTGCCTCCTTTTTGCAGAATTGGATTGATTTAGTCTACTAATCATCATTATACTATAATCCATTTTTAGGTCTTGGCAATGCCCATGATCTATCTTTAGCCCAAGCCATTGTTCCAGCTCTTTGTAAAAGGAAACTCTCTAAAAGCTGATCCTGGTACTGTAAATGCACTTCAGTACACAAATAAAATAGAACTTCATCACACACCACCACTCTCTTGAGGTCAGATGTCATGAACTCTAACACAAATTTAATACAGCACAAGAAACAGATATCACTGTTAAGGTGCAGCCAATTTCCCTGTGCCCTGCCATCCTGCTGGGCATGGCAAGGCAGGACTGGTGGAGTTGGTGTTTTATGGAAGATCTCAAAGGAACTGCTGCCTCCGAGACACAGGGCTCAAATACTGAGTGCTCAAGGTTGCATTTTTGCCCCTTGGAGAGAGAAGGGTGAACATTAACTGGTTTTCATCCTCAAGTGCAGTGTCAGAACGATACCAGGCACTTTTTCAGACTCTTCTGTTCACTAGAATTTGGTCTAAATTAAATGTTTCTGGTAGCAGATGTGCTCCAGCAGCATACTGAAAAGACAACCTCTGGATGGGAACCTGAGCCTAAGCCTTCCTCCCTCCCCAGTGCCTGGCACATGATGTTACTGTTCTGTCCAAATTCTGTCCTAATTAATTATGCTTTGATTTCCCAAAAGTTTTCTCCACTGCTCCCTCACTGGACACTGCTCTGCTGCCCATCTCAAGAGGGCTCTGTAATGTCACTGCAATTCTGGACAGACCTTCTGTTCCTTCCAGAATCAGCCACCTCAAAAAGTTACTCACACACTGGGCTACAATAAAACTAAGGACTACAGAAATGTGAAACACCACTGTTCTGTAGGATTATGTGTTTGGAAGGGGAGTCAGAAAAACCAAAAATCAAAATACTCAGTCAAGCACAATTGAGTGGCATATCATAGTCTAAATAAACCAAGATTAAACACAGACACTGAATCTGCATCTATCTGTATCTCAGCACAGGATTGCAAAGTTTCCTTTGCTCATTGAAGAGTCAAATAGGCCCTTAAGAAGTAAATTTGATGTATTAAATTTGGTTATAGTAAAAGGATTAATCTGTGCAACCCCTGCTGATCATTAAATCCAATTTATCACAGCAGATACAAATCTATGAAAGAATTAGTTTTCCAAAGCAAATGTGATTTTTCATAAGAAAGAACCCTGGCTTGTGAGGACAGAGTGCACATTTCTAGCCATCACAACGTTCTCAGATCACTTTGATCAAAGCAGGTCAATAATTGACTCTAACCAGCACTCCTTTGACCTGCTAGAAATTCTTCCTGCATCTAAGTGAGTCTCAAGGTAAATGCTTTTTTTTCCCTTCATGTGAAAAACCCCTCACCCCAAAAGGGTTTTTCACTTCCATTCAGATGACAACACAACATGAAAAAAAAAACCCAAACCCAGCCAGAACAACTGAAGGAAAAGCCTCATAACTGCCAAGCAGCAAGGTTTGAGCTGAGTGAGCAGCAAGCAGGGCTGGAACTGTGCTGGAGATGGAAATGGGCAGGGAAAGGCCACGGGGGGCAGGGGCTGCTCACAAAATCCAGCCCCACTCCCCTGGCACCACAGGAGCTCAGCCCTGGCACAGTGAAGGGAGATGGATGCAGCTCCTCACACCTCAGCTCAGCAACAGCCAGCCCTGCTCTCCCCTTCCTCCACTGCCTGGCACTCTGCTGTGTGATCAGCCATGATATTGAAAATCAGAGGAAGGGCTAATTTCACAAAGGCAGCTGCTAAATTTAGCTAACTTCTGTTAACATGCCACATGCTCACAGAGATTGAAAATATCGTGATGGCAGGTGGAAATAACTACAGCAAAGAGTAAATAAACCCAGCAGCAGGCACAGGCCTCCCTCTTGACTTCACCTCCACAATCTGCATCTACAAGGAGGAAAATAAGGCAAAAATGCACCCATTTTAGAAAATGTAATGATTTATAGTTTAAAAAAAGTTGAAAATCATGCAGCAAAAATTATTAAAAGGAAGCAATTTCATCATATTGTTTTGCTTCTTTAGCTTAACATTGGCTGTGGAAGGAGACTCACTAATTTGATATATTTTTCTTTCTTTCCTGACCACAGCCAACTCTACATCATAGAACTCACCTTTAAAAATTAGGGGAGTTAATTTCAACCTTAATAACTGGTAAGATAAACATTAAAAATCAGAGATGTTGGTCCTGGCTGAGCCACCCCCTTTAGCATATTGGATGTGTGAATTTCTCTATTCATCGCAAGAGTGAGTTAACTCCAGGGTCTGATGTTAGGACAGTTTCCAAATGCATTTAGCACACATGCAAGTGGGAGATGTCCATTCCACTTTTCTCCCATTTATACAATAAGTTACTGTAAACTGTACAGGCAAATAATCCTCTTAATTAGCAGAACAGCCAAACAAGGGAGGAATGCAAACAGCAGCTCACAGCTCTGCACTCAGGCACCTTTTCTCTCCTTGCAATGTCTCTTACCCTCAGAGCACCTGTGATGTAGCTCAAGGGGAAGCCAGGCTCCCAGGGGTCCAGCTCACTCCCTTCATAAATCCAGCTGACATTTAGAGATAGAATGACAGTTTAAGCCAGTTTTTGTCCCTGTCTGGTGGCTTGCACTCTCCCTGGGGCCCTGGCAGCTCTGACAGAGGGAGGAATGGGGACCTCTCTGCTCCAAACACTGAGGAATCCTTGCAGGGCCACACTGGACACCAGCCCTTGCCATCAGCAGAAACACATCTGGACCAGGGCTGCAGCCCTGCCTGCAGGTCTCAATGAAAAATGTGATTTTGCCTTCTTGCAGAGAATGTCTGACACCCCAGTGAGAGCCAGAAGCAGAGATCAGAAAAGGAAAACGTGTGCTCCTGCTCTGTTTGTGTAACAAGGAGGGATCTAAAAATGATGAGACGTGCATGAGATAGATGAGAGGAAGGGAGCCAACATCTGGCACTTATCTAATTAGCAACTAGATGTGGCTGCTGTTTCAGAGATCTATAGCTCAAAATCCCTTTTTATTGGTGCAAGAAATGCCTGCATGTACATTAGGGGAAGCAGTTATGCCATGAAAAATTTTGGAAAAACTGGTACTTTTCTGCTGAAAGCATCTGCACTGTAAGTAAAGGTATCATATATTTGTTTAACTAGCTTGGTAAGAAGGTAATATATAACATCCTTGAGATCATCATGAGAAAATTTAGCATTTCTTGAGGTTCAGGTGGCTTTTAGAGCATAAGGGACAGGCACTGGCCACCCCTTCATGTGGCACTGCATCCTGCCAGCTGCCACAGCGAGGGCTGCAAGGCAGACCCCAGCCCAGCACACAAACCAGGGCAGGTGGGAAGGGCTGTCAGCTCCAAGGATCCTGCACATAAAGCACTCGAGTCAAAACCCTTGCTATCACACCCAGGGAAAGCTTTAAGGGCGTTACAAAAGATAAAGTCATTTCAATGCTGTGCTTTGAAGGTTCAAACATATTACGGAGGATTGGAGATGTCTGAAGCAGATCAGGGCCCGTTACTCAAGAATAGGAAGAAAGTATTTGACCATGCAGACCACCATGCCAAATCTCACCTGCACAGTGACATCCAGTCTGACCCAGCACCAAACCCAACATCATCGCTCAAAAGAACCCTCAAATCCAACAACTTAGTGTAGAAAACTTTGGACTCAGCTGCACTTTTGGGTTTCCCTGTAATGACATCCCTGCAGACACTGGCACATTGCAGCACACACTGCACGAGCATTAGGCAGAAATTTCTGCCTTTGCCAAGGCTCTCAGAGGAAAAACAAGGTGGTAAATCTAAGTGGTAGCATGGGAGTCTGCTCTCTTTAATTAGTTAAACAAACAGCTTGAAAAGCTTCAGGGAAATAAACATTTTTGCTGTTACACTTCAGTGCTGCCTTCACCGTTATTGTCCAGAGCCCACTGCATCATTTATTACAGCAATATCCAAATTATTTTAAAAACCCATAAGAAAATCCCCAAGCCAAGATCAGAAGAAATCCATCCTTCTGACCACTTCTTTCCAAGACACATCTATGAATTGCCTGGAAAAAACGGGCTAGCAATTCAATCCAAAAGCTAACAATCCTCATCTAAATGCTGCCAGACTTGTTGCCCCATAAGGGTAAAGATAATGCCACTGGCCTTCCATTAGACTGACCAAGCAGCTGCTCTCCCTAGCAGAACCACTGATGGAAGCCAAAAGTGCCACCTGATCAACCCACTGTTGTATGGAGTAGTTCTTTTAAACACAACCAGAGCCATAAACCATAAGCATTATAAAGTCATAGATACAAAAACAGTATGCAAAAAAGAAGTCCAACATTTAAAGTAATGGGAGGCGACAGAAATGGGAATCACAAAGCATGTGTGAAGCAGATTCCTTACAATTCTTCCACTTAAAAATCCCTGTATGCACAATTTGGTTTACAATTACTTAGATAAAGATTAATACAGAGCAATACATGGAGTACATGGAATTGTTTGCTCCAATATTATCTTCTGATACTAAGAGCAACCATGAAAATACTTTCAAGATAAATTGGCATTTGATAGGGGAAAAAATTGCTCTTGAATCATTACTAAAAAAGAAAGGCTATTATAATGAAAGAATTGCTTTCAAGCCTTTTAATTATGACAAAGAAAATACTTCATAGCATTTTACATGCCAAAATATTTTGGATTCATGACAAGCCATGAAAGTGGTCACCTTGCCAAGACAGTTATCTACTGAAATCTGAGACATAATTATGGTCAGTGAAACTCCTAATCTTGAAAGACCTGAGATTGAATTCTTTGCATGCCCAATCTCTCTCTGGATTTCCTCCATGTTAAATTTGGCATGATTAACTCCAAGTGGGGAATAGGTCCACAGAACCCTGTCCCTCTGAACTGGGATGAGGAAGGATTACTGAGTGCCTCCTAAAGAGACACACAGTCAGTGTTGATCTTCACCTCCTGGGTGCTGGGACATGAGGCAATGGCAGAGACAAAATTCCATTTCAGGTGGGTTCCCAGACACAGGAGGCAGGCAGGGAATGGTGCAGGTGCCTGACAGCACTGGCAGCCCCTGGCACACCCCACACTGCTGCCAGTCACTCTCCAGAGCTTCATCAAGGGAGCAGGACAGGCCCAGGCAAGAAAGAGCAACCCCGCCTGTGGAACCCACTGCAGTGCTGACAGAAAAAGGCAAAAATGACTGGGGGTAACTGTGCCACTGCCAGCAAGGCAGTCTCATATTCCAGGTACGCCACATTTTAAAACACAACAAATATAAATGGATTAAAACATTATTTTTGGAGTAGATTGCTGGCAGCAAGGAGCGAACACAAGATCTGAGCTAAATTACCCAGATCTGTTAACTCAAACACTGCAGCAGACTCACAGCCATGTGGCTGGGCACCAGCGGGAGAAAGAACTACCACATCTCCATGAGTTACTATCTGTAAACAATAAACTGTGAGAAGCTGGCAGCCAATAAATTATATCCTAAAACCCATGGTTACAAACTAGAAGCCTGAGGCAATCTGGAATGCAGTCATTCCCCATTCCAGATCAATCCATGAAGTCTGGACTCTGCATCACTCAGAAAGAAAAATGCAGCCTTTTCTGGTAACAATAACTACTTCTCTCAAACTATAATGGAAGAGAAAATCTTATTGTGATGCTATTTCACCTGGAAAAACATTTCAGCTTTATCTGGACAGCATGAAGGAAACAGCTTCTTTGGAACTTACAGTCTTTCCTAATTAGAGACGGAATTGAAATCTGGTTTTATCACTTAGTGACCCTTGGGAAGGTCCCTGATTCCTGCATCATTTTAGAAAGTGCTGGGATATTGTTTTCAGAGAACCATCCAACACACACTGCACAAATATGACAGAGTTGGGGTGACAGAGCCTCTTGGAGCATTAAGTATATTCCAAACTGTTGCCATATGGTTCTTTCCCAAAAGCAAGGAAAGAAAGCAGGAGTTTTTCCTTAAGTCAGATCCTGCTAAAAGTGGGTTACAGTCCCAGCCAAATAGTTCTGCAAACCTGCTTTAAAATGAACTAAATCTTAAGTGAAAGTAATTGGATTGTGTCCATCCAGCTCTCATGCACATTTAAAAATAATAAAGCTAGAAAGACTGCATGGGGCACTTGGAGTCCCCGATAGAGGCTTTTCATCACAGCATCAAGACAGAAAAATAGAATAATAATTATGCCACTGTTCCTGCCCACACTATTATTATTAGTCTGTGTGACTGTGTTCTAGTGGGTCCTATTATTTCTTATTCTCATAAATACCACAAATTATTACATTTACTAATTTTAAAGGTAATTTTTAAAAGTCATCATATTCTACTCCCTAATTTCAAATACTGTGTAGGTGAGTGGGACTGAAAGTTTGAAGCTTTGCTCTTATTGTAAAAAGTCCACTGGTCTTTTCTCTTTTTTGGGAGTCATAGAGTGCCTGCAATTTGCACTGGATTGATTTGATATTGACAAATGCTGAATTATGAAACCCTATAGGTAAAAAGAGGTTCAAATCAATGTCATTTAGTAGTTGCTACAAGTGCCAGTATGAAGAGTCTCATTTTGGCAATCATACAGTAAAATAATCAATATTTAATACTTTTACTAAAAAAGTATGGGCAGGTTATATCTTTCACCTACTTTATTCATTCAAGTAATTCCCATATTTATTTTTGATAAGAGAGAGAGAGAAAAAAAATCTATTTCATTTCAAACACCCCTTTGAAAAAAAATAATTGCAGAAGAATATTATGGCAGCATTTCTAACATTTTCTCCCCAAAAAGAAGAAATTGAGATATTAGCTACAGTACAGGGTTAATTAGTTTACATCAGAAGAAAAAAAGTCTCATTTTTAGTAGGAAGGTTATGATCATTAATCTCTGTAAATATGAAGAAGCTACATTACATATGCCTACACAGCACTTGTGAGAGGAAAAAAACCCCACCAAACTTTATATTGCAGTGATCTGGGTCATTAATTTTTGAGAGCAACCATCTCCCTCTATTAAACCCCAAACTATCCCCTTTTCTCCCTGTCCCTTCAGTTCATCCAACACGCGATGTCCTTCATGTAAATCTTTATAGATTTATTGACAGAAATGCTTTGGACTCCTGGTGAACTCTGTTATTTGCAGTGGGAGACCCTTTATTACCTTGCAGGTGCTTGAGGGCAGCTCCATTGTTTGGTGTGAAAGGAGAGCAAATGGAAGGTGTGGTGTTCATTAAAATGGATCACACAGCCCAGAACCCACCTCTCCCTCAGTCATGTGGATACTGATGTTTTCCATTTCTGCTACACTGAGCTTATCACAAGAGAGTGCACCAGCAGCTGCATCTATGATATTCAGATTCCTTACCAGAGCTGATGGAATGTCCCCTTAATTGTGTTTGCTTTTAAGTGACAAGAATAAAATGTTTTGTCTGCACTCACTGCTTCTAACCACTGAAAGCTCATGTTCACAAAGAAAAATTAATTTCTTCTCTTTTCTTGCCCCAAAAAGATATATTAGCTGTCTCTCCTTTACAATAAATTTAATTGAATTTAATAGAAATTTAATGTTAAGTTTTATTTACTTTTCCTACTAAAACACAAAACCCTAGGTTATCAATTCTTTACTGTTTTGAAATGAAATTTTAAAAGCTTTTCTTTTTTGTTTCAAAAAACAACTCCAAGTAGGGATTTTGGATGAAGATTTAGTAATTTACTACCTTATTGCAAAGCATTAAATTTGTTTTAGTTCTTGCCTGCATAAGTGTTAAGAACTATCTCAGATTCTAATTTTGAAAAAGAAGTCCCAATGTCTCCAACGCTGAGGTTAATGCCCAGCTTAGCTCACAAATCAGCCAGCTAAGAGAGTAACAACCCCAACCAAGCAAAAACATTGGATGGCTACAAACAAGGCTCAGCTCCAGAAATAAAGGAAAAACTCTGAGAGACTGAAAGCTGGGAATTTCCACAGAAGAGAGGCAGGTTTCCAGAATTCTGCAGAATTCCAATGGCAGCCTGACCATTCAGCCAAGTGAGAAATCCTTGATACAGTGCTGAGAGCCCAAGGTAAACACAGCTCTAAACTCTGGGCAATGAGGCAAGCGTCTGGAATTTGGTGTCTGAATTGCCTGGTTGGCTGATTTACTTAATATTAATGCAAACCTAAAGGAAAGCTTGACATCAGGGCTTCAACAAAGGCTGCAAGGTTTCTGATAGCTGGGCTGTCAACTACAGAGACAGGAGCTTCAGGAGAGGAGAACTTCAATGCAAACCCAGAGGAAGCCAACACCAAGTTCCATCCCTTGAGTTTCAGGGCTTATTTTAAAAAAACAAACCATAAAAACACAACAGTGTTTGAATCTGCTCATTTGTACAACGCAGAATAAATGTAATGGCAAACCCAAAGAGAGACGAGGAGCAGTGACTCCCTTGTTACTTCATCCCTTGGCCAGACAGACCCAAGGTCATCCTCTCTTGCACTATTTCCTGTGATCATTGAGACTGATAGTGGGGCTTGGGAAAATATTAAAATAGACTCTGAAATGTTAGGCCTTGTGCTTTTCCCGGATCATTGCACCTGCGTAAGCAACATGATAAATGATATAATTGTTAGATGTAATAATTGTTTAGTAATTAAATATAATTATTATATAACCATAAGAAGAATAGTGAGAAACTATGATGGAAATTTAGGGGGGCTATACTTAGCTGAATCTATGTATACAATAGAACAATATAAGTTTACTGTTATATAACTTTCATGTTAATTATTAGAGTATAAAAACATGTTCATCTTGGCTGTATGGTCGGAATCAGATTTGGGTTGTAATACCCCGATTCCCAGAGCTCTTAATAAAAGCACCGACACAATCATTCCTCGTGGTTATGTGTCATCGAACGCTAACAAGACTGAATTTAGCAAACAAGATTTGACTTTATACTTGCTGGGCTAGTCAGTTAAGAGTAGGAATGAGACCATGGCAGACAGAAGCAATAGAAAGGAAAAGCTTTTTTCTTCCAGTTTTGGTACAGCTGCTAGACCATCTTAAGCTCTGTCATGTAACTTCACTCACCCTCAAATTATATAAATCCAGACACACTTCAGTGTTTTTCCAGTGCTTTCAGCCACTTTCTGAAATGCTTTTTTGCTGCTGAGAGGCTTTTCATCTCTGAATAGAGCTGGTGAAGAAGTAGTGCAGGTGTCCAGCTAGATATGCATAATAAGCAAGTGAGTTAGAGGTAAAATTTGCACCCAGATTTGGCACAGGAACAAGCTCTACATGATTGATCCTGGTGGGAGTAGAGCTGCTACTTTCGCTTCAAATCATGGCCATATGAAGGGTGTTATTTTCAAATAGTTACATTCATCAGTTTGTCTTTAGTTCAGGTTTGAGGAATACTCTTGTAAATAGTCACAGATGGTACAAACTATCAGCTCCATTTATGCTCATGCTGGACACTTCAGAAATGGATACAAACCACTACAACAACAAACAAACAAACAAGCCAAAACCCACCAGCATCCCCAAAAATCCAACCCAACCAAAACAAACAAACCCAACACCCCCAGCCCACACCCCAGCCTTTGGTGTTCTTTAAGAAATTAGCCTAAAACTGACCCTGACTGTGAGAGACCAGCTGAGTCCCACCAAGGGAATAAAAGATGGAAATTTCACTCTGAGGAGGGATGCCAATAGCTGGCTGCTATAACCTTCTAATCAGTGCAAGGTCTGCTGGAAAGATTCAAGTCCTGTATCTGCCACTGTGTGAGAACAGAGCAGCCAGCAGCTCTTCAGCAGGAGGGTGACATGGACACCATGCCTGGCAGCTGAAAGCAAGGGCTGAGAGCACTTCTCCCCAAGAGAGAAGTTGGCATCTTGCTCCAGAGCAGGATGCTGCTGAGCTAAGCTGGCTAAGCTGCACCACCCCACCCAGCACAGCTCAAGAGGAGGAGGTCACAGCCCCAGCAATGATTTTGTCACAGCCCCAGCAACGATTTTTGGTGGTCACAGTTCTCTGTGGACTAACCAAGTCCCACCTTTTAAATCATGGCACTGAGAGCACCAGAGCTTCTCATATTCATATTAATGGCATATTTAGTGTTGCCACCAGCTCTTTCCTACTGAACAAGTGCCTCTAAACTCACCAGCCTTTTGCCATTTATCTGCCTGACTCTCAGTGAACAGCAAATTAAAAATTGCATCACTAAGGCACCAAGATACCAGAAACTCCCCCACGGGCACATTGTCACAAAACTGCTGAAAGCAGTGCCACGAATAGAGAAAAGTTTCAGACTCCTGTGTCTACCTAAGCAGGTCAGAAGGAAGCAAGCAAAGGAGGAGTCAGACCTCAGTCCCAAGCTGACCCCATTGCTATCTTGTTGACAAAGCAGAACAAATGGCTGCTGTTCAAAGCAGATTCCTGAGGGAATGGGTAAATTCCCAATTCTCATACCTGGCAGCTGCTATTTCACCAAAGGGTATATTGCCATCTAGCAAAGGTTAGAATCATTTTCAGAATACTCAGCTCTTGCTCATCTGCAAAAGACAGATTAATACTGAGCACATGCTATACATATTCAAAACAAGAATACTGCAACATGTCTGTTTGCATTCAGGAGGAAGGCTGGAGTACAAATTTTCCCACTCTTCTCCCTTAAAAACACATTTTCCAGAGTCCCCTTTGCTACAAGTCCATGTGATTCAGAGAAAAGAGCAATCCCTCTGTGCGTGGCCAGCTCTGTGCATGGCCTGGGTGTCACAGAGCATCCCAGCACCTGGCCACAAATCCAAATCTGGACCAAAATGGACATCCTTCAAAGTGGTGCCTTACAAAAGGGTCAGTGCCATCACTGGAAAGGGCCACAATATAAATTCAGAGGTGCAGGCATCGCCTCCTGTACTTGAACAGAGCAGAGCCACCAGCAGCAGACCATGAGCAAGCTGGTGGTGCATGACATTCACTGAGATACAACAAGGATTAAACTACACACTGCTACCAAAAAGTCTGGGACAGTTTTTTTAAATTACAAAATATGACTGTTCATCCAGGAAATCTTAAGTATTAACGTTTCCAAGTGTCAATTCAGATTTTATGTTCTGTCATAAATCTCAGCCATTTGTTCAGCTACATGGCCTCATGTACAGACTTTAAAACATACTCTGATGCAAGTGTCCAGCACACAGACTCCAGCTAGCCTGAAAGACAGGAGTTAACTAACAACTATAATGAGGTCAGGAAGGGTTTATAATTCTTACAGCTACTCCTCCTTTGATTGAAACTATTAATGGAATTATAAAAAATTAAAATTTCAGCATTCTGATCACCAGTTGCTGCAGTCATCCAAGTGACAGCTTAGTATTCATCTATCATCCTTCACAGGTTGCACAAAATTCAGAAGGTAACAGCAGATAGAGATCGAGAAAACTGAGAGGAAAGTGTTTTAACAGCTTCAAGCTATTTCCACACTGCCATGCTGTGTGAAGGCGGTGCTGATAAAAAGAATGCCATATCAGTCTTTCAGCTAATATGAAGTTATACAACTGAATTGAATATAAAAATGAAAGTCTTAGTATCTGTCAGTTAAGTATTAGCCTGAGTTAGTCTCAGAAGAAGATTAAAGTTTAATGGACTGTTTTGATCATGCAGATGTAATGTGAGTCCAATTCACACTTGCTTTGCTATAGGATTTTTTAACATTATTTTTTAAGCCTATCCTGGGGATTTGTTGTCCTCAAATGAATTGCTCATGGAGGAAACCATGTTCCAGGTCTCAACTGTAAGACTGAATGGGTCTTACAGAACCTAGGAACAATGTTACACATTTCTGAACACAGTTAATGGCACTTTAGAAGCTTGTTCACAGGCTGACAAAGAAATAATCAAGATTGAGCCTTTTTTCCAAATCAGAAGAAAGCAGGCTTTTTAAATCAATGGCAGCCAAGAAAGCGATGACTAATCCTCCTCAGTTCAGTTGTAATTATTTTATAGTACAAATATTTGATGTATGTAGAACACATAAAATGTAAAGAATTACATAACTGATGATTTCTGTGAGATCTCTCATCACAAACTGATAGAATATCAGCAAATAAATAGCAATGCTAGAAAATGAGGAGATAGCAGAGAATAAATGGTTTCTTTGCCTCAGTGTTGATCACAGAGCTATCCAGCACAGAAGCCTCATCAATGGATTTTCTCTACTGAACAAAAGCACATTTTGTTCCCATGGTACCTTTAGAGCCACTGGTGTATATACTGGTAACTGTGGTGCATCTGCTGATCAAACTGGCTGATTAGCCTTGGTTAACTTCATGTGAAAGAGTTGGCGAACACATTTAGAGAGGGAGCTCAGCCCCACACTGACCCCCAAGCATGCCAAGCTAAGGATGTATTCTGCTTCTTCATCTGGGCTTGCTCCTTTGTCACCCCATTTCAGCACTTCCATTACCTGCGTGAGTTGGCTGCTATCACTACATTCATGCTTTCAATTTACTCAACCTTCCAGTGAAACAAATGTCTGAGTGAGATAATGCTGCTCACTGCAGTGTATGGGAAAGTAGGTAGCCAGAAGATTAATTACAGACTTTTAAAATGGACTAGGAGAAGAAAGAACCAAATACAGGAATAAACGCTCAATGATCTGGTGAAGAAAACACTGTTACAGAACCTCTGTGTATTCCATATTCATCAGTTCTCTGGGAAATGGAACAAACATCAAGATGCCAAAGGCAGATAAACATAAGTCCTTCTTAAACAGTAATAAGCATATAAACCCTCAAGAGGAACACAGGAAAATGAACAGTGAAAGCAACCACTTGGTGAAAACCCATGCTGACAAACTTGCATCACACACAGAAAAACAGCAAGTGTAGACTTAATTTGGATAATTTCTTAAAACTTGGAATCATTCTTAAAAGACCAACAACAAAAGCAAAATAAGACTGGCAAATACTTGTCACTTCTGCAAACTCCACTGGCTGGAGAGAGCAGTATTTCTGCAGGATTGTACAGCAGATTTTGTGACAAACAAAACAGATTGTTGTACCCGTGGGGGCTTTGAGATACAACACTGCTGCCTGTGCCCCCTGACACCCTATCAGGAACAGACTGATGCAAAGGCTGGCCCTGAACCCTGGGGTTTCTGAAAGTGTGCACTGATAGGTTTTTACAGAATCCGAACCCTGGAGGTGACAACAGAAATGGCTCAACCTACACCCAGCCAGAGGGATTTTGGCAATACATGTTCCCTGCAGAACATGCCAATCTTAATATCACTTGAAACTATTCTACCAGTAAAATTATGGGGTTTTTTTAGCTGGAGTCCACAAAAGTTCATGGGAAAGTATCCTGAAAGAAAAAGACATTTCAAGATTAATAAGGCAGCTAAGCACCTTTAAAAGACTCATGAATATATTAATGAGAGATCCTGAAATGCAATAGCACTGTGTTTATTTCCATGAAACAGAGCATTAGAGCAAAGGGTGATACCCACAAAAGATCTTTTATAGGTGAGAAAGGCCTACTGTATAATTCATACACCACAGGCATCTTTTAGAGTAATTCCAAGTTTATGTACCTTTACAATGTCTTTACACATAAAAATTATATACAAGCCATCTTCACAGTTATAAACAAGGCATTTATGGCAAAACCAGCAAACTTTCTTGGAAGGATTATTCTATTTCAACATATTAAATATAGTGAGAAGATATCTAATTTGTTCTCTTTCTTTTCAAACACAACTTCTTTGGCTGAGGCCTAGATAAACAAATATATTTCTGAAGCAGGTAATTTTTAAAAGGGTCAAATATCAATGACACATTAAAAATTCATCAAATTTTTCAAGAGGAAGAAAAAACAGCTAAGTGGCTTGTTCATCATCAGTGCAGGGAAAAAAATTAAGTAAAGATGCAAGAAAAGAGAATAGCAAAAATTTCTCCTTCATTTAGTGATACGGTCTCCTGGTTTATGTGTTATTAACCTCAAATTTGGATGCACAGGGCAGATTCCAATGCAACAGAAATGTTAACCCCCTCCTTTCCAGAGCTCTGCTCTCCCCCACCAGCAGCTGCTGTTGGGCAGCAGCAGTGCCACAGTGCCAGGCTGCTGGGGCCACTGCAGTGCCACAGTGCCAGGCTGCTGGGGCCACCTGGGATCCCTGCTGGACCCTCTGCCCCTCCCAAACTCAATTATTGCAGCACAACGCTGGCAAAATACAGGAACACAATGGGGACCTCAGTGCACCATCAAAACTCAATGAAGAAATCAATCTCGTGCAAATACAACCTGATTAAATGGTAATGATTAATGATAATGAAGAACTTGCTTATTCATCCAAAAGCTCATGTGTTTGGGTTAAACTTTGTATATGACTAAGATCTCAAAAAAGACTTTGGGAAAAACTCAATTTTTAAGGCACTGCACAATAAGACACACATTATAAAGTAGTTCAGACATGGCAAACTTAATCAGAGAAAAAAACTGTTGTTATCCAATTCTGGTGTGCTGCTCTCACCAAGCTGTCTGAAATCACAATAGCTTATCAGTAAATGAGAAGAAAACATCACTGGTAATTTATTGACATTTGAGACAACATGTCTGTTCTTATTAACTGAAGCGTAAAAAATATCACTGACATCTTAATGCCATTAATTATTTCAACTAATGCTTAAAACAGGAGCTCTCTAACAACTCCTACACAGCTTTTTCTGAGGGTGCTGAAAAAATTCACTATAAACAATTCCAGCTCCAAGAAATGTGCTGCAACAATTCTGGACTCAGAAGGGACAGGTGACTTTCCTGACACCCAAGTGAGTTTCCCTTAGTACAGAGCAGTGCCCAACACAGCACTCTGACAACAACAGTGCTGCAAGTTCCACAGTTTGGTCTCTGAAATTCCAGTTCACAAGAGGGCAGTTCTACTACTGCAAATCTCCCCAGGCTGCTTCCAGGGCATCCACACTACCCAGAGCTGCTGAAGGCAAAATCCCACTCTGTTAAATGCAACCCTTTGTCTGCTGAAAATTATTTATTGAGTACTCCAGAGCCTTGTCTGCCACTAAGTATTACCAGAAGTAACAGAAAGGTTAAGGCCCTCACCAACGAAATATAAAGCATCATAAAATCCCAAAAGAAAGATTCTGAAGTGGCTACAAAAGTACCCACCACAGAACCCTGTCCCTTCTCAACTGCTTGAAGAAAATATTTCAACCCTAGTCACAGAGAAATGAAAAATATATCTAGCATTGAGCCAAAGCAAATTACACATTGACATATAAATTTATTTGTAAGTAATATGGTTTTGCAAAAGACTAAATTGTTCAAAATTACCAAAATTAGTCACTTTAATGTTCTTAAATAAGATCAGTTTCATTCCCTTCTCCAGACTAATCTTTTTAAAAACATCATCTTGTCTTCTAGTGGCCCAGGAAAAAAAAAACAAAAAACAGAAGAGGAAGGAGACTGCTAACTGTTCCTACCCATCTGTATCAGATACTGATCTCAGATACAGTACTTAACCATCTTTAATATTATTACTGTACTGAAATCTCAGCAAACATGCCAGCCATGTCTAAGAGATCCTCCCAGGACTGCACACTGGATTTGGATTCATCTGTGTAATATTTCTTGCTGCCCTTTACCAGTGCCAAGAGAACACAAAGCACAATCTGTGTGACAAGAATGGAATGACTTGGCCTCTCCTCCTGCCCAGGATGTGCCAGAGATCAAAGTGGTCTTGGCTGGATCCTCCATTCAGACAGGAGTGTTGAATGTATCACTAACCTGTCACTCCTTGCTCATGCTTCAGGACGTGTCAGACTGTCATTTCATTAACTCTATCATTTGTTGTCATCTTATTGCAAAAGTTCCATACCTTCTTGGTGATTTCTCACGGGCAGCTCCTCACAGCACTGACTCCTCCTTCCTCACAGCACAGCCAACAAACTCCAGGTCCCTCCTCACCCAGCTAACCCACTCTTTTATAGCCCTCATCCTCACTGGACACAGCTGTGCCCTGTTAAGGGCAGGCCTGCTCCTAATCTTTGGCAATTACTACAGCTGCAGCTCCTCAGGGGTGAGATTGCCTTCTGCACTATCTTTATTTTCCTACATTCTATCCCCCCACAATCCTCTCCTGGGATTTTTTTTGTGTTCTGGGTTTTTCTGGGGGGAAAGTTTTTTTTTGTTTTCAAAGATTAATTATAGAAGCGTGGTGGAACTGCTTATACATATACACCAAAAAAAAATCTCACATGCTTGGTGTTTTAATTTGACCACCGTTCATACCCACAATATGAAAATTTCCAAGCAAAAGCCTGTTTATAATGCTGGAGTAAAAAAGAAGTTTAAATGAATAAAACAACATATGCCCAGATAAGTTAAGTTATGGAACAAGAAATCAAAGTCATAGATGATGGCACTGTTTTGACAAGCATACTTAAATAAAATTAAATTTTCTTATTCTTATAAAATGTATCAGGAATATTGTGATTAGCATAATGGAAATAAGCTCTGACAGAATCTGGGTAAAAAAAGATATGGTTTACATTTTAGGGGAAATTTAATTCCTCTATATTTTAGCATAGGGATTCTCTGGAAACATGCAAATTCAAATGAGGAAAATTTAACCAATAATAGTAATCCTGCTACTTTTATAATTCTTATTTTAACTGTATTCAGACATCTAGAGAAGAAGGTGGACACCACAGAACTGTAAAAAAAGGGCCAAAAACCAAATTATTTAATAAAAACTTTTTGCCTTGCAAATCTAAGAGACTTTTTTCCTTGGACAGACTCCAAATGCTGTTAATGTTGTGCATCACTGAGATGAATAGTGATGTAAAGGCAGTTGTGAATTTTATTACAAGAATGTACTGATGTATTGTCTAGGGGCAGCAATCAAGCACTGGCAAATATTTCCATGTCCTAATTCCTGGTAACAAAAATTCCAAGAGTTTGGAACTAGCACCTGGGTAGAATATAAAGTTTGATATCATGCACTTATTTGACCTGGAAATCAAGAGCATAGGACACAGTCCTGAGCCCTCAGATGCACAACTGCTCTCCCAATCAGAGTACAGTGAAGTTATTTCTGTGCACTTGAGTTTTACCTTGAAGAGAATCCTGCTGACATTAAAGTTCCTTTGCACAATTTCACATACTACTTTCAATTTCAAAACTCATTTTGCTGTCATTTCATCCATTACCCCAAAACTTTTGGGGGGCTTAAGTCCTTTTTGCACAGACCAACCAGCTGGAAAAAGGATTTCTTATCTAGCCACAGCCACACAAGGCCTGCCATGCCAGATGGCTTTTATAGGGCACAGATATTCCTCATGCTTCTGCAATAACATTTCTCTTTTCTGACATCCACCTCCTCCTTCACTATTATTACAATATCACTAGGCAGGGAACCAGAGAAGGGAAATAAGGACTACTGTCCTCTTTAAATTCACTGCATGTTACTCAGTAAATGAAGCATAAATACACCCTTCACACATGAACTTTTGAGGATTCCTCATGCACATTCCAATGCCATCTGTAAGAACCTGGCTGGTGCTGGGCAGGAGTCAGGAGAGAGTCTGGGACACAAAGCAGAGCTGAGCAGGGCTGCTGTGAGGCTGGAGCAGGACAGCTTCTGTGGGGCAGCACACAATAACCAATATTTATTTTGTTTGCTTTGGATCATTAGCAGAGAAGTCAACATCTCCCACACACACCAGCTGTCGGGGCTATCCAGAGATGCTTCACTGAGCACACAACCACAGAGCTTGGAGATACAAATGAGCCAGCCCAAGCCTTTGCAGAATGAAATTGTTTCTTACACAGACCCTCCTTATGGCTTCTGCAGTCTAGTTTTAAAAGCCCCTGAGAATAACAAACTACCTGATATTCAGCTTACCTTTCCCTTTTTCTTAATTTCCTCTTGATACTCCTAATTATTTTACCATGTACCACACTAATTGGTGTTCACACATGGCCAACTCAGCTATAGCTGGTCAAATTTTTTGTGTCACACATCTAGCACAATTTCAGACTCCTTAAAATTCCAGTTGTGTTTGTTAAGCATTGCATATAAATAGGAAAATACAACTGCACTATTTTCAGTTTCCTGGATTTTTTTTCCCAAAGTTTGTTCTGAAGAAAAGGCTGGTTGTCAATTTGCATTTACCTATTTCCACCTCTTCCTCCCATGTCAATTAACTCAAACTACCACAGATGCTCTTAGACACTGTCACAAGTGAAAATCCCAAAGAGTGGAAAGAATTCTTCCACTCCCATCCCAAGCTCCCTCCAGGCTTCCAGGATGAATCTTTCAGCATTTTTATCTTTCCAGGATTAGATAATAACACTGGATTTGATCAAGAAAAGAGCAATTTCAAAATGCACTGAAACTCACATAAATATCTGCATTAACACCATGGTAAATGCAATCTAAAGCGAGCTATAGTAATTCTATGCTACTAACAACCCTCTCAATAAATATTGTTTCACAAATTTAAGATTGTGATCTTGTGTGACATATCTCCAATTGCCAGCAACTCATTCTACAAGACAGGAGGGCAGGTGATGTAACCAGTGTTAGAGGGCAATCTGTATGAAAAATAAAGCAAACTCATGCTCACACCAAGCCACAGCAAATTTCTTTCTCCGGACACGAACTTAGAGAATTCTTGTAAATCACACAAAGTTAGAGTTTAAGCAAAGACTGCACAGACCCATACAAACACCTTGCCCCTGCACTATCACGGCAGCTCCTCTCTTCCTCCCGAGGGACCAGCCAGAGCTCAGTGCTCTCCATTTCGGGTGCCAGAGCCCACCTGAGAGCTGCAGCCTGGGCTCAGCTCTGCTCACCCACCCAGGGCAGGGTCACACACAGCAATCTTGGCTGAAAGTCTCCAAGCACACTGATGAGAAAATGACTTTGCCTGAGGCAAGCAGGTGCTCTGTGGGTGTCCCCAGCCCCTCCATCTCTCCCCACATTTCCCTGGGTGTCTCCTCCATCAGCACAGCTGCACACAACAGGAGACCTGGGCACAAGTGTGAGGCTTACCAGAACAGAGGAGCAGGGCTGTGCTGACCTGCTGAGTTCTGTGTCTATTTTAGCACCAAGCAAGTTTGCAAGATAGGTCATGATCTAACTCAAGTTTCACAGGTTTCTACAGGCTAAAATCAGGCAGAGGAATTTCAGGGCAGGGAAAGGCGCCGTGGCCAAGGGAGAGCAGAAGGCACCAGAGGATAGATTTTCATCACCACAAGGGTGCTGGGTCTTTTGGGTAAGCAAAAATGTAAATAAAACTTTTTATGTTTCCCAAAAAAGGCTTTCATTTAACTAAAAATGAAGAAAAATATTATTACTGATCTCTATTACTGAGCTCTAAAAATCCAAGTGCGTTGCCAGTCCCCCACCAAGACCTCACTGGCAAAGTGTGGCCAGAGAAAGAAAAACATCAAAATCCAAATTTAAGGCACAATGCTTCAGGGGCTGTGAGTAAAACTAAATGAATAATTCCATTAATCCATCACCTTTAGCACACTCAGTCCCACAGAACTGCTTGGACAGCTCTGAACTGCTCAGGTGGTGGTCAAGTGGATCTGAACACACAGAAACCAATCCTTTCCTTTAATTGTTTCAAAATGCTTCAGAGATTATGTAATATCTAACAAACTACACCTAAAATTTAGCAACATGTATTTTTTAATAATATGGCACATTTTTGTTATGCATACAATATTTGTAGTTTATTATTGTAGTTAATTTTTTTCATTACAGATGGCAACTGATATTGTGTATTATTACAACATAGAAAATATTCACCTATTTATTTTTCCTTCATGCAAATGAGATTTCCAAACATTAAAGAAATTTGATATTTCTTTATAGATTTCTGATTATTAGTAGTATTCATTGCTATTTGACTGTAGGGAGAACAAAAAAGGAAGAAATAAATTCACCTTATTGTATTATATTGAAATTAAACTCAAGCTGTAAACCACAAATTATTTCAGTTCAGAGGAAAAAAGACAACAAACTCAGAGCTGAGAGGCAGGATCAAATTTTTAAGAATGTAAGAAAATAAGTGATAAACAAAAACATAGCAATAATAGAAATACTGGCCTGTGTGTTGTAAAATGAAGGGTGCCCTGATGAAGGCAGGAATGATGCATCTGACTCCATCTTCTCAGAAGGCTAATTTATTATTTTATTATACTATATTATATTAAAGGATACTATACTATACTAAAGAATACAAAAAAGATACTTACAGAATGCTAAAAAGATAATAATGAAAACTTGTGACTCTTTCCAGAGTCCTGACACAACTTGGCCCTGATTGGCCAAAGAGTGAAAACAACTCACACCAGAATCCAATCAGGCAATCAGCTTTGGGTAAACAATCTCCAAACTCATTCCAAAGGAGCAAAACACAGGAGAAGCAAATGAGATAAGAATTGTTTTCCTTTTCTCTGAGGCCTCTCAGCTTTCCAGGAGAAAAATCCTGGGCAAAGGAATTTTTTCAGAGAATGTGAATGTGCTCATTGACACAGGAAACACCTAAATCTGCACATGCACAGGCCATGACACAGTCCTGGGAAACTGGGGTGCCAGGGAAGGCAGAACTCTTCTTGGGAGGACAGCAGCCCATGGAACTGCCCAGTCATTCCATGGTCAAGGAGAAAGATTCAACCAGTGGCTCCAATTCCTGTCGTGTACAAGGACCCTGAGACTTAGAGAGGAAAGTGGTGCAAAGCAGATTTGCCTCCTGATCTGCTCCAAGCTTCCTGAATCCCCAAAGAGACAGACACCAGGACAATATATAAATGTGTGTATCTCATGCAGTTGGGTATTTTTAATATTTCTAGGGGGGTAGTACTGCCTGCAGCCACATATTCCTATATAATGCTGCATTTACCAAACATGCTGGGCTGTTGTTTATTAGAGGTGACCCCACAGTTCTGCTGGGGGCAGTTCTTGTGCTGTCCATGTTCCAGTTGACCCAGTGAAATTGCATTTTCATCTGAATCATCCACATTTAAAGTATTTTCCCCCCTCCACTTCCCTAGGATGTGTCTCCACACAAGAGCACTTCCAAGTGTAAAGTTTGTGTCGGATGTCCCTCAAGTTCAGAGCTGCCCTCAACGTCTAAATTCAAGACAACAAATATATCTTGACAAAATGCTTTAGTAGATCCAAATTCCATTTTTTTAAAGAGGTTTGTTAACCTTTGTGTTGATCCATTCCTATTTTCAAGGCCCAGCCCACCCATCTGTATTTATGTGCAGTTCAGACAGCTTTCAACACAGTGTTGGGTTTTTTCATATATATATATATATTAAAGAAAAAAAAAAGCAATTTTAGTTTTAAAATGCAGTCTGTCCTTTGTGCAGAACTGGCAACAGTGTGGATGTAAAGCTGAAACGATCAGACCACATAAACTTAATAATGTGGTGCAAAGCAAGAACATTTAATTGATTTAGAGTGCAGTTCAATATATAATCACAGTGCTATGAGTGGAGCTGTAAGGTAGCCCATTAGTTCTTGGTGGGCTTTCTCAAGAGCTTCATTCACAAGCCTATTAATTAGCTGGGGTCCTTCAGTGTCCACCATTCAGATTTAAATCACTTGCTTCCCATTAGTGTGTTCTGTGCACTGCAGGCCCATAAAATCAGACATTAATACTTCCATCAGCAGGGCTTCTGCAAGTCAGCTTTAATTACTACAGGTAAAACCTTCCTAATCCTTGCAAAAAGTGATTAAAATACAATGAAGTAGAAATTCAAGGATAGTGTTAAACACTGGAGTATGTTATGATCAAATGCCATAAAGTTTATTGCACTTAATAAAAAAAATCAAGATATTTTCTAAAATGTCAGAAAATGCCATGATTTTTTCAAGGAAATTCAGAGAGTAAATAGATAAATTTAAGATCTTCTCAGGTTCTTTAAATGCTGCATTTTTCATCATATCCTTTCTAGACTTTATATCAAGTTCTTGTGAAGAATAAGACAGATCATAGGGCTAAAATTGACAGCAAGATTTGCTGTGTCACATGCATAAAGTAATGATATAAAATTATATTTAATGACTTTTAATATTTAGTTATTCATCCAAAGTGAATACTTCCAGATAAAATGAATTATTGTATTATTTAATGTCATGTTCCTCACTTATATTTGAGCACAGCTTTGGATTCATCATGAACTAGGATGTAAAGCTGCTACTTAAATGGAAGAGGTTTTGGTATAACTTAACTAAAGACTGCATTTCAGTTGCAGTGAAAACAGCATTTTGTTGCTTCAGCACTGGGATAAAGTCAGAAAACCTTAGAGATGAAAGGGAGCAAAATGCTTATTGCAATACCTCTGAATCACAGAGTGTCTTGCATTAAAAGACACTGCTGGGTAGCATTCAGGAAATGCTAAGAATAGATAAATTGAAAGAGATAAAAATCCATATCCTGCAAGGAGGTTGAATACAGAATTCCACAGATGCCAACAGAAAACTATCAGGGTGTGCCAGGCCTGGGGCCAGAGGCAGAACTTTCAAAGATACTTTGAAGATGACACCAGATTTTGAGTATCCAAAATTAAAATACTTCACAGTGACTACCATGAAACATTTATCTCCATTTTGGAAACCAGGTAAAATAAAGCTCTGTAAATTAAAGTACAGAACTATCCTTTTGTCCCCCTTAAAGTCAATGAAAAGCAGATGAGAAAAGCCTGATGGTTTCATTCTTGCTACAGTGTTTTTAAGCACAACACCCAGCAGATGCAGTAAATACAAATGCCATTTTGGCAGCTGACAAACCTCCCTTAGACTCTGTTCTGGATCACAGCTTTGCCCACAGATGTATTTTGCTGTGTTCTTTCGCTTGCAATCACAGCTCTAAGAGCTTTGAAAAGCTCTGCAAGTGTTGGGAAGCAGAAAGTTACACCTCAGTGTCCTGCCAGGACTGAGACTGAAGGGCAGCTCCACCCTTCCACCTGTCACCATCCTACAGCAGGAGTTGCAGGAGCTCTGCCATTCCCCATTTCAGTGCCTGCCTTGCTCAGGAATGTTGGAGCTGTTGTACTGAACATGCATTTATTTACAATACATCAGCCACTGCCTCTCAGTATAATATCAGTCAGCTCCAGCAACATCCTCACAGGGAAATAGTTCTTGCAAACACTCCTGGATGGGGTTTGGAGGCTGTTCCTCTTTGCAGGAAAGAGCCAAGGCTACACATACCATCACTGCTCACAACAAGTAACATCTAGAACAGCAGATATTCTTTTTTAGGTGACAGCATGAGCTCTGTCTTTGGGCTTTGAAGTCAAAACCACAGAGCTTGAATTAATTCACATAATCATTTTGACACTGCTGAAATGTATAAGACACTGAGAAGTCATTTCACTTTTCCTGTTCTAGTGAAAGAATCCTGAAGCCTGGAGTAGTTTGTATATAATGTCACATGCTTTCCATCATCACCTTCCACCTTCAGCAAAATCATTTACTGTCTTTCACTCTAAAGGTTTATTAATTTGATCAAGGGCAAAGGATAGGTAGTATGTTCCACCAGTTAATAAAGTTTATAAAGCACTAGGGGATCTACTTGGATGAGAATCATCACAGAAATGCAAGACTTAATCAGACCAAAGCCCGCTGCTAATGCCAGAGAGATGTAAAACTCATTTAGAAATTAGAAGGGGTGGCTGAGCAAGCAGACAAAATTGAAAAGTTTTATTATGACACACAGGTGCAAAGACTTTTAACCTAAGTTAAAGTTAGGCTTTTAAGGCTTAAAAAAAATGCTGTGAAATGCACTTGAGGTGAATAGTTGAAAGGCTACTCAGACATAAAGGATCTGCTGATTGTAAGAATTTACAAATGGGGGGTAGGAGGTTCTGGCAGAGAAAAAATATATTTGAAAAAAAATTTGAACATTGAAGCTCTCTCAACATTACATTATCAACTCTGAACGACCATAGCAGTGACAGAACTAGAGGGCTTTGAAAGCACTGTGCAATGCAATGAGGATTCAAAGTGCAACCTGGAAGCAGTCTGGGCAGGCTCACAGAGGTGTGGCTGTGCTCAGAGCGGTTCTGGACACCCAGGCTCACTAACAGCACAACCATGTGTGTAACAGCATTCACTTGCCAACAAACCAGTGATATTCAAAGGAGCTAAAGAAGGAAAGCACTCACTGCTGCACCCCAAGATAACTGCCCTGGCTGGTGCTGTTGTGGGGCTTGTTTTGTAAATAAATGGGGTGGAGTAACAAGTGTTATTACAGTGCCATCTAGTGCAAACGAGGCCTTGGGATGAAGATGGCAGCTGGTGAAATATCCGCACCCAGAGCACCACCACTGCCTGCCCACAAAGGGAGGAAAGCCTCTCCACTGCTCTACAGCCATGGTAGCTCCTTCCTAGGAGTTAGGGAGCCTGGCTTAGTTAGAAAAACATCTCCAGTCTTGCCTTTGGGTGAATTGTCACTCTGAAATCAGTGTCACACATTTTAAGTGTCACAATATTAAGTACCTGGATTATGTGCTGGGTTACTTTTCCTCCATCGTAGTTACTTGCTTCTTCCTCTGACACACAAATGAGAAGAACTTTGTGCTAACAAACCAAAAGTGGCCTGAACATGAGCAAAATAGAGCTCTGATTTGCTGGAATGAGCAAAGGCTATGATCAGCTTAACAAGTAATAATAGTCTGTGAGATACTAGTTCAGACAGATCCAACTTTGTACCTGCAACTGCTCAAACAATGGAGGGAGCCCCTTTCTCTCATGATCCCTTAAATATTGACAAGGTGGTCAAGGCTCCAGCTGGCAGGCTGAGAAGAAAAGAGAAGCAGTGGTTAACTGTGCACATTTCTTCTGCTAAACTCTAAAGTGAACCTCTCAGTCTTAACCTAGGGAGGTTTTGCAGATTCTCTGAGGAGGACATAGAAATTCCAGCTGCTCACAAATCTGCAAAGAGAGCCTGGTTAGTTACTGTGGATGCTGGTGACCTTAGGTCATCTCAATCACATCCTCAGGGGAACTCTATGCAGAAGGAGCCACTGCAAGATGCTGCCTTTATTACAGAACTTTCTATTCCATCTTTTTTAAAGACAGATTTGGGTCCAAAATGAGAATGTCTGTTCATATCTTTGCTATGCAAGTGACAAATACTCATTAAATCTGCAGTAGTTTCCATGTGAGCCCTGGAGACAAAAAAAAAAAAAAAAAAAAAGTTCTAAGGCGCAGCTGCCATTCCAGCTTCAGAGCAGTTTTATTCACTTAGCTTCCTTCAAAATTATAGTCTTGTATAAATTTTGTAGGCAATACAGAAAAGCATAAAACTTCCTATAAAAATTATGAGAGAATTGCTTGGTGCCACATGAGCTGTCCCTGTTTCTTCCCAGGGAAGAGCACCCAAAATCCTTGAGTTGAGCAAGGACAGGGTGTGCAGTTCCACTGGGAGCAGGGGGAGCGCGGCTCCTTGCAGCCCTGCATGCACAGGTTTCACCCTGGCTGCACCCACTGCCCCTCACTGGCCATGTCCGACCTCTGCAGCCTGAGAGGTACAATCAGTCCTGCTTGTGTTATACCAAATGAGAAAATTCCTCTTGAAACCACAGAGCACAGAGGAGGAGCAGCACAGCTCCCTCCTCTCCTGCCTACACCCCAATAAGCACCCACACACACAAGTGCACTTCCAAAGAGAAGTCAGTGGTACCATTGCTGCCTTCCCAGCAGCCCCAAAACCCATTTTCTGTATTCCTTTATTTCCTTAAGTTCTTCATGCAGTGATTCACAAAAGTAATGTCTGGGCCCACCATGGCTTGGTCAGATGGTCTCAGTGCCCAAAAGCCAGAACAAAGGAAAAGCTGTGTTCATTTGGACCTCTCTGATCCTGAGCTGGCCGGAGACTTGTTTTATGCTGTGGTCAAACTGCACTTGTAGCTATCCTTCCTGCATGGAAGAAATCCAGCATTTTGTTCTTCACTAGCTCCTTCCACTTAGATATTCTGTATACAGAAGTCCCATATAAATCCCAACCCCTTTGTTTGGCCATTTATGGCTCCCTAGGGTCATATTACAATAGCTTTGATTAAAATACAAACCAAGTGAGTAATTGCAGGCTTTTTAATTTTACAGTGTCAGTTTGTCATTGTAATGGATATGTTGGAACATGAAAGTCTCTTAATGACTTAAAGGAAATGCATATTTAGAAGGACTTAAAACTGCCCATGACCAGTAACCTCACATACTCACACAAAAATAAGAGAGGGAGAACAACTTTTCTTGTCAACGATGCAAACCCCTAATAAAAATGACAAAATGTGTGTCCTCCTAATGGCAACTCTCAAAGTGCCCTGAGGCTTCATTGAATATCATTAAGCAGAAATTTTGTGAACTTATTTTGAACAGGGTCTTCCGACTCTATACATCCAAAATGCCAAAAAAATGGTTATTTTTACAGGAGAGTTGAATAGAAAATAAAAAGGAAAGCACTTAGTTAATACAGTTCATCCCCTCCAATCTGTAACATCTCAAATTAATAATCCTTCCATTTCAGGAATGTTTGTTTCCAGGAAGCAAGTTCTTGTTTTCTCTTCTCTGTGCTGTTCATCACTCAGAGTGAATTTCACAAAAGACACAGTGAAAGCACATTGTAGTCCAGGTGCTGGAACATCATTTTTATTGTGAAGACCTAACGAGTAAATCTAATCACACCTGGACTACCCCTCTGATAAGCAGCTAAACCCAAGTATCATTAAGGAAACTGATAAATTTTCCTGATGCACACACCAAACATGCAGGAAATCCATTCTGACAGCTGCTGTAAATGGCAAAATCCATGGCTGAGTATTTTTGTTATTTAAAGGGCAGCTGAGTAAAATAATTATTATGGATTTACATACATATAACAAAAATGGAGAGACCTGCTCCCATCCCATCCCTTTGAATCCACCAGTCCATAAAAATAACAATAGGTAACAGCAGATCCACAGTGTCACTGCTGCAGTCATGCCACAGAGTATTTATGCAGCATTGTCAGGACCACTATTATTCATCACAAAACATGGACCAGATTAAACTGAATTTTGTAACAGAACACCTCTTTTTCCTTCCACTTTATGTATGAAAATTACATGTATGTGTGTGCACGCAAATGCAAAAAATAATTCAAATTGTATCCCTTTAAGGGAAGGCAGTTCTGGGCATCAGAAAAGGAACAGAGCATAAAAATAAAAATAAAAGAACAATAATAATTTTAAAAAGACCAGAAACAAAATGTTTTTTCTGCATATTTCAGAGCTACCAAGGCAGGAGCAGAGGGTTTTTCATGGCTCATTGCTCCCCTCCCAGTGTCTCTTGGCACATACACATGACTCGTAAAGATTTCTGGGTTTGGTGGTCTCTGCTTTACATGGCAAAGCAATTTCTGCAGCTGAAAAAGCAGAAGATAACAGAACACTAAGCTGTTTAATGCAGCTGTGACTCTTGCTTAGACATCCTTGGCAATTTGTCAAGTTGCACTGTCAGAATGACTCAATTTTTTTCCTGATTTTAGCTTAAATCCTCAGACGTGCCAAGCACCTGAAATTGCAATGATTAGAAAGTGGGAAGTATTCAGTAACTTCTCTTGCAGCCCTGAGATCATAAGCTCCGTGCACACTCTGAGGATTTTAATAGCTTTTCCCTGGCATTTCTGCACTGACCTTTTAGGAAAGCAATCCCCATCTCTGAGAGAGGCAGCTCTGCTTGGACCTGGGCAGACACAGTGGCAGAGTGACACTGGGTTTGGAAAAGGGAAATACACATTTATCTGCTGAAAAGGGGAAATACACATTTATCTGCTGCACCTTCTTCCCCAGGGCTCTCCCACAGCCACTGAGCACACCCCCCAAGGGATCTCTTCTGCTGATTTCTACCCCATCCCAGCCCCATCCTTTGGGGCTCTTTAACAGCATCAACACCACTCCACAGACCCCCAGGTGTTCCTGGAATTATTATTTACTCAGGTGTTTATTCAGGAATTGTTATTTACTCCCAGGGAGGACCACACTGAGTAGGATCCAGCTCAGCAAAGCCTTGTTTAGCCCCTTGCAGTGGATGTGTGCCCATGATCCAAGGGTTTCTGTGCAGTAAGAGCTGGGAAAGGCCCAGGGCTGGACCCCCGGCTCCTGCCAGAGCATCTCACTCCCTGCTGCCTTACTCTGGGCAACTGGTCCTGACTGGGGTTCTGCCCACAGAAATGTCCCCATCCACCCCTCCTACACCAGTTACTGTGAGCAAAAACTGCTCAGTGCAGTGCCTGTCAAAATGAGCCTGTCACAAGCACTAATTTTATAGCACCTGCAAAAATATCTCAGTGCCCCAATCACGTTTATTTGGCAAACAACTTGTAGTATGTAAAGGAAATAAATATACTTTAATAAATTTATCTCCCATCACTTGAACAATTTTTTTTGCTAAAAATCAGCTCTTTTCCCAAAAGCAGGTTGTGTTTGATAAGTGCAAAATTGAGTCTGCTTCCCTTTTTTAGCAGAGGGATGTGTATTAAGAAATAAAAATGCAAACAATTGTTCCTCCTGCTTGCTATTCATTGCTCAAATACTGAAAGTCTCTTTATGAATAACATGAATTGATGTTCTTGTCAGTAGCAACAATATTTACAGAACAATGTTGCATTTAGTGTTACATTAAAGATGAAATTGAAAGTAAAGATGTGATTCTACTGAAAGAGACATGGAAACATGCAGACTATCTCACCCTTGCAAAGACTGCTCACCTTCTTTCAAGATGTTTTCCTTAGTATTCATAAACCTTTTGTATTTGATGTTGACTATTTAAATCTGTTATTACCCGTCAAAGTGGGTCTCCCTAAACATTTGTGGTATCAGAAGGAAAAAACAGCAAGTTATTACAAAGCACAACAAAAACCTGGGATGTTTCATAAGCTGTACAAAGTTCCACCATACAGTTGAGGATGTTCCTTGTGACAAACACAAAGAAAATGTTCTGAAATGGAAATACAGAACTACTTTCAGTGCACCCCCTGAGCTCCTGCAGGCCCCCAGCACAGCAGCTTTGTGCCCAAACTGACACAGAGCTGATCACAGAGCAAACTGCAAAGGTCCCACCAAGATCCACCAAGCACAAGAGGAAATTTCATCAGAATAAATTCATCTCCACGATTTTCAAGGTGGGAACACGATGGTGTCAATATCTTCCAAATATTCTGGTAAAAAAGTAATTCCTCAACTCACATAAGGAGAAGAGCAATGCATTGGGCACATAGTGGATAGAAAATGATCACGTTTTATTATTCACTTGGAGATCAATATATACACCCCCACAGCCATTGAAAGCTCAATCACAACTCACAACTCATAAAATCCAAATTAAATTTCTTCTTTTTTCCATACACAGAAGCATAATGCACCAAAATATACCTCAAAAAGTACACCACAAGAGATGATCCAGATTGGTTTTAGATGCTCTTTGACCAAGGCAACAAGGGAAAGAGAATTCCAGAGCCAGACACCTCAGAGCAGTGTATTTTATCAGCAGTGCTCTCTCCTCTCTCAAGGAGAGTCCAACCCTCCTCCCAAAGGAAGAAGGAAAACAGTTCAGGATATTGTGGAGCAACCTTGCATAAACTCACCAAAGAGAGAAAGAAGTGCAAAATAGACCCTTTAATACAAGTATTCTGAAATCATGGACTAGCTGACATAGGCCACTTAACAGAAAAACCTGACAACAAACCCAAACAAACAAAACAAACCCCATAACAACAACAGCAAAAACCCCAAACCAAAAGAAAGAACAAAACAGGACATCTGGAGAAAGAGGGAAGGTGTAGGTAATATTTTACCACACATTTCCTCCAGAAAAAGGGAAAAACTATTACAAAAGACTGCGGCAAATTTTAAAAATAAATAAATAAAATCCTAATGATGCTGAGTATATGCAGAAGGGACTGTGCATGAATGAGAGTTGATGCTTTAAACAGGTTTTTCTGTTAGAGGTTCATTCAAAGCAGACAGTTTTGGAGATAAAAAGAAGGAGAACTCCATAGAGGAAAATACTTCTCTCTCACAGGAGTGAAAATGAAAACAGCATTAATCATATGCCTCTAGAGACATTGATATTAAGCATTATTAGTGACAAAAGGAAAAAACCCCAATAATTCAAATGTATTTCAACAATTATATATATCCATTAAGAATCTTATCTCTCAAATTTTACATCTCTCCTTTCTTTCCTCAATGAAATCAGAAAACAGTTCTTGAGGAAGAATGGAAGGCTAAAAATGCAAATCAAATGGAATTGCAGCAGGTAGGTAAAAATCAAGCCATGCTTGGAGCCAAGACAACTTTTTGAATGGATTTACATTATTGAGTAACTGAAGCACTGTGCCATGATTTTGGACAGATCTGCTGAGGAGTGCATTCCCAAAGCCAAGCAGAAGATGCATAGTTACCCAGAAAATAACAAGTGATCCTAATTTGTCCACAGTAATGAAGGTGTCATCCTACAAAATGCAAACATTTCTAATTTTTGGTGCAAAGACACTTTTTTTTTTTTAATCATGCTTCTAAACTTCATGCTTTTCTGCTGAGTTTACACAACTGGCATCAGCAGACTCACACAGCTCATGGCAATATTTGTAGACCAGGCCTAAGAACTGTTTGGTAAACCAGGCTGCTGCCTAAGAACTCTCCTCCCTGTTTGAGGCAAAGAAGGAAATTTTCTTCTAACTGCACAGTGAAACAAGGTACAGCCAATACTCAGATACCTACAGTCAGTGCAAGGAACAAGAGAGCAACAGGAGCAAAATCATTCCACTTTTATATAATAAATCTGAAATAGCCAAACTGCCCTTAACCAAAGGGAAAAAACTCCACCCAGAGCTGAAGGCTCCATCCCCCTTTGGATGAAATAGATGATACAAACATTGCAGTGGCAATGCCATTCTGTTCCTAGCAGCACTGGGGACAATGCTGGTGAGAGATTCCCGTTTCAGTTCCTCCAGGAAGGTTTTGTGTCTCCAAAGCAGTTGTGCTGATCCCTTCCAGCATCCCTGCTGCTATCACACCCACACAGCAGCTCTCACCCTGCACTGCCAGCGTGGCCCCTGCTCCCATCTCCCCCTCAATCCCAGCTCATCCCTTTCTCCAGATCCACAGGGACACCTGCACCTCTCTCCTTCACAGCCTGTTCTTCAGGTCCCCAGAAGCAAAGGGACACTTTGTTCATGGAAGCCTCAGTTTGTTCATGGGAACCCTTCCCTTCCAGAGCTGCTCCCTGGCCCCTGTTTTCCACTGAATTTCCCCAGCAGAACCAGCACAACAGCCTTGAAACTCTCCTCCAATTCCCAGTGCAGACACATGTCTCTGGAAAATAGGTTTTCCTGAGTAAATATTGCACATATGTTGTTCAAAAACCAGTTCTTGCTACAAAGAACACTAATTTAGGGATATGTTTCTGTTTTATCTGCTTTCTAAAACCCTGATTCCCCTCCTACCAGGCTGCTGACCAATATATTCTGTTTCTTTTCACTGAAACTCATGATCATGCTGTGTTTTCATGTGGAGATGAAAATTGGAAAATAGGTGTACAGGTTTATTCTGTCATCTTGACAATCTGATTTTGCCTTGTGATGTTTTAATCCACTTTCCATACTTTCAACACTAACAACTTCTGACAAACTTTTCCTCACCCTTGAAGATAACATCCTCATAAACGACCTTACACTTTGTCTGAGGCTTGGAACATGAATTTATTTCCTTTTATCACTTTGTACTAAAAAGGAAGAAAATGAACCATTATTAAAAAGGGCTTTCTTCCCCTCCCTTTTAATTCTCCTTAGGAATAAGTTTCTTTTCCTTTTATCTTTTCCTTCTGAACTACAGGTACAGTCCTATTCTATCACTTGCTGATGCCTTTAAGCACACTATTTCAGCTCAAATGCATTCCTCAAATCAATGAAAATGAATTAAATTAGTACCTGCAGGCAAAATAAATTAAATAAAATGTACAATAACACAAGTCTTAAATGTTCTTCTCTGTGCAAAAATAGTAATATTCAGTGATTGACATTCAAATAAACAATTTTGTGCCAATAAAATGAAATATCCATATTTTCATTTTTTTTCTTTTTAAAATTTAATATTTTTTCAGTGTTCCAATAGAAAAAGGTAACAATGTATTTTTCTACAGAGAAAAGTAAGGTAGAAGACCTTCATATATGTTTGAAAGAATTATACCACTGACAAAAATACTGGTTTTCTAGGAGCTAAAAGTGAATTTCTTTTCTCACCCACAGAAGAAAACAAAATCTGTGGAAAAAGCAATCCATGTTGTTTCCCACCCAAGGTTAAGCTATCAATGTGGTATTTTTAGGAGCAAGAATTGTACACACCCTGGTCTCTGCTTGGAGCAGGAAGAAGGATTTCAGCTTCTGATACAATTATCCTCAAGAAGCAAGGCTGAGCACACACCCAGATTTAAAATGAGATGGTGAATGTGCACTAACACTGTCACCTGTGATTTTCCTAGATGACATTAGGATTTGTGCCAGCTGTTATTGCTAAGTGTTCAGCACCATCTCCAACATCCTTCCTTACAGAATCTGAACTATGTGTTTTAAACCTTTTCCATCTAAAGCACAATCAAATAAAACCACCTTGATTCAAAAATAAGGTTCACTGCATTAGAAGTTCCTCAAAAAGAGAAATAAACTGTGGAAATGAGCCTTTTGAGCCTAGTACTATTTGCATAGCATTAACAATCTAATCTGTGGTAGCCATAAATCCAAGAGGGAGGAATTATTCCAGGAGGTAACAGGGCTGCATTAGTGCCATGACTGCATGGACTCCTAGGTCCAGATCAGGCAGGAGTCCCAAGGGATATTCACAGCTCACTCTCTCTTCTTCCAAATTATCTAAAGTAAAAAGGGTTTAAGCATCTGCTAGAATTATTTTTTTCCTTTGAAAAATAAGGAATTTCAGAATACAGACAAAAATAAGTACAAGAAAGCTTTCAGACTTGCTTTCCTGAGCTCCTTTCTGCCTAAAGCCTTGTTCAGCCCCAGCCACTAAGCACCTCATGACTTTTCCTGTATTAACAAGGAACATTCCAGATGAGACACAAAGTAATTTACCCAAGCTGCCCTCGAGCCCACAGATTTCCCAAACTCCATCCTAACTCCATGACCCACAGCCCATCCCTGGCTTTGCAATAGCTGAGAACCCAGAGCACACCTCAAAAGCTCGTTTGGAGTTTGATTTCAGCCCAGCTAGTGCTGCCTCCAAGAGAACTCATCTTGTGAGAGTGTGGGGAGCCCTGGGGCTGCCAGGCTGAGCTGCTGCCACCCCCAGAGCCCCTGGGCAGCCCAGGCAGGGCTGGCAGCTCCCCGTGCCCAGAATCCATCCCAAATCCTGCCCAAAGGGACACCTGCTCACAGGCAACCCCAGATGAAACCTCAGCCCTGCAAGGCCTTCCTTTGGAATTGGAAAAGGATGCGTTTTGTGGGCAGCTATTTTTAAATTTTTTCTTTCAAATACCCATGAAAGCATCTACTAATTTCAGATGATGTCACGCATAGAAAGTGAGTGAGCACTTTTTTTTTGCCTAAGATTTGAAACAGACTAAAAAGAATAATTATTTCCTCTTATTTTTTAATGAGAATTGCCAGCCCCTCAGCAGGTGGAAGGACATTGCCTGCAGGAGCTTTTTTGTTGGCTAAAAACTTGGTTCATATAATCAGCATGGTAATTAGCAAGCTCTTTGCTATTAAAAGGAACTCATTACTGCTATATTTTGCTGATTGATCCATACTCATGAAGTAATTTAAAAATGTAAAAAGCATTTTGTGAGCCACTTAAAATCTTCAATATGAATATTGAGACAATGTAACTGACAGTTGTCTTTGACTAAACTTCAATCTGTAATTCTTTAGCCATTCAAGCAAATCCACGGGGAACTGGAATATGAAAATAATTCCCTAAAGTCATATATTGTTCTGTGCTACTTGTCAGGATTCCCTTGCAAGGGATGGGGTTTTTGTATCAAGTACATGCTCACCTCAGTTTCTGTGACATTTTTGGAGGTGATCTTGCAATCAAAGAGGGGCCAAGTTCCCACAGAGCTGGTTGGAGTCACTGGATTGCCCTGGCTGACTCTGCCCCTGCTGCCCTTTGTCCCCAGGGCTCATGGGCTGGCCCTGCCCATGCAGCCACAGGAGGACTCTGAGCAGCCATTTGAAGGGGAAATCACCTCTACTCAAAATTCATGATTAGCATGGATCTCAAACTCTGGTAAGATGAGTTACTTTCAACTCTGGACCCTCTGCCAGGTTTTCTCATGCTTCAAAAAGAACTGATAAATTATCCAACAATTTCTAATATTGAGATGCCAAGAGGAGGGAGAAGAATGAGGGAAAGATGACAAGAGGGTGGACACACGTCAAATGTTCAAAGAATTTCCCTTATTCAGGGAAATCTCAAGTGAAATTCTGCCTCCAATTAAGTCACCACACAGCTCATTGAACTCAACAGTGCCAGGATTTCATCCTTGACCTCCTGCCTTGAACTCCATCCTTCAGTGCTTCCAACAAACAGCCTGTTCCTTTCCTCCTGACCAGCTCAGGTGCCACTTCATTTCCAGGCTGGCTGTGGCTCTGAGGCTGACACTGTTCCTTTGGGCATAAAAAAAAAATCGCCATGGCAATGCAATCTGCTATTTATAGGCTGCACGACAGCCCCAAATTATTTTACAACCCGAAAGGACATCACTAGTAACTGAGACAGATACATTTTTGACAGGGATCATATGTAACTATGGCTGCCCCAATTCACTTGCTACTAAAGCAAAAAGCAGACTTCAGTGAGAGCTGCTAAAATCACGCAGTGTGGTCACCCAGCTCCTGCGATAGCAAGGGAATACAGATCCAGTTCAGTCCTGAGAGTCAAGATCTGTCTGCCCCTGTCCTGGAAGGGCACAGGACACCCACACCCTGTTTGTGTGCTGCTGTGTAAATCTGAGGGGCACTTGCTAAGGAAAAGTGCTTTCCACAGCCCAGCTGGGCAGTTTTCATTCCGTGCTCCCACAGGCAGATTTTCCTGCCAGCACCAGCACTGCCAATGTGCTGTTCAGAGCAATTCCTTTAAGATAATGAATTTCAATATTTAAAGATCTATTTCCCATCTCTATCCCTTCCCATTTCCATATTTTGAAGATGAAAGGATTATGCTATTTCAGCCTTTGCTCTTGTTTTTTTGGTGTATTAAGTATTTTTAGGCTCTTTCTACCCACAAAAATAAGTGCTTAAAACATTCATTTTGCTTTAAGAAATTTATTCTTGCTTTCAAGCTGCGGAAACAACTCTTACCAAGTATTATTTTTATCTTTCTTAGAGATGGATGATTTATTTTTAATTGCTTCTTTAGGTCAGGATGCTGCTTACCAGTGTGCCTACATTTACTGTGTTCATTAATTTAAGCTTTTTTAAAAAGTAATATGTCAAATCACTTTTTGCCTCCTGGAAAGGGAAGTCATGGTAGATAAGAGAGATCAATTATTAATCAGCATTAACCAAAAGTAAAAAAAAAAAACAACTAAGAAGCATCTTAGAGACCTGAGTGCTCTGTAGAATGAATTTATACCAGGTCATACTTTTCCAGCAGAAGTTCTCCTAGGAAATTAAAGCACAGGGAGATGGAAACCTAAATTCTCCTGTTGAGGTCTTCAGGTTTTATTTTAACACACAAAACAAAAATCCCACTTAAAATTTTT
This sequence comes from Emberiza elegans, assembly GCA_024865655.1. Classification (NCBI taxonomy): domain Eukaryota; kingdom Metazoa; phylum Chordata; class Aves; order Passeriformes; family Fringillidae; genus Emberiza; species Emberiza elegans. Next base: position 2,094,495 of record JALJVW010000129.1, read on the forward strand.
AAAAAGTAAGAAAGAAGGGAGAAAAAAGAGAAGTAAAAATAAAAGAGAAAGAACTATCCCCAAGGTTACAAAAAGATGAACATGAAAACAGAGACCACAGCCTGCTCTCCAAAATACTAAACTTCAGTTAATCCCAATTCAGCTCTCCATCCCCTCAGAGTTAATAAATTAATATATTCATAGAAGTACAGGATCCTAAATCCAGCAAATAAATTGATCACATACAGAATTGCAAGTAAATTCATCCTTTTTAATTTCCTGACCTTTAATTTAACAAATATGAAAAAACCCCACACATAAAATCTCTTGAAAAAAAATCTCTGCTTCTCAGTCCTGCATTTTATTACATGGAGCACAGGGGAGAGCCCATAAACATCCATAAAATGATTTATAACCTGTTCTGCTATGAAGCAGAATATTGAAAAAAAGCCAGTCCAGAACTGCCTTCAAAATGTGAATCAGTGATCCAGTATTCCCTATGTTTTATATAAAGTGCAAAAATAGCTTTGAACTCTAACATTATTTTTGTCTATTCATTCTCTGTTTGGGAAAGTAAATTTGGGTATGATAGTGTAACCACTACACTGTGCTGAAGCTTCTGCAAGAGAATAAATTCAGTATAGAGACAGTTCATCTGTTTCTACAAATAAATAAAAGTTATTGTAACAAATAAAAAATGCCTTGTGTCAGACACCCAAGAAAAGATTCCACAAACCACACAGAAACTTTTCTCAATAATCATCTTTCACTTTGAAGAACAGCATCAACCCTAGAAATGCAGCCACTTTTAATCCTGGGATATGCTGCTGAGCACAAACACGTTCTCATCACTTCCATTTCCCCAAGATCTGCTTCAGATCACATCCCTGAAATTCTAAGTAAGGGAATTTCTCCCCTGTCCATTATTTTCTGCCTTACTACTCTTTTAAAAATGAAGTAATGGGGGTTTGTTTCTTTGAACAAAGGACAAGGCTGTTATGGAATGAGGGTGATTTTACTGATTTTAACAGTGTAATCAGAATATACTGCTTTATTTTCTATTCAGTCACTTTGGTGCCATAAGCATTTTCCTATGAAACCTGGTTAGTATGTTCTACAGGATCCATGGTTTTATTCCAGTTTCTCAGCATCCCTTCTGTTCCACTCAGACTCATTTTCTGCCTGTTTTAACTGTTTATGCCATAACAGGCAAGTGCCTTCCTCAGAACATGTCACTCATGGGCCCTCATTGCTTTATGAACCAATGCTGACTTTGTGCCAGCAGTCTTGTTTTTTAAATAACTAATTTATTCATTACTCCAGGCTAAACTGGCTTTTATTATCAAATGAGTCTAAACTGACTTCCTCTTTTCTCACAGAGTTCTTATCTCCTGGATGTGACCTTGTGGACAGAAGTCAACCTGCAGCAGCACACTGAGTGTCAGAACTGTCCCCAGTGCGGCTGACAAATCCACTCTAGGTGACCACTGGGAGCTGTACCTTATTTTGGGATGCATTCCATGCACTGAGGTAAATTTTCCTGCACAGACAAACCCGAGGAAGGTTATTTCAGAGAAGCTTATGTTGTTGTGTTAAAGAACCAAACAGAATCACCCTGTTCATGCTTTTAAAAGCTTTTCTGCTTTATAGTGTCCCTAGAGTGAAATTCTGAAAATACAAAGCAGTATTTTAGAGGCCCAAGTTTTCTTTGCTGTGTCTGGCAAGAGATTAAGAGAGCTGAGACAGAACACAAGACAACTTCTGAGCTCTGCCGTATTATGTATTTTAAATTGAGATAACAAATAACTTATTGCTTGCCCAGCTACACTACCTTCATGGCATTCTTTTCAGGTTATTCTTGATAGTAAAGAAGGTTATTTTTGTAAAGATTTTGTATGTGCCCCACTTAAGCTAATGATGGCAAAGGAACAAATCTGCCTGGGATTAGTGGAACTGAGAGCTCTGAGCTTACACTGCTTCCATTCTGGGCTGCAAACTGCCTGCCAACGTTCACCTGGTCCTCTGGCACCTCTTTAGGCTCTTAATTTTAAGGACAGGCAGCAATATATTTCTTTCAAACATGACACAGAATTCGAGGACACTGGAAACTAGAACCTTTTATAATGTATTTTCTTCTGTCTTTTCAGACTTCAGTGAACAAGAGAAAATTTAAAATTCCTTCACTTCACAAAATGCATCTTCAACACACTGCCATGACACACTTTGCCACTGTTCAGCATTACTGCAATAACTAAAGTGAAAAAAAGAAAGAAAAATGAAGAGGCTGCAGCAGAATACACACACAAAAAAAAAAAAGAACTAGTGAATTGAAAAGGCAGTGCCAGGCCTCCTTATTCTAGCTAATATAATTATTGTTTAATGACAATAATTTATAGCTTAATAAGACACACAGAGTTACCACTGACAGCAGTGCAGGGTACAAAATTATAAACATGCATTCACATAAGCACTGCAAAAATCACCCTTTTGCACCTTTCTTCTCAGACAACCCCACATCAACATCATTAAACGAATTCACATACCTGGCTCAAGAAAAGTACAAACCCTCTGCAATTAGCTATTTCTGAATGAGCTTGGAAGCATAATCTGCATTTTTATTCACATTGACTTCCTTTGCTAAATACACAGGGATCTGTTTCAAGAACTGAAATCAGTGTATTTGCTCTCGACTGCATTGCTCAGTTCAGATTAGTTGTTTATTTCACTGAACAAGCATTCCACAGCAATTTGCAACAGCCCAGATTATCATCTGACATCCCTGAGATTGACCCACAGAGAGACATTCTCTGAACTGGTTGGAAAGTAGAAGTTGGCCAAAATGAAAAAAACATGTACATATTCAATGACTCAGGAAGAACTTTCTACTTACATGGGCAGGGGCTTTGTATGATAAAATTACTATTTTCTGAATCTGCTGAAAACCTCATATTGAAAATCCCAGTACCCCCCCTACCTATTTAACACACACAGTGCACCATTATGCTTTGATCACCCACCACACATCTACACATTCTTCTCCTATCACTTCTGATGAAAAATCTGTAATTTGTGGTAGAAGCATTTCGTGTGAATCTTTAAAACATTCTTGTATTTCATAATACTCAGTTTCATCCTAACTTTAAAAAAAGTTTTCTAATTCTTTCCATATTTTATTATGATTTTTCACTCAGTAAAGAATTCTTTGTAAGTCTGCCTCAGCAGATTTCATTAGTATATGTCTACTTCTTGCACCAAGGGTCACTAAAAGTATGAAAATATGAAATATGACCAATCTAAAAACTTGGAGTAACTCCACTGGGAGCCATTAGGAGCAGCCTCAGTAGCATAATTATTCTCATAACTAAGCACAAAAAGAGAGGAAAAAGCTTTTATTTATTCTTTCTATATAAAGGAGAGAAAATTAAGGTACCACACACACATAAAAAAAAGCAGATGATAAAAAGAAAATCTTTTGCATTATAGGCAAGTTTCCACAAGCTACAGTTGAAGCAGGTGCTTAAAACTAGCCCTAAGATGATTTAGGTGATGGTGATAGAGGGCAGTTAGCTCAGTGCAGGCCCAGGTCACCCTTATCAGCAGATAAAGGTAATATCTATTGTACCCAGAGCTCAAGCTGCAGTGGGAGAGCAGGCCCAGCTCTTGGTTGTCAGCAGGGTGGTTTTGAGGTGCTGCTGTCCCCTGCAGCAATGCAGCTCAGTGATGCAGGAATGCACACTGCAACACAGCACAGGTTCCTGGAGAACCAGCTCCATGCCACTGCAGCATCCAGCTGGGAAAAGGCTACAGGCAAAGCCTCTGCACAGCACTTGTGAGGGGAGGAAAGGGAGAAAGTTATGACATGGGGACACGTGGATTGCATTAGCTCTTAATGGCGTGGCTCTGGATTGCCAACAGCTCCAAGCATTACAAAAAAGCTCTTCCTTTGCCATTATCTGCTTTATGCTGGTTTAAAGACGGTTTGAAGCCAAGGTTCAGCAACGTTGCATCAGGGAAAGGCTTACAGGAAGGCATAACAATGGTCAAGATCTGTACTGTACACCATAAAATTGAGACAAAGCAATTTCCTTTGCCACTCCTTAAGTGTTGACCTCCTTATTCTGCCACTTCACTGAGGTTTCACAGTGGCTTATGAGAATGTTTTTGGGCCTGCATCAAGCAGTAAGCTTAGCTCAGGTGCTACTATTCCCCTCCCTGCTTCTGCTTTGTAGTCCTAGGAAGATGGTTATTCTGAAAAAACAATTTATGGCCCTCTGAAACGTCCTAAATATTCTATTTCTGTAAGCTTTGTGCTTAACTGTGCAACTGTGAGAGATCTGCTACCAATCTCTGAAGAGTGAGTTGTTACAGCATGTACAGCTAAAGCTTTAAACAACACCTGGGGTTTCACCAACCAAAGGCAGGGCAGAGACATTCAGCACACTGAGAAGTGGCACTAACTCCTCATCACTCCCTGTGCACAGCTCTGGGGAGAATTTCTTGTTCCCAGCCCCACAAACATTGCCAGCTGGGCAACAGACACAACATTAATTGCAAGAAATACATAAGCAAAGCAAAAGAAGGCAGGATTCTCCTTTGTTCAGCCTTTCAGATTTTAGTCAAAGATGGTCATGAAGCTGAGAAGTTTTGTTTCCATCTTCAGGTGCCATAAAAAACAAACAATATATAATAATGGAAGCCAGATAGGAGTCAAACACATGCCCTTCAAGAAATGTCAGGGATTTTTCATGAAATGTAAGAGAGAAAACAAGAGGGAGAAAATATTCTCCCTCAAACTGACATTTTGATCATGCTCCAGGCAACTTCATTTAGGCTTTAGCTGCTGCCTTGCTGAGCAGCCTTTGATGCTGCCCCAGGCAGTTCTCATCTAGCCTTTGGCTTCTGCTTGGTCAGACACCTTTTGGTGCCATTTCTGATTTATGTGAGCAGCTCCTATCAATTTCACTTATATATGACTCTTTTTATCCACCACACAATTATCTTAGATCTTAGGCTTGGTCTTTTTAACTTAATTTCCTTTAATGGGTTTTTTTCTTTCCTCTCTACGACTCAGAAAATCCCATTCTTTCTGCCCAATGGAATGCTTCACAAGCTTGAGATTTTTTTTTTTTGTGCAGAGTAAGAGAAGTATGCTTTCATTGTAGGTGTCCCTTATTTTAATATTTTATACACACCAAATATTGAGTGCATGTCTGTCAGAAACAGATATTCCATGCCCTTCTGCTGCAGGCAATTTATCTTGGCCTTATTGAGCAGGGCTGTAAGAGATCTAGAATAAGATGGCTGCTGAGGCTGTGAACACCTGCTGATCACCCCTGCATTAACAGAAAGAGTAGTAAAAAGTGACAGCACATCTCTTCTTCCCTCATGCTACCTGAACTTAGTTCTTCCTTGACTGAAAGAGACCTGAATTTAGATTAGACTGTAGCACTAAGGTGTCATTATTTCTACTAATTTGAGTGGCAGGAGAGAACTGTTTGACCAATCAAATATTCCTAGATTTTTCTTTCCTCATTTTTACTGTCCATTTTCATTCCTCACATTTCATACATATTCCTTCAGATCACACCCTGTGACTTTTTAAAGTGATAGATCAACTTCAAAGAACATTCAAAGAAAGTCTAACTATTAAAGGGTCTCCATAATATTAACCTTAAACAAACTGTATTGCATACACAAATCTATCTTCAAATTTATATGACAGCTTCCCCAGTGCCACACCACGAGACCAAAATCACTGTAAAAGACATTAATTCTGCAAAGGAACCACTGCAGACATTTGGAGCTGCTCTCAGAGTAGGGTGCACTTATCTAAGCGCTTGATGCACAATGACTGCTGTACTAACAATGCTCCACAGGTAAAGTTCGGTGGTCTGTTTGTTTTCTTGGTTTTTCATTTCTGAACAAGCTTATTCAGGGAGAAAAAAAATTATCAACAATTCAAATCCAAGAAGTAAATGTAAACCCTGAAGTATCAAGTTTAAGAGCACTGAGTTTTCAGGGCATAAAAATAATGCAAGATGGCAAAGAACTCGAAGATAACTTTCTGCTGAGATCAAATTGCCTGGGGTGAGCAACATTTTAGCAAAAAGCCATCCAAGTTCTGCAGTTTATCTCTAAGGAAAACAAACATGAGAATGACTTCTGCATGGAGAAAGGCACTGCATATACCCAAAAGCATTACAATACTTTTCATCTACTTCATAATGCTGCAGCCCTGACATCTTATAGCTTTTGTATTGATGCAAATGAACTTTTAACTTTAGTAGGACAGGAACATTAAGCAGCATAAATTTACATGAGGCTAATGCTTGTATGAATGCACAAAAACAATCCCAGAGATCTGTTTGGATGGTTTACACAATGACATGCTGGCATTTTACTTTCATTTTTGGCTGGAATGCTCAGTATTGATGCTCAGTAACACAAGCTGAACAACAGTTCTCAAAGAAACATCTACACACCAGAATTTGCTTAGTCCTTTTAAAATTAAAATTATTAGTTTTTTGAACTCTGATAACAGAATGTAGTTCCTTTTTGCTGCAATATTTTAATGATTTATTTGTGTTTTAACCACACTGGAATTTGAATTCAGATTTAAGTCTTTAAAAAATTTATAAGAGTTCTTTCCCAAATAATCATAAAAAGAATGTTAAGTTGAAAAGGACCATAAAGATCATCTTGTCCCATCTGCCATGGTCAGGGACACCTCCCACTAGACCAGGTGGCTCCAAGCTCCTTCCAACCTGGCCTTGGACATTTCAAGGCTTGAGACATCCACAGCCTCCCTGGACACCTGTTTTGGTGTCTCACACCACTCTCACAGTACGGAATTTCTCCCTGGTATCTAATCTAACTTCCCCTCTTTTAATTTATAACCATTTTCTCCTTGTCTTATAACTACTGCTCCATCACAGTACCTCATTTTGCCAAAAAGCTCCACAAGTAGCAAGCAGATTTTGACAAACATCCCTGAGATCAGCACCCCCCAGTCAGAATAATATATTGTTTGGGATGAGGCCATATCTGCCAAACAGCTGAGCTGGGTTAGCAAATTCAAAATTTGCATCATTGCCAAAACTCAGAATCCTTAAAAAAACTCCACCCAAAAAAACAACAAAAAAAAACCCCTCAAACCCCACACCTGTTAACAAACCCTTTTATAAATATTAGCCCAAGTCCTCACTTTCATGTGAACCACAAAATATCTCCTTTAGGTGTAGCAGCACCTGTTCAGTTGGGATCAGGTCTCTGGTGGGAGCTCTCACAGGGAGGAGCAGGAGGGCAGGACCAGCTCTTTTCACTCTCGTGGCTCAGGACTTGAGGAACGGCTGGGAGGGGAGGTTTGGCCTGGAGAGCAGGAGAAGGTGGGCAGCCCAGGGGGTGGCAGGGCTCTGGAACAGCTGCTCAGGGCACTGGCACAGCTCCCAGCCTGGCTGAGCCCAACCAGTGCTTGGAGAACCCCCCAGGCACACAGTGGGACTCTCGGGGTGTCCTGTGCAGGGCCAGGAGCTGGACTCGATGATCCTGATGGGTCTCTTCCAATTCAGCACATTCTGGTTCTGTGATCATAATTCTATAATCTGTTAGGAATTGAAAATATGTTTCTCTAGCTCTTTTCTTCCTAAATGATGATTATAAAACTTGTGCTGTTAAAAGGGCCTTCCCAGTTTTTTACCCTCAACCTGAATACTGCTTATTCCCACCCATATATTGAGTTTCTACCCCATAGTTTCTACAAATTACCTTTGCTCCAGAATATTATTATGGTGTCCTTTAATTAGTGCATCACCAGTGACTACAGGTACCAACAGAACAGTGAACTGAGTTGGGTAAATCATTATCTGCTGAGGCTTAGATGTCACAAACGTGCTGGGAAAGAAATAAATTATAGATCAATAGTACTGGGACTGGAATGATCCATCCCACCTAATTAGAACCACCATATTTCAGTACAGTTAACAGTTAAAAAGAAAATGAAAAAGTCAACCCCTTAAATAAATCTTAATAAGGCTAGTCCTTAAACTACCATTCTACAAAGATGGGGGAGGTTTTAATGCACAATCATAAAATAATTTAGTAGCAATATCATTAGGAAGATCTGAATTTCAAAAGAATAGTTCTTCATAGAGCCAGTATGAACCACTAAAGCTTCAAAGCCTTGCATGAATGGACTGGGCTGGGTAGCTGGGAGATTGTTGTGAGATTTCTAGAGGATGGTTCAGCCTAAATTTCTTCAAACATATCTCTGTGTCAAGTTTATCCTGCATTTTGGGGAATTTTCTGGAGCTGGAACTGGTTAAAAGGGTTGACTGGAGCAGGTATGCATCCACCAGTGTGTTCACCTGTACCAAACTAAATCTTACCACTGGAAGCTGTAAAAAGTCAAGCAGAAGACTGCTATTATAAAGTAAAATAAATTTAAGGCAAAAAAATCCAAAACTAAAATAAAACAACAAAAACCACAACAAATATTTATTTATTTGCTCTAGTCATTAGTGGAAGAGTGGCTCTCTCTTTTAGCCTGGAGTGATATATCTGTATGATGTATTAATGTAAAATAGTTACTGTCCCCTTGCAATTAACCCCCACCCCAGAACAGCCCCTAGAGGGGATTTGGTTGTTCTCAAACATGTTTTGCATTCTCAAACTGTACGTAAAAGCTATCCCTCAACCAACAAGCTAAAAAAAATTAGTTTTTTCCCAACTTGAAACTGGTCCAGGACTACCAAAGACAAAAAGAAGAAAAAAATAATTAAATTAGTAAGCTAAGAGAAAAAAAAAAGATACAAAAAAGGGCAAAAATCATGCAGTGCACAAGAAACAGAATAATAAAGACCATACATTATCTTAGAAGCGACACAGTTCTCTTTTAAGTATTATTACACAGCTCAAAATCACCTCCTGAGAATAGCAATGAAAAAACCACGTGAAGCCCTCCAAGGTGTTTTGGGTCACATCGCTGTGTTTAGAAGGAGGCGCAGGAGCCTGGCGTGTCCCGGAGCGCTCCACAAACCCCGAACTGTCCAACCCTGATTTAACCCCGCAGGGACCGCGGGACAGGCCTGCAGCACACAGCCTGCCCGTCCCAAGGGCCACAGAGCCCGAGGGAGAACTGCACCACGGAGAACGGGAAGCGAAAGGAAAAAATGTGGGGAAAAATTTTTAAAAATATAAAGGAACAAGGCGAGGCAGAGGAGCGGCAGCCCCGCAGCCCTTTGCCGCGCCCGCTCCCCTCAGGGCTCCGCGCCTGCGTCACCCCCGCGCGCCGCCGCCTGACGTCACCGCGGCGCCGTGACGCGTGGTTGAGCGCGCCGGCGGGGAAGGTCGCCGCGGGGACGCCGCCATGCTGTCCGTGGCCGTCCGTGCCGGGCCCTTCGCGCCCTTCGTGTCCGCCGTCGCTCACGCCGTGCCCGGCCCGCTCCGCCCGCTCGCCCCGGCCGCCGCGCACCGCGAACATAAGGTGCCGCTGGACCTGAAGCGGCCTCTGCTCTGCCGGGAGTCCCTGAGCGGCCGCGCCGCCCGCGGGGGGCTCGTCGCCAGCGCCAGCCTGAACGGTGCGGGCCGGGGGAGCGGCGGGACGGGCCGGGGGAACGGCAGCCGGGACTGCCACAGCCGCGGGCTCAGCGGGGGCACTGCCAGCGCTCCCCGGCACCGCCCGGCTCGCGGGGAGAGCCTGGTCCGGCCCGCGGGGGACGGCACAGCCGGGAAGGAGGGGAGAGCAGGCGGGCGGGCTGCGGGGGCTTGGCCGGTTGGGGTTTGTAAATGTTTGGTTCCGTTGTCACCGCTGTGGTTGTCACGCATTTACAGCTACGGGGCTTGCTCAAGGGCACCTGAATGGCAGCCTCCTTTAGTGACTCAGAGTGGGGCAGGCTGGAGAGACACCGTGTGTCTGTCGCCTCTGCCCGAGCAGGGGCAGCACGGGATTGTGTCCAGGCGGGTCGGGATGTCTCCGCTGAGGGAAACAGCTCAGTGATTTTTGTTTTGCCGCTGAGGAAATGCGGCTAAATTCTGCCATTGGGGAAGGTTTCTAACTGCAGGCACGAGAACAGAGGGGTGCAGCGATAACACACCGTGTGCTTCACCCGGGTCGAGAAAGCATCGGCCAGGGAGTGACACCGAGGTGTTCTATAGAACCCGACCTCTGGCCCGGGGCCGGGCCGTGCCTGCCGAGCGGGGCCGGGCTGGCCCTGCTGCTCGGGGCTGCAGCTCCTGCACAGCTGTGCCCAGCCCGGCAGCTGCCACTGATGGATGGTGCTGCTTCAGCTGCTGCAGAATGCACACGTTTAATTCTGGGAAGGATCGTGCTGCTTCAGCTGCTGCAGAGCACACAGGTTCAATTCGGGGAGGGCTGTGCCGTGCTGAAGATGCTCTGTAGCAATTAGAGCTGAGTACTTCACCTGACCCTCAGCTGTAAAAGATCTGTTCAGATGAAAATTGTGCAAATCTGGAACTGACATTTAGCTGTGCTCTACATTTCAATTAACATCAAACATGCTTTTCACTGAGTATAGTGAATTTTTTGGAAGTTAGTGATATTACATGTTACTAAATGCTTTAAGTCTTGATACTGAAATAACTTAGTTTGGAGCACTATCTCAGAATTTCAATTTTCAGTTAAATTTCATTGCAGTTAAACTCCTATAGCAATTACCTTCTCAATGCTGAGTTACTTGTAAACAAATGTAGGTATCATCCTCATTGTACTGCATATAAATCCCTGAAAGCTTAAATACTTTGAGACATCTGTTAACTTTGTGCCAACTGCTAGAAAATACAAAGACTAAATAATACTCTTCAAGTAACAGGTTGTACTTTGACAAGTAATGTGTTCTGTCCTTGCCATGTTCTTTTCTTTGGCTTATAGATTTTCAGTGGAGGAAGCAGATTTCTTTTGCTGGAGAAACTCATGGGAGGCCTTTTAGTTATCCTTCATATCCTGTTACTCGAGCACACAGGTTTGATGGGGTAATCCCACTTGAAATTGGATAGTTGTTATCTTTATCCCTAAATCTTTTAAAAAGTGAGTTTGGGGACTGAAGGTTTGAAATTATTTACTGTGGCTTTTAGCTAAGACAACAATTTAATATGAAAGAGGATGCCTGATATTTTTAATTTTAAAGATGTTTAACCACACAATACTACTACAGGCGTAGAAGTTGCTTCAGACAAAAAATAACACAAAAGTGTTACACTGCAGCTGTGCAAACCTTACTACATCAGATTTCCTTCTTAGCAGCTCTTTTCAAGGAAACATTTGAATGGAAAACAGGTCTGTCTTTCCTGAGCTAGTCATGGTGTCCTACTGGAGTTTCTTCTTGAAATTTACTGAAACAGTTCACTTTTTTCCCCAGAAGCCCAGAACTTCTCACAGATTTACTGCACCTTTATCAGGTTACTTTTTCAAAGAATAGGGAAACCAGTTTCACAGATCACCAAAAATTCCCTCTGAAATCCATTTCCATACAACATGAAATAAAAACACTTAATTAATGGAATCCTCCTGAGATTTTGGAATAACCTTTACCTGTTACTCGAGAAACACCCTTAAGAAGGTGCCATTCCAAATGCATGGCAGTGTTTTACCTGCAGTGGTGTCACGTGCTGTCCTTTCCCTGCAGCCCCTGCCGGCGTGCGCTGTGTCCACAACGATGTGGCGGTCCCTGACTTCTCTGCCTACCGCCGCCAGGACGTGCAGGATGCCAACGCCTCCTCCCAGGGCAGCAGCGACTCCAGGAAAGGCTTCTCCTACCTGATGACTGCAGCCACAGGTGTAGCAAGCGCCTACGTTGCCAAGAATGTCGTCACCCAGTTCATTTCCAGCCTGAGTGCCTCTGCTGATGTGCTGGCCTTGTCCAAGATTGAGATCAAGCTGTCTGACATTCCAGAAGGCAAGAACATGGCTTTCAAGTGGAGAGGGAAGCCCCTTTTTGTGCGTCACAGAACCCAGGCAGAGATTTGTCAGGAGGCTGAAGTGGATCTGTCCCAGCTGAGGGATCCGCAGCACGACCTAGACAGAGTGAAGAAGCCCGAGTGGGTGATCCTGGTGGGGGTGTGCACTCACCTGGGCTGCGTCCCCATCGCCAACTCCGGCGATTTCGGCGGCTACTACTGCCCCTGCCACGGCTCCCACTACGACGCCTCTGGCAGGATCAGGAAAGGCCCCGCTCCCCTAAACCTCGAGGTCCCAACTTACCAGTTCGTTGGGGATGACACGGTGGTGGTTGGCTGAGAGACGAGTGCCTGCTCACTTCCATGTTCCTGGCAATGTACACCAGAGGGGTTAACTGAGCATACTGTAAAACCAGAAATTAGCTAGATTCTCAGCCAGAACTATGCTTGAATACTGTGTTCAATTTCAATAAAAACTTGGAGTGAGCACTTGTTTCTGACTTAAAATAAAGTGTATTTCTTTGTGTACATGTTTCTAGTGTGTCCAGCCAAGGAGATGCTACAGCAGACCCAGAACACAGAGCTCTCCTGAAGGGCTGCTGATTAAAGGCATTGAGCTACAAATCCACAAAGAGATGTTTTAGCCAGCATTGGTCCTGCCAATTCAGCACAGAGCTGGTGTTTCATTGCATGCAGAACAGGAGGAGAAATGAGGTTTGCTGTTTCTAGAACGAAGCAAAAAATACACCAGTTATCCCATAGTTTGTGATTCCTTCCCATTCTTTACCAGTGGTCTGAAAGTATTTCTGTCCTGCACTGCACTGATGTACTCCCTTAGCTGAAGAATAGAAACTAAAATCCTCAGAAAATACAGAAAAGTCTGAGAGAATTTTCAAGATGCAAATAATAAAAGCTTATTCACAATAAACTAGTAAAAAAACCAGATTGCTAGAATTAAACAGTATTAACCAAATTACAGTGTGGTCTGACATACTGTTCTGTGGATGTAGTGAGGGAGAGTGACACCACTTTGACAGTAGGGGTGTCATTCATTTCAGGAATTGCCACAATCTATGCAAGTAGCAGTCAATAAAAACTGAAAACCATTGTATGCAGCCTGTTTGGTGAACAACTCACATCCTTTGTGCATGCAGATATTAATTCTAAAGTATATTTTTCTTTGTGCCAATGAAAGCAAAGACAAGATTGCTTTCTCCCTCTCTTCAAATGGATCCAGAGAGCACAAAGCTCCTGTAGCTGAAGCAAAGGGACAAGTAAAGAAAGGTTCAGGCAGGTGAAGTTAAAGGCCAGTCCTGCAGAAAGCCCCAGATTCTGACTTGGATCCCAAAAAGCCCACCCACAGGAGCCCTTGACTGCCAAGGAGCCAGGGGTGGGTGGGCGGTTACAGTGGACACTTGGAGCTGCAGTGCAACGTTCCACTAACTCCCAGTTAACTGACTCAGAGGCATCCTCAGAGTCTGGCAGGTTCTAGAGGGGGCCATGGCATGAGAAACAAGGGCAATAACTAAGAAATGTCAACCAGCAGCTCTGTTTTAACATTACCCAGCCTTGGGGGTTTGTGTTTTAAAGGGAGATTTTTTATTTTCCACAAATCTAGTGACTCATCTGAACAGCAGTAACAGAAGTCAGACCAAACTGATAAACTTTGGGTGAATATCATCAAGAGAAGTGTGGGTTTGGAGTCATTTCATCTCCAGCTCCAGCCCCAGCCCCAGCCCCAGCTAATACAGGGTCTTGAGGTGCTCCTCAGGCCAGGTTTGGTAGCAGTGGCACAGCCAGGAGCAGTTTGCTCATTCCCACACCCATTGCCATCATTTGTTGGTAGTGTTTGCAATGAGAGGAGGAAGGGGGACCCTGAGCACTTCAGCAAGGCTCACTGTGTTCAGGAAATTTGTGCAGGAATTGTAGAAGGACAGAAGTTGTGACATGTAACATGGTCCCCTAAGTAAACAGCTCTATTAATATTACATTTTCAAAATTAATGGTGCTTCAATTTGTTAATGCCTTCATTTATATTTTGTGCCTATTAAGATACATAATGCTGTAATCCTGTTTGTAAGCAGCTAGAATACTAGAAGGTGGTAAGTAATAGCCTCCATGGATTTATCAGGAACAAATCAAGTCAATGCAATCACATTTGTTGCTATAGTAGGATAACAGGCCTTGGGAACAGGGGGATATTAGCAGTAGTACCACAGTTTTAAATAAGATTTTCACACTATCTCACAAAACATTCTCATGTCTATTAAGGAGCCTGGTATAAATGAGAGTATTGTAGGGAACTGCTGTTCCCAAAGCAGTGCTGGTGGATGAACTACCAGCAATTCCCTGTTGGAGCAGCCAGCCCTGCTGTGAGGAACTCCGTGAGACCCTGTGTGTCCAGCACTGCCCACTGCTTGTTAATCAGCTGGCTGTAAAAGCTGGATGTGGTGGTGGTTGGATGTGTGTGGGTACAGCTGGGAACTTTGATGCAAAAAGATTAGAAATAAAAATAACCTGGACAAGTAACACCCTACAAAATCAGCATGTGTTGTGATAGAAACTAATAGCCAGGGAACAAGTCTGCAGAAAAGGATTTGGGATACCCATGAGAACAAGAATGGATGGTTTATAACATTGTCAATGCATCAAATGTTAAAATAACTTTGAAGATTAAAATCTGTGGGGATAAATTATAATGTTAAAATGAATGGAATTCTTGGTACAGGAATAGGGGAAGCTGAGGGACTGGACAAATTATTGGAGGAAATAAATTATTACGGAACATTCCTCTTTTCAGAAAGTTGCAAGAGAAAAAAATTGAGGAAAACATCTCTGAATGCCTGTGTTATGCTGAATTATTTTTTAAAAAGTATCAGTTTATAGCCTCAGTCAGAGGTAGGTCACTGAGCTATTTGGGCTTTTTTTCTGACTCGTTAGAGTTGTCTCCTTGTATTGTTTAACATGCTGCAGCACCAAGAGAAACAACACATTATAACTTGGTTTGCTCAAAGAGACACAGAACTGTTGGCATTTATTGTCCTAGCACTACTGGCAACCCCTTTGTGTCACAGCTGTGATAGATTTTCGTCATTAACTATTTAGCATTATAACATTTTAATAACCTCAAGACATAAATTATGACATTGCCTTGTTCTAGCAATGCATAATCAAAATGTAATGTACCACATTGTTTACTAAATGCACTTTCCCCCCTATGACATTAGAAATTTAAAATGAGCAAATCTGGAATTAAAGCAGAATTGGAATGCATATGTTTGTTGGTTTTACCCAACTTTTACAGGGGCTTGGAACATGAGACAGGAGGAGAGTGTCTTTTCTGCCTATAGAATCAGCAGGAGGAGAAAACTTCCACCTCTAACAACATAACAGAGTACTGATGGTTCATGTCTTTTGTCAGTCAGTCAAAGAATTGGCAGCTGTCCAATGACTTCATCTTCTCCCACACCAAGCAGAAGTTACACTCATAGAGGCAGAGATCAAGAGGTAAACAGTACAAATAAAAAAATAGTCTCGGTTCTGGACTTAGCATAGGCCTGTATTTGAGTTACCTTTAGTATAAATTGTACAGTAAAAATCACCTTTAGCAAAAATTCTACATTAAAAATCACCAACATGCAGGTTCTGTGCACAGCTTTCTGCAAGCATCTAATGGTGGTGTTGGACTGAGCTGGTTCACTCCCACCACATAACAGAAAGAGAACCCCAAATACCCCTCAGAGTCATCATACAATCTACAAGTAATTGCAATATAGAGAATGAGAATCAGCAAGGTTGGAAAAGACCTCTAAGATAATGCCAGACTCTAGCTCCATTCACAAAGAAAAAGTGCCAGCTTCTTGAAAAATTTTGCTGGTTTGCACAGCCCTAGGATGATAAAAGAGTTTCTGAGAAATGCATAGTTTCCTAGCAGGTCCAGGAAATTTTATATGTATGGGCATTTAATGGTTAAAAGGAGATAATATAAACTGCTTGAATATACATCATGAGAGGGTAGATTTGGCATGCACAGACATTTGCCTTCCTTGCCTACCTTTGTAGAAATTAAGGAAATATCAAGAAGCAGCTGAGAGGAAAGTTTTATTTCACAGGTTAACAGCAGCAGGGCTTCTGTCAGTCAGTGTGGGGACCAGGAGGAGGATGATTTTATAACCATACTTGTGCATAACTCACACAGAGCTGGTGACTGGCTACAGCACCATTTAGGCCACATTGCTATCTGAAAACAAACCAACCCAAAATTGGAGGTTTCCATCTGGCTGCAACAAGTGTGACAGAGCATTTCAGGTGTCAGCCTGAACTGTCCCCTGGAGGATGTCACCTCTACACAACAGGCTGTCAGTTGTGCCAGGCCACACCTGGACTTCCTCAGTATTTTCAGATCCAACTGAACTGCAATTTTGAATTAAGCAGTAAAATATCAGGAGCTGCAGTGGCTTTTCCAGCAGTTTGCCTGGGATTGTAGGTACTCCAAAGACCCCAAGTACACTGAGATATTGTGCAAGCCAGAATTTAACACACATAACAAGATGTGGCTGAGGTTTCCCACTAAAGTACCTAGAGTGGTATGAAAACTTCTGACCTAGCAAGAATTATTTCTCTATAACATCAATTTTAACTGTCTGATTAAAGGCTGCATATATAGGTCAATATGTTTTTCTTTTCACACTTGGATTTAAATGCTTTTCACACTTGGATATGCTTGGATTTAAGTGGCTTTACTTGGACTATAATGTTTCCACAAGCAAAAGCCACTATTTATTTTTGTTTTCAGTTCTTTTAATACTTCTGCTTCAGATTACAGTACAAAATAAAAAGATCTCTTTCCTAGCCACTGTACTTGATACAGACTAGGAAGATAAATAACTGCTTCAAAACATTTGTGTTTTTTCCAACTAAACAAAGCATTGCTATTTTCTCCCAAGGCATATCAGACATTGTGTATCTGATAGAAGAATTCTTTCATTATGGTAACAGAAAAGAAAAAACTTATGTGTATGTTTATATATGTTTATTGTACATGCAAGTAAGTATATGCCAGGCTGTTCAAAATTTATCATTCAATATTTACAAGGGTATTTTCTATATCATCTTTTGGAAGGCTGGAATTCATCCAATAATTTTTGGGCCTAATCACAGTGACACTCAGAAGACTTGTTGGTGATCATTTTTCTCTCCTTGCCTTGTGCCAATCATTTTTCAGAAACATTTGTTTTTGAGGACAGCTTTGTATTTTGACAGATAATGTGTCCTTACTTTGAATTCACAGCAGTAGATATGAGCCATTCTTACAAGCAGTCTATAAATCATCAACTTTTCCACCCTGAATTTCTTGCCATCTCTGGGCTGTTTCACTGAGGTCAGTAAAGGTTGGCATTTCCACCACTATTTGTCTTCCAAACTTTTTCTCCTCTCTGCCTTTTCCTTCATTTCATTTCCCAGGCAAACACACTTCTACTTATGCCAGCAGGCATCACATCCATCAGCTTCTCTGAGACAGGAGGGGCTCCACAGGCTCTGCACTGTGAGCAGTCACACTCTGAGCCCTTTTCATGTCAGCAGCACTCACAACCCCAGGGAAACACCCAGGGATGGAGCAGTTGGGTGGGTAAAGAAAAACCTGGAAGATCAGCAATAAAATCAGGGAGTCATGGTCTAGCTTGTGATTATGGATTAGGCAGCCCTGATGTCCACAGCCCATCAGCCTAGAAATAATTTTTTTCTTAATTAATCCAGCATTTTTTCTACAAAGGAAGCATAAATCTCTTCAAAGATAAGTCAGCACGAAATGAAGCGGCTGCAATCGAAGCACAGCACACAGGAGGAGGCAAAGCATCCTACAGGTGCAATGGTAGACTAAATATGCCCCATTTAAATACTAAACTGAACAGTGCTGTGAAGCTTCAATCTTTAGAGGCAAAATAAATGCCCCATGAACAGTAATGAATTACAATTTCCCAATTTCCAAAGCCCCACTGAGCACAGAATGGTCAGAGGCACAGTCTCTACCTTTGGGCAGAGAAGATTCAGCAACCTATGAAAAATCTCTTGGATCTGTGACTGCATTCTTCCCATCATGTTCATGATGTTAAAGTCATTTTCCCTTCCATTTACCTTCCAAAAAGCTCAGAGGCAGCAGAAATTGCCTCATTCTGTGATTTTTAGCTTTCATTCATCAGTAGTCTTATCAGCAGTATGTTTCTCCCAGGTGAGATATAATCTATTAACATTTTTGGCAGCTTCTTGTGTGTTGCTTTTTCACTGTTTCTACCCAAGTGGGCTTTAATGGAATGCTTTTTAGCTAAAATGTGTTTGTTTGGACAATACAAAACCAGTTTTCTTCACTTTCTTCTGTAATTAGCTTTATCAGTACCAGAGGAAAAAAAAAAGCCAAACACTGCACATATTTGGTCTCTATCTTATATTCTTTGGACTTAGTTGCAAATCAATTCTTGTTTCTGTGCATCTTTTGGAAATATCTACATTTATCTTTGCTTTCTATTTTAACATAAATTACAACAATTAAATAATACTGGAGTCCCTGATACAAGTTATCTTTAGCAACTCATTTAATTCTCATCTAAGGATCTCAAAGTGCTATTCCCATTATCTTCTAAGCTGCCTCCCAGTTGCACTGCAGTGTGTATTCTGAATGACACACTGCTTTGAAGTCTAAATGATACAAGAAAGTCTTGGCTTAGGGATGTTTTTGACAACTAATTGTAGTTTTTGATAAAACACTTCCAACTCTGTGAGAACATACAGCTCAGTGTTTTCATTATTCTTGTTTCATATTTTATTTAGAGCAGTATTAGCTCATCACTCACTCATCTCCAATCTCTGACTCCCCAGTAATGCCCTTCAGAGTAACCACAGAAACTTCATGTGCAGCACAATTTACTTCTGTTTGAGTTATGTACTAATCTTTGATATATCCAGCTCATTCCACCAGGCAGTTACACTTGTACTCATCCTTCAGATGGTTTCAAGTCAGATTTCCTTTCAGCTGTGGAAGTCAATTCAGGTATGACACAGCTTCTGTCAGGACACAGCTCTAAGTCTTGTCCTTTCCCCCATGGCCATTCTCAACCCCAGCAGAAGGACACTGGTGGCAAGGAATGGCAATCCTGGGAATACAATTCCTCGCAGAACAGCATGGGTAACTTTAAAACAGATTAAGGTTATGTAAGGGCACCTCTGTACAGGTTCTATAAACTCTGTAGATTCCTGACAGACTTGCACCAACACATTTGATTGGTGACTGACCTGAATTTAAATTCTTTTAAACTCCTGTTTCATGCAGTACAAATCAGAAGAGAACATTACAGCAAGACAAGTAATTGACAGAAATCTAAAGACATCTGTTAGAGGCAGACTGTACCTTCTGCCAGCACAGTATTTAACACCAGCTCCCTTCCCAGCTTGTAAATTGTAAATGGATGAGTCTTCCCTCACAGAGAAGGAGAGTAAGTGGGTGGGAAGATGCTGGGGAAGCATTTTAAAACTCTGACTGCACAGGAACCGAACACTGCTCAAAACACTGATCTTTTAAAGACATTTGAGGGAGCAGAGGAGAATGTTCTGGTATCAGGTGAAGGACGTTCAGTGGTAGCACTCAGCTACCTTAAGTCTTCCCAATGCACCATTTAGATCTCCCAAATCAACAATAAATAAAAGGAAGAAGGCATAAAAGAAGGGATAAAAAGCATGCAGAAAAAAATCACCAAACTACAAAAGCAAAGCAGAAGAAAGGAAATGTGGATTCCATATGCTATCATTGCTTCAGAATGGGGAAGGCATAAAAATATAAGTGCAACAGAAGTTTCATGGAGTAAAGGTCAATCTGTGGATTTTGAACTCAAAGCTTCCTGCTCAGTCTCTGGTTCAAGAGAAGCCCAGAGCAGAAGAGTGCTGGAAATTGGCACTGGAAATCCAGATGAAAGACAACTCTAGTCTTGCATGTTTCTTTTTCTCTTTCCAACAGTATTTGTTACTGGTTGATGCTGTAGACAGGATGGGCCAGTCATGACCCCACAGAGCTCTCTCAAGGAGCTCAGTGACACTGGAAATTGTCTTTCCCAGTGCCAATCATCTGCCTTTCATTTTGCAATACCTATGGTTAAGCATCAGACTGCTGCAGATTTATTGAGGACTCTTTGGGTGAAGTACCCTTTATACAGTGGGTGGCAGTTCCCAGTAATGCTGCTGTTATTATTGTTATTACTGTGGAAAAGCTTTCAGTGTAAAAAGGTTTATGGAGGCAAGGTTTATGCAGGCTGATTGCAAATGCACCTCCTACACTGAATATACTCCACTGAACAGAAGCCACAATAATTCCATGATAAGCTGCACCCAGAGGTTTGAAAAGCCACTGTAATGTCTCCCCAGAGCCAAGCCAGCTCCAGAGCAAACAGACATTCCATCTTCCAAATGAGACAGGAGAAGGCCAGTGAGAGCATCCCTCACGAGCAAAAACATTTAAAACTTACATATAGACTTTTAAAACTGGTATATATTTGAGGTTATTGGTACTTGGATATTCAGTAATGAATGCTGTGGTCAATAAATATCTTTGGGCAAGGTAAGAATGATCTTGGATGTACTCAACAGCTAAGGAGGAAGAGCAGCATAGGAACCTGTTTGAGTTTTCATCAGTTTATTTTTCCTGTGCTCTTTGACAAGAAGATTATTCTCTCATTTACTTAAAAACATTTGTTGCTAATGTTACACACCATTTCATTACAGAATTTACTAAGTTGGGTCAATGTTTTATAGATGTTGCTTGCAGAAATGATTAAATAAACTTTGGACCAATCCTGCAGTGCAGCACCAACCTCCAAATCAAGGGGGAACAAGACTTTATCAGGTAATTCAGATTTGTAGGCGCCCATCCTTTGTTTTGAACAAAAAAAACTATTTTTTTTAAACAATTCATTATTTAATCAAGCCTATTTACCTTAGAATGATTATCTACTTATTTCAATCTTGTTAATACAGTTGCAATTCTTCAAGCATTTACAGAAATAAATCAAAAACCAGGTAAGCTATCTGTTTTTTTGTAAATAATATATTAAATTTTCTTCAAACAAAGTAATTAATTCTGAACAGTAACACTTTGTAATAAAAAATTCCCAATAAAGCATTCTCTAATTATAATTCCAAAGCTTATACTATTTTTGAAACTTGTGTTGGCTTTTTGATAGATAATAAAAGCAAATTACTGTAGGTTTTCATAACAGTTGTCAAATAACACCATAATGCCCAACTGATGACTAATCACAATGTATTATTCTCCCTAAAAGTTAATTGACAATTGATTTTCTTAAATACTGAAAGAATTCATCATGATGAACACTGCTACAATAAAATTCCAAGGAATTTGAAAAGATTTATCTCTATTTGAGCATTTCTGCAAATATTAGACCTACTGAAGAGAATAAATAACAAAGGTGGGTTGGAAACACAACATCCTCCTCGTTCACAGAGAGAATATGAATTGCGAGGATGTAGCTAAGGGGATCAGTACCTTTTTGTAGGTACATTATGGTTTATGTGCACGGTTGGTGCATTTGCTCTCAAGCCCTGCCAACACACTCAGCTCTGGGATCATCACCACCTCAGTGCTTGCAAATATGTGACAGAGACTGGAAAAATATAAAGATATAAAAAAGAAGGTAGTAATAATATGGAACACAAGAAGGTGAACCCAACAGTAGCTTTGAGGGTGATTTCTAAAGGTGGTGAGCATGAGCAGGTAGATTTCAGGATGGAGAGGAGCCACCAAGGGAGGCCACAGTTCTGGCTAAGACCCCCCTCGAAAATTACAATAAATTTTTCCATACCATAGTAAATTCAAAAGAGGAAAGCCAGCAAATGTGATTATTATGTATCAGCTTGTCTAAGGATCTTTAGGCAGTAATTAAAATAAAAAGACATTTCCCTGCAGTTCTGCACTGTCATGGAGATGGGCAATTTATGTCCTTCACCAAACTTCAGTGGGGTTTTAATGGGAAACTTGAGGTTGTCACGGTGAGATCAGTCAGAAGGTACAAGTGGCACAGAGTGGAACAAAACAAAAGGTGAAAGGCTATTGCTGTATGAGCATGTGACAATTTGAATTTGTTATGCACTCTCAAGAGCGCTCTGCCCAGCCCAGAGGAACAGTGCCCAAGGGCAGGAGCATACCAGGCTGGCTTTTAGGCTGCTTAAGCTTCTTGCCTATGCTTTAATACCAGAGGTGCCAGGCACATTTGGACAGTGCCTCTTCTATCCAAAATATTCAGATTTCCCCTATTGTTTGAGTAAAAACCTTTTGGTTTACCCTTTTTACAGCATGCATTGCATTCCCAGATATTGCCACAACTTTTCTACAGTACAAGATTTTTTGCATTTATTTGATTAAAAGTTAAACTAAATGAGGAAGGATGTTTTTTATACAACCAATAAGAAAAAAAAGGCAAACAGTACTGAAATTCTTCCCTGTGAGGGCAATAGAACAGGCTGCCCCAGCCCTGGAAGTGTCCAAGGCCAGGTTGGATGGGGCTTGGAGCACCCTGGGATAGTGGAAGGTGTCCCTGCTCATGGAAGGGGTTGGAGCTGGACAATCCTTAAGGTCCCTTCCAACCCAAACCATTCTATCCCTGTGTGATTCTATGAGTGAAATGATCAGCTGAGTCATATAAACCGGAGCAGTTTTGAGAGGTTCAGTAAAACTATGAGACATTAGAAAGGAAAATCAGGCAACAATCTCTACCTAATTAATCCATTTGCTTTTCACATGGTTTTACCACATCCAAAGAACTAAACTACAGTTCTAAAATGTCATTTATTTTCCTTACATGCAGAAAGGATGGTATCAGTTTAAATGGAGCACAGAACTAACCAAGCTACTCAGGGCCTAGAAGCCACATTCTACATTGTGATGTGCAAACACATCATTCAATAAATTATGCACATGGAGCAAACCAAAGAAAGCCTTAGCCAAAACAACAGCAACAAAAACAACCCTCCCCAAACATAAACCATACTGGTAAAATAAAGTATTCCATTTTTGAATGAAACCATTTGCAGTGGGCAATGTTGAGATAATAGGTTGAAATGTAACAGAAAGCACACCACTGCCTGCTCAAAAGCTCGTCTGAAAGGAATGCTAAACTGTCAATAACACAAACAAATCATAATCCATTTATTGTCCAATATTCCATAACAAACTTAGAATGGCCAGATCCTCTGGGAAAAGATACAGAGTTTGGTATAACACACTAACTATAAACCCATAATCCTGTTTACTGTTTTCCATAAAACAAGAGTATGAAAACATTTGTTGACATGGAAAGCCACACACTCTGAGCTTTGTGTAAGTGGGCAACAACAGCCAGACTTCTGACTCCTCTCCCTGATCAGGAACTGCCTTCAGTATGAGAGTACTAAATAATCCATGCTAGTTAGCCCGTCTTTGCATGGGCTTTTGCATCTGCCACCTCAGCTGAGGCAAAACATCCCTGGTTTAAATCTCTTTTATGGCAAATACTGGGAAAGGCTTAAAAATAACACAAACCCAAAGCCCAGCACAATACAGGATTTCCTTATGGATGTCCCTGTCAGGAAACAGAAGTGAGAGGAGCAATTCCTTGGGTTCAGTTAAAAGGAAGCCAAACTCTGAAGACTATTCCCAGCCATGTAGAATAATATTACCTATTTAGTACCACTAGTCCTCATGTTTCAAATTAATTACCAAACTAAATTGGGAGAACAGTCTTTTCCATTAATTGGGAAAAAAATAAAAATCAGTAAACAGCTTGCTAGGTTGCTTTCCTGCAATCCCCTTACTGGAATCAATTTCCTGATCTTGCTGGAAGTTCAGTGTGATTATCCATGGACAAAACAGCTCCTGGATTTACATTAGGTGATGTGCCAGCTGTAATTCATGTGTTTGTGTCCGCACAGGTAGTGAAGTCAGTTCTTTAATGTAAACATTGCCCATGTTACTCTCGTGCTGAGGGGTGAGTGTGTGTGCAAATAGGAATCTCTGTTAGAGGAAATGGCTGCACATTTTCACAGGATGATTTGTGCCCTCTTGAAGAGAACCTGACCTGCTCCATCACATGAATCCCACACGTGAGGTCACACCGCTGCTTCCACACTGCTTTGTGCTTTCACTGTTCCCTCGAGGGTTTTTTCTGGCTATAATTAGAGTTAATCACATTTCAAAGTACCAAGATAATTATCTCCATGTCAAATTAGCTCTTTTCAAATTAAAGACTGTCTCTGCTTAATTTTTCCCATTTTGAAAGAAAAGCAGTGATCCCCAGATCTTTTATGTCATTTCTTTATGAACATGAGGCTACGATAAGCTACTTTCTGAACCACTGCTTGAATGCAATTTATTTTACATAGCTTTGCATAATAAAATAGCATTTTAGATAACTTATTCAAAGGGCAGATAGTAATTCTCTGAGGATTTCATTAAATCACTCTTTTCATGTTAAATTAATGTGCCAAGTTAATTTTGGAATAAACAAACCAAGATATTTAATTGCTTTGTGATAAATATGTAGTCCTTGCCTAGAA
Source organism: Emberiza elegans (assembly GCA_024865655.1). NCBI lineage: Eukaryota > Metazoa > Chordata > Aves > Passeriformes > Fringillidae > Emberiza > Emberiza elegans. The sequence goes on from JALJVW010000129.1 coordinate 2,118,975, forward strand.
TTTTATCATGTAGTTTTAAATTTTTAAACTCAATTTATTTGTGTGCATCTCAAAAGCCTTAAATTTATGTTATTTACTGTTACACAATAAGATGCATTTAATAAAATGGTAACTCCATGTTCATATCAATCCAAAATTTATCTTTCATAGCTGTTTTGTACCCTGTGTTTTCCTACAGCATGAACAGCAGAGGGGACTTTTTTGGAAGAAGTCAGTTCTGAACAAATTGACACAGAAAACCTGAAGGATAATTGTCCGCTCGGCTGTCTGTCTCTGCCAGACACACGTAGGATGGTTCGGGGGCAGCCCGCGCTGAAAGGACGAGACTGGACTCTTCAGTTGTTTGGTCTTTGGGTTGTTTATTATTTCTTATCTACAAAGCTTTCTCTCTGCCCAGCCGGGATCTGGCCAGCAAGGCAGCCACAAGCACTCTGACCGCCCATGGGGCAGCCGTGTCTTCTTATAGTGAAAACTATGTACAACATATTTACCTTTTATCCCCAGTACCTTTCACCCTTGTTAGACAGTGCACCTTCACCATGAACCAATCTAAAGTGCCCACATCACACAGAAGATGGATGACAAGAAGAAGGAGAAAGAACCACGAGGCAGGCCCTGAATCCTTCATCTTGCCTCCATAAACCCCCCTGTACCAAAATCCTAAAAGCTACATTCTACCCTGTAAATGTATCATCCTTACACCATTTAAACCTTAGAAATTCCCAGGTCCTCACACGCAGGTGGCACATCCCTAGAAGGATCAAAATCAAACCACCAGGCACTTTTAGCAACATCCCAGGACCCCTGAGCCCCCCAAGGGTTCTCTCGGTGACTCAGAGCATTGGAAGCAATGTGCTGAGTTCCCACAGATAATGATAAGCTCTGACAAATGAGAAACAAGCAAAAAATGCAGCACCAGAAGAGTGGGACAGAAAACCTCAGGACTGAAGCCAGATCTGCTTTACACCAGGTTTCACAAGCCCACTCCCCTCTTTTTTCACATTCTTTCAGTGGATGTCCAGGGTGTGCTCCAAACTGCACCATGCAAAGTGCAGTGACTGGGAAAGCAGCTTGGCTCTGGTTGGAGGTTCAGCAGGTTGTGCCCTTGGCTGGTGCAGGGTGCCCAGCCCCAGGGAAGCATTCCACAACCCTGCTGAGACACCCCTGAGATGTGGGGAGGGTCCAGAGCGACTCAGGGTCCCCAGGCAGGTGCAAAGGAGAGCTGCTTTATTGCAAAAACCAGGCTTTTCTAAGCAGTCAGGCCTTTATCCGTTACAGAGCTTTAAATCATAACAAACATAATTCAAGCAACAACCACACACCACAATGTGAATACATGATGGTTGTAGAACCTGGTTTTCTACCCCTAATTCACTGGAGCCCCTTTCCCATAGCCCTTTTTACTGAGCTAAAGCAGCAGGGCTGAGCCATGGTTTTGTAAGACCTTCTGTGACCATGTTCACAGGGGTCTCAGGATGAGGGAAGAGACAAGGATCTGACTCCATGTTTCAGAAGGCTGATTTATTATTTTATTATATATATTACATTAAAACTATACTAAAAGAATATAAGAAAGGATTTCATCAATAGGCTAACTAAGAATAGAAAAAGAAGGAATGATAACAAAGGTTTGTGGCTCAGACAGAGTTGAAGCCAGCTGACTGTGATTGGCCATTAATTAGAAACAACCACATGAGCCAATCCCAGATGCACCTGTTGCATTCCACAGCAGCAGATAACCATTGTTTACATTTTGTTCCTGAGGCCTCTCAGCTTCTCAGGAGGAAAAATCCTAAGGAGAGGATTTTCCATAAAAGATGTCTGTGACACACTGCCTTTAGTAAGGTTTTACCTGTATGCAACACTGAGACACTCAGACACACCTCTGCTCCTGCAAGTGCTCCCTTCAGCCTTCAGCACTGGGGGAACAACACCAGCCACCCTAAATCTGGGGCTAGAAAGACAAATCTGCACTGCCAAGCAGCAACTAATGCACATCTTCAATGAGAGAGAAATTTTGATGAGCTTTGTTGGTATAAAATAAGCTGCAGTCCAGCATCAACTATTTGCTAATGCTCCTAACAGGGAGAAAGATTTAACTTGAGATTTCAGAGCCAAAAGGTACCTTTGACAGCCATCAGCAATTATTAGTATTGCTGTAACAATACAGTTGGATGCATATTTTACTTTATTTCTTGGCAGTATGTCATGTTACTTTTAAAGGATACAAAATCCATTGCAATGCTAACATTTCACGCTCATTTATGCAAGCATAATTTTGGAATTAGTGCTCTTGATGTTTTCTTTTGATAAGGTTGTAAAACATTCTTGAAAATTATTTCATTTTTTTACAATCTTTTTAAAAAATATACTCAGCTAGAATAAATTATTGCAGTTCTTCTGCTGCCAGTGAAGAACAATCTTATTTAGGGCAGTTTTTCAGCATGTACTACAAGCTGGAGAAGGAGCATCCAAGCTCAACTGTCATACAGACAGCAATAGCATATTTTTATCTAGAAAAATTAGTTATTTCACAGCTTTGTAGCTGAAAAGTTTCTAGTGAAGCCTCTGCAGAAAATAAAGCGATACTTATTATATTTATGAAATTATTTTCATGTAGAAAAAAATGGTTGCTGGATTTATTCTTAGTAGTTGTAAGGCTCAGGAAAGTTTCCCTTGTGCATCCGTAATTCTCCAGCTGATCTCACTGCAGGCTCTTGTGCCAGGTGGCACAGAAGGGTCCAATCCCCCAGTCAGGAGCACATGGAGGAGGGGAGCCAGACTCTCACCATCCTCCCGAGATTTGGGGCCATTTTTCTCCCACACCAACCTTTTAGCAGCTAAACTATACATTTTATTTCACTTCTCTGTGTGACAGTAGTATTATGGCAGATAATAATTCCTCCCTCTCAGGAAAAAATTAAAAACCTGTTTAATTTTAAGCAAAGGCTTAAGACTCTAAACTCAAGAGTAGTAGAGCTCACCAAATCCAAACTCTCAGTAAAGTAACAACTCTACATAACCCAAACTTTATTGACATTAAGCAGCTGCCCAAGTTCTTCATTGACTCAAGCTGAAGAAATGAATACAGGAAGCTCACAAATTATATTACCTTGGGTTTTGACACATACATTTGCACTTTTACAATAATAAACAAGTATTTCATAAAACCACAGAATGATTTGGACTGGAAGGGACCTTAAAGATCATCCAGTTCCAACCCCTTGGCTGTGGGGGGACACATCCCACCAGATCCGGTTGTTCAAAGCCATATCTAAATATCATTTACCAAATATTTCTTCTTTGCAGTGCTAGAAGAATGTGCAAACACATTCAGACTTGGGGGATTGCATGAAAAAGCAAACCCAGTTTCTTCTGCATCCCCCACACTACAGCAGAGGGCACTCCAGGTGTACACCTGTGGAAGTAGAGCTGATTCAGGTAAGTGCTCAAAGGGTTAAGCCCTTGCTCCATTTTCAGTGGTTTACAATTCTCATCTCACTCCTAAGAAGTCATCATTTGTCTGAATGAAGAGGAAGAATGAAGAGTAGATGGCCCAAGCAGGAGCAGAAAGTGTAAATGCTGATGAGTGCCTGCGTCCTGACCAGCACCCAGTTGTGGCCACCCATCCTCAGTAGGGTGAACATTTGATGATAGGCTGCATGTGCAATTGAGCAACACAAATATCTTCTTCTCAGCTGCACTACAAGCCTAGGCTGCACTTCTGAAAATAATCTTTTTTTTGAATACATAATTTTGAGGGTCATTGCCCATGGATTGCTGAAAACGCTCTCTCTGGGAATCCAGACTTATTTGTTTGGCCATGAGTTTCTATTTCACAGTGCAAGATAAGGCCTATTTGCTGCTATTGCCCATCACTGTGTAATCAGGTTCTGTTATTATCATCAGTTTATTCATTCTTCTGTAGCACACTGTGCTGTGCTCAGGTTCAATCAGAAGAGATTTATGGGAGGAATGACTTGTTTGTTGATTTGCTTGCTGTTGATTTCCCAGACAGATGCACATGCAGCTACACAGCTAAGAAACAAAACTTAAAGGCTTCCCAAGCCTAAATTGATGTAGCCTCTGGAAATGTCTTTAAGCTGAGTGTCCAATGCTCAGTTTGCAGGGGAGCATTAATACCCAGCAGCTCCCACCCCTTCGCATTACCACAAATTGTTTCAGTGCAGGGTAAACAAAGGGAGAAAATGAGGGCACTGCTGCCTACATTTGGGAAGCACTGCCAAGGGCAGCAGGCCAGAGCCAGAGAGAAACTCAATTCTCCCGCAAACAGCCACCCTGTGGAGAAGGTTGGCAGTGGGACAGCCTGGCTAAACACACTGTGATCTTAGCCTAAGTGGCATTTCCTGCTCTAGGTTTCATCAAACTGAAAACCTTCTTTCCTATATTTACAGCTACCCAGGTGCTTTTTTCCTATTACCAGAAGCACTTCAGGGGTTTGCTAATGCACTGGAAGCACCTTTCTGATAAGCCAACATAAATTGGTACAGCAATAAATCAAGAAGCATTATGCTAGTCCAGGATGTGGAGGGAGATCATTTCATTATGCTTATAAAAATAAAATCAAGAAACAATACACAGTATAATGCCATATGAAGGTGCATTTCTGTGTACAGAGAATGTGAAGCTTAATAGGAGAGGAAAATAATTACAGGATATTCTATTCACCAAAAGCCATCAGGATCACATGACAGCTGCCAGGACAGGGTTATTGGAGAGGGTTGCATTAGAAGACAATATGCCTTATGAGGAAGATGGAGGCATTATTAAAACATAATGCACATGCAGAGTGGTGTGTGCATTACACACTGACAAGTAAATGCTTCCCAGGAATATAGATTGCAGTAAGCAGAGCTTTAATTATTTAATTTCCTTGTTCAAAAGTACAAAGCTCTAGCCAAGAAAGCATCTCCTTCCATATTCAAATAGAACCTTTCTCCTATCTATTTGGTAGTGCCCATTTAATAAGTTATTGTCACCAAAAACATAAAAATTAATTAATTAATTTTTAAAATCTACATTAACAGATATTTTTAGATTTCTATAGTAAACTGAAAATTGTGCTTGAGAAGTTAGACCAACATGTTAGTGCTTCTATTTTGGTTTTTATTTGGCATATTTGTTCAATAAAATCAGCCTCTTTTTAATTAAACACATTTTATCCCTTTATTGACATTTCATAAAGTCCAAAAGTCACAACAGGGAATACTTTATTGAGCCATTCCACATTTCCTAAAGAACTGAAAGCACTTAGTTTCACCTCAAACACCACAATGCTCTAGAGAAGGAGAATACAATGGTGATTATTAATAACAATAATCAGCCAGTATCTGCTTTCACATTGACAGTGAGTCCCACAGCTCACCACACCCTGCAGCTCAGGGAGCTCCTCTGCAGGGACAGAGTGCCCAGTGCCTGCCCGGACAGCTCCTGTCAGGGACAGAGTGCCCAGGGCCTGCCCAGGCAGATCCTGTCAGGGACAGAGTGCCCAGGGCCTGCCCAGGCAGATCCTGTCAGGGACAGAGTGCCCAGGGCCTGCCCAGGCAGATCCTGTCAGGGACAGAGTGCCCAGTGCCTGCCCAGGCAGCTCCTGTCAGGGACAGAGTGCCCAGGGCCTGCCCGGACAGCTCCTGTGCAGGGACAGAGTGCCCAGTGCCTGCCCAGGCAGCTCCTGTCAGGGACAGAGTGCCCAGGGCCTGCCCAGGCAGATCCTGTCAGGGACAGAGTGCCCAGGGCCTGCCCAGGCAGCTCCTGTCAGGGACAGGGTGCCCAGGGCCTGCCCAGGCAGCTCCTGTCAGGGACAGAGTGCCCAGGGCCTGCTCAGGCAGCTCCTGTCAGGGACAGAGTGCCCAGGGCCTGCCCAGGCAGATCCTGTCAGGGACAGAGTGCCCAGTGCCTGCCCAGGCAGCTCCTGTCAGGGACAGAGTGCCCAGGGCCTGCCCGGACAGCTCCTGTGCAGGGACAGAGTGCCCAGTGCCTGCCCAGGCAGCTCCTGTCAGGGACAGAGTGCCCAGGGCCTGCCCAGGCAGATCCTGTCAGGGACAGAGTGCCCAGGGCCTGCCCAGGCAGCTCCTGTCAGGGACAGAGTGCCCAGGGCCTGCCCAGGCAGCTCCTGTCAGGGACAGAGTGCCCAGGGCCTGCTCAGGCAGCTCCTGTCAGGGACAGAGTGCCCAGGGCCTGCCCAGGCAGCTCCTGTCAGGGACAGAGTGCCCAGGGCCTGCCCAGGCAGCTCCTGTCAGGGACAGGGTGCCCAGGGCCTGCCCAGGCAGCTCCTGTCAGGGACAGAGTGCCCAGGGCCTGCCCAGGCAGCTGCTCTCCAGCCATGGGGACAGCAGCCAGATTTTGGCACATCCCAGCAGCAAAGCCAGGCCTCAACTCAGCTTCAGAGAGTCCTTAACCCTGAGCAAGTGAAATGCTGTACATTTGAATTAGGCTTTGATTTGACCCAAAAGAACCCCAAAATGCAGAAGCAAACCCAGAGCAAGCAGTGCTTGGCAGCCCCACAGAGGAAGCAGGGCCAGACAGGGTTTCCTGAACTCTGGAAGGCTGTTGCTGACTCACACATGGGCATGAAAGGGAGCAGGAAAAGAAAGCATGGAAAACATCATCCAGATTTTGAGATACCCAAATCCTCCCTAAGTCCCAAGCAGAGTCTTCCTAAGTCACAGGGATGCTCAAAGATTTTGGTGTGACCTTGTTCCCAGGCTTTTCAGGACAGTGCCCCAGGCTTGTGGCAGCCTCTCCTCTCAGCACAGTGACACCCTTACATTCATTATCTGAAACACTGGACTTCCAAGGCCTTTTGTCTTCTATGGCTCCTTTCTACACCAAAGCTGGTTACTGTTACCTCTTCTCTCTGTAATAATTTATACTCTTGGGTGATTAAGCAAAACTTTCTCACAGAATTGTGGAGGTCATTTCATCTTACCTCCCCTCCCTCCTCCCACCCCAACACTGTTATTTCCTGTGGCTGTAGCATGGGTGAGTTTTCCTCTGTTCCTTCTCTGGCTGTCCATTACCACTGCTCATTGTAGAGCCTCCCACATCTGCCATGCAGAGTCCCAAATGCAGAGCCTGCTCCCCATCCCACCCTCCTCTCCTCTCACCTGCCCACAAACAGTGCAGCTCTTTGGACAAGCACAGGAAAGCTGCAGCAGCCACATCATGAGAGAATGGGCTGGGAGACACAGCAGAAGCAAAAGGAACGGAAATAATTTCCATCAAATTGTTAGAGGTTGGTTTTGGTTTAAAAGATAACATCTGAAAATATCTACATCAATTATAACTTAATCTACTTTGTGATCATTTAAGATTCCATCCAATGAATACACTTTTTGCAATATACCTCAAAAAACTTCCTATGTGCAAATTTTCCCTCTATTTATGTACCCTTCTAAATGCTACTGCTCTATTGATTACTGTAATTCAGCTCTTAATTGCACTTTTACAAAGCAGGATGAATAGATCACAGTTGAGCTAAGAGGAAGCCAAACATCAATTATTAATATAACAGAGCTGGCCTTTACCATGCTTGTATTATTTACCTTGGGGAGTTTAGGAACCTGCTGAATAATATTTATCCTCATAAATTAACCACTTTAAAATATTTGTTTTCATTAAGAAAAGCAACCAGAGTAATGAAATATTCTTTCAGCAAATGCAAACAAGCCCTCAGTGTCTGTAATGATACATGAAAACCCAATGCCCTCTCTCAGAATGAGTGTTTCAGAAAGAGGGTTTGTGTTGCTCACCAGAACACACAGGGCTGAAAATCTGCAGATTGGCTCAAATGCAGTGCAGGGTTTTTGGTTACTCTTTGATTCATTGCTATTTGCACAGCTGGTTTAGCCTCAACAGGGATCCAAAACCAGACAGTTTCAGGAATGAGACAAAGCTAATGGTAAAGCTGGTCTTTCCTCAGAGCAAATGACTAAATAAAGGTAAATATATCCAAGTCTTGTTTCCCAGGAGCATTCTGGCCAGCACTATGACCCTACAGCAACCTCTTCTTTGCTTTGCTGTCACTCCCCTTGGTCCCATGCCTTGCCTGTGTATCTTGTGCTTCATTGCTCCAGCAATCTGCATTTCCATTAGCAGCAGTTAATATTGACAGTTTATACTCTAACCTTGTGGCCTGTGGCTCTGGCTGATGATTTGGATATATGGATTTTTTTTTTCAAATATATATGTATTGCTAAGCAAGGAAATTTTTAAATTATTCCTCTGACCTTTGCCTCTTCTATTTGGATACTTCACCTGCTCAAAGAACAGTCATCCCTTTTTTACCACAAGTCTGATCACCTGCAGAATGATCTGGCTTAGTGCAGAGTCTCCCTGGCCAAAGCACAAGGGCTGCCAGTTGGCAACCACATGCACAGACCCACCAAGATTTTCACCTTCAGAGTGAATTTCTGGATTTTCCACAGGCAGATGGTATCACACACAATTCCTCTTCAGTATTTAACTGCTGTTATGAAGGCAACTCACGTGCTGCACAGATTCTGTGGTTGTTCTCTAGGTAGAGGCGAATTTCCCCTGATGAATAAATACTACGCTTAAAGGCTATTGTTTCTTGAATAAAAATATTCACCAAAGCTAATTCTGTAAATTTCCACTCTATCACAATCAAAAACTCACTGTACACTATTTAATTAGCTGGCCATTTGTAGCTAAGAGCTGGAGGCATTAATCATCTTTCCAAAAACATGCACATCACCATCTGTAACATCCAGTCAGTATTTTGGCTCTGAATGAGATAAAGCATTTAACACATTGGCGGATAAAAGTTAGGTTTGCTACAGAAGCCTCAAATGTGAATTCAGTTGCACTGCTCCTTTGAGAGTACCCCAGCATTTGCCAGTGCGGATAGTCTCTAATCAAAAAGCCTGGAGGGAATCCAATGAAGTCTGTGCCCAACATTCAACTGCAAGAGTATTAATCCAGCTTTATTCTATATCTGATTAAATGAAATCAGCCCTTTCTACCCATTAGGCATCTTTCATCTGCTCCTGCAATGTATGTTTTTATTTCTTTTCAATCCTTTGGAAATAATATCAGTGCAGTAGTAGTCTAGCCACTGCTAATCTCTGATAAAAACTTAGGGCTTAGATTGTCCCTAAGAAAAACAAGGTTCTTCTTGGATTTGCTCAGGAGCTGATTAGGAAGCCCTGGAGCAGCACAGCCCTTGGATGTGAGGAATCTTGAGGAGGAGCAAGGCAGACTGGTGGCTCTGGCTCCATCAGCTCCCTGGCCCCAGACACAGGGGGCTCTGGCACCTCTGAGCCTCCCAGCCCCACACTCCACCATTCTAAACACATTACAGGCAGATTCCTGGAGCTGAAGATTCCCCCTAGCTGATTCCAGAGCACGAGTTTACCAGAATATAAATAAATAAATAAATATAATAAATAAAAATAAATAAATAGAAATACCAGAGTGCTGTGCCCAGCACTCTGCCTCTTCCTGGCTGTGAAGTGTTGAATTGGGCTGTGCCACAGCCCAAGGGAGCTGGCCTAACCTGCCAGCAGCATCCTCTGTCCTCAATATGTACCTTCCCTCTTGGGCCCAGTGCAAATTGAATTATTAGCAAGCTTTAATTTACTTCATTATTACCTGCAAAAATGCTGAATAAGATTATTTTTGATGCTGATTTATGAGAACACCCACTCATTGATTCCTTGTTGACAAGTATCTGCCATGATCAAAGGGTCTGGCGGTTCTTACAGCACTTTCCCCTGTTTTGACAATGCTGCACAGTGCTAGTTTTCCATAAGAAGCCAAAACTTAAACCCATCACTCTCTCTATATCAACCAATGCCTTCAAAAGTGTTGGAGTTTATTGAGCAACTTCACAGATTTTTCCTTTACAGTTCTAGAGACCTGAAATGTGTTACAATCCTACAGATTCTTGCAAACCAGTAATAAAAAATGAGCAAGCTCTTCCAAAAAACTTCTCAAAAAACCCTCCCATGGTTCAATGATGAACTCTACTCCTTAAACACCACAGAAATCACACAAGGGATCAAAAGCAGGACAAAACAATCCTGGGAAAGAAGGTTGCACTGGTTCACTGTCTACCAAAGCACCTGATCAACAGCAACATTGAGCAGTGCTACTAAATTTAAACAGCTAGGCAGGGACTTTGGACATAAAGAATGAAAGCAACTTTATTTGAGATGTTCCATTTTAAAAACAGTGTAAAAATCATACAGGAAATAAACACCAACAATTAGGAAAAGTTAAAACAGAATTACTCTCTACCAGATTCACACATTCACATATTCCCTTTTCCTTGCTACTCCCCTCACATAAGATATCATTGATTTGATCCAGGCAAAAACTTTCTCTGCAGTTCTCTTTTTTCCTATAAGCCTCGAAGTATTAGACAAATGGATCTGTTCAGTGAAAGTTCTGTTTTCCTTCAAGAAACTGAGATGAAATGCACTTTACTCTTAAACTCAAAAAAGACAAAAAGAACCTTGGGAGAATACCCACAATCTTATTTAAAAACAAAGGAACAAACAAAGAAACAAAAACACTACCAAAAACCCCAAGAGACAGCAATTTTTTAGGTGATACTGTACTGAGAAACTTTAAAGACATCTATGAATATTCACTTTTTCATACTGTGCAAACCACCTTTATTGCAACACACAAGTAGCAGCCTGTTATATCTAGACCAGATATAATTTTATTAATAGAAAATTTCTCCCTTCAAATGAAAGCCTCCCATGAATATTTATCTACATTCAAATAGGAATGCCTCTCATCTCAGAAAAGGATTCATGAACTTTAATGGCAACTTCAGACAATTTGATAGGCTTATATTTCCCTCATGTAAACAGCTCTGCATTAGCATATGAATGTTATTATCCATGCTTTAACTTTGCCAGACACTGACCACTTTGTTGCATTTTTAATGGCTTACCTAAGAGTTTTTTCATTAAACATTTTTGATCTACTGTTAGCTTTGATGTCAGCTCGAGAAAGAATTTTGCCTGTTTCCATATCAGTGAGCTAAAAGTTACCTAGAAACACTTCACACCAGCCTAAATTACAGAAAAGGCCTTACACAGCTAGACTTGCTTCTCTGTTACAGCACAGGTACCTGAGGAAAACACATTAAGCACCAGAAAGGCTGCAAAGACATTTGAATCTGTACTGCATGTAACATCATTGTCCTTCTCACCTACTGCAGTAGAGGTTTGGGAAGAATTTGAACTCTTATTTCACAGAAAAAAAGGTACTTGAAAATAGTTTTTTATAAATCCTAAGTGAATTCAAATTATATGTAAACTGTGCACTCACATAGAGAGGGAAGAGTTAGAGATCCTCCTGATACTTTTAAAGAAAAAGGAAGTTGATTTACATTTTCCTGTTATCTTTTCTATAATAATGATGAACATGTGCCTGATACCAGAGTGATGAAAAGGATTTTTCCTGTATGGAGGAAACCTCAAATATGGTAATTATTAAAGTTCCTGATGGATCTCTAGCTCCAGAAGAGATGCTGCTCTTCAAATTTCCTATTCAAAGTATCTATTGAAACTTTTCCTAGAAAGGGAAATAGAGAAATAAAAGGATTCTCCCTTTCCAACTTGTTTAACTTTTATTTTTGCCTAGGTTGACTCATCTAGAAAAGAGTAAATAAGATTTATATTTATTTATACTTAAGAATATCATTACAATGAATTGAAGACAAGGCTACAGTGGTCATCTTTTATGTACACACTTGGATTATAGCAATGTCTATATTTTTACATGCTTGCTCTTTTATTCAATATTTTCATCAGTTGAAACTGATTCCTATCTACTACTGATGGTGTATATTCTCATATAATACTCTGGGCTATATTTCTTCAAGTCTCAATTTAAGAAATTCGTAAGAGTGACTCCCACAACAAGAAATCCCGCCTAGGGAATCATAAGCAAATGGATGCCTCAAAAGTTGAATCCACCCTGACACAGGCAGGGAATTGCATGGATTGTTCCTACACCTACTGAAATAGACGTAGCCCTGGAGCTTCCTTGGATTAACTCAATTATTTGCCATCATCTTGTGCCGGAAATGAATTCCAGAGTAAAATAAAACACAAGGAGCTTGCTATGTCAGTGGGCTGGAATTGCTCATGTGACTGCTCCAATCCCTGATTTACACAAGGCCAATGGGAAGTGCCATGGGAGTCAGGCTAGTCATCAGTTTTATCCTTTTTAGCACTGTGCCCTAGAAAGGAGCAAAATGCTCTGCAGTAGGAAGAGGTGGGTAAACATTTAGAGTCATGTTCCTGTTCCCCAGCCTCCCAGTGAAACACTGCTTCCAATTAAATGTGAGAACTTACACCCCTTCCAGAAGCAAGGCTAGAGCTGAATTGTGCTGGTTACTACTGTGGCTTTGGCTAAGAGCCAGCTGCAGTCCAACACAAGTTTTTCACACTTGCCAGTTTCCCCTTCTGCTCAATATTCCTCAGTTATTTTCAGTACTGGTCTAAAGTCAATCTTCCAGGATGTAGATCACACATTTCTTTACTACCATTTTCTTTATCAACCCATTCCCATACTTTGCAGATATCTTTAAATCAGTAAAATCAAGGTCAAACCTTGACAGAAATGCTGTTTCCTCTGTGCACGTACCTGGAGAGATCCAGGATGTGCTCAGCTCTTGGAGCTGCCACCAGGCTGCTCTAACTCCATCTCACCAAACTGTTGCACTCAATATGTATTGACAATAGGAGGAGTGAAGCAGCTAAAAGCTGAAGTCTTCTATAGTAAATTTTAATTAAGAGTCTGTCACCATCTGAGTTATTATTGTTACTTTAGGAATTACATTGCAGCATAAATTATTATAATAAAAAGCCTGGCAATTGTGATCTTAGCCAAAGTTCCTGAAAGAGGTTTCGTTACATTGTGCCTTTTGGGCTACTGGGGAGAAAGAAATTCAGGGGCTGCTTCCCCTTGGAAGAGGAGCTGCTATGTTGCCAAATACTTCCATCATTAACAGTAAATGCCCTGTCCCACCTCTGAAGCCCACATCCTTCCCCAGGGCATTCCTAGTTTCCCACCTAAGTATTTATTCCCCTCCTGGGGCTCATGGTCCCCACACTTGCTCTGTCACTGTGTCTCCAGCTCACCAAACTCCCCTCAGTTTGTGCTGCTGTCTCTTGCAAACACACATCAGCAGAGGAAACCCAGAGAAGCCTCCCACCCCACGTGTGCCTCCCAAGCACAATTTGTTTGAAACATGGGGGGTCCTGTCTTTGGGCTGACTGTGGCAAATGTGTGATGTTATCAAACAGCACAATTATCAACTGTTCAAATTGTGGATTCAGAACAGCTGCTTTTCCCCTTAGAAAATCCAAACTTTATCAAACCATGGGGAAAATCAGACAGAAGCCAAAACATGAGATCTCAGCCAGAGACTTTACCACCACCGGTGTGCTGGGATCCCTGGTGCTGTCCTAGTCCCTGTGGATGGTGGCAGGGAGCTGTGGCAGGGCAGTGTCCCGGCAGTGCCACGCAGAGAGGAGCAGCAGGAAAAACCACATTGTCCCCAGGAGCAGCTCAGGAGCACTCAGGTTCTGCCCATGGGAACTCTGCTGTGACAGTCCCCACACAATTCTACATTGCCTCAGTAGCAGCACTGATTCCTCTGCTGAAAGGGGGAACCAGAGCTCTGCTGGCCAAGGAGCAAGTAAAACACCTTCCAGTACAGTCCAGTGGAATGAACTCCTAGCGTGGTCACACCCACAGGCCCCCAAGGACCTCATCAGGGGGCAACAAAAGACATTATTTCCCAACTAAAACCAGCAGAGGCAGCAAGATATTTACCCATCCTGGCCTTATATTAAAACATATGGGGAGGACCAACAGAGACAGAAATTACAAGATAACACCGAAGAGTGAATGAAAGGTTTGACACTCCCACGACTTCCGAGGACTAGTCGCTTTCTGACACTCTTACAGCTTTTAGGGAACTGAAGCCATAGGGGCAGGAGGAGCAGGGACAGCGTGGTCCCTGCCAGAAGGGAAGGAAAAGGAAAAGGGAAAGGGAAAAGGAAAAGGAAAAGGGAAAGGGAAAGGGAAAAGGGAAAAGGAAAAGGAAAGGGGAAAGGGAAAAGGGAAAGGGAAAAGGGAAAGGGGAAAGGAAAAGGGAAAAGGGAAAGGAAAGGGAAAGGGAAAGGGAAAAGGGAAAGGGAAAAGGAAAGGGGAAAAGGAAAAGGGAAAAGGAAAAGGAAACGGGAAAAGAAAAGGAGGGAAAAGAAAAGGAAAAGGGGAAAGAAAAGGAGGGAAAAGAAAAGGAAGGAAAGGAAAAGGAAGCGCTGCCCGGGGCGGCTCCGCGGTGCTCAGGCTCCCCCTGCCTGCACCCACGGGCACCAAAACAGCCAGGGATTCTCTCTTGATTCAGAACCTTCTCGGATCTCTGGGCTGAGATTCCTTTCCCTTCGCATCAAGAACCACATTTACTCAACTTACAAAAGCGTGTCTCTTGGCTGATGGGATGCAGATGTGGCTCGTTTCTCAGCAGACGCATGCGATGCTTTTACTGTGGCCCCAAGGCCAACCAAAACTACAACAGCAAATAGCTGAGCATAATATAAAATTCACACTGAATGAGAGAGAAATAATCTTGGTGGTGGGTTAAGCAGAGGGACTAAAAATGTGGAAAATATTAAATACATTTTCAAGGGAATTGAAGACTTTTGTTGTTGTTGTCGTTATTTAGAGCTTCATTACCTCTTTTGCTAAGCTGAGCTTAATCATACAACTCTTTAAATTTTAAGTATGTTTTTTAAAGCCCATTTTGGGATAAATCCTTAAAAACTTCAAGTTGCAGCATTTAATTTTAAATAGTCAGCAATGCAGCCTACACAAATACAAAGCTCTTGGGTAAAAAAATATCACTGCCTTAGGCTAGGGCCAGAGTTTCACTCCTGTTAGCAGAAGTAAAATGATTTGCATCATTTCTCTCAGACTGTTGTAGCATGTCAGGATGTGGAGAGTATTAGAGTAGACTAATTTCATTATTAAGATATATATATAGATAGATACATATATATATATATATATATACACACACTCGCACACATATAGATATAAAAAGCTGGAATCTTCTTGTATTCTTTTGCCAAGAAATAACAGCTTAAACAATTTGTTATTTTTATATGTTTACCCAGGCTTCACCTTAGATCATTTATTGTCTGAAAAACAATTTGTTAACATTTAAGACACTCAGATTTTGCCCTGCATTATTTGGGTTCCGTTCCAAAAGCAGCATTATGTGTTGGTTGGAAAGCAAATAAAACATGTTTGTGCAGCTGATGTCATCTTTCTCCGGTGTGGGTCTGCACAGTTCACACACCACCACCACCATCAATTCACAGCTCTCGCCACAAAATAGATCTGGCAAGAAAACCCTAAAGCTCATTTAGGAAAAATTGGGCAAATCTTCACCTTTCACAGCTGGGTCTCATCCAGCAGATGTGATTAACTGGTTTGGCAGCCGCTCCACCAGAAAGCCACAGCACAGCACGACACACTGCTGCTCTACAGCTTTGTCTTAACGCAAACCAGGAGGTTGTTTACAGGTACTCACAAAGTGATAGATACTCTTAGTCCTCAGTTCAGAATCTCTTGTAACGAGCATTTAAATAATGGCCATGCTCTGTACAAAAGATCCAGGCTCTGCCAAGCCCCAAGAGTGGAATTCACCCAATGCCAAGGACCCTCACCGAGACCCTCGGGCACAAAAGGGTCCCAGGTCCTGTACTTCCATCAAGCAACTTTCCCAAGGCAGTACCTTACTTTGCAGTTCCAGAGCTATATCCCTGCTCAATGCTATTCTCTCAATATCTTTCTCAAGCCACATTATTCATGTGGTCAAATTATCAGGTTTGCTTCTGATCTTCACACAAGGAACAGCTACATTCCAGCAGCAGTTGCAATTACTCCGTGTATGCTTTGTACAGAGCAATATGGCATCTTGAGTAATTTTTTTCAGAGTTTCATATTTAAAATATAATAGAAATAATCCCAAGGTATAGGATTTGCACTTGGGTTTGTGAGGCCTAGTTTACCATTTTTATAGAATTAAAAAAAAACCAAAAACAACCCCAAACTAGAAAATTTGTTCTTTAAGCAGTCTTGTTCCTTGTTTTCTATCCAGCTCCAAGACCTTGAAATATAAATAGCACCAGAGTAAACCAGGCATTGAAACATGCACTAACTCTTTCTGCAGGCATAAAGAAAAGTGACTCACTTGTGACAGGTATATCCATTTGATCATTACCTGAAAGTATTCAGAACATTCATCCCTGGGAGACAAAGCATCCTGCCAGGGCTGAGGGCTGTCATATTTTATGCAATTCATGCCTTTAGTGAACCAAGATTATTACATCCACCAATATAAGCCTAAAGGGGAATCACAGCAGAGAATTAGGCTGCAAATTTTCCCATTAAAAGGAAGTTGAGAATTTTGGTCTGGACCCAGAATCTTCCCCTAAGGTATGAGGCTTTCACATAAAGTCTCCTAGTACAGCACTCTCTGCTACACATCTGTTATATACTTCATTGCAGAATTTTCTGAAACTCAAATTCCATGAGACTTCCCCAGAAATCCTCATTTTCATATCCCTCACTCCACACCACGTAAGAGCAGCATCACAACACATCCAATAAATACCAGAATCCTTTGCACAGGGAAAGGCAGACCAACAGGACAGTACAAAATAAAGAGCAGCAGCAATGTTACCCAACCCTGGTTCCCAAAACAGAAACTAGAAATTCCCAGTTCCCAAAACATCAGAGCTATTTGATCTCTATGGAAGGAAAGGATTCTGACTCAGCCTTGTGTTTAGCAGCATTTCTGTCACAGGCTCAGCAGGAGTTCCTGCAAGACTCTGCTGGACTCATGCTGAGCAGCAGGAGAGGAATGCATGGAAGGAATGTTACTGTTGTGCTGCACCTCTAATCTAATCAGATTCTCTCTCAGGATCAAGTCATGTATAAAAAACTTAACCTGGGTTTACCAATCTACCTAATCCATGTTGTCTCGATTTGCATCTCCTGCCAAATCTCAGTGTGACTGCAGCACCTGTGCACCCCTGCCAGACCAGCTGGAAGCACCACATCATCCCTCTCTTCTGCAGCCTGGCACAGGGACGGAGAGCAGCCTTGGCAGGGCTCAGCACAGCCCTGCAGCCTCAGCACAGCCCTGGCAGGGCTCAGCACAGCCTTGGCAGGGCTCAGCACAGCCCTGCAGCACAGCCCTGCAGCCTCAGCACAGCCCTGCAGCCCCAGCACAGCCCTGGCAGGGCTCAGCACAGCCCTGCAGCCTCAGCACAGCCCTGGCAGGGCTCAGCACAGCCCTTCAGACTCAGCACAGCCCTGGCAGGGCTCAGCACAGCCCTGCAACACAGCCCTTCAGCCTCAGCATTTCTGCCTCCCTTTGGAGCAGGGCTGGCACAGACACATCCTTCTCCCAGCAACAACTGCCTTCTGTTGAGGGGACAGCTGAGGAATCAGAACAGCTTTTCCATGTGCCTGTCCCTTGCTCATTTCTCAGGCTCTTTAAACATTCAGGAGGTAGGGGCTGGGTCTGCTCAGAGAAACCCTGGTTTCAGAGTCCCTCAAGAAACCAGCAGAGATTTGATGGCACATGTGTCCCTCATGCCCTCAGCTCTACCAGGGTCTTCAAGTGGGGTCTCAAACTAGCACACATAACTGCATGACTCCCTGTAGTTTTCATTAAAATATCCAAATTCTAGTTCCATTTGGGAGGTTACTTTTCTTCCCCTGCCCTGTCCAGCACTCTCCACTCTCTTCCACCACCCCAATGAGCTTGCAACTCCTTCAGAGGACAGGGGTCAGGTGTGGCACAATCCTGTCTCCTTACAACACCTAACAACACTGCATAAACACTTGGGAAAATATGGAAGAGGTGTTTACAGTAGCTGCATTTCATATGAGAGATTTATGGGCCTATTAAAATTGTTAGGCTTTACTTCTTCAATGACAACACTGCTTTCATAAACTGCTCATGACAATTTCATATCCAGAGTCTGCAGGATCCTTATTTTCACATTTTTAAAGTGCTATATTTCCTTCAACATCAGGGTTTTTTTTTGTTTTGTTGTTTAAAACAGCAATTCCCTTATTCTTCTGACCTAACAATCCAGTTTAAAAATATACATTACACTTATGTCATGGATGGACAGCATGACTGCAGGCACTGCTATGAGTAATGCTAAGAAGTGCTCCCAAGTGTCCAAATAACTAAAATGTGCATGTTTCAATTGCTGATATACTTGATTGGATTGAGGGACCTGGGAAAGGACTGGGAAAGCCTTTACACCTAAGCATGGCATACATGGAGGCAGGACAATGAAAATGTTCTTTTCTTATGGGATACAGTGCCAGATCTCACCCTTCCACCCTCTAATTCACAAAGAAACAGAAGGATTAGTCCCTTTCTTACTCAGGTAGGCAATATTTCCTTCCTGTAGCATCCACATATCCATTCTCAGTGGCTAGAAGGAGAAATCAGGACCATAATCCTAGATTTTTCTTCAGTTTATCAAACTGATAAAACCATTTGCATACATACTTTCCTTGGAGTTCAAATTAGAAAATAATTCCTCCTCTAATACATGAGCTGCAGATGATACAGCTGGGAAAAGGGTTAAATTCAGGAGTAGTTTCATTTTAATCTATACAATATAATAATTTAAAAATCAATATTTTCAGAATTTTGAGCTGAAGCAATAGATGGAAAGTGCCCTACCACCCAAGTTTCATTTCGGTTTGCTTGGGAGAAAATTCATATCAGAACTTTCTCAGCATACAAAGACCTTTGAAATGGGTTTTTTCTCTGTTTACAAAGGCAATCCTTTGTGTGATACAGACATTTCAAACAACAACAAAAAATGACAATAAAAATGTATCTGGCTGGAATCTATTACCGGCTTCCATAAATAATAACAAATCACAGTACTATGATTCTGTGCTACAATTGCCAAAGAAAGGATTATTCCTCTTTCTCAGGAGGAAACCAAAGCTCTGTGTTTGCAGTCAAGGCATTTTCAAAGATTTCTGTCCATCACATCCCTGGAGTCTGCAGTACTGGTCAGGTACTCCAGGTTATAGACAGCAGTTACAGTCAAATGGTGTTAATAATTAAACACGAGGCTGTACAGAAGCAGCCAGCATCATTTACATGCTAAAACAGGTAAAGTCTCAGTGGTAAATCACAATGACAAAAAATGGTTTATTCAGGTTAATCCTAGTTTAATAATATAAAAGTTTCAATATATGCCAGATGTCTTTTTTTACAGAAAAGATGAACATGACCTAAATAGGAGAAGACTGATTTCACAGCCAGCTGAAGTCATTCACAAGAAGAGGGGACAAAATTTCAAGCTGGCAGGTAAGAGACAAAACAACTTAAAGTTTTCCTTCAGACTTTGGTGGCCCCCACTGTGCATTGTAACCCAATAACACCATTTGACACCAGCAAGTCATCAATGACCAGAAAAGAAATCAAAATTCAGCACTAGTCCAAATTATCTGCTGTTTGCTAAAACAGGAAAGATGCTGCAAAACACAATGTTGTAATACTCCAGGGCAGTGGAGTTTGTAAGCTGAATGACAATGACTTTCAAGGTCCCTTGCTAAAAAACAACTGGGTGGAAGTAATTCCCTAATTTTTATGGAGCTGAATACAACTCAAAACTGCATGGAGTGGGGCATCTTTCTTTACTGCAACATCTATTATTTCCAGTGCTAATCTGCTGGAAGGAAACTATCAGCCTGAGATTATCTAATGTGTACCCAGCTTCCTGAGCAATTCTGCTTTTCCTCTAAATACAAAGGGAAATAAATATGTCTGGAGAGGTACTCCTGTGTGTAGGGAATACAAGAACAAACTCCTTTTTCCCTAATTAGCTACCTTGGAATGGTTTAGCATCAATGATGAAAGTGGCATGACTCATAGGAATAATTATTTTTATGGGTACAAACACTCTGCAGTCAGGACTGGAGCCCCTATAATTATTCCCAGTAAGTGCATTGAGCAGATAAGGAGTTTCCCATATGTATGATTGCAATATATAAACCCACACTTGTATATTTTTAATTATTATTATTGTTGTTGTTACTTTAAGCACTGTAGACATAAAAACTTGGGAGCTGTTCTGTGCTGTGTAAAGCAGACTGCAAACTCTGAGATCACAGCTGGGAAACAGAACTGTGCTCACTGAGGGCTGTTATAAAATTAAAATACAAAGTCAGGTGAACAAAAGGAAGCAATACTCAGATCAGACACAAGCATGGGATTTGGATACTTTAAAAAAACCATCCTAAAATATCATCTGGAGTTTTAGAGAATGTGGAAAATCATGTAGGGAGAAAAAATGGCCTTAATGTCAAGGATCTACCACTGAATTCTAAAAACCTTTGATGAGATAAAATACAAGGCAGAGTGAACCCTGTGCCAATGCTGTTTGTATGCACGGACATTAAGAATGCACAGAATGTCAAACATTAGTAACTAATGCTTCAGAGCAGCTCCAGAAATGTGCAGCTTTATTCTTCCCCCTGCCTAAACCACATGCTCAGTTATACCCATTTCTCTGCACACTTTCAGTGCATCTGTTGGACCTTTGGAAACAAACTTTAATTTACAGTTAGGGGCACAACTGCTGTTTTCCTCAGGCAGCTAATAGGTAACAGGGAGAGAGACATCAACTTTTGAGATGCCAGTATTTTCACAAGCACAGGCAGTGTCCTCACAGCATCAGATAGCAGCAGTACCAACCAAACCACCTCAAGCAATAATTATCTGCAGTCAAGGCTGAAGCACATCACAGAATTAAACATTTCATTTCACTGAAAAGGAAGGGTGGCTAAGAAACCCCCACTGTGGGTGTAAATGATGACCTGTCCAGAAACACAGAACCCACAACAGCCACACCTGCAGTAACAGACTCTGCACACAAGCACAGCATGGAACAGAAGACAAAGTTTTACCATTTTCCCCCCATGTCATGGTCAATAGGCAGTCCACCAGGTATGTATTTCTGATGGTTTCACAGAAAGCTTGCAGGGCTTTGGACTACAACTTATTTAAGTCAAGCAACAACAGTTAATAAAAAATCCAACCATCTAAGCTCAGGCCAAATGTTGTGAGACCTTGGAGGTGCCACACAACTTCCCTGATGCCCCAGGACCAGGATAACATCGCTACAAATGTGTGAGGCTTGAGCACAACCCATGCAGATTTTAAGAAGAATCTGTGCAACCCCACAAGGAGGGACAAGAGCACAATGAGGAGATGCAGCCTCATGTTTCTTTAAGCACCGTGGGGTTTTGTTTCACTTCAGTTTTATCCTAAACAATCTTTCTGTGTTATCTAGTACCTTCTGAGAGTGATCCAAATCTTTGTATAGCACTTTGTGGGTAGCTTTTCCCTCTCTGTCTGCCAGGATTTCTCCCACATGAATTACAACAGCAAGTAAAGACACAGAGGGGAAATTTGTCAAACATACTGTAGATCATATTTCTTTCTGAAAAAGTAGTCTTTATAGAATATAATCTTGTATTAATACAGATATGGCATCCCTAAAAATTACAACAGATAATTAGATCACGGACACCTTCAACAGCAGGACAATTATTTTTACATTGTCTGCAGCTAGTAGCTAAGAATAGCAGATAAGCTATTTCTAGACAACCCTAATAAGATTGTGGCTTTATCTGAGCCCAGAGATATCCTCTTTCCCTGCAAGTTGCTTAGAACTCAAGACCTGATAGATGCATGTGTTAGAACCTTTTCATAAATCCAGCAATGAAAAGTAAAGTCATTTTAAAGGCAGCCAAGTGAGATTGGCAATGCCAGCATTTCAAAGTAATGTCTGAATACACTAAAAGCTTTGTCACTTGAGTCTCTGAAAAACTAGCAAATAGATAAATTTTCTTAATTACTCCATCTTCCAATCAAATTTCATTAGTGCACTAGAAGTTTTCCTAAGCAAAGTCTGCAATCTACAATGACTTCCTAATTCCTCACTTGAGTAGCTGGCCATGGTGCTGAGCCACAGGGGGAATCCATGGCTGTGTCAAAAGCTCAGCCCAAACTCACAGGTTGGACCCCATGAGATTCTTCCAAGGAAATCCCTGAACAGACCAGAATCCTGCTGTTTGTCTGAATCCTGAACAGCCAATTCACAGTCACTGTAGCCAAACTTGCCCCCAAACTTAATTCCTTTCTTCATAAAAAAAAAAAAAGCCCTCTTCAAATACTTCATTTTGATGTTGCTTTGCTCCACCTTTACATTGTAAATTATGCCACAGCATATTTAGTATGATTTTAAAATTACATATCAAGCATAGAGCTTGTCAAAGTTCCCAGAGGTTATTTTTAAAAAAAATAATTCCAAGTTACCTTTTTTCCAGATCATTTTGATATCAGAGAAATAGTATTTTCTAAAGAAAAAGCCAAACAAAACACTTTATCAGGATTTTTCTTAACAAGTTTTTTCTTTGGCCTTGAGAAATAGAATAGTGCCAGGCTGTTACAGAGAAGGAACACATCTCCCAGCGCAGGCTCCTATGCACAAACCAGACCTTGCTCACAACCAGCTGCATTGCCTACTGGTATTTCTTTCAGAAAACATAATTATTCATGTCCTAGCTAGACCAAGAAGCACCCCTCTGAAAATGCAAAATTATTTTCCATCAAGTTTTGTTTCACGTTCTAGAAAGAGCCCAGCAGCAAATACCTCACCCAGGGACCAAACACAGAACAGTGGTGCTGGGGTTTGTTTGCATGGAGCTCATCAGCTTCACCCTGCTGTGCAGGGGCTTCAAAGAGTTACTTCAGAATTTAATTTGAAATTATCAAGTAGCCATCCAAGTCAGTTTTCATGGGTACACACAGATACACACCAGGATTGTGTCAGATGGGCATCGGGCACTGCTGATTTCTTCTCTGGCCAGGCTGAGCCCCCCAGGCCAGGTCCCTGTGCAGTTTCAGACCCCACTGAGGGGTCAGAACAGGGGCACAGGGCACCCTGCTGCCTCCTGGGGCACCCAGGGCACTGAAAGGCTTCATCACACTATGGCTGTAAATGACAGAAAGAGAGCATGGTGTTGAGGAGAGGGAAATGGGGAAGTGACACGAGGCACAGCTCCATGCACAGGGCAGGACAAGGCACTGCTGGCAGTGCCAGCTGTGCCCACTGCAGTGCCCCAGAGTTCCTTGTGCCACTGTCCCTCCTGTCCCCATCAGGCTTATGCCTGACACCCCTCACACACAGTCATTCACAGAGAAAAAAAGAAAAATTCCACTTCTGCTGAACTGAAACTCTTTCAGAGTGCTGTAACATTGCTCTTATTGATTCATCTATTTAAAGCAATGTCAGAATTTTGTCATTAATATTTGATTGGTATTTTTAGACCCTTACAAGAATTGCACAGACCATAAAAAGGTGTTACAGTAAAGCACCACAGGCAGAGGAGCATTACTCTGAAGCCTGGGGGATGTTGGTTGGCACTATGTTCTACATCTTACAGCTCTCACAATGTGTCCTTACATCACTGCCAGGACCTGGCTTCTCAGCACACATGGATTGAAAAATGAAATTAAATAAAAAGGACTGAAACTGGCAAAATCAAACAAAACTCAAATTGTGGACACTCACAGAACAGAAAGTAGCATGATGTGTATTCATAGTCAAAGTAAATTCAACATAGTATTGAGTATTTACATGCATTGAGTACTTACACATTTTAGCAGGTCTTGTTAGAATGAAAGCTTTGCACCTAAGAATGCACTGTTATAAATTAAAAGTTCTGTCTTGTTTCTTCAAATTCAAAGAAAAATAGATCTTGGGATACTTTAAGAAGTGTGTGTTAGCCCAAACATACTTAGTATTCTGAAAACATAACTCACAACAGGAGCAATCACACTTTGAGAAGCAAGGAGAGGAGCTGGAAAGAAATCCTGTCAATGAATTTATGCAAGGGCTTATACACAAGCAAAACTAAAATGCATTTGTTCTTCAGAGTACAAACTAAGTTTAAAATGGTGTCAGGAGAATAGAGCAGCCCAGAAAGCTAAGAGCAACCTATCCACACTAATGACCTAGAGGAAAATTCAAGCTGCCAGTGGAACTCCCCAAACTGTCAGCAAATGAGCCCAGATGCCTTTGATGGGAAAGCATCTCCCAAAGTTTGCCATCTGACATCTCAGACCAGCATCCCACAAAGATGTTTGATAGAGTAGAAGGCATTCAGACCTTTGGCTGTGTCAGTAGAAGCATGCCAGCTTTCATTTCTAGAGGAGCAATACTGTTTGTATTCAGTTCAGATGGAGGTGGCAGTGGTACCTGAGCCATCCCACTGTGTCACCCAGCGTTATGCAGTTTGTAACTTTAGTGGGCTGAAGTCTTCCACCCTGGGTATCCACAGCACTCCCTGCTTTCTAAAAATTCAGAAGTGAGTTTTGAAAAACTTTTGAAGTGAGTTAAAGGAAGAAATACATTCTTTATCTATGGTAAAATACTCACAGCCTTTCTGTTGAGGTGATGTAGCCCAGTATACATGTGACCTTTAGCAGGGACTTCAATTTTGGTTACATTTAATATTCCAGACTTCTCAGCAGTAGCATTGTTGCTCAGAAATTGTCCCAAATGTGACAAAATGATGAGCCTCTATGATTCCTCTGCTTTTACTTTCATAGCATTCAAAATACATGAGATTCAGGAGATTCACACTTAAAGCATTTTCAAAATCAATACTACAACTTGAGCACTAATTTATTAAAATTTAATATAGAAAGAAAACACTATATTAAAAATTGAGTTATCACCAGGGACTAGAGCAGGACTGCAGGAATTTAAGACCAACTAATTGAACCCCAAGTAGATCACTTGGCCAGTACTCCTGAAATATGCAACAGATCCTGCCCCTTGAATAATAAAATACTGGAAACGCCTGCCAAGTTAATAAATTTTTGTGTCTCACTGAGGTTACAAAGCACATAGCTCCCAAGTGACAAGCTTCATACCCTTGGGTGTGATAAAATTTCCCACAAAGCAGCTGAGGTAGTTTGAATCTTTCTCCTGTTCAGGGTCAAACTCTCTCCCCAAGATGTTCATGGTGTGTCCAATGTCAGTGGGAACTCACACACTCATCCTACAGTGGAACTAAATTTTAAGCTATGTAAAAACACCACATTACTATATTTTATAAAGCCTGAGTCTGATATTATATCCACAGGATAAATAAGAATAAACTCCTTTGAAGTCAGTAGAATCAAAACTCTAAATGCCAAAAACAGAATTAGATCTTCCACTCTGGGCTCTGTACCCTACAGGCACAAGTGAAGGACTGATAAAATTGTATGTATTTAAAAAAAATAAATGGAGGCAGGTTTAAGAATTATCCTGCCAAGAAAAGCATGTTAACAAAGTAATGAAAGACTTTTCTATAAAAATAAATTCAACAGAGAATGGAAGGAAGAAAAGACAGACGCATTTATGCTGCTATGATTTTTCATGGCCGGAGAAACTGCAAACTGAAGCAGGAGAGATTTGTAGCTCATATGAGAGACAGTATCTGCCAGCAAAGCTGTTCCCTGGCAGGAGCACAGTGGAAGTGTCATCTGACAATTCTGATCAAGAAGTGCCCTAGTTAGTATTCAAGATGGCCATCATGATAGATTAGATGAATAATTTTGGTTCTTTGTCAGGACTTGGATAATATCTGCCTACAATACATCTGTATCAGTGCACTCGTAATTACCAAGCAAAGGACAGATAGTACAGCACAAAACTTTTCTACACATCCTTTATGCTCAGATAATGACAAGCTCATGTAAATTATGGCATATATTACAAAAGCAAACACTGTTCCTTTTCATTATCACTCACTACACACATGTAGCATTCTGAAGAGCTGAAGGGAGAGGGTTGTTAAACAAGATTCATCAGGTTAAAGAGTAAGCTGCAGGACCTGAGACAAGAAAAGTTCAGTCCCCAGACCTCTCTTTATCATCTTTCAGTAGTTATGCAGAACAAGCAGCAAGATTTAGATTCAATCTACTTGTAGATAATTGATGGAGAAAGAACTTGAGGGTGACACAAAGACATCAAACTGTTCTGCAAGTTCTTTTTCTGTTTTCTTTAGAATTAAGGCTTCCTGTCTGTCCCAATTGATGAATAGCAGGGTACAAAATGTCCTCTGTAAAAAAAAAAAAAAAAATTCCTTCATTATTTCACATCTGCACTTTTTTTATGTATCCATTTAGTCACTTGGGGCTCCAGAAAATGGGCTTTTGCTTTGGTGGGCAGTCATAATCTTAGGATCATCTGTGGGGTTTTTTAGCATTTTCCCCAAGCAATTAAGGAGCAGAACACAAGCTTTTAGGATGCTCTTGTCCTATAACACATGGTTTGGCTTTTGGTCTTTTCCCATAAAATGCAGGGTTTTTGTAGTCTTGAGATTGCTTTGTGGCCTGCAGTGGATGGCAAGAGCTGGAGTGGATATTTTGTGCTCTTTAGAGCTAAGGCCCTTTTGCACAGTGCCTGTGGAGATTTAGATCAGAGGGTTTAAATCCTGTGCTCCTACAGTCTGCATTTCTTCCATTCTAGATAGCATGACTTGTTCCTTTCCTTACAGCCTGATAGATTTTCCTCAGAAAAAACTTATTTTCAAAGAATTCTAGATTATCTTCTCTGTTTTAAATAATTCAGCATTTGCTGCCACTGAATATCATTTCACTTTAATGGACACTCTTAAGTATCTTAAAACTGTATTTGCTCATTGCTTTACTGTTTTTATGGGGAAAATCAAATTAATGATCAGCAGATCTGATGCAACAGCTTGGTAGAGAAACCTGAAAAATAGGAAGTGAAGGAAGAAAGAAACCCAAGGCAGTTCTGAAACTGCCATCCTGTGATATCATATCTGCTGAGCATTTGTGCAACAGGAGCTGTTACACATCACCCAGCACACAGCAATTGATACAGTAAACCACTGGCCTGGAAAATTGCTATTGAAAACACATAATCAACCTTTCGAACTCTATAAACCCAGGGAGATGCAAGATGCAATTCTGCTTCCTCAGGACTTGTATGCCCAGTCAGTTTAGGCTCCAGCTTCAGAAAATGGAGGTGAACAAACTGCAGAAAGCTGCTCTTAGAGATAAGTTTGTTCAGAATCTTGTCATTCATATCTGGCATAAACTTTCTGGACTCTTAAGTCTTCTGAAAGTAGATAGGCCAGTGGAACACACACATGGGAACTGCATATTCTGAAAAATTCTCCACTGCCCCAGAAGTACTAAATATATATTAGCATATGTTTATACATTAAAATAAAAAAGAGGTTTGCTTTTTGATTTACCTGATTTGATACAATTCCACCTGTACTGCTTTGGGGGTGTTTTGCATAAGAACTACCAAAGCACCTGCCAGGCTGAGGTGCTGCTGGGTTTTCCCCTCTGCACATCACTCTGCCAGGGGATTCCCATATATCCAAGGTTACATCATAAAAGGCAATTCATTATTTGCCATAGATGGGGGGAAAATAATAAAATATATAATTTACTGGTCTGAAAGATATTTTCCTATAGTAATGGATCTAAGCACTTCCTATAAAAGGGCACCCATCTTTAGTGTATTTCTAAGTTTCCATGGAAGCATATGCAGTACAAAAATCCACAAACAAATGACTGATTGTAATTTAATGTTTGAATACATTTGTGCAACAATTAAATCTACCTTTATCATTTTAGAAGGCCAGGGTAAAATTACTCTTCTCGTGCCAAAGTTCTAAAATTGACTTGAGATATGGTTCCTAGTTGGGCTCACAAACTGCCTTCCACAGCAATTAAAATTGATTGAAAATATTGATCAAAAGGTGCAGCACTTTTATTGGAGACTCAGGATGTCATCAGTAGATACTGAACATGACCCTGGCAGAGGAACTGGCTCCCCCAGGTGAGGACACTTACCCTCTGTCACACCTTTGCCCTTTTCAAGCACTAAATACCTCAGAAAGCAATGACTGAGCCAGCATTTCCCAAATCTTGACTTGGCTTCTGGAGATGTCAAAGTTGTTGGGAAACTATCACGGACCCACAGGCAGACAGAAAGAACAGCCACACTTTATCACAGGAGTTTCATCTGACCCTCAAAGCTCTAATAAGCCATTCTGTGTTTCAGATAGCTCTTGACATTAATTTAAGGACACTCAGATCACCAGGATTAATGGCTCTTGGCAGCATTTTGCCACCATCTCAAAGAGAATCTGCTTTAAGACAGCTTTTCATAGAGTATGGATTTCTGGTTCCAAGCTTTATCTCTAGGCAGACCCCCACTGAGAACTGATAATTCTGTTTTAGCCTACATCCAACTCCTCTTAATTCTAAAGTGGTCTTCTTGAAAGTAGTGAACCTGGTGAAAAACCTGTGACAGGTACTAACTTTTGACAAAGATTCTTGGCCCAAGTCTCTTTCATTTCTGCTAAGGCTATTTTACAGCCATCAAAACTTTGCATTATCTCAACCAACCACAACTTGCTGAGTTGAAAAAGCCTTTTTATCTAAAGATAGAGGTGTGCTCAGTGTGACAGGTTTCTGGGGCAGGAGAGGTAGAATGAAAAGATCCTGTAAAGATAAGGAATTGAAGATAGAGTTCATTCAGTAGCTCAGCATTGAAGGGTGTTCCTAACTTAGTGCATGGGTTAAAAAACTTGTTCACTGCCTTCTGACCCAAACTCACCACCAAGTATTAACCTCTGGATTTTTTTATTTAATAGCATAACTTTCTGGTCAGATGTCTGCTGCTTGTTAAGCTGTTCCTCATCTCTGCTGAGCAGTTTGGACATTATTGCCTGGACAACTGTGAAGCTCAGAGGTGGGAATTTGGAGATAACAACCTTCCTTTCACACACACATTGTAACATCTCTCCATATTTGCTTAATCTCAGGCAAAAGTGACCTTCAGACCATGCCACATACTGATGGGACTGGACCAGGCAGGATTTGTTTGGGTTCTGTTCACATTTTCTTACGAACTCTACAGATGAAAACTTCAATATGCATCATGCATATAAAAAAAAATTACGCCCACATATGAATTTATCAGAACTTTTTTATGAATAGTTGCATTTTGAAATGAAAATGTTCTAGGGCTTTTGCTAATTTACTTAAGGGAAAGCCATGGATTTAAACTATCAATTTTAATTGTTTTTGGAAAAGTGAAAAAAGAGAACTCCACCAACTCTACATTTTGGATTAGGAAAACAGGACTAGGAAATTTACCAAAAGTCATTTCACCTCTCTAACAGAATTTTTACAACTCAGTTTTTATATTAATGCTATCTCTTAATGGGCAAACCAAAATTCAGTTCTTTTGCACTACCAGGTTGATTAGAGGAACCAATAAATTGCCCATCACTCAGATGGTCCACAAGCAGGGTGAAAATACGAATGAGGCATTGCTGCATCACCCAGGGGCTCTCAGAGGGCCCTAAAAGAGAGACCATCAGTTCCCTCCCATTCACAGGGGCTGTAATCCTGAAACCCTCTGGCTCCACAGAGGCATCTCTGCACATTCACTGCTTCTCTGACACAAGTCAGGGACAGGCTCTCAGCCAGGCTGGTCACAGATGCTCTCAAACTGCAACCAAATATCACTGAGACAGTTTGGAGCAAAACTAGACCATGTTATCTGTTTTAAAAAAATAGAAATAAGGTGTTTGACTGATATTGGTGAGCTTAAATAAAGGATGATACCCCAGAGAAGCATTTTTATACACAAAAAAACCCAAAAACCCAAACAAAAAAATCAAACCAAACCAAACAAATCCCAAACTAAACCAACAAAGCTACAAAATAACCCGCCAAACAATTTGCTGCTCATTGCCTTAGAACACTAGATCCCACAAACCAGTAGATGATGAAACCACTACAAGTTCTAAAATCTGAGGGATGTTGGCAGAGAATATTTGAAGTAATGTAAAATTGCACTTACTAAAGTGGCAAGAAAAAGGAAGGAAAAAGGAAAAACCATGTTAAACCCCAATTCTGTACACACAGCTAAGTGTGCTACAAGTTGATAAGAAAGACTAATATTTGAAGTCAAGTTCTCCATAAAAAAAGCTTATAAAATATGTGCTGAGGACTGCTTCCCCTCTGGAAGACAAATTACTTTTGTGTAAAAGATATCCATTTCTTATCCCAAGTTCTAGCTACAGTTCTGCTTCTTGATAGTTAAAATGAATTTTTACAAAACACCTACATTAAAGTGGTGCGGCAGGAACACTCCTTCCTGGGAATGCTAAGTTCAGCCCATCCCATTGGACACAATGCTATGGAGGAAGTGCATGGTGAAAACTCATCATCATTTGGATACCGGCAAAAAACAAGTTTTGTAATTTGCAGCTTATTAAAACCTCTATTTTTTCCTTGCCACAAATCCACTGTATCAGGAAGGAAAAAAAATTCTTTTTCATTTTCAATGTCCTCTTTTCTAAAGCATGTGGCTCAGGCAGTCAAATAACCACGTACACAAACTCACTGTGGATCTGCATGGGTAAAAGTAATTTCAATATTGCAGGAGTTGCCTTAATATAAAATTGAATTGATGTAATGTGTGGTTTAGAAGGAAATTCTTTTAAATTCAGGGCAAGAAGCCAACTGAAATCATAGGTACACTTAATGCAAAGCTGTAACTGCAAACATGTTTGTTCCCATTAACAGGTAGCAGTTTAGTTTAAAACAAACTTCTTGGGTAGTGAGATCTTAATGGTGCTCTCCTGCAGTACAAAGATCATAAAGCTATTCTGTGCAACTTCTGGAAAGCAGGACGTGAGAATGACCCAGGGTGGATTTAAATTAACCACTACTCAATTCCATGGATGATATCAGTGGGTTTAATTATTCTTGTCTCTTCTCAAATGAATGTTGTGGGGTTTTTGCCCTATTGTATTATTTTTTTCAAATGATAATTATAATTTCACAAGCCTAGTGGTATAGCAGCAATGCATAAAGCTACCATGCAAAACACTGTCGTTCCAAATACACCTTTGGATTTTCATTAGTGGCATTTACAATCTGAGATTTTATATTTTGATGGAAGATTAAAAAAAAATCTATTCCCCAGCCTTTTTTTTTTAATCTTGAAAAGACACATTGCAGAACTCTGACTTTTCCACATAAGTAGCAGTAACCACTTGGATCCTGAACTGGCTCCCCCAGGAGCTGGGAAGGTCAGAGGGACACACGGACAGCCAGGGGACACGGGAGGGACAGCCACAGCCTAAACCCTGCCTAAACCCTGCCTAAACCCAGCCTAAACCCAGCCTCTCCCTCGGATCCTCAAACAATCCACAAACCTGGCTGCTCCCACGTTTTCTGCTCAAGTACCTTGCTAAGGAACTCTGTTCCAATCCTTGTATATATTCTTGAAACTTCAAGAGCAGGTTAATCTCATTTACCCTGGCTTAAACCCAGTTTCAATTCACTGTGGCAATTCAAAAGGACCGAAATTAGACTGCAGTTTTTATTCACAAGTTTTTTAAAGAAAAATGAATGCTTGGGTTTCTGGGAGAGTTCCCAAACTTGCATTTCTTTGGAAGTAAAAATGTAACTATAGTCTAGATGTTTTGCAGGGAAAAGTGAGGATTAATGATGAAAAAAAATCACTACTATCTAAAGTGATATTTTTTAAAAGAACTGTGAGTTATTTCAGATATTGCACATGTTTATATATATGCATATTATCTTTAAATTTTAAACCTCATTTGCATTTTAAAAATGACAGTGTAATTTGCTTTTCCCAGATGTATCACTCTTAATCCTAACAGCTTCCCAGTCTTTTTTACATTTCTATTATCACTAAAGTTCAGAAGAGACTTCTAATTGATCCAAATTACATATTCAAATTAGACTTTTATGAGCTTAAATTAACATACCATAGACATTTTATTTAATTTGGTCCCCAAAATGTCACTGAAGTAATTTGGTTGTAATATATTAATTAGTAAAAATTCAGAAATTATTGAACTATAATAAATTCCTCTATCTGAATATTCCTCTTGAAATAGCACCCCAAATTAATTTATAGCCCAATATGGTGTTATGCATTCACAAGTCTTCCTGCCTCAGATTCTTTAACATTTATTTATGCTGATGCACTTTTGTTCACTATCTCACAAGAACGAAGAAATTAGAAAAAGCCATTGCCAGTTTCTGCCTAGGGGAGATAATGTCTTAGATCCAGGTGCTTGAAGCTTTTTTTGGCTTTTAAAAAACATTTTATTCACATAGAGAAGCCTTGCTAGATTCTTTGCAAAACTGTGTTATTTTAACTAAAACATTTAATTTGGGAATTCTATTTTCTTACTTGATAAGTTCTCCTGCAGTAGAGAGAACCACAGATTATCCCCTGGCATCTCAAAGCTCCTCTCCTGCCCTAACAGAACCTCTGAGAGATTTCCAGGGCAGAAGGAGAACCCAAGTGGCTCTCCCACCTCCCCACTGCCACCGACTAGGGTAGCATGTAAAGTCTGAAAATGGCACTTCCAAGACCAGAAATAAATGTGTGTTCATTTTTCAAAGTTTCTTCACACCCCCCATTTCTTATTACTGAAAATTTAGAGTGTTTCAGAGCCTGTCCAGATCAGGCTCTGCCATTAGTCCAAACCCCTTTGCATTTCCCTGGGACTATAAACACAATTTCACCAGTTCACTGCCTCTTGGATCCAGTGGAAACAGTGAATCCTGTTTCCTGCAAACAGTGCCCTGCAGAGCTGCTGCCCACACCTGCGCTGGGATGCTCTGCAGAGCAGCACTTACTGTTTGATACACCTATCCAGACACTTGTGCCTTTGTTCCAATGACCAACAACTAAATCTAGTCCTGGAAAACCAAGAATCTTAAAAAAAAAAAAAAAGACGCTACAATCTGTATCTGTTGATGAAATGCCACAAGGAGTGTTTGTCATTAAAGTGTATGGCTACAGCTGTTGGCATCTTGCTTCTGTCTGCACTCAATTGCAGTCTTTGGGACTAAGGTCAGTTTTCAGACAGTTCTATTTTACCCCTGGAAACTGACAGTTCTCCCAAAGATTTGAATGATGTATTTTGTTTAGCAGTTGGCTGAGCTGAGTGATGGCCTCATCTGCGTGAGTGATCTGCTCCCAGAGATGAATCAACTGTGCTTTCCTCATTAAGTCAGTCATCTGCAGAGCTTTAGGCTCTTCCCTTCACTAACAGTTCAGCTGCCCATGAAATAGGACTCAGAGTTTTGCCCTCTGCTCTCGAGTGCTTGCACCCCTCTGCCGGGGTTTAACCCCACTGGTGACAGCACCAGTGCAGCAGCTCACTGCCCTGGCATGGCAGAATCAGGAGGGGAAAGTGAGCAAACTCATGGGCTGAGATGAAGTTTAATAGAGAAAGCAAAAGCTGCACACACTGACAGATCAAATCAAGGAATTCTTTCACCACTGCCCATGAGCAAGGCAGGTGTTCAGCCATCCCCAGTAGAGCAGGGCTCCATCATACTTGGTGGTTACCTGGGGAGACAGATGCCATCACTCCAGACATCCCCCTTCCTCTTTTTCCCCCAGCTTTATCTGCTGGGTGTGATGCCAGACGGTCTGGAGCATCCTCTGCTCAGCTGGGGTCACCTGTCCTGCCTGTGTCCCTCCCAAGGTGTTGTGCAGCCCCAACCTGAATTATCAACACTTGTTTCAGCACAAGGCCAAAGCACAGCCCCATGTCAGCCCCAACAAAGAAAATTGGCTTTATCCTAGACAAAAGCAGCACTCCACATAATACTGATGAATGTTTTTCTACTGAATGTAATCTTGTTCTTACAAAATTAAAAGGTCTGGGTTTTTTATTCTTTAGCTGAAGCATTTATGCATATTAATCACTCCAGACAGTAATGGAAAGATGGCAGAGGAGTGCGATCTTCTGTGAAGGAGTTTTTCTGGAGATGAAACTGGCCAGAATTCTTCATTCATAGCAAAAATCTGCCTGAAATTTGACTTCAGTCCAACTTAAAATTAAATCAAATATTTTTTGGAGCTTATTTCTTAAAGGAAATTCTATATGCTGCATGCTATAAGGAGGCCAAAGGTGGAAATTTTCAAAGCAGTTGATATGACAAAGAGCACGAGCTCTTTGGCCAAGAAGTGTGTCCAGTTCAGACCTTTCCAGCACCAAATCCTGTGGCCCCCCCATGACCCTGTCTCAGTTTCTCAGTAGATAAGTGTCTGGGGAAAGGGAAGATTTTCTATATTTATCCAGGACTTCTGGAACTGCAGTTCCACAAGCCTCAGGGCACAGTGTAACATGAAATTTACTATGAAATAGTTCATAGTTCCTAAAGTTACTAAAGAAAAAACTGTTGGTCCCAAATTCCCTCAAAATACTGTTCTGGATATGGACTGATCATCACACCGAATTTACTGTCCTGCGTTGTGCATGTACAGCCATTGGTGTGGGAAATGCTGGACAAATATTTACTAGGGTTAATTCTGCATCATTTTTCATGCTGTTGGCTGTGCCTGGGCTTGCAGAATTTCTGATGCATTCTGTTTAGAACAGATCATGTTATACAGATGTAAATGCACTCCACAAAAGAAGTTAAAAGGTCTCTCCCCTTCAGTATTTCCTAGGCTACTCCTCTTTTCCTTACAGTATTTAGAATCTATAAATGAGCAAACATGCTCTTAATGAACATAATCCTGGAAAAAACACTTGACTTCAATTAAAGAAATAAGTAGCAATTAACTTTGAAGATGATTTTCAATGATAAAAAGCAGCAAAAAAAAAAAATAATCTACTAACTCTGTATTGCCATCAATTCCATAATGAACAGCCCTTTCCAGAGCCCTGATGGTAGCAGGAAATCTCCCCAGCAGCCACATTCCCTTCCATATGATACACTGACAAACAACCTTGCATACAGTTAAAATATGTCTTAGTTTAAAGTTAAAAAGTTGTGCAAGTTCTCAAATATATTGGATTTTACAGCAGAATAAGAAATACAAGTAAACTGCTGCAAATTTTCACATTTTTGCTGCCACTGAATCATAACAAAGAAAAGCACAGTTTTGCTGAAGCAAAGTACATGTGATCAGTAACTGAGGTGAGAGAAATCGTGGAATACAAAATCTACAATGCCACAAGTCCATAAAAATCAATAAACCCCCTTCAACACAGAATGAAACACACATCAGCTGATGCTTTTGAAGTACAAAGGTAAAAAGTTATTTTTTTAATAAAAATAGCTCAAGTGAAAAAATATACTTCTCTGCCTACTTCAGGATTATAGTCAAGGTTTCTTGAGTCATTGCCTTTGAGTGTTGTTTTCTGAAAAAAAACTTTCTCTTGGGACCAAATCTCACTCCCAAAATAACCCATCTTGATTTCAACAAAACTTCTCCTTTGTAAACAGCGCTGGAGAAAAATTTTACAAGACAGAATAATTCAAAAGTTGTAAGAAGGAGGGGGAGGGAATCCCTCGGGTGTAGATATTACCACAGGGGAGACAGAATGCAGTGTGTGAACTTACCTTGTTCACAGTTTAAAAAACATTTTTGTGTGTCTTTCATTATTTAAACAGTCTGTTACAAAGTAGATGAAACACAATAAATCCATCAGAAAGCTGTTCAAAAGGAACACTATCAAATATAAAGGCACTGGGTTCAAACCTGTCTTTGGTTAGTGCTTGGCTGTGGGTCTTTGACATTTGCATGCTGGAATGATTTGAAGAGAAACAAAATTCTCTTAGGCCCCTTCGTAGACTCTTAACTTTGCTCACTAGTGAGGAGAGTCACTAAAATAGTCCAGAAAAATGGAAAGGACATGATCCCAAAGAGTAAATCATCTTCCTGCCATTGCAAGATAAACCCTTTGCAGGACAGTCCCTGAGCAGGCTGAGAACCCCCCCGTGGCACTCCAACATGCTGCTCCAGAGTGGGGATGCTGCAGTGTAATACCAAATATCCCCAGTAGCTAAGGTGACTTCTAGAGGACAACCCAACATTAGTCTCCCCAAAAAGCCTACCTTAACTTCTCCTAGCAAGCTCGTATTACACACCTTTATTAGCTCACTGTTCCCAAACTAAGGAGGAATTCAGAAATGCAAGCACTGCCAGGCATTCAGAGTAGAGGAGACTGAACTGTTTCAGGTGGGAGGGACCTGCAGTGGCCATCGTGCCCCCTGACCAGTTCCTGACCAGTTCAAGCATCTCATTAAGGGCACTGTGCCTTCAGACCCTCACACAGACACAGATACACAGCAGCACTGAAAACAGAGCATGTACAGTACAAATATATTGTAGATTCTGACTAGAACGTTGCTTTCTGAACAACAATAAGCCTTTCCAACCTTGAATTTCAGCAGGTAGGTAATAGCACTTAATCTGCAGTAGCAAAGCTGACACTGATTATAAAATGATACATATCTAATGCTCATTTTATTTCTTATTACAGTCTGTTTAAAATTAAATTTTCTCCTAGAAACTAAATTACTCTAAGAACTTTCTCCTTGGACTACACTTTTGGATCTGGAATTGCTGTGAAATATTATGCAATTCATATTTAAACTCATTTATCAGAAGCCACTCTTGCCTCCCAAGGACTGGGAGAGGCTGGGGGCAAGGAGTCTGTTTGTTCCTTATTCCTGATGCTGAGCCAAGCCCTGCTCTGTCAATGCTTCCTGGGCTGGGAAATGAGAATCCCTGCTTTATTCAAAAAGACATACTCGCAGGCAATACTTGACTTTGAACCCAGATAAACAAAAATTCAGAGATCTCAAGCAGTGACTTTGTGGCATTCGTATCCTCACATATTTACTAAATGTATGATGTTCTGCACCAAAATAGCACAAGGACAAAATGCTCAAGACATGCATTCCTTTCATTTTTAATACATTTCCTGAGCGACAGAGATTGCAGCTGCTGCTTCCACATCTTCTAGGGCTGCACAGAGGGGATCTGCAAGGAGGGAAAGTTAACACAGCTATGGCAGTTTAAATAAAAAAGGATTAGTCTTCCCCCTAGATGCATGGAAGCTGCACCTGGAATTTTAATATTGATCAAAACATTTGCCAAGTGCCACACAGCCCTTCTGAAGCTCTCCAAGGGAATATTTACCATCAGTCAGACTCCTAAGGAAAACAGCATTTTCCATCACTGGAAGGCGTGTTCTGTTTTTCTAATTTCATAGGGCAACCCAGTCCCCAATCCCAGTGTTATCAATTCAATTATGCCAAAAGCTGCCCACAGTAAATCTGGCAAAAAAGCTTTGAACAAAGAATAAACCAAAAAATCAGCAGACCTGAACATGGTTTTTTTTAAGCTAAGACTTCAACAGATGAAACTAAATCAACTTCTTATCAGTCAAATTGCCCCAATGTCTTAATATCTTTTTATTTCAAAAAGTCTAGACAGAAAAACAGCTGAATTCAATATTTTGACTGAATATCAGGGGTTATATAAAGATATATGGAAAATACTAAACCATCCCATCTCCTTTTATTAGTTTGCTGTTCCAATGCTCAAATGTGAATCAAGTAAACTTTGCTTGTTACTTACTGGAACAGCATATGGCCAAATCGATTTACAATAAACCACTTCCTATCCTACTTCCCAAAAACTTGGCAAAGTCTCAAAACTGCATAAAATTCTTCATCCTGCACTGGTTTCAAGCTAGACTAATGAAGTAGTGCCTGATTTATACCACCAGACAGCTCTGAGCATGCACCACAGATGCATCAGTTTATCAAAAAACATTGTCAAATTAAGAAAAACAGTTCCTGCAAACTCTTACACATCCTCTGCTCAAGCCAGGCTTACAGAGTCTGATCCACTGGAATCAGCAATTTGTGTGATTTCCTGCAAACACTATGGCACTCCAATAAACTCACAGCTACTGCCATAAATAAACACAGCTTTGTCAGTTGGACACGGTGCTGGAGCCAGTGAGGAGAGCTTTGCTTTGCTGTGCCAAGGGCTGGGTTTCCACTCCTGGCATTTCACTGTGCAGAGAGGCACAGCTGACCCTGCCTGTGCCCCCAGCCCTGCTCTGACAGTGCTGCCTCCTCACTTGGTCTGACCCTCGCTGGGGGAGGCTGGAACCTCTGGGAATCTTTAAAATCAGTGGGTTTGGGGAAAGCTGCAAAATACAGGCCTCAGAGACAGTAGAACTGTCATTAGAGCTAAGTAGATAAGATTTGCCAGCAGAAAAATTATGAAAGTAGAAAAGTAAGGACAAATAGAACAATGGTCTGTGTATTAATGTTTGTCTAGAATAACTACCTAAGCTGCAGAAAAATATATCTAGCAAGATATTAGGAAGTTCTAAGCTTAATAATGGAGCTCTGTGCATTGTGTTTTAAGGCTTACAAGCAGGTATTGTATTTGAAATAAACAAGCATTGTTTTAACCAAAGGCACTTGTGCTTGTAGTAGTTGGATGGAACTACTGCCAATGTGCTTTAGCATTGTGTG
Organism: Emberiza elegans; assembly: GCA_024865655.1. Classification (NCBI taxonomy): domain Eukaryota; kingdom Metazoa; phylum Chordata; class Aves; order Passeriformes; family Fringillidae; genus Emberiza; species Emberiza elegans. The sequence continues at coordinate 2,157,517 of JALJVW010000129.1, forward strand.
ATTGGTCAAAAAATTTATAAAGTAAGTTGTAACATTAAATTCTTGGTCTGCTGCCTGGGATGTGAGCTGCTGGCATCTTCCCACTGTCATAAGCATGTAATGAGAGTGATGCTGGAAAATGAAACAGCTCAAGATGTGTTCCTAGCAGTTCCATCCTGTTTGTGATTTGTACACAGCCCCCAGCCAGCGACAGAACCCACACCCACATGGATTTCTTTTAACCACAGCCCACATGGATTGTGGTTCCAGTGACCTGAGCAGGAAGGGGGGTTTTGGGCAGGACAGAGGCCCAGGGAGGAGCAGTGGCTGCACGGGGGCGGGCGGAAGGGAAAACGCAGGAGCTCTTTGGGAGCACAGCTCATTCCTCAGCAATCAGAGATGCAGCGCAGCTCCTCTGCACAAGAGGCCTCTGTGCCAGCTGCAGAATCCCCCCCTCTGTTTGCTCCAGGAGCTGAACAGCAATTCTGTCCCTTCAATCTAACAAACAAAAAGGCAGGGGGGTAAAGAAGAAGTGCTTAATAGCCTAAGTACAAAAGACACTTTTATCCTGATCGATGTGATTTCATATCACTGCTTTTGATTTATACAAGCTGACTTTTTTCATTCTCATCATGCATCCTCTTGAGTCACAGATTTAATTAAGATTAGGAAAATGAAAAGGTACTGAGAATTAGTCAGATCTTTGAGACAATATCTGTAACAGTTATTCATTCAGGACTAGCCAGAAAAGATCCTGCATACAACACATAATGAGGGGAGAGAGTATGTACCATACCATCATTTCTAATGTATGGAACACAATGTAATTTTCTTCTAGGCAAATGTCAAACATGATTAATAATTAAATTTTGTGGAATCTCACGTGTCCCATTCCTGAGCTTGGTTTGTTGGAAGACAGAGATCTACAGAACCCTTAGGATCATCTGGATAAGACATAACTAACATTTCAAATGTTTCATATTCTTAATGATGACTCCTCACCACAGATTAAGGTCCCCTTTTCCTTACACATTCTCTACAGTTTTTTAGCTAAACATAAGACTGGCAGTGAAAATAAAGCAACTAAATAAAACTGATCAAAGGTTTTGCAACAAGTGACACTGCAGCTCCTGCACTGACTGAGGATATCACAGCCTTGGTCAGAGCAAGCTGCTCACAGTTTTGGAGCCCCTGTGACAGACTCGGAGTGACCAGCCCCAGGAACAAGGAGCGCTGGTAAAGTATTATACTCTGATACTTACTGACACTTACAGGCAGCACGTAGCTCACGTAAGGATTGCTCCGAGCAGTAAGACTTCCCATACTGACACTTTGCTCAGAAGGGTTACTTTTGTGCCCCACTCCCACATCATTATTCACAGATTCTAATTTAGATTAGAAAGAACAAAAGGTAGCAAATGTTTGCAAGTCTGCTCAATTAGGGATGCAATAATTCTACATCATCATTCATTTTCATGCATTTTTTTAGTAACGGGGGGAAGACTATGAAACATAGTGTCCATCAAAATTGCCCTTTTCAAATTTTTCCATTGGACATCTGGTTTGTGGTCCAGCTTTTCCTCCCTGGCAGAGGCTGAGAGCCCTGGGGGCTGGCTGAGCTGGTGCTCAGGACAAGAGGGACAGGGCAGAGGCTGCCCCAGCAGCAATGGGAGTGGGCAGGGAGGCTCACGGCTCCTGAAAACTCTCCCAGCAACACATCCACAGCAGAGGGCAGGACAGAAGAGCACAGTAATAAACCTGATAATTGCTTTGTTTCCTGTCTTGCAGATGCTGCTCCTCTCTGCTTTCTCCCCACTGGGAAGGGGATGGCTTTTCTGTTAAGTGCTGAGCTTGATGAGGCCATTCCCACCGAGCCTCCAAAGTGTGGGTGGAACCTCCTCAGGGCAGAGTCTAGACCAGGAAAGCAAAGATCACTTCTATTCCCCAGCACCTGTTATCCTGCCCAATCCATGCACAGCAGTGGCAGACACAGGCTGCTGGTACAGATCCTTCACCTCCTGCCCTTTCTTAAATCCTTCTGTGCAACAGAGACAGAGATGTTGCCTCTAACACAGGGAAATAAAAGCTACATAACACAAGATCAAGCACAGCCAAAGAGAGGAACAGGAAAAGCACCATAAAACACTGTCAAAAAGAAGAAATTGTGCAAAAACTCAGAAAAGAAACCCAGAGCATTGAAGAAACCATAATGTATGATGAAGGCTCTGTGAAGTCCTTATGGCAACCTTTCAGTTGTGCAAAGAGGTGGGAGATGCTCCATCCCATCCACAGGATGGGGTTGGATAGGGCTCTGAGCAACCCCATCCTGTTAAAATCCAAGGGGGTAAACTAACTTAAATATTGAAGATCTAAAGTTATAAGTGAATGAACATGAAGCTTAACAAGAGTACTGAAGTTAATTGTAGCAAACATCTTGTTGAGGGCTTAGGATAATGACAACTGATCAGTAGGCATAAATGGGCATAGACCTGTATAAGAACACAACAAATTAGTGTAATACAAACATGAAAATAAAAATATAAATCTCTACAGTTTTTAAAAATACAGTCACAAATATTTATTTTGCACAATCTGTAGCAATTTTACATCAAATTACTCATAAGCATGTTTTCATACTACAGTGCCTCTTACTGCTATTTCCTTGCTCTGCTCCTCATTTCACACCCATAACAGAAAGAGCATAGAAGGGAATTAAAATTCACAGCACACATTTGAGATGCTGCATAATCTGAGTTGCAAACCCACAAGTGAGTCACGAAAGACATCCCAAACCACTTGGCAGCAAACTGCAAAAGCCTAACCTCCAGCCAACACAGATTTGTTAACATGGGTTTTTAAGCATGATGATACCACACGTGCATTACTAGCAGGTTAGAGATGTTTAAATCCTTCTTGAAGTACCAAAGAGAAATACCCTCAGGAAAAATAATTATTTAATCAGAGCAGGCTGCTTAGCTGTAGATTTAAATCCGAAAAATCAGTGTCTTGCAGGGGATTTTTATAAACAAAGGGAAAGGGCACTCAGCAAACTGCCATGGAGAGAAATGCTTGTGTTCAGCAGGAACTGAACAGAACAGGCCCTTTGCACTGTGCAGCATTGCTGTGAGCTCCTGGGAAGGAGCTGCTCTCAAGTAATTTAAAGTCTAACATTTTCTTCTTAATCTAGAATGTTCTGAATAACTTTCTAGACATGAATTACAACAAGGCTTTGTAATCTACCTACTCACACAAAAAGAAATCTTCTAACCTTGCATACCACAAATATTCCTCACTGAGGATAGGATAGTGAGAGGATATATTCCTGGCAGTGAGATCAGCAGTATTTTCCCAGGAATACATTTCAAATTGAGAAATTGTAAATCCTCTGTGGAAGAATAACCAAAGTATCAAACACAAATCTGTAACCTTAAGGATTGTAGCAAACCCATGTGCTCTGTAGTTACAGCACAGACTTTAATTCATATCAAATGTTGAAAAGCAAATATTTTTGTATTATCATGTTTAAAACCTGCCTTCAAAAAAATATGGTGAATAAATATGAACTGTATAAATTAAGTGTTCAATTTAATTCAATTTAATCTCAGATGCTCTGAAGTTACATATTAGCAGGAAAAAGCTGCTTTTTCTGGGGTTCAGTAGTAATAGTTCAATATGAAAGACAGCACCCTAGACAAAATGAGTCTCCGTGTCTTGGGGAAGATTATTTCTCTGTATTGTAGCGCTACATAGTGCTAAATCCCATTCACTGCTGTTAATACTTCAGAAAAATATTTCACCTTCACACATCATAGTGTGCCAGTTTAGGATATCAGGGGCTCTGTACTCTCCAGAGAAGAAAGCAAATAAATATTAAAATTTAGAAATGAAATGGGAATATATGAAAAAAATTGACAGAGAAGAGCAATTTTTATGAACACACAAATTAACAAAAGAAAACAATGAGCAGAGTCTGCAGGTATCTAAAACTGTCTGCTAAGTATTTTCAGGAGCCTTTTATATTTTTACCAGCACTGGGAACATAATTAGAAAAAGTGTTTCACAAATATTTAGGCAAGTTAAGATCCAAGACTGATGTCCACAACCTTTAGTATTTGCTCTTGGTGCCCACGTGCTGAGGGTTTGTTTGTGGCGCACAGTTCGATCAACTGCTCATGGAGGAGAATGGTCCCAGCAGTGACAGCACAGCTCTGTGCAAACACCAGGCCAGGGGAGAGCAGCTCATCAGTGGGCAGAGTAATTCTGGGACATTTCTGAGCATTTAATTCACAAATACTCATGAGGGATCAGATCCTGAGCTTGGTAAAACTCCAATTAAATAAGCGGGGGTGCATCAGTTGGATTTCTCTCTTGGTCAGCACTGAGACATTTTTTCCAGGAACCCCTCAGAGCTAAGAGGTCTGACACCAACTTAGTTACACTGAACAAAACCAGCCAGTCCATAGCTCAAGTGTTGGCTTACAGCAGAGCCTCTGAAACTCAGCACCTCCTTTGCCTGCCCAGGGTAACGTCACCTGTAGCCAGCCAGGCTTCCTCAGCAGGAAATTTATTTTGTAATGACAAAGACAAGTAATTAAAGATGTTTTATATTATATAAATATATTTATATTTCCCTTTAATTCCTTTCTCTTTAATTAATATATTTATATCTCACTTCAATTTCTTTGGGGAACTCACCACTCCGAGTTCAAATTGGTTCTCAGTCAGGCTCTACAAAATAATCTCTTGCTTGCACTTCACAAGCTTTATTGTCAACACCATGGGTTTTGGATTATTCACAAAATCCTTCTGCAGTTATCATTTCTATTAATCAAGTTGTAGTGGCTGAAGGCCTTTCTGAAGCATACTGCTCCCAAGATGTCCTTTTTTAAGCTTGGCAACCACATGCATTTGTCCAACACAATTACTTTTCCCCAGGATTTCCAAATTTCTCCTTTACAAAATATTTTCCATGCTCAGCCCAGGGTTTCAGAAGAAATACTTTTCTCTATTCTATTTAAAAGTAATATTTGGTGATCCTTTAAGCAAGTGATGTGGCTCTGGCTTTTATTTTGGCTGAAGGCCCAGGCTCAGAAGGAAGCCTTGCAGGCAATCTACCATAGCAAACACCCCAGGAGAAGAGGAGAAGGGTTTAGTGGAAGTGGCAGCCCGAGCAGCTGCACACACAGGCCATTTAATGCTTCTGCAGACAGTTCAGACGCTGCTCTCCCAGGGCACAGCACGAACAGGAGGCTCTTGTCACACCCCAGGGAGGGACACAGCCAAGGTACCCACTGCAGGTGGGGTTCTGCTGGCCTTCCTGAAAAACACTCTGCTCTGGGATTGTGTTCATGCCAATACCAAACTTAAAACAACAATAACCAATTTATCATATTTACAGCATTTTTAATAAATCTGTAAAAGAACAATACAGTATCAACGGGGGGAAAGAGGAACCACTTGAATATATACAGGGAAATGGGCATATGGCTTGTCAAACAATCCAGCACTCAAAGGATCCAGGCGTCAGGAAATGAAGACTCCAGCCACCAGCCAGCCACAGAACCATGAGTGTGCATAACCATGCAGAAATCTCTTAATTCTGAATGACACTTCTATCACAAAAAGCCCCGTGTGTTTTTATAGCATTGTGTACACTAGACAGCGGGGGGAAAATGGAACAGACAGCTATTAAAAGCGTCCTTGGAACCATCATAAATACCCATTTTCATTTTTGGCTTAAAATTTCTCAAGCTCCATTATCAAGAGGTGATTTATCATCTTTCATTTTTCACATTATCTGTAAATAGGTTATTCCCACTAGCGTTGCTGTAAGAAACATTTGTCACAGCTGTAAGAGGAGGGAGCCTGGCTAATTTCTGGATCCAGAAACCAAGATGAATAGTCTTTCTTCCCCTGCAAACAGCTCTGAACATCAGTCAAACCCTTTCTTCTGTATTTTCAAGTCCTACAAGTACATTCAACCTCATTCTTCTCTTCATATTCTGATACTTAGAATGATCTGTGACACTACATTTGTTACTAATTATGATGTAAGCTTGTAGGAAAGCAACTTTTTAAATGAGGATGGTAAAATATGGAAGTATGTGGAAAAAATACGAGGAGAAGCCCATTGTTAGAATATCAAATAATTACCATTTCCTAATAATAAATGTTTGTCAGCTACCAGTTTAACTCCATTAACCCCCTCTTCTCCTTTCCAGCTGATTAACCTTCCAGTGTGCAGAGATGTATTCTGGCCTACCTAACTATAAACCTGTTCTAAAAGAGCATCTTCCCCAAATGTCACCAGGTCCCTGCTCAGCTGGAGGCACCTATTTGTACCACTCTGCATCACACAGTGAAGAAAAAGCACATGTAAGAAATGAACACTATATTAGGACATCAGGACAAGACCTTACTACTGGTAAGAGCCCTGCTTAGTAGTGTTTTAAAAGAAAACTGAGAAGTACTCAGTGATTTGATAATCTACTGAGTGTCAAACTTTCATTCAACACTGAGAAACTGAACACTGGATAGAGAGAAGTGATTAAAATGATCCTTTTCAAGGCTCAACCTACTGCTAATTGGTCACGACCATCCTGCAGAACTTCATTTGTGACACCAGCAGAACAGACATTATAATGCTACTTTAATAACCTGAAAGAACTTTGCCACTAAAAGACTGAATCATTTCTTTAATATTAAACAGTACATTTACTCTGCAAATGATGGACCAGTATTTCATTGGAATGCAGAGTTTTTAGCCAGCCAAGACTTTTCCTTATTAAAAAAGAACAGAAATCACTGTGAGCTGAATCCCACAGTCCTTTCCCCTACAAAGCTCTCTTTGAGGTCAATAGAAAATTTGGCCATTAAAGAATGTTGAACTCTGACCCCTGGAATAACACAGCACAAATCATATTCAGTCTTGAAAATAACCTCCAATCCTAGGTCTGGAAAGATTTCTAAACAGGAGAAACTGTCCTGTCCTGTTTCCTGTCCTTTTTCTAATATTCTTTACTAAAATTCTCAATCCCACAAAGGTTACAACTTAGTCTGCCAAGCCATTTGAGCCTCCCCATTCAGTGGCCTTTATTGTTTACTGCACACTTATTTCTTCTTTTAGGGTACAGAAGAGGTAACGAAGACCATGAATTAAATCACTTGAGAGTGAAGCAGCATTTAGCATTAGATACATAAGACACAATAAGAAGGAATATTGTCAGTAAGCTTACTGTGCTTTGCCAAGCTGCAGCAGCTGTGGGTGATGATGGACAAGGAGAGAATGTAAACCAAACACTTTCCTTATATCATGGGGGATGTTTTAGGTGAGCAATGTCTAAAAGCAGAGTGACAAAAGCTCAAAGGAAAAAAATTGATATAGCTGTAATATTCTGACAGAGAAGATCTAGTGGTCAGTATTCACAAAAACATTTTATTCTATTAATAACATGTTCAAAAATATTACTTTTAAAACTCCTGTCATGCTTTCCAACTATTTTTGTCTACCAGTTTTCTATATCTATTAAAATAGAAGACTCCAAGTCTTGCATAGCTACAACTCTACTTGACCACAACAATCATTGGGTGTAGATCATTGTTTGGAAACATTAAACCTCAGATCAAACAGCCACTCTATTTCACATTCGACTTGTCTTTGGTCTTTTTTTTTTCTTCCTAAATAGACTTTCATTTTATGTCTGTCCTTCACTTTGATAGCTTTGAAGAACTTTCCCATAGTCTCAGACTACTTTCATTTTGCTCAAAATAATAACTTTTACTTAACATGATATGATAGAGAAATTTAACAACTCACTATCTTCTAACAGCTAGTTAAAGGTGATTAATCTTGGTCCTATTAGGTCTGAGGAGTCCCTGAGCTCCTCAGTTGATCCTTTCTAGACACCTAACCAGGGGAATTCATGAAAGAAATGCCTGAAACAAGATAAAAATTGACCAGAATATTTTATGTTTCAGTCAGATCTGAGTAGTTTCACTTTCAGTTTAGCCAAAGATCAAGGACAGAAAATACCAGAGCAGTCTCCCGTCCTGGCTGGAGAACTGTTGTAACCCAGCAGAGCAGCCCTAGCAGGGCTGCAGGGAAATGCCACTCATGTTACAGCAAAATAACCCCAGCCTGTGGCCCTGTGCTTTGCTCCATCAGTCTCCAGCCCTGGAAGGTCAATAGAAAATTTGGCCATTAAAGAATGTTGAACTCTGACCCTGGAATAACACAGCACAAATCATATTCAGTCTTGAAAATAACCTCCAATCCTAGGTCTGGAAAGATTTCTAAACAGGAGAAACTGTCCTGTCCTGTTTCCTGTCCTTTTTCTAATATTCTTTACTAAAATTCTCAATCCCACAAAGGTTACAACTTAGTCTGCCAAGCCATTTGAGCCTCCCCATTCAGTGGCCTTTATTGTTTACTGCACACTTATTTCTTCTTTTAGGGTACAGAAGAGGTAACGAAGACCATGAATTAAATCACTTGAGAGTGAAGCAGCATTTAGCATTAGATACATAAGACACAATAAGAAGGAATATTGTCAGTAAGCTTACTGTGCTTTGCCAAGCTGCAGCAGCTGTGGGTGATGATGGACAAGGAGAGAATGTAAACCAAACACTTTCCTTATATCATGGGGGATGTTTTAGGTGAGCAATGTCTAAAAGCAGAGTGACAAAAGCTCAAAGGAAAAAAATTGATATAGCTGTAATATTCTGACAGAGAAGATCTAGTGGTCAGTATTCACAAAAACATTTTATTCTATTAATAACATGTTCAAAAATATTACTTTTAAAACTCCTGTCATGCTTTCCAACTATTTTTGTCTACCAGTTTTCTATATCTATTAAAATAGAAGACTCCAAGTCTTGCATAGCTACAACTCTACTTGACCACAACAATCATTGGGTGTAGATCATTGTTTGGAAACATTAAACCTCAGATCAAACAGCCACTCTATTTCACATTCGACTTGTCTTTGGTCTTTTTTTTTTCTTTTCCTAAATAGACTTTCATTTTATGTCTGTCCTTCACTTTGATAGCTTTGAAGAACTTTCCCATAGTCTCAGACTACTTTCATTTTGCTCAAAATAATAACTTTTACTTAACATGATATGATAGAGAAATTTAACAACTCACTATCTTCTAACAGCTAGTTAAAGGTGATTAATCTTGGTCCTATTAGGTCTGAGGAGTCCCTGAGCTCCTCAGTTGATCCTTTCTAGACACCTAACCAGGGGAATTCATGAAAGAAATGCCTGAAACAAGATAAAAATTGACCAGAATATTTTATGTTTCAGTCAGATCTGAGTAGTTTCACTTTCAGTTTAGCCAAAGATCAAGGACAGAAAATACCAGAGCAGTCTCCCGTCCTGGCTGGAGAACTGTTGTAACCCAGCAGAGCAGCCCTAGCAGGGCTGCAGGGAAATGCCACTCATGTTACAGCAAAATAACCCCAGCCTGTGGCCCTGTGCTTTGCTCCATCAGTCTCCAGCCCTGGAGCTGGGTTGCATTGAGAACCCCCCTTTGCCTTCCCACAGGGAGAGAGAGGGGTTTTATTATCCTTTCACACCTCAGCATGAAAGTATAATTATACATCACAGATGAAAAATTCCATACTCATTCAGATAGGATGGTTCATCAAGGGTAAAATATGTCTTTGCCTCCTCCTTTCTTTCTTAAATGCATTTTCCCCCCAAAATCACAGCCCTCACATTGGAGTTTTCCCTTAGACAATTCAAGAGGCTCAACTTTGGTGCTGCTCCCTCAGCAGGTGAATGCACCCTGACATTGAATTCCCTTCCTTTGCCCTGGCAGAGCCAGATGCAGCCCCATCATGGCACTCCTGGGCTGCAGCCCTGCCTGGAAGGGACACCCAGGCACAGCTGCTGCTGCTGCTGTCCCCACAGGCAGCACCTCACACACAGAGGGCACACTCCACCACCAGCACTGACAAGGATTCAAAAGCAAGATGGGTTTTTTTCAGGTGTGTGACTTTTACGTCTTCCTACCCTTTGGCCATTTGAGACCTTGAGAAAAATAGTCTGAAAAAACAAAACTTTAAACTGTACACTTAAATGTCAACTTTACCTCTTGCATTGATTGTAATCCATTAGGGTAAATTAGGAGTAACTCAAGGGATAAATTACTTCATGAAAAATACAAGCAAGAGACTACTGATATCACATGACTTGCACTGACTAAGCAATGAGTTATGATGCTTTGAAGAATGACAATTAAATGAGAACAGTGAGAACACCATTGTTTCTGGAACAAAACAATATGTAAATTTAGATACATTCTACTTTTTCCTGCCTTTGTCAGCATTTTGATCTGATATTTGCAAGACACTGAAGATGAAAAGTGATTTTTTGGGGGGGAAATCCAAAAACCGTGGACTTGTGTCTTAAATTGAATGACCTGTGATAACATGGGCATATGTATGTCACAGACATCTTTTCATTAAAAATCCTTTCCTTAGGATTTTTTCCTTCTGAGAAGCTGAGAGGCTTCAGAAACAAAATGTAAACAATGATTGTCTACTGCTGTGGAATGCAACAGGTGGATCCGTGATTGGTTTCATGTGGATGTTTGGAATTAATGGCCAATCACGGCAGAGCTGGCTCTCTCTCTGTCCGAGCCACAGACCTTTGTTATTCTTCTTTTCTGGTCTTAGCCTAGCCTTCTGATGAGAACTTTTTTTTCTGTTCTTTTAGTATAGTTTTAATGTAATATATATCATAAAATAATAAATCAGTCTTCTGAAACATGGAGTCAGATCCTCATCTCTTCCCTCATCCAAAGACCCCTGTGACCACCGTCACATATGTATATGAAATTAAGCTACCTCAAGGCCCCAGTTGCTTACCAAGAGCAGGAAAACCCTCAGAAACGTGTAGTGTGCACATTTTTCAATTAGTTGTAAACCAGGATAGAATTTAAGAAACTGCCCAAGTTATTTCCTTAAACAAGGCCACCCTTAAGTCCAAATGTAGGGCCTGCTCTGGCGGTTTGTGAGCTGTGTGGCTCTGTCCTGGATGCAGCCCTGAACTCCTACCTGTGCAGGTGTGTCTCTTTACACTGACAGTGAAATGCTTGTTTTAGCAATATGAATGGTTGCACCAGGCTGCAGAATGGAAAGATTCCTAATTTCATCCTCAAAAGCGAAGAGATTTGTTTTTCTTGGAAAAATCTTTTGATTATATAGAACCATCCTGACGTCTGACATCAGCCGAAAGGTTTAAAGGCAAGATTGAAGTTTAACAGGAGGTGTGTAGCCCATTTTTATCTTTTCAGCAATGAAATTTTAATTTCTGTGCTACACAATCATCAAACTCATCATCCCTCCACTCCTGCCCCAGGGAGCAGGACTCCTGTCCTGGCAGCCAGAGCTGCCTTCACACCCTTCAGGCACCCCGGGATACCAGAACCAGCACAAGGCCTCCAAACATCCTCAGCAGTGAGTGCCTGTTCACTTCTTTGTGTTTTTCAAGATAAATGCAACTCTTATTGTAGAATATTGAATACAAGCAGTTGAAAACTCATGCTACTCATATTGGGCAAAAACATTAGCTCAGTCAATCTGAGGGTAAATAATTCTTTCAAATATTTTTATGGTGCAGAATGCACTGCACTGCCATGGTAATTTATGCATTTGTTGACTCTGATTTTAAATGTTGAGCCATAACACCACAGCTCTGTGCTTGCCATAATTTCCTACTCCTCCTTCAGCCACTTCTATAAAGAATTTTATTGACTATATCAGCAAGAAATAATCTCCATTCTAATATCCACTTCTACATTCAAGAGTAGTTATCTTATATCTCATCTCCTACTAATTCTGGTCCCTGTGCAGGCATATTAGCTCGTCCTGCTCCTCCACCAGGAAGGGTGCAGGACAGCCACCCAGGGGACTGTGTACAGAACTGCCACAGCTCAGCAAGCAGGGTGTGCTTCAGACATTGCTATATTTATATTAATTGGAATTAAATGTTACATGTATGAAAACTCATGAGGTAACCTTACAGCCAAAGAAACCATTTCTGCGCTGCACATGGCCTGTTAGACATTGGCCTTCATAATGTTTGCTTACATATCTAATTAAACAGAAAAATAAATTCTACTGAAGTCACAGATTTGATGTGGATGAGTTCAAAGAACTAAACTTACTCCAAATTCAAGAAGGGGAGAACTTAAACAAGTGCATTCAACATGCAGAAGTTTTAAACGCTGTCAAGAATGATTTAGCTGCTCAGGAACCTGATTTCAGAAACCTATTTGTCTCCTGACACCTAAGCAAGCTAAGCTGCTTTTGGAAATAGAACTGTGTCAGCCTGACAGTTTTGACAATGCTACTCTGGCTTCCTCCAGCATCTCATTCCTCCTTGTCCTTTCAGAAACTTCACAACACTAAAATCCAAGAGAACAGAGACTTCAACAACGGATAATATATTCACAAAATGCTGCAACAGTGTATGAGACCAACTAACTACCCCAGAATTGTCAGGCAAGTAGCCCATAAATCATGCAGACAACTGGCTGCAGCTGTTCAACTGACATGAAAAGGAATTCATTGCTTAAAGAATAGTTAGCAGAGTCTTACAGGACTGTTAAGAGTAAAGGCATTACTTTTCCTGCCAGATTCTGCTTCATGATTATTTTAGAATACAAGTTAAATTATTTTAGAATGAAATAATTAATCTCAGTTCTTATCAAAATATTCAGAGGATGAAAAGGTTTGTTGGCAGGATCACAGACACATCTCCTGAATATTCCTGCCACCTTCAGCAACTAAACACCCTCAGAACACAGAGTTGCTCAAAAGGAAGCTCCTCATTCTATTCACTGCTGAATATTATTTGTAAGTCACTTCTGAAGTAGCCTCTTGAAAAATTACACCACATAAAGCTCTTCCATATGGGATACTGTTTGCTTCCTAAAGACAACAGGTCACACTTTAAAATATCACTTTTTCTGGGAAACATTCTCAGCCAAAAACATCCAGGAATTCCAAATAAATGAGCTGAAATAAAATTTATGGGCATGAGAAGGATGCACAGGAAAGCTCGGTGGTCCCTGCCATTGTATTTCATTCTTCTGAGGACAGAGAAGAAAGGCAGAGCACACCTGAAATCCAAACAGGCATCAGGAAACATCCCTTTGCTGGCAATCCAGTAAAAAGCCTTCACTTCTCACATTTCATTGAAATACTAAGATCTAATCAAGTTAACTCCCCAAAAACTTAATGAAAGAAACATTTTTGTTGTTGTCAGTTATAAGTCTTGGTTGTTTTTTCCCCCTCAAAAGATTCCTGCATTATCATCTACCATATAAAAACACTCAGTGATCAAAATATTACAAATTAAGTGCTGTCAGGATCCAGTATTAGTGGAGAAAGCAAGGCAGGAGAGGTATAATTAAACAAAAAAACACATTATAGTAGAATGGACTGCATTTGGTGACCTCTAGCTTCTCTATAACAAAACCCAATAAGGTACTACATGAGTTAATTAAAAGTACACTGTGCAGACTGAGCAAAACTCCAGAACAATGCTACAGGCTATTAAATGAAATGATGATTCTGAATTGTAATTGCTTTATAGACCACTGAATTCCTTCAGTGGAGAGAAGAGATTTACTAATGATATCAAACATCTCCTGTGATAAAAGGTTAATTATTAAAAGGTTTTATCTCTGAAGGCAGAGTCTCTTTCTGTGTTTATGTTGCTTCTAGTTTTTTCCTACATTATTAAGAACAGTCACCACCGTTACTACCCTCACTTTAACCCCCTTGAAATATTTTATGCACTTTTAACCACCTTAATGTGAAGTAGTTCTCTGTGGTCTCAATTCAGGAAAGCAGGTAACTATATCTTAAGTGCCACAGGGACAAATACTCAGCTGATATATATCACATTTATGGAGCTTCAGCATCCACCTCAGTGGGACTTAAATCCTTTCTCAGTACATTGCTAAACCAGGTTATTAAAAAGAAATTACAAAAAAAAATAAAACCAAACAACTGTTCCTGAAACTGTCATGGAGTATTGACAACCCAGAAATGAATACTTGTATATGGAATTTCATTCTCCTGATTCTTATGCAATATGAATGTTCTGTAGTGCATGCAAGTGTTACTGTGCAGCAATAAAATTTTTCAGTCCAAGGTAATGCAGAGCTTCCTAAAAGATCATTAAAGGTCCTTGTGGTTAGGCAGTCATTTAGTTGGTGATCTCATTTTGTAGCCAAAGCCATTAGGACAATATAAACTGGTTTCAGGAAAGCACATTAGTTAATTATAAAGCCATCTCAAGCAAACCAAAAGGAGAACATTTGATTTATTTTAAATGTTTATAGATATTTTAATACCGTGGTTCTATAACTTGGTATCTTGTCTGGGGGAAATGACAATATTTTAAAGGAACAGTAATATGGGGTTTAGAGTTCTTGCTCTCCTTTTAAGCAATTTTCTAATAATTCACTTCCAGCCCTCCTGACAAGAACTGGTCCAAGCTTTATGCCTGATTCTGCACAAGTCAATACCAGCAACCTTCATTAGGTGCAACATGAAGGTCACAAAAATTTGTGAACAACAAGAAATTATAGTTTTACAGCAGCTTTCACCAGCTGATCTGCACAAACTGCTCCCATGAGCTCAGGGTGCAAAGCCCAGCTCAAACCTTTCTTAAAAACACACCAACACGACAACCTCCCCAGCTGCCTGCACTGTTTCTTTCTGCTGTTTATCCACCTTGTCTGCTTTTCTTGCATTCTCACCACACCTTTTAGCCAGCATTAGCTGGCTAATGAATGAGGATTCTGTGGTTTTCAGCTGCATATAAAAGTGGGGCTCACTGTTTGCAATCAGTGTAAATGTTAAATAAATCATAAATGTGTTCATACTGCAGCACAAACTGGATGTGTTTCATTCATAACACGAACACAATGATCTTTCCAGAAGAAAATCTCTTTAGGCTTTGCATTTAAATAGAACCTACCACAGTGGGGTCCTGGGATAAACCTGGGGCTCCTCTGCTCAGGCTTAAAAATGAAAAATCAATTCCACTGGCTTCTGTCAGTGTTGTGGGACAGCTCCTGGGCTCCTGCTTTAATGTGCACAGGCACCAGCTCCAGTGACACACAACTGCTGATGGCATCTTCAGCTGTGAGATCTCACCAGCCTGCAATAGCTATTTATTTCTTATTGCTGCATTTCCTGTGCAACTTGAGGCCTTCCCACATTCACAGGCATTCATTACACTCATCAGAAGGTTTATTCCGATCTCAGGCAAGACCAAGCATATCTAAAGAGATATCACAGGCTCCACAGTAGATTCATTTCAAGTCATGTTTGACATATTCATTCCTAGTGCTTCATATATTGCTAGTGGATAGCTTATAGCTTTTTTCTGTAATGTTCAGTTCTGCAGGCAAAAAAATTTTGGCCTCAGGCACTTAAGTAAGCTAGAAGGAGCTCCAGCATTCCCCCAGTCTGCAACTGCCATGAAATGTTTCATAATATTTTTCTCAAAGTCTTTTTCATAGCAAGAATTATCAATTCTTCCTTGGCTTTATCCACTGCTTCCCAAAAACAAGTGCCCCAGATCCAGGATATATTATGCAGATTCTGTCAAAGACATCCAATATCAACAGGAATTTTGGTTGGTTGGTTTGGGCATTTTTTTGTTTTTAGGTTTTTTGGGGGTTTTGTTTGTTTGCACTGTTATCGTTTGGGCGTTGGGGGGTGATGGGGTTTTTTTTGTGGTAGTAGTGTTTTGGTAGAGTTTTTTAATGAATTAGTGTCGCAGACACCTTTTGTGAGAAATCTTTTCTTGGGATTTTTCTCCCTTCTGAGAAGCTGTAGCCTCAGAGACAAATGTAAACAATGGTTATCTGCTGCTGTAGAATGTAACAGGTGGACCCGTGATTAGTCTCCTGTAGATGTTTGGATTTATTGACCACTCACGGCAGAGCTGGCTCTTGCTCTCTGCCGAGCCACAGATCTTTGTTATTCATTCTTTCTACTCTATTCTTAGCTAGCTTACTATTTCTTTATAGCATAGTTATAATGTAATATATATATATCATAAAATAATAAATCAAGCCTTCTGATCATGGAGTCAACATTCTCGTCTCTCTTCACCTGCAAACCCCTGTGACCACGGTCACAATTTAGATTTTACTAAAAATTGGGGAAAATGGGAAACTTGAGGCTCTGAATTCAACCAAGTGATTACGACTGGAGCTGCTCCTATTGCTTGAGGCTCCCAATAACACAGCCCTACACCCACTGTTGTCTACTGCAGCAATCACAGGGATTTTAGTGTAAGGGAAACAATCTAAACCTGCTTAGGTGGGGGCTTGGTGGTCCTGCTTTTATCACAGGGAGATCATTTTCCCAAATTAATGATAGCAGAGAGGATTCCTGCAGCTTGTTACTATAGCAATGGCTGCAGAAGAGCTGACATTCTTCACAGGGGCAGTGCTGATCCTCCCATGGCAGGGCCTGGCCCCAGCTCAGGTTCTTCATGTGGAAGTTGCTGCTCCACAATATTCCTGAGCAGTGACATTTTGCATGCTGCCTTTTCTGCATTCCCCACAGGGCTGGAAACAATCCTTTGGCCCAAGGTCTGAGGCAAGGGGAACTTGCTTTACCCTGCTCCATCCCACAAAGCAGCTCTTGGGAAACTTGCAATTGGCAGCTACCTTAGGAAACTAAGTTTGAGTTGGTTTTTCTTCCCTTTTTAGTCCTCCACAGATGGGCACACTTGGCTTTTCTTTAGACAGAAACCAAAGCAAGGTCGCAGGGAAGGTGGGCAATAGCAAAAATATGCTGGATGAGAGGTAGTGTGCACTACAGCTGTGAGAAAAAAAGAGGGAGGTAGGAAGAGAAACTAAGGGCAAAGTTTTCTCCTCATTTATCAGATGAGAACATATACATCCAAATGAAGTCTTTTCATGCAAATTACTTATAAATACATTTTGGACCTCCTTAAGCCAGTATTGTCATATTTACATTGATATTTTTATGCTGTAAATGAATCACTAGATCTGTACAGAGGAAATGCATTCCTTGATCTCAGACTGCAGAAAAGGTGCAAAATGTGCAGCCAATACTGTACAGCCCTGGAATAGCTTGGAATAGCCACTGGACAGTATCTTTTTAAACTCATCAGGTTTTTTATACCTTTTCTGCTATGAACATGTATTTGCACCACTGCATAATGAAGATTCTGACTTTTTCCAAGGCCTTCCATTGTCTTTAAAGCTTTTTCAGTTTAGTCTTTTCAATCAAGTTTCAGAAAAGAGTGGCAACAAACCTAAGTTCCACATTCTCCCACTCCCCTTGGCTCAGGAAGAGCTCCTGATTTTGTGCTGTAACTAGTTTGGGCTCAGAATCAGCTTTCTTGGCCTCTCTGTATTTGCATGGGCAACATGTACCAGCACTTCTCTGCTTTTGCAGTAACTTTCCATGTTCACGTTACTCCTCAGATCCTCTAATCTTGTTTGAACTGGATTTCCTTCCTCTAGAGTTTCTAGGAGGTGCAAATACATTATTATGTCCAGCCATTGCCTGTCATTGATCAGCCCTGATTTAGCAGGTGTGAAGCAAACTCGGCACAATCTAGTAACTCTGCAAGGGGCAAAAGGGCACAATTTCAATTATAATCCTCATTATTTACTACGATTAAGTGAATTTGTTAACACCAAAGCTCAAGTTGTTTAACATAACTAATTAAGCAAGTAACAGACTGTTCCATCCATTAGCACTGCATTGCTTCTGGAGTTTTAAATTTTTGTTAACTGTTTCTGTAGGAGACTGTTAGCAATTAAAAGCAAAGCAGGGGAACTAAAATCTGGCACCATCTGAAGCATCTGTCATAGGTGAAAACTCAGTACAGGATGTGAACATCTAGCCCAAGCCAAGGCAGTATTTTTCTTTTCCACAAACAACAAAACAAATTAATCATGATATGATGACAGAACATAAATAGTTGCTTTGACATGGTCACTATGTTCTTCTAAGAGACAGGAAGGACAGCAAAACATTTTGTACAGAGAAGGTAAAATGCAATCCCTGCTGTCGTCTCCTGTTGTTCTTGTGGCATGTGAATACCTTGGTTCATAGTTCCAAAGGATGTCTAATTCCCTAATAGACACATGGTATTGCATAAAGGAGAAAGGACTCTTCTGTTTTATATTATGGATTAGTTAGAATACAAAAGCTTAAATACCCTCAAGCTGAATTGTTGCAGTAAGGTAGAAAAATCATAAAGAAAGGCTTCATAAAATCAAGCCTACTCTCCTAAAATCAGTAGCTGGTTTTGTCAAGCCTGGCCTTTGCAAATTCCCATGTGAAAGCAATCCTGGTGTGATCAGTTTGTAAACATAACAACCTATTCCTGGGTAAAAAACAACCAGCACCTGTATAAACTGGTTTTACACCGTTAGATGGAAAAATGAAAATTATCTCTCACAAACAACTTTTCCTGCATGTACACATCAGGGGTTTGAGTGCCCAACCAATACAGGTTAACAACTTGTTAGTAAACAATAAAGTAATTGGCAAGACAGCTACTGACCAATGAGAAACACACATGAGGTCTGTAATACTGTATAAAAATGAGTTATGTGAATAAAGAATGGCCTTTTTCCACCATGAGGAAAATGGAGTTCCATGTGATTTATTCCCACACTCAGTGACTGTAAGGTCCAGGGAAGCTGATTCCTGCTGGGAGCAGGCACTGAGGCCAAGCCCTGCCCTCCTCCCCACTTGAGGGACCCAAGGGCCAGGAGCTGTCCCCAGGTGCTGCTGAGGGAGGCCCAGCTGAGAGCAGGAGAGGAGCTGGGGCAGCTGCTCCTGGTGGCACAGCTCCAGGCGGGCAGGGCAGCTGGGCCAGCCCCACAGCTGCCTGCCCCCCGAGCTGCTGGCAGCAGGGCACCAGGGAGTGCTTGGAGCGCTCTGGGAACGCTCCTGCAGGCTCACACACACTGCCAGCTCTGCAGGGCAGGCACCATCTGCCTCTCCTCAGCATGCAGGGTCCTGCTTTCTCACTGCAGTAAGGCAGGGTAAGCACACAAACATCATCCTTTCAGGAGGGGAAAAGTGCACAGCAGAACAGATGACTCAACTGCAGTGACAGGCGGGCAGACTCGTTCCCAGCAAAGCAGGGCATTGCTCTGCACTGCACATTATATTCCCATATATATATATATACACACATACATACATATATATATATATGCACACACAGCAGTCACTGACAAGTGTCCTTCAGGACTGCATCTTGCTGTCAGGTTTAGCACATTTTTTGTATTATGGATGAGAAAGTTAAAAACTAACCAACAAACAAACCTAATAAGGTCCCTTCTCCCCAAGTATGAAAAAGGCATTTAAAAAACCCATAAACTCCAAATGCAAGAAGTGACTCCTGTTCAGAATATCTTCCTGCAGCTGCTTATTTCCCAGGCAGTTTAGTTCATTTTATAGACCCACACTAACTATTCAAACTCTACAAAACTATTACAGTCCATCAAGATAGTGCTGCAGAAGAAAATTCCAAACCTAAATGCCACAAAACACAATCACAACAATGACAAATTTGATAGTTCTTGAATCAAAACCTGATGATGCTTGAGATAAGCACCTGTCCTACCCCTTCTTACACCTTTTAGTCTTTGGCTCAGAAATTCTGAGTTTCTATAGTCTCTAGTTTGGCAAGTGATTTCATGATAAAACTGCAGACACACAAAGGAAACTAACTGCATTCACAGCATATTCATCCTCTTGTACATAGGCAGACACACATTTATGCAGTAAACCCACCACCTCAGTTCTGCCTTAGACCTTGCCTATAATAAATGGTTGGACTAAATAAGGAGATCAAGAAAGTTAGAAACAAATAATTCAAATGGGAAAAATCATTAAGTCCTAATTACATCAGGGTTTTGTAGAGTACATGTTGGAGGTGGCAGTTTTTCACTAATATGGCAATGAATGGCTCACATACCACAGCTATGTCTTTCCCACTAATTAATTGTAATTCTAGAAACTGCTATAAAATATGCTTCCCCTAAGTACCATTAGGTTCTCCAAATGGAGCCATAGCTCTCTTGTGCTGAAGGTGGAGATCTTATGGTGTTCTAAGTACTCAAAGTGCTGAGGGATAAGTACCCAACACATTACATCTGTGGAGAGTATTCCTATTCCTACCTTCCCTTGGCCTACAAATACAGATTCTGACACTCTTGTCTTTCCCAGATTTTTAGAGGCTCCTCCTTCCTTGAAAGTCACTACCTTATTCTCTTCATTTCTACCAGCTCATGGCTGAAAGTTTCGGACAGACATTTCCTCTGCTCCTGGCAGAGGAGAAGGGCACAGATCCAAAAATAGCTGAAAGCACACCAAAGCATGCAGGAATGATTTCATGGCCTATTTTGTCCTTCGATATATATATATATATATATATAAAACCCAAATAACCACAACTGATTTTCCAGACAGAAAGCAGCAGTAAGAGGTGCCGTACCTGGCATCCTGTCCCCTGGTGCTCACCAAGACATTCATAACCACAGAACTGTGACAGCACTGAGCCAAGGGGCTGCAGAGAACAGCTGCAGTGCCTGCTCTGAGCAGTGCCCCCTCACTGTCCCTCTGGGGAGAAATTGGGTGCCCCAGGCTGAAAATTTATGCCCTGAAGTGGCATAAACAGCTCAGAGGGACAACAAAACCTTGGAAAAGCACTGGCAAACATTTTGGTGAAGTTCCAGCACAAGAACAAGGTTGCCAACACCTAGCTTTTATCGCCTGTTCATGTTTCATTTCCCCTTTTAGGCTGGGGAAAATCATAAGCTTATTACTTAAAGTCCTAAATACTTTGTGTTTGCTCTCAAAAAATATGAGATGATGCTGAACAAATTAACAAAAAATTATTAATTTAAAAAATCAGTTTCAATACCAAAATGTTTCCTAGCTATGGAGAACGCTGCTATACAATATGTATGTAACAACAAGATTTAATAAATGAAAGAAATTAAATATCTATTTTCTATAGCAAAGCTGCAAAACTTTATCATCTTTTAACTTCATGAAAACCAATTAGGAAAGTACCCTTGAGCTACTATGAACTTCTTTGACATACAAAGAGAACTAAAGAAACCATGAGAAGTATTTCATTGCTTTAATTTACCTAGCAATTGCATGAAATCATACCATTAGGTCATTTTCTATGATATCTTTATCCTACTTGGAGGAACACATGAGAAATGGGATTTTATTCAGTAACTTGGCATTGTCCATCAGTAAAGAAAGATGGTGTGAGCTGACCATACTGCTCCAGATCGATTATCTCATTTAAGCAGTGCAGAAATGTGGATCTATATATATTTTTTGAGTTCTTTAGAAAATATTTCAAGAACCTAACAGCTACTTATGTCTAATTGCAATTACCCAAAATAGTCCCTGAGTTCAGATACATCCTTCAGCACTTTGGCCATGCAATAATCTCAGGAGTGTAATGTGATTAGAAAACAAAACCAACCAACTGAAGCTTAACATGGGGAATGTTGAGCAAAACCACAGATGAGAGGTACTGCAGAAATACCTTCTTATTAACAAAGAGGGAGAGCCCCTGAACTGGAGAAGAGCTAAATGCTTTAGCTTACTGTTCTCATATGCACAAAAGTGCAATTTGAATCCTGGTATTTTCATAACCTGTTTCTTCCCTTTCCTTGTACCAACAAGGAAATTTTTTCCAACAATCTAATGAGAAAGACTTTCACTAAGGCTGAGCTGATTTCTAGCAATTACTATGGTGACTCCCACCCTATAAATCACTCACAAATATGACCCATTGTATTATCCTATAAAACTTCAGCTGCACAAATTTTTAACCTAAAGCTGCTTAACTCATTTGCATTATCTTTTGAATTGATGTACAACCCTATACCAAGATATTTGCATTTGCTCCTTCAATTCTGTGCCAGAATCAAAGCACCTTGACTCAGTATTTATGCTTATTACAGTACACTATTGGCCATGTTCATACACTTTTTTTCCTTGTGGGCGAACTGAAGCTTATGAATAACCTAGTTTGGAGTTTTCTCTGAGAGATAAGCTTAGTGTGTGACAAGGTGTTCCAAAGCCAGGCAACACTGACCAATTAGAAGTGGTATTTCAGTGGAAGAATAGTGAAATATTAAAAAATCTGCCTTACATTTTCTCAAAATGCACACATCAGAATCATGTTTAATGCTTGATCCTCTGATACTCAGTGATTTGTTGACAAGTAAAGCAATTTGGACTCTCATAATAAACATCAGTAGGGATTCAGAATCATAGCAGAGCTTATAAGCCAGGAGCCAGACATGCTGCATGAGAGGAGAGCTGGGAAGCTGCAGCAAGGTCAGCCCTGTGCAGCCAGGACAGGCAGAGGAGCCGTGGTGGGTGACAGCCCCAGCCCAGCTCCCAGGGGTGAGCTCAGGCCAGCCGTGCCCATCTATCTGCCCTCCAGCTCCCAGTGACTCACTTCCTCCCATTCCAAGCAAGTGTTTGCCCACTTACGAGAAAAGTCACATTTTGCTAAGGTAGGAGGGACTCACTGACACATCCTAAGGGCTCTCCCATCCATGCTCACTTTCATTCTTCAACACTGAGCAGGAAAAGAAAGAACTGCTCACTCTCTGTGGGCTTTACTGCATGAAAGCCTCCTCTGCTGCTCAAAGGGAACATCACCTTCCTCCCTTCAGGTTTCATTGCCCAGCCCCATCACCCTCCAGGAATTCTGCTTCAACTCCCCACCCTCTCCTTTCTTCTTAAATGTAAACCACCACCCCTTTCTCCCAGTTGATTCAATAACTGAATAGGGCCAATTGAAGCCAGTAGTGTCTCTGCTGTGTTGTATTAGTGATTTACAAACCCCAAGGAGACAACAATTCATGGTATTACTATGGAGAACAACAGTGGAACACCCTCCTCCTTTGGAAAGCAAAGTGAAATTTTCAGCTGGAAGCTCTTATAGTTTCAGTGTTCCTTATCTGCCTCCACCCACAGCTGCTGATGACAGCTAAACTCCTGCATCCATCCCAGCAAATTACATGAGTTTAATCAAGTGGCTGTGTGATAGATTTGGTGACAGCAGATTTAGTTACCCTGCTGTGATAAAGGGTTGATCAATGTACTATTATTCTTTCCTTTATTGGCTTTTCTTTCTTCCCAGCAAGTATAATACTACAGTATCACACACCAAATTTTCTGCACTTGAGAGCATGCCACCAGCTTCTAAATCCAAAGACAATGTTTCCTGCTTCAGCAACAAAGGCATTTGCTGCATCTTAAAAGTCATGGTTTTCTAGCAGTCCTTTTCATTTCACAGAACTGAATTGTTACTGCACTGAATTTTGCATATTGGACACAATTATCTGAAGATTTCTGACTAGTTCAGAGCAGCAGTCCTTTTCAGCAATAGCCAAAGGATTCCTGCTTTATGGTCTTCAAATAAAAAAAAGATGACAACAAAACAGTAATTTAAGTCTTTGGTCACATTGACTTTCCAGCCTTGTCCAAGACAGGTCTTAGCCCAAGGTAGCCATGTGAGCTCAGGGACACAGCCACTGTACCACCTTTCCCAGCAGATCTGGGGTCAGAAAACACAGTCTGGCTCCTGCTCAATCATCAGATGATTCAAACAGCTTTGGCTGCCTTCTGTAAATGTGTTTGAAACATTCTTCCTGGAGGTTGGAGATTTCACTCCTGCAAGGTTTGATGGCACTGCTGGAAGATCACTTTGTTCCATGGCTAACCTAGAAAATGTCCCCCCATGGCTGTAAAAAGCCATCTGACACTTACCAGGACACTCACTCTCTGTGGGCTTTACTGCATGAAAGCCTCCTCTGCTGCTCAAAGGGAACATCACCTTCCTCCCTTCAGGTTTCATTGCCCAGCCCCATCACCCTCCAGGAATTCTGCTTCAACTCCCCACCCTCTCCTTTCTTCTTAAATGTAAACCACCACCCCTTTCTCCCAGTTGATTCAATAACTGAATAGGGCCAATTGAAGCCAGTAGTGTCTCTGCTGTGTTGTATTAGTGATTTACAAACCACAGGGAGACAACAATTCATGCTATTACTATGGAGAACAACAGTGGAACACCCTCCTCCTTTGGAAAGCAAAGTGAAATTTTCAGCTGGAAGCTCTTATAGTTTCAGTGTTCCTTATCTGCCTCCACCCACAGCTGCTGATGACAGCTAAACTCCTGCATCCATCCCAGCAAATTACATGAGTTTAATCAAGTGGCTGTGTGATAGATTTGGTGACAGCAGATTTAGTTACCCTGCTGTGATAAAGGGTTGATCAATGTACTATTATTCTTTCCTTTATTGGCTTTTCTTTCTTCCCAGCTGTAGATAATACTACAGTATCACAGACCAAATTTTCTGCACTTGAGAGCATGCCACCAGCTTCTAAATCCAAAGACAATGTTTCCTGCTTCAGCAACAAAGGCATTTGCTGCATCTTAAAAGTCATGGTTTTCTAGCAGTCCTTTTCATTTCACAGAACTGAATTGTTACTGCACTGAATTTTGCATATTGGACACAATTATCTGAAGATTTCTGACTAGTTCAGAGCAGCAGTCCTTTTTCAGCAATAGCCAAAGGATTCCTGCTTTATGGTCTTCAAATAAAAAAAGATGACAACAAAACAGTAATTTAAGTCTTTGGTCACATTGACTTTCCAGCCTTGTCCAAGACAGCTCTTAGCCCAAGGTAGCCATGTGAGCTCCAGGGACACAGCCACTGTACCACCTTTCCCAGCAGATCTGGGGTCAGAAAACACAGTCTGGCTCCTGCTCAATCATCAGATGATTCAAACAGCTTTGGCTGCCTTCTGTAAATGTGTTTGAAACATTCTTCCTGGAGGTTGGAGATTTCACTCCTGCAAGGTTTGATGGCACTGCTGGAAGATCACTTTGTTCCATGGCTAACCTAGAAAATGTCCCCCATGGCTGTAAAAAGCCATCTGACACTTACCAGGACACCAAGACAGGACAGCATTGTCTGGGTTCTTCCAGCTTTGTGTTTTGGAGTTCATTTTTTGTAAGGTCTTGTATCCCAATTCACTTTGGGATATTAGAAGAATACAGCTCTTTGGAGTAAAAGGGCAGACTTCAAATGAAAGAAAATCTCTGCTGACTGTAAAACCTGCCCTATCATTCAGTGTGCTGTTATATATTGAAATGTGTATTAAATTTAACTTTATGCTTAGAAAGTAATTGAAGGATCAAAAAAAGCAAAACTCCCCTTCAAGCTTTTTGCTTTTACTGCCATTTTCTGTCTTACTAAGCAATGTCTTTATCATGATGTCATTTCTTTTAGGGCAGTAATTGCAAAAAAAATGCAGAGATCATTCATCTACAGTAAAAGTTTGTAACAGGCATTTAACATTGGAACTTACCTTTACATTTTGATTATAAAAGAAAATGACCCATATGGCATAAATATCTTGAAGTGAAATGGGAGTTCATGAATTTATAGGAAATGTGATAAGAGTAAAAAGACCTCAAGAAGAAATGCTGCAATAATGGTATTTTAATAGACCTAAGAGGAAAACTGGCTAACTCCTACCAGAGGTGGTGAAATAAAGGCACAAATCCATGAGAAAAGATGCCAGTGAAACAGAAAAGGATCCAGAGCAAAGTTCATATAATAAAGTGATCTGCCATCAAATGAAAGTTAAAAGATAAAATTCCTAGTGAGACAAACCTAAGAGCAATAAATTAGAGTACAAATGAAGATATCTTCATTGGTGGATGCTAAAATCTTCTGTGTTTAGGCTTAGCAACTGAAAGGGCAAAAACTGTTCACACAAGGGACTTGGAAAAAGAAGAGATAGGTTTGGTTTGTTTAGATTCTTTTGTTTGTTTCAAAATCGATTAAATAACTTCAGTGTATGCAAAATTTAAATCTCTGTTCATCAAGGTGTTAAAATACCTATTCTTAAGGAGATGTCCTGTGGCTTCAACTACTAAGTGATAAAAATACTTCTGAACTCACGGTCTGTGTTACTGGCTCTGGATCCACATACTTCTTTGTTGCAGACCTAATTCAGGGAATTAAATGAATTTCTAAATCCAATATTTAAAAATAGTAGTGGTCCTTTCAGTAGTATCCAATACACTACTGAAAGCACTAAAACTTCATTTTTTTTTTCATTATGTTGAAAATATCTGTTATTTAAAGTTCTCAATTTTTTTCTCTTTAATCACTCCAATCACAAAACAAATCCTCATTTTCTGGTAAAGCAAGGCAGAAATGACCACCTTTTGTTCTGGAATTTAGATCAATTTTGATCCATAATAAAATAATGTCTCTTTTCTATATTACCTACACAATAGCTTTGGAAGGTGTGAAAAAGAGTGGGCAAAAAGTAAAAAAAAAAAAAAAATCAAACAAATTTATGTGCTGGTCAGTCATAACAAGACAGGCAATAATCCTAACGAGCTTAATAACTGAAATTTCTCTTGCATGCAGCAGAATGTAGATGGCAGAGCAGATGAGATGCTGGCCAGGACTACACAAAGCCAGACATAGTGCAGAAAAGAAAGAGTTTAGACATCTCCATGCTCCAGTTCTGTTTTATTGTAGGGAGAATTACAATCAGTAATCACTTCCCTAGAGAAAATGCAAGAATTCTCCATGTTTTCATGGAGTTTCATGATACTGCTGTGGTCAGATTTATAACACAGTTTACTCTATCAAAAATATCTTACAAAATAAGGACCTTCTGATGAAAATGGAATAAATACAACTCCCACACTTCTACATACCAAAAAGACAGCCGGCTTTGTTGACTAGGTGATAAATTTTAAATTATTCTCTCACATCTAACTGTTAAAGGGCATGGTAATGCTTATAGTTGTGTCTCGACGTGTGCTGGAAAGCTCTTGTTTCCAATTTTCCACTCCTTTTCTCCCCCATTTCTTCCAACAGCCACTCAAACTCCAAAGAAGATTTGCAAACTTTTAGAGAGAAGGGAGAGGAAAAGGGAGGTTTTCTGTTATGTGATCACCAGAGATCCTGGAATAATAAAGCCCAACGAGAGAATGTCTGCAACATCAAATGCAACTGCACTATAGTGACCAAGGAAAGGATTCAGGAGTTATTGTAGAAAAATCCCTACAAGTCCTCCTCACAATGAGCCACAGCACCAGTAAGGTCTGTATTAAAGCCTTTGGATTACAGTGACAGAAACAGCTGGAAGTAAAAGCAGAAATTCTACTTACAAAAAAAAAAAAAAAAAGTGGAAATCTACAAAATCAGATGATTTTGGGAAAGCTGCAAAAGGCAGGCCTCAGACAGCAGAACTGTCATTAGAGCTAAGCAGTAGCCATGAAATAGGTCAGCAGAAAAATTATTTAAAAAGTAGAAAAGCAAGGAGAAATAGACCAATGGTCTGTGTATTAATGCTTGTCTAGAATAACTCCTTAAACTACACAAAAGTTTATCATCTAGCAAGATATTATTAAGTTCTAAGCTTAATAATGGAGCTCTGTGCATTGTGTTTTAAGGCTTACAAGCAGGTATTGTATTTGAAATAAGCAAGCATTGTTTAACCAAAGGTACGTCTGCTTATAGTGATTGGGTAGAACTACTGTCAATGAGCTTTTGCTTTATGTGATTGGGCAAAAAACTTATAAAGTGAGTTGTAACGTTAAGTTCTTGGTCTGCTGCCTGGGATATGAACTGATGGCATCTTCCCATTGTCACAACCATGTAATGAGGCTGATGCTGGAAAATGAAACAGCTCAAGATACGTTCTTAGCAGTCCTGTCCTGTTTGTGATTTGTACATAGACCCTGGCCAGCGATAAAAACAAACAACTAAACTTTGGCCAAAATATTGCACTATAGGTAATTAAAAGATCCCAACCCTTTCTTGGTTACCTATGAAGTAAAAACAAATTTGGCTCAAATTCCCAGTCAGGCCTGCAGGAGCCCCCAGCGGCCCAGTGCGCCCGTGAGGGCGGGCAGCAGTGCCCGGAGCTGCCGGGCCTTGTCCTGGGCAGGAGGGGACAGAAGGGGACAGGAGGGGACAGGAAGGGACAGAGCCCTCCTGGCACAGCTGGGAGAACACCTGAACAGCAGGAACACTTCCCCAAGCGTGTCCATGCCACCAAGTACCAGCTTGTAGGGTGTAACTCCAAACCACAGCAAGCTGCTGCCCGTGTGCTGGAAAGGGAAAGGAGCCGAGCAGCAAAAAGGGCACTTCTGAAGGGCCACCCTGAGGGCCACACCTGAGGGTGTCGCTCAGAAGTACTTTCATGGCTGCTTCCCCTCGCCCCTCCTGCGCTTGCACAGGACATTTCTGGTGTTTTGCAATCCGGTGTTTCCCGATTCTGCAGTACCACCTAGTGACAGCGGCCGCTCTGGTGTCACCTCCTGGAGGTGCCACCCATGCACCAAACCCTGCAACTCCCCCTTTAACCGCTGCCTGCCTGCCTGCCTGGTATGAGCCTTGTGGAAGGACTGGCACGATGGAAGATACAGCCTAGAAAAAAACAAAATCATCCACACACACAAAGCACTTCCTGCCTG
Source organism: Emberiza elegans (assembly GCA_024865655.1). Lineage (NCBI taxonomy): Eukaryota > Metazoa > Chordata > Aves > Passeriformes > Fringillidae > Emberiza > Emberiza elegans. The sequence goes on from JALJVW010000129.1 coordinate 2,186,092, forward strand.
TCTGGAGAAGAGAGGGTTCCAGGGAATCTTCAGGGGTGAAACTCATCCTTTGTGAAACCATCTCTTAAATAAACTGCAGCAATTAGTGAGGCACTGATGTTAATCTGCTTCCACTATCAGATAGCTCTGCCACAGTGTCTTAGTAAGATGAATGCTGTTATTGAGGGGGAGTGAATCTAATCAACTGTCATTGATGAAGGCAGCTGGTTCCGAGATCTTCTCTAAGCTGCCCTCAGAGGCATTCCTGGGACATCTAGGCAAGGAATAATTACTTCTAAGCATATCCCAGTATTCTCTTGAATATTGAATATAAATGCTTTTATCAGAGTGTTAAAATAGTGAGTATTACTGAGAGTTAAAGGGCTGTATTTGTTAAAAATACTTTAGATATTTTTCTTACAGAGCAAAATAAATACTTCATTTATAGGTTGCCTTATCTCAGATTTGCTGGGGAGATTGAGTGGGACAAAGATAATGAGTTTTCACAATGTCACAAAAGGTAAACAAATCCTAAAACTATAAAATAAAATCCAATACAACAAAAAGTTTAAACATCATTTTACAGAAAAAAAGAACCCCACATCAATATGTATTTAATAACTGCTTTTCTTGTTTTCCAAAGTCATTATTCTGAACACAGCTCACAAAACAAAAGCTTGAAGTCTCAACCAGAACTTTCAATACCTATCTCTAATTACAATGCTAAAGCTTAGATAAAAACCACACAAAACATTTGAACAGGTTTTGATCTAGTAAATTTGTCCAGGATATAGATTGTAGAGCTTAAAGATTTATTTTAACTGTTAGAAGTTGTTATTTATGCCTAATGCAGAGAGAAAAATTATGTGCAAGATGTAGCTTAAAGATATTACCTGGAAAAAAATAACTGAAGGACAGTTGAAGGCAGTGGGCCAGAATTAGCAGTAGTTGAACTTTTTTTTTTTCTTTGTTTAATAAATATTCAAACCATCTGGACAGATAAAAAGTTTTTGAAATGAACTGTGATCAGAGCCAATGCTGGACAATGACCTGTGAGGATTTTTATCAAGAGACAGGTAAAGCCATTATCTGTGCCAGTGCAACCTGTGACTTCACCTGTTTTGGGAGTTTTGGGGCATCTGCTGTCAGTGGGACTGAAGGGAGGTGACATCAGGGCACTGTGGCATGGACAAAACTGGATGCCACAGCTCTTGTCATAAAGCAATGACACATAAGTGTTTTAGACTTTCAATTCCATGCTTTTTAAAAACTCACCACTTTCTATAATAGTGTGGTACAAAACTTCTGTCAGATATATCTAATAAAGGTCTGGCCCTGAATAAGAAGTTTCAGTAAATGCCTGTCCCCAATTCTGGTGTTGAATCACATTCAAAACTACAATACTGTCAAAAATTCTTGGCATCACTTAATTTACTGGTCAGTGCATTCAAATGGAAGCCTGCTGTTGTCTCCAGTGGAAGAACAGAAATTAGTAAAGCCAAATTAAGAGTATTTGAAAACCCTACAAGGACAGGCACTATGGTCCCATTGCGGTCCCTGGTTTTAAACAGCCGATTGGGCTCCATGAATTTAAACATCCAAGCCCCAACCAAACCTGCTCTGCAGCACCATCTAGTGATGCTCCACAATAAAACAGCGCTGCAAAGCTAATTGCATCATTAATTACACAATTTGTGTCTATCAACTCATTGCAGGCAGCTCACTCCAATCCCTCGAGAAGCATTTTAACCAAAACGTTGAGCTATATTCAAAAAAAAACAGAAACCCAAAACCTGGGGGAAGGATACCTTCACTCTCCTGAGCTTTCACTGGGATCTGGCAAGCTCAGCCAGTCCAGGGGAAGAACCTGATCCCATGTGTGCCCTGAGCCCTCAGTGTCCATCACTGGGATCAATGACTTTCACCCCCATGAGCATCAAAACAAGTCTGACAGCCCTTTCTGTTGAAATCTCAACTGCAAGGACTATCAGCACCTTGAGGGACACAAGAAATGTGAATACATGACTGGGATGGTCTAAAATAGCTAAAAGTGTACATCATTGACAATGCTATGGCAAAAATGTGATGAATGCTAAAAAATAAGTGCTCTGAATTTTGAGAAACCTGGACTGTTTTAGAACAGAGGCTGTAAAAGATAACTGGAAAAGGGGTTTTCACTTACTTTTATGAATGTTGTTTTATAATGTGTAGGTTTTGTCTTTGGACACAAAACAAATGTACCCGAGTATATTTTTTTCTATTTCTAGTAGCATTTATTTAGTGGTGGCTTTATTCTCCCAATAAAGCATCCATTCACTCTTCCCTAGCAGCTGTCATCCAATTTATTAATCAGAATAACAGATCTGCATTTCAACACTCATTTGTAGACAAGTTCCAGCACCAAGTTAAAATACTATCTTCATAAAACCAAACTGCAGAACCACTTGGAGAGAATATAAAGGGACAAAAATCACTCCCAGGAGCAGAAAAACAAATTTTTCTGTTTCCTGCTGGCTCGGTGCCAAATTTTCACCTTCCAGTGAGCTGTTCAGCAAACCAAGAACCCAGATGAACATTCTCTGGGTCTGCTGGAGGCTGAAAATTGGACTGAGACCAGTTGTTTTGTAGCACATTTCATAGGGGAAGTTTTCCCAGATATCAGTACTTGACACTTGGGACACCTTGAGCTTTTCTGGCCCTTTCCCCCACACACTTCCAGAGCATTCCAGCCCCAGCTGCTGCTCCAGGCTGGCAGCCAGACCTGAGCCAGCACAGGGCACAGAGGTGCCCAAACCCTCTCCCCTGCCTGTTCTCTCACCCCACTGCAGCCACAAGGACAGTGCCACTCCAGAGCTCAGCCACGGGCAGGCAGTGACTCAAGAGGGACACATAACACCTCATTTAACTTATTTTCCTTCATCAAGCTCCCTGGAGTGACTGCTGTAGAGGATGCTTTAAGCCTGGAGAGCATTGAAGAGGGTGAAAAGATTGAAGAAAAGCCACAAAAGTTTGTTTTCTCTGGGGAAAAATTTGTTGAATAATGAATTTAATGGGGAGATGACAACACCCAACTGTTCAGTTGAGGTCTGAACAGCATCTTTAATGAATAAAATATTAGCAGCAGAAAGCACATTTATAGTCTTCTATAAGAGGGCTTATAAGCAAACCATAAACAAACTATGGCAACAAAAAGGCAACGTACTTGTAAATATTCATGACATTTTCCATTCCACTTATTTTCTTACTAAGATTACTCAAGGCCCAAATCCCTTTTTGAAGACAGTTGCATTAAATAAAAAGGAGTAAAGGTACAAAGGTCATTCTCACCATGCTCAATCCTTCTTAATTATGAATTTATTATGTGATGGTTCTTTTTATGAAAAAGGTAATGCCAGAATTAATTAGAATACATGCACTTTAATCCACTACAAAAAATTAATTCATTGTACAAGTTCCTTTGGGATTGCCACCATCTCTAGGTTTTTTAATTTTTTTTTTTTAATAATGAGGAAGATATGGAAATATCATTGCAAATGACTACAGGAAATGCAAGCCACCAAATGAATCAGTTTTCCAGGGAAGCAGCAGATAGCCTATGGATCACTGTAGGTGCAAACTTCTGGTATAACTTGGTACAAGAGCTGAGTAAATTCCTACCTGCTTCAGAACAAATTGTCAAAACCAGCTTATGGCTATGGCTGGTTCAGTCTCACCCTGAACAGGACAGAATAACAACTGCAGCAGCTACCAACAACTTATAGACTCCCTAGATGATATTATACCCTCAGTAATTTTACCAGATTTACATGAATGGCTACTTTATCTTGTACAATTTGCATATCAAGTATTATTTCTTGACAGTGCTTTTACATATCATTGTATTAAGCATACTGATAATCTCATGCTATAAATGACTTCATTTATCTTGTCTTGCCATCAGCTATTTGCAAGAATGCTAGTGATAGTAAAGCCGCTGCTGCTCTTGCCTTTCATATTTAGGGTTTAATTTCAAACTGAGGAATACAACATTGTCCTAGATCAGCCAACCACCTGGGAGGATGAAGGGTCTTTATGGAAAAACACCATTCCACAGGTTTGAACCAATGCTGCTGCGAAAATCCTTGTTTTATGGGAATGACATGTCAGTATTCTAACCCCCTGTGCATTCTCTGAGAGATGGCAAAGTGCATTACTTTGACCTCTCTGGTGTGCTGCAGTTTGAGTCATTGGAAAGTTTTTTACAGCCCTAACATGCTGAGCAGAGCTCCAGTGAGCAGAGCTGACACACAAAACACCTCCAAAGGGGACAGTGGATTAAGGGGATTGATAGGAATTCCCTGGCACTTACAAACTTCCTCTTGGATACTCAGCAAGGGAGGAGGAAGAACAGCTCCAAGCACAGAAAACTAAATAATCTGCAGATAAGCATCCAAGAATTTATCCACACTGAAGTCATACTTCAGGGGAGCTCCATTGATTACAGCAAAGCCCACAGTTTTGAACAATCTCCAGAGGCTAGAGGCTGCAGCTAAAAGAGCTTTGTCATAACAACATGACAACCACCACAACCCCAGTCATTTTCCATTCTTCAGACAGCAACTGCAGGGTGTCGAGCTCAGGTGGAGGCACAAGAAAGGAGGTTTGTTTCACAGAGGGTTCCTTGGGGGTCTTTTAGAGGCTGTGGTTCTTAGTTTTTGGCTGATTGGGGATTTTAATTATTTTATTGTTGGCCTTGAAACCTATTTTTAAAAAGCACAAACCACCTGGTGATTAGCAAGAAGCAACTTCCCATCTTGGTGGTGTCAGCTGAGCCACTTCAGGGTCACAGCTGATGTCTCAAAAACTGACAGTGATAAAACAGTAAGAGAGACATCACAAACTGGACTGGGGTCATGCCAACAAATTCTGGGAGCAAACATAATTTAGAGTAATTTGTTCTTAGGAAGCAAACCAGAAGCCAATCATCACAACACTATGAGAATTAATTTAACTTTTGTAAAAGTTATCAGAACTCAAAGTAGATTATTTTTGTCTATGTTTGCATGCTGGGCTCCCAACTCTCATCTCAGTTGTGTTTGCACCTCAGAAGTGTATACTACTGCAGTCAATTTGATTTATGCGTTCTCTGTTATAAACAGAAAAATAATCTGACTTTCTGGGATGCATATTCCAAATCTCACACATTTTCAGTAATGCAAAAGGAAAAATGAGTGAGGGGAAAGCAGGATAAAGGTTAAACACAACTACTGGCTGAAGGGAGAAAAAAGCATTTTCATTAAACATTTAATTTTTGTATACTGAGCCTTTGAGGCAATTATGTTGAAAGATCATGCCCTTCCCACATGTTATATACCCAAGCAAGGCTTTCCCTTTCACAAGAAAACTGTTTTCCAAGAAAACTGCTTAACAGGCAGCTCAGCTGGTCCCTTCGGCAGAGACAATCCCCACGGCCATTAAAGGCAGGGAAATATCAGATACTGAAATCCTATCAAAACAATGCAGCTTGGGAGAATTAAATTGCTTGGTGTATTTCAAGCCTGCAGTACTGAAAACAGAAGCATATAGGGCACATCAGGGACTGCTTTTTGGTGTTAATACACTGTTTGATAATGTTTCTGAGTTATTCCATTAGAAACACACAGAGATGAAAAGTCTTGACAGTCACCAAGACATTTCAAAGCCATTTTTTCTTTCTTAAATAAGATAAACAAGCAAAGCCAAAGCTCTAATAAAGTCAAAAGAATAGTGGAGAATAAGTGACAATATATCATTAAAACCAACACATTTCTAACAGAACCTTGGTATTTTATGAAGACACAGTTGGGGAGTAGTTTAATTTTGTTTAAAATACCTTGTGCTTATATGAGTTCTTGTTCCTGCTTTATACTCTCTGGTCTGTACATGGGTGAAAGTTATTCCAGATCAAACAATGGCAGCTTCAGTTCCACTTGCTCCTAAATAAACTCCACTCCAAACCAAAAATGGGCCAGTTTTCACTCTTCCCCACTAACAACTAAGACTAAGAAGGTCTTCACAGGAGGAAGTATGTGAGTTCAATCCTTTTTAATATCCCTCATAAACCACTAACCCCAACTTTATCTGGCTACCTCAAGAGATTACTCAGCCCACAGAAGTGAAGCCCCAAGAGTGTTCAATCTTACACTATTTTATTGAAGATACTGTTGTTCCTTTGTGCTGGAAGAAGGGTGCAGTCCAGGAGTTTCAATGTGCACAAAGCTTTAAATAATGATGGTGAAGATTCTCCTTTTCTGTCAGGCTTGTGAGCCTGTAGATGTCAAACTCCCAGCCCTGTCAGTGGCTCTAATGCACTGATGAAGTTCAGCACACACCAGCTTCTGGAAAGGAATCCAGCTCCTGCATCTCCCTGCTGCAGTGACATGGTGTGGACACCATTCCAGGATTTTCTTCATCCACCTCAGTGGAAACACCTGAACTCACACTTTTATTTACATATATTTCACTACCAGCTGGTGTCACCATGCACCTTAAATTTATGCCAGGTTATTTCACACTTATCTTGTTCTCCAGCAAGACATAATTTGCATAGAAAAAGGTTTAATGTTTAGAATTAAGCACTGACACTGCATTATACATATAATCATCTGACTGGTCTTACCTTCATGTTTTTAAGGACCTGAATAGAGACAGTTCCCAAAATTAAAATAATTAAGGTTTTTTTGCTGCCTTTGTACATTATTGGTTTTACCTCATTTTGTACATTGTTTGCACCAACAGCAACCTCCACAAAAATTTAGTCACGTGAAGAAAAATTCACTTTACCTATAGTTGCAACTATTGTTCATACTTATAATCACAATTTTCTACTTCTGTGTGCACTGATTACTAACTTTTTGTGCAAGAGAGGTAAATGAAACCACTAGGAAGGAAAATAGGTTTGTTTGTTTTCTGAAACACCCAAATCCATGTGGTAAGATGAATTTCCCCCTAGAATATTTAAAGAATTAGCTGGTGAATTCCTTAGAGCCTCAACAGTTTATTTGTGAGAGCTCAGGAGAAATGGCTACAGTGCAAAAGGTTAAACTGAAAGAATGGGCAGTGCCTGTGGAAGAGGAAGAACTGGATAGTCAGAGAGCAAATAATGACTGGGTTTCACTGCATTACAGACAGCAATGAAGGCCAAGCACAGCGAGCAGGATTTATCACAAAGACACATCAAGCTAATCTAATCTCTTCCTGCAGACAGGTAACACACTTTATGAAAATAAAATAGCAATAATTCTTTATCTACATCTGGACAAATAAAAGCACAAGGAATATTAGAATTAAGGCATCAGAAGAGCTGTGCAGTGTACAACAGTCTGTGCACACGAGCAGCCTGGAGTGGAGACTCTGCAATTTCCTGCCAAGAGAAAGGCTGCTCTGAACGGGAGTCAGCAGCAATGAATCCTTTGTGTCAGTCCTATCAAGTACCAGAATGGCCTGGCTGATGAACTAAGGATTTTGATTATTCAGTTTTCAAACTACCAAAGCTGGAAGGGTCAAGAAATACAGTGGGAGCCTGGATAGACTCACAATAATTTTTAATTGGAGATGTGCTTTGGAAAACAACTTATGACCAAAAGGCCCAAGACTTCAGCACAATCTGCTACTGCAATAAAATGGACAATTTAGCATAAAGAAGGGAAAACTGAGGCAATAAAAATCTGCTGCAGAGAACAGTTTGCTTTTGTGTCCACGTGGAATGAGGACAATAGCAGCTTTCCTAAATTGTAGCCAAAAAATCCTCAGAATAAGTATAAAAAAACAACACAGAAGGTGTACAGGGAGTACAGGAATAGCACAGGGGGTGCCATTTGATCCTGCTCAGAAACAAGAGTGCTGCGTGTGAGGAGCCTAAAGGTTCTTTTCCAGCCCTGCAATACTTGGGCCTCATATTTCTTTCCCTGCCATCCATCCAACATCCTTTTCCATCTTCTCACCCCTCCAACAGCTTTATTTCATCTTCATTACAAGTTTCACCACATTTGTGAATTAGCATCTTTTTCATATTAGCATATAATTTTCTAGAAGATCACCAATACTTTTCAAGTTCATCTACTCACTTCATTTATCTCTCATTATAGGATCCTTAAGCATAACACCCACTGAGTTTCCAGTCCTTTGAAAACTCAGGCACAGCACAGCCACAAAGTCCAGCCTGCTGTGATCAGTCTTCCATGTGATTCACCAATATTAAGGGATTGGAAGCAGAAACTCAAACTTATCCTCTTGGGGTTTTGTTTGGGTTTTTATTTGGCTTTGTCCCCCTCCCCTCACTACTTCTCACAGTAGCAGCTACAGATAACAGAAGCTGCTCTAAGTGTCTGGAGGCTGAGCATTGCCCTGGCTTCTCAGCATCCAACTCCAAATCCTCATCTTGTCACAAGAGGCTAAAACTGCAGCTGGTCACATGGGGAAGTTTAGCAGGGCATTAGCAGAAAATATGGATATACCCCAAAGAGTAACAGGTAGAAAATGTAGCTTTCAATTACAGCTCTCTGGAAATCCCAAAGTGCTAATTTCATGTTTTCCAAGTATTTTACTCCATTTTTTTGTGCTCTGCTAGTTTCTATTTTGAGCCCCACTGTAATTTCTATGTAAAACCATTTACATAATTGTAGTAAGAACCTACTGACCACCAATAAAGTTGGTTGGAAGGAAAAACCTACAACAGCCATAAGCACAGACACAATGTTATCAACCTTTTGTCATGTAAAGAGATCATTAGCCCCCCACTTTATAATGAAGAAGTAAAAAGTATCCTAAAAATTAGAATGCAAATAAAATGAAAGTTTGTAGTCCTGGATATCAGAACTCCTATCAACTATGAGTGGACTTGTAATTGCATCTCACTAGTCACTAAGTCCTTGAGAACATTTACTAACTAAACTGTCACAATGCAAAATTGCTGAAGCAGTTTTCAGCAATTACAAGTATTTTTCTTTGTTTTTAGAAAATTCTTCAGCATTTCTAGCATCTTGGGAAGCTGAGATCTGTTGCACTGAAAATCAGTCACCTAAAATACCAAGATGCTTCAAGCCAGTTTTCCTGAAGCCTACAGAGCAGAGGAAATATTACAGCAGATAAGTAACAGAGAGACAACAGTTTAATGCTAATAAATCCACCTGAGTAGACAAAGTGAAGAGCAGGGAAAAGAAAAAGGTTCCCCAAAAGGCATTCATGACTGCTTAGCAAGGGCAAGTTCTGCCCAAATTGGGTCCCAGCAGGGTCTGTGTGTTCCAAAGGCTTGAACAGTAGGGGTTCCCTGTTTTCTCTGACATTGGCAAAAGTGGAATTAATGGCATTATCATTACAGGGAGCCTAATGCCCATAACCTCATGAGAATGCAAAGGCTAGCCAGATTCTCCTATGCTTTTGTTCAGTTGGTTATTTACTACCAATTCAAACACTTCCATGTTCAGTTCCCCAGGTTTAAACAGCTCTGCAAAGACTGCAACAGAGAATAAAGACCATGGCATGTATTTCAGCAATCCCTGTTACTGCTCCCGCAGCTATCTACTGTTAAGATCAAATCAATTCACCACTTTTTAGAAGTTGATGCTTGTGAAGTATTGATCACTTTCACTGCCTACTGTACATTTAAATAATGCATCCTATGCTCAGGCCTCAGTAGAGGGCAGATCCCTTTGATACTTTATCTTCTCTGCAGCTATAGATTTTGCCATTATTGTATTTGCCTTGCGTTGCACTGGACTAAGGTTGTATTTTTGATTTATAGAACCAGACAGGCAATTTATTCTACTGTTTGCTTCTTATAGTTGTTTAGGTGGGAGTAATATATAGAAGAAGATACTTGCCTAAGTCACTAATATCTTCTCTTGAGTAGTATATCTATTTCTTCAGAGAACAAAGACATTTGGCAATTTGTACAAAAGGGAAGCTGCACACTGCAGAAACCAGCAGCATCACCAGGATCTGCTAAGGGTGATTATACAATGATAGTTTTATACACCCACAGAAGTCTTGACTGAAACTCAGAAATATTGACTTTCCTTAGGGCAACTGTCCTGCCTCTCAGAGTTTTATTTGTTTATTTACCTGTTAAGGTAAAGAGTGAGACAAAGCCAGACTGAAAGACATTCTGCTGAATTTAAAAATCAAGGCTGGTGTTTGGTTCGATGCTGTCATCGTGTGACACATTTTCCCATTTTCCTGCTTCCCATCTCATGAAGATTGATTTTGTTTCTACCTCCATATTAGCAGAACAAGAGCCCAGGCAGGTATGAAATTTAAATGGAAAAACAATAGACAAACTGGCCCTACAGTAATAGTAAATCACACAAAAGGCACAGAAGTTACAGTTCTGTTCAGACCATGGCAGAGAGGGGCCATGTGCTTGGAAATGAGGTGCAGGAGAACACCTGTTTTCAGCTCACTCTCCAGTTATGGAGATTATCTTCAGGTGCCAGATAACAGAGCAAGATGCTTGTGATTCCCCTCACCAAACTGCCTGAGCAGCTCAAAGGACACAGAGATCACAGCCCAGAACTGGATTTGTTGTAAGGAAACCTTGTCAGGATTTCATCTGCAGAAAGCAGATCCTTGTGATATTCTATAAGCATGTTTACTTCTATCCAGGACAGTGTTGTCAGGCAGATCTCAGCTTTCCTCCTCTCAAAGAGCTCCCTCAAAGCACCCCATTCCCAACTGCAGGCATCCAACACACACTGCCTCTGCATCCTTCCCACTGGAGAACCTTTGAGTTACCTCAGCTATCAGCTGCAATGTCAGATCTCCTGTCAAATGGAGCACACAACTAGGAGTCCCTAAATTAGTCCATAAAGCACAGTCCATGCTTCAATTTTTAAAAAAAAAAAAAAAACTTAAAAATTTAAAGAATAAAATCACAGAAGCATTAAGTGACTGAGCAAAAAAAGGCAAAGAAATAACTAAAACAATTAGAAAAGGCACCAGTGAGTTTAGTATTTCTAACAAAGTCAGTTCCTGTCCCATAGATAGATACTCTCACCCTCACTGATGCAAATGAAATGTGTTTGAAAGATGTCAAGCAAAAGAGCAGTGCAGCTGAAAAGGCAGAATATCATTGTATGGGCAACAAACCAAATCCATGCTGAGAAATTCTTTTGCAGATCTCCAAACATCTATACAAACAACAATTTGCTTCATATACTTGCAATTCCTGCAAGTCACACAGAATAAACTTTTGAATGAGAGACATAAGACCTGAACAAGCTCTTAAAAAACAAAGAAACAAGCCCACGCCTCCAGAAAAGAAACCTCTTAAAAATACATGCTTAGCAAGTGTATAGCAAGTGTCCAATAGCAAAAATCCATATGAAGTGCTCCTAGATTCACATGTTCTCAGCATATGGCTCATTTTCAAGTGCACATCTCAAAGGCCTGGGGCTTCACAACTGTGTACCTTTTGTTGTTAACATTTCCTTCAGTAAAAGTAATTCCTCTGGACACTTGCTCAAATGAGAAAAGCACACTTGGGAAAAAGCCTCTGCAGAGCTCTCATGTTCACAGTTGAAAAGCTCTGTTAACTCCTGCTTTAGTCAGCAAAGAACTAAAAATGTCACTATTAAAGGAAAAAAGCTCTATAGAGTTAAGAGGCAAGCTAGGGAAAGCATTCCAGTCAACTCTGCAGTGAGGACACGCTTGTTTATTCACCTATTCCATCAAAACCCAGCACACTCTTGTCTGCCATGTGAGGCTGAGGGTAACTGCTTCAAAATAATCCCTCTAAGAGATGTCAGCAGACAAATCTCCAGGTTGCAGCCCCTTGAGGATAAACATTTTCCACTGGTAGAGCTGTTTTTGTGGGCACAGGAAGGAACACATCTTACACCACTGAACTGCTCTGGAAGAATCAATCACTACAACATTCATTTCTGTAGAGTGAAGGGCATAGCCATGCAAGATCAGCATCTAACAGATCTTTTTCTTTTACATAAAATATCTTTTAGAATCAGAATATAAAATACTTGTGGGATGTTACCACAGTATCACAGAATTGAAGGATGAGTCTCATCTTCCATCATTCATCTCTGTTCATATTACCCAGATTTCCCCTTTGCCCCACCCCAGACCAGCAACACTCACTCAGCATCCTCAGAAGGGCCAGGAAAAAAACAAACAAACAAACAAAAAAAAAAAAACAACAAAAAGGACCTAACCACACACACCTGCTAAGGTCTTGCTGCTAATTGGTGACTGGGGAATTGAGTCCAGCTGCTCCTCCTGACAGGAGCCCCAAAATATATTAGAAGGAGAGAAACAACCAGTTACACAGGAGTTAAACAACCAGGAATTGGCTGCAGATGCTGCTTCCCTGCCCCAGGCTGGGGCACAGCAGGGTGGGGCAGCCCCCTCACAGCTCCACCAGAACCTTCCAAGGCCTGACCACAGCCAAGCAGCTCTTGCCCAGTCTATTTAGGCGCAGAGAGAGCCCAAACTTGGTCTCACATCAGCATTTGTCACTCCCAAATTCCCACTGGTGGTATGGGTATTTCCTCCTGTGGGGACTGGCAGGTGCCATGAGCCTCCAGGTCATATTTAAATACTGCATTTAATATAAATAAATAAGATACTTTTATTTAAGAAGATCAAACAACTCTGTCTATACTATGGAAATGTATCTCTCAATGCCTTGTATATCTGGTGCCTTCACTCCCAGGTCTCATCTCTCAGATCCTGATCTGATAAAGCCCAACACAGAAAACAAACCAAATCCAGGGGTGAAGTCCAGAAGTGCACCTCCTTCATTCACTGCTTCAGGAATGCTCAGGAGGAACTTCTCTGGATTTGGGGACCAACTTAACCTCGTTTCCTCTCAGAAGCTCTGTTTACAGTATTCAAGTTCCCAGAATTTACTAGGAAAAAAAATAATTTTTTGTACTGGGAAACAATATTTTTTTTAAACTTTTCAGTGGAAAGCTTTTGGAAGATTTTCATACTGTTGTAAATTCTAAATAAATATTCAGAATAATTAAGTGCCTATATTGATTTCAATGTTAATTATTACTGTATAAAAATATGGCCTTGATGTAATGTTGTTGAGACATTTAATCCAAATCTAAAAATAATATTTTAATATCAAGTAGAATAAAGATCTAAAAATGTGCTCCGTATCAAATGGTAGATTCCACAGGAAGACTAGAATGGAGACCACAGAACTACAACCCATAAAACCAAACTCACAATTCTTTCTGAACTACATTGACACAATCTATAGTTCATCTGATATGGAATCAAGCTATCACAGAATTACTCACAAAGCAGCTCTGGTTCATGGTGGGACTTTTATGTTTGAATTTCTTTTCAAGACTCACTCAATTGTGCTGTATTGGATGTCATAAAGAAAGTATTTTTCATAAGAAAAACCTTTGCCTCCTGCCGCATGATTTTGATTTTATTTATGATCTAAGAAACTCCCAACAAAACATTCATACATAAAAAATTAAATAACACAAGAGTTTACAAGCCACAGGAGTGCAAGCTTGAAATATCTACCTCTGATTTCAGGACTCAATTCTTCCTGTAGAATACAAGGGATCTTTGTTACATTAACAAATCTGCAAAATTGATTTTTTTTCACTCCTAGCAATAATTTATTATCTTCAAAAACAGGAAGCCACACAGCACAGTAAAAAAAAAAATCATTTTTAAAACAGCCATATATTTCAAAAAGGTATTTTAAAACATATCTTCTTCCTATTGTAGCCAAGCACAAGATGGGAGGAGAACCATCCTACAAAATCAATTGCAAAAGCAATTAGATTGTGCTGTGGATGTAAGGCTAAAATTGCACACAAAGCCCAGAATATGAGACCCACAAGGACAGCAAAGCAAGGCCAGGTGAGAACATTTCCTGTCCTGCTTTCTGTGACACAGGAATAGTCAGGCTGTCCCTGGAGCCAAGGCAGAGCACGTGCTGCTGCTCCCAGATTTGGGGGTTTGGGCACTGTGCAGCACTGTGGGCGATTGTGGCACCCCACACAGGAGGTGCACAGCCCAAGGCTTGCACTGCAGGGACCACACTGTCCCCAGGCTGTCACTGAACTTGAGCACATTGCCAGCAGCTCCAGCCATCAGCAGGATGAAACTTCAGTTCACCTTTCTGGGCATGCGTGGTCATGGTGCTGTACAATAAACCCTGCATACAATAACCCCTGTGTACAATGAACCCTCGTGTAAAATAAACCCCTGTGTAAAATAAACCCCTTTGTACAGTGAAGCCCTGTGCACGATGAACCCCTGGAGGTTCCAAGTGTCCTGTAGTGAGGAAGGAGAACTGGCCACAGTGACTGCACCTGAGCCTTGCCCTTCCCCCGGAGGCTCTCAAGTGATCTTTCCTCCACAAGCTGGCTTCCCCACCTCTTAGACAATCATCAGGATTTAATGCCCTCTCTGTTCTTAGCCCTGTAGCGTACCTCACATGGATTTCTAGCATTTTGCAGATAAAAGTGATGAAAGATGGCTAAAAAGCTACAAGTGCAGCAAAATTATACAGGGTTCATAATGTCACCTAGAGCTAAGAGGTTAAGCCATGTTACCCCAAATACCACTCCTCCATGCAGGCAGGTCTGCTTCTGACCCTACAGACAAACCAGTGAGACGAGGGGGATAACACGCCAGCCACAACTCTGACATGTGTTTATGTCCCCTCAAAGTACTTTCAGCATGTTTCCTCTTAACTGTCACTGGCAGAGAAACTGTACAAAAATACAGCTGAGATACTGGTGTATCCGGCAGTACCCGTGCAGCTCCCAGAATACATCACCCTTCTTCTCCCCATGTATTTTGATATTACTCGGTATGATTCAGTATTAATTAGGACAATATACAGTGGTATTAGTAGCTCATTTATCAGTTTCAGTGTTTAATTTTAATATAGTTACCATCTCTAGCTCTGAATAGGAATGAAATTTCCAATTTGTTTGGTCACTAGGAAAAGGAAAGCCAAAAAAAGTCTCCTGAGCTTTTCTGAGTATTCTGCTGAGTAGAAATATAATGCTTGCTGCTCAAACCATTCATGCATACCTGATGTTTATAATGAAGAAATGCAGGAACATTTTAAAGGTTATAGATATATTTTGATAATCCCAACTTTGACAAAAATGCAATCAATACAGTTGATGCATTAAGAATCAAAGCAGCTGAAATACCTTTCTGTCATGATGTGTTGCTTTTGACATTAGGAAACTATAACTATAAAATTTGTATTTATGTGCAGCCAGAACGAACAGATTTAGAGCTTCCTTTTCTCCCAGACAACCTAATTTATATTTTAATTTGCTGGAGGCAATTGATTATCATGGAGTAAATGCATTGTACTGAAAACTCTATTAAATCACTGACTTAATGGGAACAGCATTTCTTTTCTCTCTTTTTGGATAAAAATGTAACCTTTGTAAGCATTTTAAAACTAATGTATCAGGCTCTAAATATTTTATGGTCTGTATTAAGCACTGTTTGGGGTTCATGTCCCCTTAGACTCCAGCCCAGTGCATTACACCATACAAAGCAATTTGCCCAGAGTAATGAGTCTGTAGTAGTTTCATGAAGACCATTATCAAATTGCTGCTGCTGCAGGCAAGCATTTGATCTGATATAAAGTGTAGTGGGAAGAGGCTGGTCAGTCTGTTCCTACTGTAACCAGCAAAAACACGAATATCCTGGAACTAATAGGTGCTGCAGCCCAGAGAAACCAATCCAAATTTACAGACCAGGCTGGATAAACTCATCTTTTTAAATACTCAGTATCAATATAGCTTTAAAGTGCAATCTAGTGGATAATTGGACCCAAAAAATCAAGGGAAATTGATGAAGTGTAAGGGAAATAGAAAAATCTATGCATTCCCAGCAACCAATGCCCTCAAACTGAAGACCAGAATTAAATTAATCAAACCTGGATATTTAAATCAGATAATATCTATGTTTTGTTAACCTTGTGCCTCTGTGTATCTGTAGTGTTTGCTTATACTGGTCACATTTACCAGAGTAATTTTTATTTTATGAGGAGCATAATTTTTTTCCCTAGGAGTAGCTGTCCAGGTTTTTAGCTGTTTGGGTTTAGGTACACATAAGATAAACTCAGTTTGAAAAGGTTCAGGTTTTTCTGAGCAGTGAGACTTTTTACAATTCAGGAATATTCTTTTTCTAGCAGGTGGTGTCTTCTCTTATAAAAAAATATCTGCTTAGATAATGAAAAAAAATCGAGAACCAGCAATGACTTATGGTGATTCTTCTCCAATTTTTTAAATTCACATCTGCAGTATATTCCATACCAACATTTTGTATAGCATATAACATATTCTCTGTACACAATAAATGAAATCCAACCCTGAGTAAAGCATTACTGACACTGGGGTTACCTGGTAACTCATGCACAAGCTCACTTGTGAAACTCCAGAGATGGGACTGAAACCCTGGAGCCCTTCCCCCAAGCTGGCCATGCCACAGGGTTTTGTGGCCAGGTTCTAATGGAAGGGGCAAGAACCTTTCATAGGAGAAAGGTTCTTGAGACAGAATCATATCATGGATCCCAGTTAATATCAGTGGAGCTGATGTTATCACTTTACAGCCCTGGTGTGGTGCCAGCTGTTGCATGAATCAAAGAGAAGCTGGACCTGACCTTTGGTCTCAGGGGCCCCTTGATTTCTCTTCCTTCTGTGATGGAAAATGCTTCAAAGCAGTTCCTCCAACACATGCTTTACCTTGTGTCCTGCTGCATCCTTTTTCTCTCACCAGAAATAGCATAATTCTGGGTTTACTGATCAGCTGTACTCTAACATGCTTCTAGAAAACATGGTCATTTTTTGAAGGAAGCAAATACAAGGCAAATAATGATGACAGCAAATTTCTGGGCAGTTTGGAGAATCCATGCTCTCTAACTTCCTCACATCAGCTGAAATACTTCACTTTATTTAACTTTCAGATACAAAAACTGAACTCTCTTGAACCAGATGGTAAATCTCCACTGTTATGTTTTAGCAGATATCACATACCAAATTTCCTGTACACCATCCTGATAATTTAACTGCTCTTCTCCAAAAAGAGAATTATTTACAAAAGGAGTCTTCTTTGGAAAAGAGCAGATAGCTGTAGCCCCAGTGCAATCTGTAAAGCTGAAAGTCTTCTGCACCTCATCAACTGCTTCACCCTAAACTGTCCCAGATACCTCTGGGGGTATATTTATGATTTTTATTGCAAAAAGCAGCTGTGATGCAGCCTGTTCAGAGCCCTGCATTGTAGCATCAGTGCTCTGGATGCCAGCAGTGGCTGATTCACCTCAACTGATTTATAAACAAATCCACAAAGGTGGCTGCAGCACCACAACCTGAGGCAGGGCTGAAAGAACCTTCTCCAAGCACAGCCTGACTTATTCAGAAAGAGATTTGTAAACATAAGGTCAGTCTGAGCTGTTCTAATAGATCTCCTCTGAAAGAACTGAATAGACCAAGACCAGAAACCTACAAAAACTGTATCTGATTCTTGTTTTTTAAATCCTCTGATTTTTTTAATCCAACCTTATTTTAATGCCCACCTGTCGAGCATATCTGACAGTAGCAGTTAAATAGGAATAAAAGCAGGGCAGCATCCAGTTCACCCTGATAAATGCAGAACATTAGGGCTTTCTGGGGCTCAGAAATCATTAAGCCTGGAAATTCATCATGTTCACATGCCCTGAAAAACCTAGTCTGCAGAGAGTTTTGCTAAAATTCAGAGACAGATTCTCTTTGAGTTAAAAGCCTTTTGTTCACTAAAATTAAAAAACAAGCACAGTAAATCTCAACACCAGTGCCAGATTTGTACTCTGCAGTTACCAGTGTCTGTTGTGTATCTGTCTTGGTGGTTGTGTTCCTAGATACATCTAGATCCCAGACAGCATTTCAGACATGGAAACAAAGAGTACATTATTGCTGCTGAATTTATGCAGTGTAATTACTTGTTATCCCATTCACAAATCTTGCTTTGCTGTCATATCTGTCAGGCCTGCCCAAGTGCTGGAACAAAAAACATTACAAGGAAAAATGGCAAAATGTGCTAGTCCAAAGCTCCTGCTTGCTGTGAGTGAAAACACATTCCCTACTCATTTATCTGGTTTATGTACTAACTCTGCTCTAGCCTGACTGGCTATTTATTATTTATTTATTTGCATGATTTCCCCCTGGGATGCAGTTATCAGGTGGACAGAAGTAATTAATACAGGAAGAACATATGGCAATGAAGCCCCTTGGAAAAGCAAAAGAGAGAAATTCACGTGGATATTAAATGTCTGAGGAGGAAAACCAGACAGATGCACCAATTTTTATACACATTTGTCATGTAAGGGTGCTGTTCCTACCAGTTGGGAGTGTTCTTTGATATAAGCATGTCTCTAAAGAGAGAGCTGGGAATCTTGTGCTGGTAGCTGGATTATGTAAGTCTACTGTCAGAGTAACTCAGGAAAAAGCTCTTATTGTGGGAAAAAAAAAACAAAGGAAGAAAAAGAGATAAGTTTATGGTTTGGTTCAGGAATTCTCCTCTGGAGGCATAACATAGTGCTTAAAATGATCGGAACCCCTGCTTAGAGGTATCTCGTAGTAAGAAAGAGCTGTAGTTTAAAATTGCAGTGCTAGAAACTCTACCCTAGAGAAAGTTATAACACAGTGATGAAAGACTGAGATGCTTTTCTGCAACACAAGAAAAATTCTTCCCCGGCTCTAAACCAGTGCCATTATAAATCTAGGAACATTTGTGCCCTTAAGACAGATGCTACTACAGCACCACTTACCAACACAACTGTGGAAATCCAGACATGGCAGCACAGATAGAATATCCTGAAAAAGAACTCCTCCACTGAAAGCTAATGAAGATCTGTGCCATTTCCTAATTATCACTGCAAGCCTCACCATCAATGTTTGAAAGTTGCTGTATTCTTTGCTGTGCTTGTCAGTGAGGCATTTCAAAACTTTCCACATCATTCTGTGGTTTAGTCAGAAGTTTTATTCCTTTCTTTGTGGCACTTTGGAAACCCATTCCTCCTGATTGACAGGTGAAAGGCTGGCTGCCTTGCTGCTGCCTGCATTTGAGATTCCTCAGCTAGGAGAGGGCTCAGGAGGAGTGATGAATCCACAGGTCATGATGATTTGCACTAGAAGTCAGCCAAGGAAGCTACCTTGACATCAGAACTAATGGCATCATTCCTTTTCTAGACTGAGATGGTATCTGCAGAAAGGTTTGACCAGAAGCAAGAATTCATCATTTTACCACATGACACTAATACATCTCTCTCCTTTATCAACTAACAATGGGTTCATATAAGTGAGAAGATTATTGTGGGACAAAGGTTAAATCCATTCAATTGGAATATGTTAAATACACATCTTAATTAGAAAAGTATAGTAATCATGTAAAAGAAATAAACTTGATACCATCCTTGTGTACCTTTGATGGCATATCTGAAATCTTGTCTGTTCTATTGCTACCTGTTGGTCAAAGAAAAATTAATATTCTCTCTTCTCCCAACCTTATTCCAGTACATGAATTCAATGAATAAACTGGAATTATATTTTAATTTCATATTAACCCTATGGGCATACTTGACCCAAGGTTCACAGGCTGGTGAAATGTAGTTCTCTTGACATGGGATGCTTGCCTGGGGTGACTTTGTTTGCATGACTGTGCATGACCATAATGAAAAGATGCAAGAGGTTATTCTCAAAAGAGTCTGATTCTGCCAAGCCTAAGTAGGTTTCACATTCTAAGAAGTGCAGCTACCATTTGATAAGGAAAAACTGTAATTTAATCTGACATGCAATAATGAATCATTCTTGCTCAGCTGTGTATTTGCAATTGTACCTTCAAGGACACTGGTTACACCTCTGGGTGCCTCCATTTGCAGCTCTTTGAACAGCACCCACGTGAGCCTGATCCCTGCTTGATCCTCATCCCCCAGTCCATTGCCAAGCATCCATGGCTGATTTATGCAGCACAGTCACAGTGCCAGGTCATTGTCTGAGACTGCAGAAACACTTCAGACACACAATTCCCTTACCCACTCCCACCTGGGCAAACCCATCCACTCCACTGTGGGATTACACTCCCATTTCAGCGTGAATATGACCCAAATAACTCCTTTAGGGTACACACACACACACTATTCTTTACTTTTTATTTTATTCTGAGAACTTCAATAAAGGAAGAGATTGCATAGGATACTAAGAATTAGTGGCAGTGTAATTAATGACAAACTATCAAATAGACATGGTAATTACAATGCTCTCTGGGACAAGGTGTTTAATGGGACAATTCAAAGTACATCCAGGGTGTTTAATCCCTTGGAACTCATTTTACATCTGCTTTATTACAATTGAAATGGGAAGACTTAGGCATTTGTCTTGCTTTCATTGTTCAAGAAATAGAGCTTATAATTATCTTCATAAAGTAGGAAAGTATTTAAATACATTGCATTGTATGTATAGCAACAGGGTACAGTTCACAATGCAAATCCTGCAGGAGTGTAAAATTCAGGCAGATCAAAAGGAAAATTGTGAAGTAATTTCACAACTGAGATGTGGTGAAGTATTATATATAAAAGCTTATTCTCTTAAAAATAAATATTGCTTTCCTGTCTAGAGAAAAAAAAAAAAAAAATAAAAACTGCCTCCTCAGTTTCAGGGAAACCAGCAGTCCTTGCCAGCAGAATAAATCAGACAGTAGGAGACAAAAACTATTATAGTTTCACTGTGTGAAAAAGTGACCTCATTGAAATTGGCTTTAGCATTGTGGATGAATGCCCGATGGCTCGAGACACATCCAGTTTAGTCAACCTTATCTTCTTCAGTGGGAGAGGTTATGAAACACTCCACTGATAAGGTCAGCACTGCAAGGTCAAAAGCACGTGGTGCCATGTCCCAGGCACTGCATTTTTTAATGCAAACAACATCAGAGGAATAAAGGTGTTATGTCAGCTATTGAGCAGATAGGGACAGTTACATAAGAGAAGGATGGGGGGAAAAAAAAACAAAAACAAAGGAAAATGATTGATTCAGATCATAACTGAAATCAAGGAGCATGGATTCATGCCCCAAATGTTTCATGTGGTATTTTGCCCCCTGAAGTTTTGTTTTAGCCTGGTCTATCTCTTAGAGCCTTTTCAGACAGCAGAAGCCATCACAGATGACTGTGTTCAATACAGTAAATTCACCCACGCTGCTTCAGCTCCACTCCTCTGTTATTTGCTGGACTGGCACTGTAAATCAGGCATGGCCAAAGTAGCTAAGGACTAATGGAGTGGCTGCCAAGATGCACCTGTGTGCCTTCAGATACTAAAGTCTGCAGAGGAAATTCTTTTCACTGGTACCATCTGCACCCTTATGAAAAGTGGTATGACAACCCAGCTAAATCAGTGCCTTTCTCATTTTCAGCACTCTTCCTGCCCCTGCCTATTGAACCACAGCCCAGTACATCATTTGGAATATTGTAAGTTGCATTAAGAGAAAAGGTAAAGTGAAAGAATTGTCATGAATGGTGTTCCTACTCCTCTAAAAAAAGACTGGAAAAAACAAAAAACTGCCATCGCAATGAGGAAAGGAGAGAAATTAAGTTACTTCAATCACACAACCCAAAGATTAATGAAGACACCAAAATGTGATGTAATAGCAAAACACATGTATTATTTGGTAGAAAACTTTGTTCTATCCTTATTGACAGAAATCTGCACCAACTTTGGCATAATGGAATTCTCTATGACAGCCACAATGTCCTTCCAGCATTTGCGAGCTTGGTGCATCTAACAAGGGCCCCTTTTTCAGGACCCTCACATTCCTAAAGCACTCTGCTCAAATCATCTGCATGGCCTCAGACTTCCCAGAAATGAACCTTGTGCACTGAATTTGCTCAGAGCAGGTTGCTCTGCCTTGTCCTTCTTGACAGTTTGCAAGGAGAAATGGGGATCTGAAATTTGAGAGCAGCACAGGTAGAAACACGACTGGAGAGAAAAGTCAAACATGCTTCAGTGCATTTTTATGTGCCATGTTATCTACATGACTTTCCTGGAATTCTAAGCTAAGGGCACCCCAAGGACTTGTCACCACCTGTTATGAAGGAAAAGACAATCTGAATCACAACACAGGAGAACAGAACATTTCCAAAAAGAAACCAGTCTAGCAGGGATTCAGTCAGCCATCCTCCTCTAAAAAATACCAATTTTGAATTCAGTACAGCCAGACATGCACACTAGCCTCAGGCTTGACAATCTGTCAGAAAACAATGCTAGTCTCTCATGCCATCTTGCATTTGGAATATGAAATAAATCGTGAAATGGTTTTTCAGGCCTGAAAAAGCTATTTGTGTTCTAAAGCTTCTAAAAAGATAAGCAGATTACATTACTGATAACATCTGTCCAGAAGAAAGCAACTGGATGGGTACTGGGTTCCAGAGAAGAACTGCCCTCCAGAAATG
The DNA here is from genome assembly GCA_024865655.1 of Emberiza elegans. Taxonomy (NCBI): domain Eukaryota; kingdom Metazoa; phylum Chordata; class Aves; order Passeriformes; family Fringillidae; genus Emberiza; species Emberiza elegans. Next base: position 2,208,526 of record JALJVW010000129.1, read on the forward strand.
CTTGAGAGCCCTGGAAACCCTGCTGCACTGGGCTCCTGGGGTTGCCCAACTTCTCAGTTCTCCTGGTACTTCCTATGTCCAAAACCACCCAATCCCTACAGCATCACAGTCCAGGTCTGTTTTCCCATGTCCCAGTGAAATTGAGTTGCCTCACTCAGAGTTATGACTCAATTGTGAGACTGGAACCCCTGGCTCTCAGTGTCTCCTTCCCCTCTCCTTCTGGCAAGGGTTTGCTTCTCTCCTGCTTGAGCCTGGCTGCTTGACAAGACTCAGATCCTTGGAAAATGTTGCTCAGTGAAAACACGACCAGGTTACACTGAGGAGTAAGTAGGACAAGTAAGAGGAGAAAGACATTTATTATGCAGCAGAGTCATAAGCATTTTATTTAGTAACTAATCCTACCTCCTTTTTGATAGAGCATATGAAAGGTTCCTCAAAATAAATCATCCTGATGCTGAAACCTTTCTTTCTTGTTTGGAGGCTTTGTTTCCCTGGACTATGTCCAGCAGTCTACGCCAGCAGGCAGAGTATCAGCAGTGCACAGGAGCAGTGAATGTAGGCTGGAAAGTGAAATGTGGCTTCAGATTAATACTGGGTCTGTTCCCTCAGGGCCTAAATACTTCTTTATGTTCTCTCAAGCACCACAGCCAATATGTAGTGTCTACCACCACTCCCAGATTTGAAGAAAAATTCATGAACGTAAACATGGCAACAGCAGAGCTGTGAAAATATTTTGTATTTACTATGAACAACAAAAAATATTTTGGAAACATTGCACCAATAGACCAGCACCAAAGAAAGCTGCTGCTCCTAAGCAGAAGTCATAAATCTCTGCACAAACTGTGAAAGGCAATGTTTGGATGCAAGCACATCATCATTTCCCAAACTGCAGTTCTGTAAATTGCCAGACAAAACAGAGATCCTTGATCCCAAACTGTGTGTATGTGTTCCCTGTGTATACAAAAACATTTACTTACAGAAAACTCCATTTTTTTATATTCCTAATCATTATCATGTTATCTGTGATACAGGGCAAAGCCCTTGCAAATAACAGTTGCAATATTACCCTGAGAAAGAGCTATAAATGAACAGAAAATACCTACCAAAAATTATCTTCCAAATTACTTATTTTTCATTCTCTTTTACTGTAGCATCTCTAAAGTTTTAAAAAAAGATTTTAACAAAACTTCCTATGTTGTCAATCATAAATTATGGCTTCTTGTTTGCTAGTTTATTTTAAATTAGCAGACATTTTAAAAGACAGATAAATGTTTGATACTATCTGGATTTTCTAGATGCTTTTTTCAGTCTATATTTTTTGCAGTAACTTCTAAACTATTTCTTACTTCCTCAATCAGTAAAAAAAATTAATTATTAAAAGGACAGTCAGAAGATATTTGTGCATTGAATCCTAAAGAACCCAGGTTGCATCAAAAGAATTTTGTGGTTTAAAACCTCATGGCTGCACCTAAGGAATTGCTAGGAATGGCCCAACCTATTTGTTTGTGTCCCTTTCTCCTGCTTGTTGCCATGGCCTGGCTCCTGTCTGTGCCCTGCACTGCTCCCACCAGCTGCAGTCCAGCTTTGTGCTTTCCAGCCCTTTCTGTTCTTGCTTCCTTCACATCCTGCTCATATTTCCTTCCACAGGTTCCCTGGCTTTCCTATTCAGCGCTGTTATCTGTCTTGCCACCCATCATATATTTTAGTTTTCTGCTCTTATCTGCCCTTTCCTTCCCCAGCAGGTTCCTGTCTGTTTATCTTCTCTTGCCATTCATTCAGTTCGGCTCAGGCAGGTGTCCCCGGCTGCCTCAGCCCAGCACAGGCACTGCCCACCCTCAGGTGCTGTGCCAGCCAACAAATTTGTCCACAGCAGCACAGGGCTGCCTTCCTGATAGCTGATCCTGCGTGTTGGAGCATGTTTATTGTCTCTTAGTCCTGGGATGCTGTGTGCAAACCCATCGGCAGGGCTGGTGCTGACCACATTCAGTAAAGACAAAATGTCCCAGAGTCTAGGTAGGAGTTGTTAACAAACTTGGATGGATCATGTTTGGAATGATCAGAAGATCAAAGCTTGTCTGAATTCTCCAGAGAGGTTTCCCAGGATGTATCCCTCCTTGCTGACTTTGTGTGCCTTGGATTTAAAATTGCTTTTCAGGAAAAATGGTTCATTGTCTTTGGGAATTCTTTTTTGGTGATGCATAACTTACAAACATTTCTGTGTGTCATGGGGAATGCTGGGAAAGCTTCACTCTCCCCACTCCTGTTGCTTTCAGCTGAATGTGGCTTAGCCCATCAACCTCCTTCTTCACTTCCCAGGATTTGGCAGTTTAGTGCTTTTTCCAAAAGAGCCCTGTCAGACGCAGGCTTTTAGGATCACAGAATTACAGAATAAGCTGAGTTGGAGAGACCCATCAGCCCCTCAAGCCCAGCTCCTGGCCCTGCACAGGACCCCCCAGCCATCCCCACGTGCCTGAGAGCACTGTCCAAATGCTTCTTGAGCTCAGCCAGGCTTGGAACTGTGCCCACTGCCCTGGGGAGCCTGTCCAGCACCCAACCACCCTCTGGGTGAAAAACTTTTCCCTGATACAGAACCATTTAATTGTTACTGCAATGCTTTTTCAGCCCTCAGAAAATGAAGATCTTATTCACCCAGAGCTAAACTGCTACAAAAGAATCCAAAAGCATCAAAATCTCACTTTGAGAAAGAAAAAAACTAGAGAAGGGAATAAGTAACACCTCCTGCATGCACCAGGTCAAGCACCTCATTTCTGATCATTCAAATGCAAGCCATAAAATGGCACATTAGAAGTCAGAAGAGTCTCAGCACACCTTCCCTCCACCTGACACCATGCAAATCCACAGGCAAGGCAGACACCCCTGTCATTTGTACACAGTCTCTAGAGGCTCCAGGTGTCTGGATCTGCACATCAGAAGCAGATTTATTGGACTGTGACTATGTGCTCTGCACAGTAAGAACCAATGAATCTTGTGTTGGATTGATTAACATTGTAATTGTACAATCTCTGTGATCCAAAGAACAAGGAGTCATTTTTCACAGAGAAACACTTAGCAATAGGACAGACTCAAACTCTCTGCCTCATGGCATTTGTAGCTGTTCTTTACATTGCCACATAAATCAAAGGCATGTATTTTGACCCTTCTACACATAATGCAGCCAAATAGGAAGCAATACAATACAAAAAATATTGCTAGTTGAATTTAGAGCAGCTTTTCAGAAAGAAAAACAATGGTGAATATAAACCTCTTAGCATTTCAGAAAATTTGATACCATCTTCATAATAAAAAGTACAAATAATACACAATTAAAAATTAAGTTGATTAAATTGAAGCAATATTCCATTTTTACTACTACAGATAAAGAGGAAGAGAGAAAAGAAAATGCAGACAGAAATAGAATTAAGGTTAATTTCAAAATTTGAAGGAAGGAAAATAGAAACCTGAATAACCCTCACTTATTTGTTACTGTTTCTGTAAAAGCTGTTCATAAGGCCAAGAACTGAAAACCCTTGATTTCCATACCCAATAAGGTTTTTAGGGAATTCAAATCAAAACAGTTTTGAAAGACAGTTTAGAGCCTGCTTTGTCATCCATTATTATTATGGAGAAACATAAACCATGTAAATTTATGAGATGGGTGAAATAACCTGTGAAATACCCAAAGTTCTGCTAGAGTTTCAGGAATTCTATGGCTCCTGGGCTAAGAATTAGGTGCCAAAAGACACCTGCAGCTGTGCTGGGTGGCACCTGCCCAGGCTGCCGCCTCCCCAGCTCATTCACTCCCTCTGGAATCAGTCCTTGACTTTGAGTCATCCTTAACAAAGTCACTTGCACAGCTCCTCACACCTCTTGTCAGAAGTGATGAGAGCAGATAAAAATTGTATCTTGTTTACCACAATTAATGTGTTTACAGCAGGTGATGCCACAGTTCTACCCAATTAGTGATAGCACATATTTTTCAGTGAAAAACAGAGTGGCTGTATTTAATCACTTCCTCTTATTTCAGGTTATTTTTTTAGATTTAGAAACAAATTTGTGTTACTCAGGTGTTTTTTTCACAGCACAATAAATTAAAAGTGTGTGCAGAGAGATCTGACCATTCAGAAGCACAAAACTCAAACCCAACAAAGCAAAATATTTTAGCTGAACTGCAATCTAAGATCAAAAATTTACCTTTAACCCCTCCTTAATAGCTTCAGGGTGCATGTGATCAGGGTAAGTTCTTGATGCAGAAGGGAGAGTCAGTCAATACAGCTGGTATTAGAGAGAAACCCATGCACAGCCTCTGCCCAAGAGCCCAGTGCCAGACCTGTCTCCAAGCCTTCAGCTGTCAAGATCAACGTATTTTAAACTCTGTGGAAATGGTAAGGGAAGGGATCATCATGGCCCACAGCATCCTTTTCCTTTGGAAGTCTGCAGAACTGCTGCCTCTACTTAGAAAAGTTGTAGAATGATAAGTCAAACCTCAGAGCGAAACCAAGACTTCAAACTTGACCTTGACAGATTCTGAAGTATTAAAAACCTGTGTTCAAAAGCCTCTCTTACAAGGTTTACTATTTTTGTACCTTAGCTCAAGTGGGTTGAAGATACAGTTCAATTTTTCATTTCTCTTGAGAGCTCTTCCAAGTAGTGGAAGAAAAGGGCTACTGCATTCCTAAATCACTGAATCAATGTCAAGGTCGCGTGTTTATTTGATAATCTTTGATAGCCTGTATAAAACATTTCTTGAGATAAATGTATCAGTATGACTGGGGTTCTGTACCTTTTTATCCTTTCTTCTGGAGTAGCTGTCTCTTTTTATCAGAGACAGCTACTCCAGAAGAAAAAGAAACAAAGGCATCCTTGGCTTGTTAAAAAATTGTGTTAGTGATCTGTTTTCTTCATTTGAAGCCTCCTCAGTTAAGATACTGAGCATTGGGATCAGGCTTGTCCTGCCTGGGGTTTGAACAAGGTTTATTCCAGAATGTGTTGTGTCCGCTCGGCTGTCTGTCTCTGCTGGACACGTGTTCGGGGGCAGCCCGTGCTTGAAAGGACGAGACTGGACTCTTTCAGTCCTTTGGTCTTCGGACTTGTTTATTATCTCTTATCTACAAAGCTTTCCCTCTGCCCAGCTGGGATCTGGCCAGCAAGGCAGCCACAAGCACTCTGACTGCCCATGGGGCAGCCGTATCTTTTTATAGTGAAAACTGCGTACAATATATTTACCTTTTATCCCCAGTACCTTTCACCCTTGTTAGACAGTGCACCTTCACCATGAACCAATCTAAAGTGCCCACATCACACGGAAGATGGATGGCAAGAAGAAGGAGAAAAGAACCACGAGGCAGGCCCTGAATTCTCCATCTTGTCTCCATAAACCCCCCTGTACCAAAATCCTAAAATCTACATTTCACCCTGTAAATGTGTCATCCCTGCACCATTTAAACTTTAGAGATTCCCAGATCCCCACACACAGGTGGCACATCCCTAGAAGGATCAAAATCAAGCCACCAGGCACTTTTAGCAACATCCCAGGACCCCCGAGCCCCCCAAGGGTTCTCTTGGTGACTCAGAGCATCCAAAGTGATGTGCTGAGTTCCCACAGTGTTGGTCCAACTCCTGGCACAGGCTGGTAACTTCTTTGCCAAAGGGACACCAGGCAGTCCTTGTTGCAGGAGTCCACTGCTAGGACAGTGAGGAGGCTGCAGGGACCATCAAGGGCTGGCTGTCCTGTAGGTAACCAGGCAATAAGGACAGGCTGTAATTACAAAATAAAGCAACAGCCGTGAAAGACTGTGGCCAGCCAAGCAGGCTTTGGCTTTCCTCATAAATATGTAGGAGCTGCTTCCTTTTACTCTTTCAGTTAATGGCCATAGGAATTCTGCCAGTTTGCTGTGTCAGGTATGTCAGTGCTCATTTGACTTTCCTAACGAGGCTTTTCCTCCTACCACTTACCAGAAATGTACTAAAAAAACAATTAAACAAACCACAGATCCTTTATCATCTGTTGCAATTACAAAAGTTTTCAGAGTGCTATGACAAAATGTTTATTAGCACATTAGCTGCTTTAAAGGTGAATGGTCAGTATTTCAACACACCCAACTGGACCAGTAGAAAAAGCTGTGATGAGTTTGGACCAGCCTCAGCACTGACATTCACTGCTGTCCTTTCAGATGTCACTGCAGTTGACTGCTGGCTTTACTTTCACCTCTGCTTCCTGAGAATGACTTGAGAACAGAAAGGTCGCTGCTGGCTTTCTTTCACATCAATAAAAGCAAAACCTAATTTAACAGCAGAGGGAAGAGATGCTAATAAGTAACACCATCTCACAGTGCCTCTCTGTGCACCCCTGGGAGGCTGCAAGAGCAGAGGTGACTTCACCTTTGCAGAACACTGGTTTTGTTAGCAAAGCACCACCAGCAGCCCCTTCTAATGAAAACTTTTCCATGCTGCATTTGGGGAAGTCAGTCAGACATGTGGCATTGTGGAGTTCTAGAGATTTTCATTTTCCCAGAATGACTCCCCAAAAGTCCCATTTGTGCAGGTCCAGCCCTCTATGTCCCATTCTCAGGAGCTAAATGTACAGCTAAAAAATGTGTCAGCAGCTGGAATTTTCATATAGAACTTTTTCCTTCTCCTTTTCTCTTTTTTTTTGGTGCTTTTTGGTTTTTTGGGGATTTTTGTTGTTGTTTTTCTGCTTTTTTACCACTCAAGAGAAATGCAAGCGAGTCCTAGACTACTGTCAAGGATCTCTGAGAGGAAATAAAGTTCAAAGCAATTTACAGGGAGCATCAATCGTTTGGTTGAATGCCCACAGTCAGTCTGTGCTCCATCTTCCTTAAGGTGCATTTAAATATGATATGAGCAAGAGGGAGTGTGTGAGAAAGGGCAGAACTGCCCAGCAGTGAGGGCAAAGCAGGAGGGGAAGTGTGAGGAGCAACATTAGGAACAGCAGGAGGAACTGGGTGAGGAACTGGGTGATGGAGATTGGACAAGGGGGTACACAAGGAGCTCTGGGGGCAGAGCAGGGGTTCCCCTGCAGCCTGCAGAGAGACCAAGGTGGAGCAGATCCCCAGGGCAGCCTTGGACAGCCCCAGAGCAGGTAAAGAATTCCCAAAGGAACTGTGCTTCCCCAGGGCAGCCTTGGACAGCCCCAGAGCAGCCAGGGGACGTGGAGAGCTCCCAAAGGAGCTGAGATTCCCCAGGGCAGCCCTGGACAGCCCCAGAGCAGCCAGGGGACGTGGAGAGCTCCCAAAGGAGCTGTGCTGTGCAGACAGGACTCACACTGATGCAGAGAAGGGTCAGGACAGGGGGCAGTGAGGAACTGCTGCAGGCTGAGCACAGCCCCTGCCTGGCTGCGGGCACAGCATCGCCCTGGGCATGGCTCCTACATCCCGCTGGCATTCCCACTGCTGTCAGAGACAGAGCTGCACAATCCTCACAGGAACAATCCTGCCCACAAACAAGTCTAGATAACAGTAATACAAATCACCAGTTCTTGGGAAGCCAAATCCCCTTTGCAGGCAAATACAGTAAAGGAAATTGTGATAGGTATCATCTTCAATCTAACTTACATTTAATTCATTTTAAAATGACAAATAACTTTGAAGGAGGTTTAGATCTCTGAAATACACTTCTTTCAAGCAGTTTCATCACCACTGAAATAAAGTACTGGTTTTCCTGCACAATATAGGCATGTGCAGGTACACATGCTCCAATGCTGCCTCAATAAAATGAAGCATAAATTATACTCTAAAGTTGTACAGAATATGCAAAAGATACATCCTACCTCTATCTGTTCATTACCTTTTACTGCCAAAATAGAATTCTGGCAAAAATAAGTTTTTTGGAATAGCCTTCAAGTTTTAATACAAGACACGAATCCTAGACTTTTCTAAATCCTCTGAATCTCATGCTAATTAAAGTGACTGCCCTTGTCCAACATGTACAAGCCAAAATAATGCTGAAATCTCCAACTCATAGTGCAGCAACTGCATTTCAAGGACCCATTTTGACCATTCTGTATGTTGCTGGCTGCATTTCTTTGAAATCCACATTTGCTACCTCCCACTCATGGCAAAAGAAACAGCTTTATACTTCTGGACTGCATTCCAGTACATGATCCTTTCCTTGGGAATTACTGGTTAGCACAAAGCAATGCCTGTTCTGCTGCTTTCACAATACTGTCTTATGAGTCAGAGATGGCCATATTTCCAGAGATGCACTGTGTAAATTCTGCAATTATGTGCATTCTAAACTATTTTGGCATAGAAACATACATTTAAATTCATTAAGCAGAACTTTGGATAAATTTACTGAATTTCAGTATAAGCATTTGTTCAAAACATTTTTAACACCAGTTGGAAATTCAATCTTTAAGATTGAAGATAGGCTGTAAGATGGGCACCCCAAAAAAATTACTCCAAAAATTAAAGCCTCTCGGAATGGTCCTGTAGGTGGAGCAGAGGTGGGAGGAGGCAGGTGAGTGTGTGAGGGGTGCTGGGCACTCAGCACCAGCTCTGGCGCACAGCCAGGGGCACCACCTCGGTGGACAAGACAAACACCAGGTCAGAGCCACCACGTTATCTATCAGCACATCATTATCTATCCCTCAGGCATGGCTTGCTGCACCTTTTGGAGTAATTACATCTTATCTGCTGAAAATCCCTACTGGTAGCTCCAAATGTGGCCCTGATTCCACCCCATTAGTGGGTAATGTGGCCTTGCCTGGCTGGCCAGGGCTTTGTTCTGGCCAGAAGTGGCTCATTACTGTACAAAAGCAATTTTGCAGCTGAAGTCATGTGTATATTCCTGTCCTAAGACAATAAAATACAAGAGGTGAGAAGAAAGGAGTGGGATTATGAACTATTTCACACATAATAAAACCACTTATGTGAAAAAGTATTTGTGATGTGCAAAACCAGGAAAGGGTTTATATACACAGAATATCATTATTATTGCTGTGAGTACTCGAATTTGACTGTTTCACCTCAAGATGCCAAGGACAATAGTTAATTTGTACAAAGTAGATAAATGAGGTGGAAACTAATCAGAAGAGGTTTGTTTATCTGTTCTTTGATGATATATTACACTACAATAATAAGACAGTAAGTGTGTGTTCTATCTGATTGAGAATAACTTCCAACATCATTTCTCATTTTTACATATCAGATCTGAAAGCACCTCCCAGTCTTTGAAGTTCTGCAAAATTCAAAACCATTAATTAAGCCCAGCCAAGTGGTAGCAGGGGATTTTAACAAGAAAAGTAACAACATTAAAATCCACCAAGCCTGTAACACATTACTTCCCTCAAGTGACTCCTGTGCATGTCATCTCCTGTCTCCTCTGAATTTAATGGCCACATGGCATTAAAATGGTAATTTTCCTTTGTACTGGGCAACTGCAAATGCATGTGTGGTTTTAATTGCACTTTACTTGTTCATAAAATGTGAAAATACTAATTGTCTTTTGTTAGTAGATTGTAGTAGATTGTATTTACAATGTAAGAAAACAATTATTGCAGAACACATTAATATCATACTTTGATTTAAAAGTCTGTTTGGCTAAATACACCCATGACAAGCCACCACAACCTGCTTGCTTTCTGGGGAATGGGAGGACAGAGAAGGTGTTTAAAAGACAATTTTCTGTCTTATGCAGAAAATCCAGGGACTTACAAAGAGCTGATGTGGCTCAGGAGATGTCACAACTTCCAGATCAAAGACAACTGAGAAAATAGAGTGGCCCACAATTTCAATTTCCATGTCCAAAGGCAAGGGCCTCTCCCTCTCTCCCTTCTGGCAAGCACTGACATGAAGTGTGTTGTGTATTATGGTTTTTCTAGAGCTGCCATTGCCCTGCCAAGGCCAGGATCTCCAGAGCTGGAGCAATGGGACTGAACACACCAGACCTGCTTCATTTTTCTTTTCTCTCCCAATTATAAAACATTGCTATTTGGTTTCCATTAAAGATGATCATTAAAAGCTGTTTATTAAAAAAAATAATTTACAGGATGGAGAAAGTTGATGAGAAGTTCCTTTTTCTGACAGCAGATTTATCAATAGAGAAAATGATAAAATAAATGAAGAGGGAGAAGAAGTCCATTTAGAAAAGTCAATGAGACTAGATATAAAAAATAAATTTATGTTGTGATAAGTGGTAGGAATTTGATCTAACAGAATTTATAAACCATGCATATGGTACTTCACAAATGCATAAATGCAAGTAGAGGTCTAATACAATCCCATTTCCTCCCCTGCCATCTCACTTTTATAAATGTAAAACGCACTGACAGCCAAGTAAAAATAATGTATTGCTTCAAGAGTCTTTAAAAGAAAAGAAACTGAATTATTGTTATGCAGTAAAATTTATATTGTCTGTGAGTGTGCTCTGCCTCCTTGTTATAAAACATACATAAATTCTGAAAGGAGGTATGAGAGCTCTGCCTGAAACACTGAGAGCTGCTTCTAGAGTCACATCAGGGGACGTGGATTCACCTTGGGCTTTTAGGAAGGCACAGAAAGACACCAAAATATCTCAGAGAAAGAAAGATTTTCCTCCTCATAGGTCGTGGTCCAATTTTGTAGATTGCTGCAAAATCAGAATTGCTGATAATTTTAGATACCCTGTAAATGTTTTCCTCTCTAATAGATGTGTGTGGTAGATGTGTGGGATTTGAACCCCATGGACAATGTCCTACCCTGTGTGAACTGAATTCTTCACACCTGGGATAGCCAGGGGCAGCCCTAAATTGGATCCAGACTAAGTGAACTTACATCTTAGGCTGAGCAAAGGCCATATGTGTATTTTAGAAAATCAGATTTTAAAAAGCAGATACAAACATACTGCCAACTGATCATGTGCCAAAAATGAGGAACACAGGGTCCAGCTGCTGACAAAACTGTAAGGGTTTAAAAATTCTTTTCACAGCAACAACAGATTATTTCTGTAGGTTTATGAGGAAGATACACAAGGCTGAAATTCTAAAAATGGGGACTCTATTTCTTAGCTTGTTGGTTTTTTAAATTTATCTGCAGCACAGCTTATTTTCTTAATTAAAAAAACCAAAACCACACACACAAATTCCAAATATGGAGGGTCTGGTCCTGATTTTTCAATTTCTTCTGGTTTTTCCAGGAGAGACAAGTGCCAGGCCATGGTTACCTCACAGCAGTGATGGCTGGAATGGTTCGTGGGAATGCTGTTTTCATCAATTTTAGCCTGAGTGGCAAGTCCTTCAGAGTGCCACAGTCATTCACAAATAATCCAAAGTGTCAGATGGGATGGGATTCTCTGCTGTGAGACGAGTTATATAATGAAAATGCTGACAGTCTTTTAATTATCAGTGGCACAAGCGGGTGCTACTATAATAAATCTCTCTTTCCTAAACACAGATGAATCAAAAAACTAATTAGTAGCTTCATCAAAGCTCTCTAGGATCAAAGCTGGTCAAAAAGATTATATAGGAAATGCTACTCCAGCAGAGTTTAAAATGAGGTCAGTCACTTGGGCATAGCCAGGCATCCCACACTGGGAACCAAATAAGGATGGGCTACAATATTCCACATGAGGAGATACCAAGTAACATCACATTATGGAGACATAAATGCACATTTTAGTTTGGGATTTTGCATTTCCTTATTCCTGAAGGAAAACATGAAGCACATTAAAAGGGTGAGTGAATACCACGGAACAATTATAATGATGATTATACAGCATTAAAAGATCTTTTCCATCTACACTTTATAGCAAAATCATGGGAATGGACATTGAACACTGGTAATTTGGATACCTATTTCTGTCTCTCACATGAACAGCCATGGTGCACAGTAAGGTCATAAACCAAGGCAGGCAGCTCAGACAGCAATTACAAGTTCTCATACAAAACAGCACACCAACAGTCCAGAAAAAGCCCTAAGACAGAAATATGTCCAAGTAAAATATTTGAATCATTCTGAACGTGATAATTATAACACATTGTAATTAACATGTTTGTTGATATGCTACAAGCATGAAAAATACATTACTCTTAGAAATTAGCCTTTGTACCTTCCCTGGAGAAAGGATGCTTTCCCAACAGAAATGCAGTGCTATCAGAGGAATTCTGTAACACACACTATGAGGAGCTCTAAAGCTCTGACACTTATCCTATTTAATGGCCACATACATTTCTAGAGTTGGGTAAAAAATTCTAAAATACTGCCAAAAATATTATTTCACATTTATTTCACAAACTGTTGTTCACTGCCAATGACTGACAACAATTGCAAGTTATCTTCCAGGCTTTCATTAATATCATGAAGATAAAACAAATGCATACTCCTTACACACAAAAAACAGAAAAAAATACTCTTGTAAAAGAAAAATTTCACAAATAATCACAATATAATAATAATATAATTATAATTATAATATATAATAAACAAAATATTCCAAGAGGGTTTCTGTGGAGATAAAACATTAACGAGGAGATTTCAGAAACATTAATGGCATTATGTTAGAGGGAGTTGAGCGCCAGCCTACCCCATCATGACTTCAAAAGCTTTGCATAAAGCACAGGATAACCACTGCAATAAGGAAACCTTTAGTATTGCCTAAGTAACTCCACAGAATTTCATGGAAAATACACTTAGAAAACAAAGGTGATCTGACAGAGAATCACAAAAAAGGTTTTGTTTTGAATATAAAATATATTAGACTGAGAACTGAAGTATCTTGAAAGCCTTATTAAACCATAAATTGCAAAATCAGTATGTATTGTTATTTACACAAGCAATTGCTGAGGATTCAGCTTCTACATTGCTTTTGAAAGCATTTGTGTAGCATTTTATAATTACAGCTTTCAAAATGAGGCAAATTATCATAGAATGGCTTGGGCTGGAAAGGGACCTTGAAGATGATCTCATTCCAGCCCTCGTGCCGTGGGCAGGGACACCTTCCACTGCAGCCCATCCAGCCTGGCCCTGAGGGTGTTCTCCTAACTACAAAGAAAGAATAAGTAAAATTTAGCTCTGCTGAAGCCCTGGCTGAGTTACAGTGTTTGGTGGCACTTTTATTCCTTGATGCCTGCAAAAGCTATCCCATAATACAAACACAACAAAGCCTGGGAAGAGCAACACCAACACATTGTTTGGATCCAGTTCAGTGAAATGTTTCCATTTCTTTCTCTGGTGATTCAATCTTGTTTCTTTTCTTTCCTAAGAGCTGCTGTACTGCCAAACTTTCTCACTTGAATTGCATTTCCAAGTGCAGATATTGTATAAAGTTACTTTTCCCTTTTGGAGTAAGACATTGAATTTTCACTCAAAAAAAAAAAAAAAAAGGCAAGCAATAGAAAAAGTGAAACCTCAACACCTATGGATTTTCATCAAGTGAATGTTTTTTTGGAGGCTGAAAAAGTACAATGTCATCTGAAATCAGAACATCTGTTATGTTCTCTGGTGAAACTTGATAAGAAGAATGATGAAGCAGGGTACAGAATTCCTATAAAAGATACTTTAGTTCAGCATCTACATGCAACGTTTACATGAAAGCAGAAATATGGCCAGAGCTCAGTTTTGTGAAATCAAATCACAAAATAAGATATTTCAGTTCAGGTACAACATCTGGACATTGATCAAGGAAAAATACCTTCAGAAAGAGATTCCTTTTCTATCTTCTTCCTGAGCTGCCTTTCCTGGGAGCAGCATCTGAGAACAGCTGAAGTAATTGAGGTGCTTCAGGACGTTCTAACACTTGCCACTAAGTCACATGTTTAGAACATTTGCTATACTGCAAAATAACTGGATTCTGGTTTATTTTGAATGATGTGTAGAGGAAGGAAGATATTAATTCCTTATAAAGATAAATGAATTTTTTTAAAACAGTTTATTATCACAAGAATAATTAAGATCAGTACTGATACCACCAAAAGCCAGCTTCCTGAGGGCAGCAACCTTCCAAGCAAATACAACCTACTAGATGTTTCTATACTTTTCCAGACCAGAAGCTTTTTTTCTGATCCTCTGAGGAAAACGTTTCACTTAAACTTTAAAATAAAACGATATCCCCAGTCACTAAAACATTTCTCCACACTGTAGTCACAAAGCTTTTAGAATTGTTAGACAAATAATTAAGTGGTGTTTAAAAAAACATATTTTGTATTACACAAACATTCCCTGAGTGTTTCCATCTCTGCCAAAGATCCAGAGAAGATATGCAAGCTGATCTAGCTAAGAGCCCCTCCAATGCCCTCAGTATGCTGCAAGCAGCAGCATGGTCAGGCATGATTAAGCCACCATTATTAATGACTGAATGGGATCTCTCTGCAGGAGGTTTATGCCTCATCTGTTTTCCTGTTTTCATCAGCTCTGATCACCACCTGAGTCTGAAATACAGATATGTTGAAAATTGCCCTAATCTGGGCTTGCATAACTTTCTGTGATTCCAGGCTGGATGTCCTGCAGTCCCCAGGACAAACAGCTGAGATGAAAAGAAGTTGAACTGACATGTTTATTCCATTTCACTTCCTACTTTTCCTTTTTTTTTTTTTTTTCTCTTTTGAACTCTGAGTATTTTTAAAACATCAAATAGCATAACTTAACAGGATGAGGGAAGCTGTGAAAGGTGATATCAGCAAATGGGAGCACAGGTAGGAAAAGGAATCTCAAGGAGAACATAAGAGAGATAAAGCTCAGAAAAATAAAATGAAACTGCTGTTCCAAAACAAGCCATGGGCTGTCCTGGGGCTCAGGGCATATTTTTATGGGTTGTGGGGAAGTCACATCCTAAACTCCTGTTTGCTCAGTGCCCACAGAATCCAAACCAGGAGTGAGACAGAGCTTCTCTGATTATGCACAAACAGCAGCTGAAGCTTATCTCCATGGATAGGAAATTCAACTTATCTTTCACCAGCCTGCATTTTCTCAAGTTGTGCAGGAATTACCTGCTGCTAATCATACCTGTAAGCTGCCAGGCTTGGCAAAATTCACATCCATCACCTGCTGTCTTTTGGTTGCTACTATATCAAATAAATACTTTCTAGCATCCCATGGTGCTGCTGGGACATAATTGTGCTGTTTAATAATTTTGAGACTTTCATATTTTGTCAAATGCAGCTGAAACTGGTTTGCAAGCAGAGCTGTCCATGGAGGAAAACAAGGAATGACACAGACAGAATTGTTTAATAGTGTTCAGGCAGAAATATTTCTAGGTATACTGTAAAAATTGTAAGGACTACACATCCTCAGAAATCTTGAACTGCACAATTTGAAACAATTTAGCATATATATGCAGAGGGAGCAAAGATGCAGCCACCTGATCATGTACACATTTTTAAAACTAACTGAAATTTATACATTAACACTTTCAATAGGATATTGCTAACTCAAAATCCACCTGTGATATTCAAAATAATTCCAGGTTTTCTAAAAGTCTTTATTACCCATCTCCTTAGCAGTACTAAAATGGTGCAGAATAACTTGGGATGCATCAGCCTTTGAGTGGAAACTGAAACTGGACCCCAGAATTCCACAAACAGTCATAGTCACTCAGAGCAAGTCACTTTAGATCGTGGAGAGAGAAATCACCCACATACAATCTAGAGAGGAAAAAGTTCTAAACATCACTACAGTTGTTGAGATACTGATTGGCCATTTCATTAAAAATGTATTACAGACAAATTGGCTTTTTACTAATTTGCTTCAGCTTTCCTAGAACTCACGCCTGTCTCTTCAAGGGAAGTCATCTTTCATTCCAAAGCCAAATGCTAGATGGAAGGTGCTGAGATTCATTGCTTTTTCTGAAAATAGCCTTTCTGGTCTTGCCTTGGCTGCCCACAGTGCTGCACTGGCTGTCAGTGTGTTTGCATAATGCAAACTCAGCAGTAAATGGATTCCTGACTGAAAACTGTAACATTTTAATGTCTGTGGGATTTATTGCAAAGAAAGCAAGTTGTGCCTGGGACAGGCTTCACATGAACAGCTGAGTAATTTGACCAGGGGTTTAAAAAGACCACTCTAAATATCCCTTAAAGTCATCATTACACCTCAAACTGTGCGTCCCTGTTGTAACAATCCCCAGGGGCAGCCCTGAGCTAAGGGGAGGAGCCCCAAACCTGCACCAGTGGACATGGAGAGAGAACCAGAGCTGGATTTGGGAGATGGTGGGGACAGGAGCCACAAGTGTGGTGTCCGGCTGAGCCCTGGGCACTGCTCCCTTCCCAGCTGTGAGCTGCCAGGGCTTGGTCCAGGGCCAGCCAAAGGAGGAGCTGCCTTTGGCAGGCCAGGGCTGACCACCAGACCCTGGTGACTCTTGTTCCTGTGAGAAGGAGAACCACCAGCAGGAATGGGCTTGCCCTCATCAAGTTTTCAACACCACCTTGTCCCCATCAGAGCTCCAATGCTCTAAACTCAGAACTCAGTGTCTTCCCAACACCTCAGCAAAGACATTTCGGAAAAAAAAAAATTTAGAGGATCAAAATTACATTTTTCTCACCATGATACAGGGAAGTTCTTGCCACAGGAAACTCTTGGATGCCTCTAGTGAAGAGGCAATTGCCCTGAAGCCAAGCCACACAGATTGCTCAGGAAAAAGGGACACAGGGCTCCAGCTGAGACATTCCTTTGCTGTCTGTGAAAATATTAACATATTCTACTAACCTACTTCTTTTAAAAGAACATGGCAATGATGAGCAGTATAACCACTGAGACTTCAAAGTTTAGGCAATGGGCTAATATCCACTCACTGGCAGAGGGCTTTGAGCTTGCTCTAAGTGCAAATTGTGATTCCTTTTGCCACGTAGCTCCTATGTCTCAGTACTGGAGGATTTTTTAAAAAGAAATGTGCAGAAAACTGAAAGTAAGTTCTTCATACCCATATTCTAAATACCCATACTTCAATGGATTCCTGACTGAAAACTGTAACATTTTAATGTCTGTGGGATTTATTGCAAAGAAAGCAAGTTGTGCCTGGGACAGGCTTCACATGAACAGCTGAGTAATTTGACCAGGGGTTTAAAAAGACCACTCTAAATATCCCTTAAAGTCATCATTACACCTCAAACTGTGCGTCCCTGTTGTAACAATCCCCAGGGGCAGCCCTGAGCTAAGGGGAGGAGCCCCAAACCTGCACCAGTGGACATGGAGAGAGAACCAGAGCTGGATTTGGGAGATGGTGGGGACAGGAGCCACAAGTGTGGCGTCCGGCTGAGCCCTGGGCACTGCTCCCTTCCCAGCTGTGAGCTGCCAGGGCTTGGTCCAGGGCCAGCCAAAGGAGGAGCTGCCTTTGGCAGGCCAGGGCTGACCACCAGACCCTGGTGACTTTTGTTCCTGTGAGAAGGAGAACCACCAGCAGGAATGGGCTTGCCCTCATCAAGTTTTCAACACCACCTTGTCCCCATCAGAGCTCCAATGCTCTAAACTCAGAACTCAGTGTCTTCCCAACACCTCAGCAAAGAATTTTAGGAAAAAAAAAATTTAGAGGATCAAAATTACATTTTTCTCACCATGATACAGGGAAGTTCTTGCCACAGGAAACTCTTGGATGCCTCTAGTGAAGAGGCACTTGCCCTGAAGCCAAGCCACACAGATTGCTCAGGAAAAAGGGACACAGGGCTCCAGCTGAGACATTCCTTTGCTGTCTGTGAAAATATTAACATATTCTACTAACCTACTTCTTTTAAAAGAACATGGCAATGATGAGCAGTATAACCACTGAGACTTCAAAGTTTAGGCAATGGGCTAATATCCACTCACTGGCAGAGGGCTTTGAGCTTGCTCTAAGTGCAAATTGTGATTCCTTTTGCCACATAGCTCCTATGTCTCAGTACTGGAGGATTTTTTAAAAAGAAATGTGCAGAAAACTGAAAGTAAGTTCTTCATACCCATATTCTAAATACCCATACTTCATACCCTGTAAAAAGGAAAGGGAAAAAGAAGATATTATTTTTGTGCCTAAGCCTTTGAAGAATATGGTTGACTGAATAAAATACCAAAAATAAGCACCTGGGCCCTCTAACCCAATCTTATATAAGAGATTAAATAATGCTTTATTTTATGTAAAGATTCCTATAGGAACGCCAGAGAACTGAATACCCACAAGTTGTTGACCATGGAATTTTAAGCAGTGTTTTTCATAAGTGAGTCAAGCTTACAAGGTAGAGAAATGTAAGAGGATTTGAAGGGCAAGTGCATAAGCATGTCTGAAGGAAAGTCATTAATAGCATAAAATATTCGTCATAATAGCCTGATAAATGAGCTTTCACACATCCTCCTCAAGATTCACAGCATTTCAATATGCCTTTTTTTAATTACCAAATGTAAATGAATTGACCTTGAACATAACTTGAGTGCTGGCTCATGATTCTTTACACGAAGTCTGAGTTCATTCAACCATGTCAGTGGAGTAAATTTACAGTCATTTTCCCTCTAATGCACCAGTCAGCAGAGGAAGTTCAGGGTTTTTGCACAGCAATGTTCCTGCCACTCGCTGAGGATACCTTCTCCTTTCTGCTTGCAGCCTGTGGGTGACCATTCTAGATACATACGAGCATCAGAAATGCAAATTAAAATTACTTTTGTAGAGAAAATAAAGGGGAAAACTTACAAAGAACCTTCAAAAATAGCTGCATTTCACTTTGTTGGGATACACCTTCCTCTTTTGCCACAGTAAATTTGTAGTCAGGCAAAATTTATTTCCCTTGGTGCCTGCATGTTCTGTAAGTGGCGCAGCCCTGAGACAGAAGCTGGGTTGTTGTCCTTGAGTCTTAGACCCCATCAGAAGCTGTAACATTACACTCACACCTGCAACTGAGAACTCCATTCTGCATCAGTTTGGAAAAGCAACTTCTGTTCCCAATGTCCTTTTTATATTTCCACTTCAGATATTTTCCAGTCACTGCATTACTGCTGCCTGACTTACAACTATTTGCAATGCCTCCCCTCACTTCAGAGTAATGCCATAAAATTCAATGCACCTGGGAAATTAATTTCTTCAGATGAACACAGGGCTCATCTTCATAACCACACAATGTGCCAGACATTGAAAGTTCCACACCTTCCTAAAAAATTACCTTTCCCAGGTCAGAATTGGCTTGTCTTGACCAGAGATCAATCTTTGGTGGCCCATGTGGCTCAGCATCCCCTGTTTCCACAAAATACTTCTCACTCTATAAGAATACAAATTGTCCAACAGAGAAAGAGAAAACTGCAAACTTTTACAAAAAGAAATTAAAATACCCCAGAAAAGTCTAGATGCTTAGGTGTTTACAGAATAGTGTGTATAAATTAGAAATTATAAATTCAAATTAGAATAAACATAATAATAATGAGATCATTGCAAACATGTCACTTTGCATTCAATAACCGTGGCCTATTTCAAATGCTCTTGAAATACCCTCTCCTAATTTGCTGGTGGTGTGAATTTGGGTTTGGAACAGGGCCATATATCTTTTCATTATGAAGCAATTTTCTGATCCTCTGCATTTATTCCAGCTGTAACTCTGACAGTCTATACCTAACCTTGATTATCATTTGATATTTTTACAATGCTAACTGGAATCTTCTGCAGGAAGCTGCCACAACCATCATACCTAAAGATGCTTAATTCTGCACAGGATTCTTGCTTATTGTCTTCATTTACCTTAAATTTTGAAATTTACTGCAAAAAGAGAGACAGATAGGGAGACACACAGGAGAACCATCCAGGAAGTAAATGAGAAAAGGGACCTGTCAGCTGTAATTACTGTGTAAATGAAATATAGAGCCTGTCTCAGTAATTCACACCCACACACCATTTGTGTTTGGGGTTTTTTAAGAACACAGCAGGCTTATGTTTACATTTCTCATGACAAATGTAATGTCTTATTTAAGTCTTTTCCTCTTCCAATGAATTCAGAGGCTGCAAACTAACCTAAACTATAGTCTTACAGATCTTTTCTTGTAGAGCTTCAGCTCAAATCTCATTCTCCAATAAAGTTTGATGTCATTTATGACATTTCAGCATCACCGTGTTATCACTCCAACTTCAACATTCTTTTCATCTAGATTTCATTATGAGTCATGGTTCATTCATTATTCTTGTTACTTCATTTTAAGGCACTGTTACCCACCACAACTTCCTGATGTGCTAGACTGAAATATTCCAATCCATCTGATACTTGCACTATGTAGCCTGCTTGGGTTACTTCTTTGAAATTTGTGTTTTTTCTTAAAACTGTACAGGTTAGATTGCTGCTACATGAACAAAAGAAAGTGCTGGTAATCAGTACAAGTAAAAAGGCGAAAATGCATAAGGAAAATCAGACACAGTAAGAGATATGGGGAAGATGGAAAGAAAAAGCAAGTTCTCTGATGACAGTGGACTGCATGAAAATGAAACTGAATGGTCCTTTTGGGAGAGTCCTGCAGGTCAGAGACAGAACTGGTTTGTAAAGTCCACTTGCCATAGATTCAACCAACATTTTTGAGTATAATTTGATTTCTGTGAAAGGAAGAACATTTTTAAGAACTTTTCCACTACACTAGCAGCATCCTTTCCAACATATCACTCTTTTCTGTTGCATACTGCCAGGATTGTCTGTTCTACTTCTGTTCTCCATTCCTCATTCATCTCTTGCCTCACAGTTACAGTCTGCCCCTTCATCCATGAAGAATGAAATAATGTCTGTCCTGGTGGTGTAGTAACAGATCAGGCAGCCTAGAAATGAATTGGCTGTATTTTGAGTCAGAAAAACCAAAGGTTTTATGTCTCTGGGGTCCAGATGCCCAGGGAGAAAAGGTTTTGGTTGATGATCACATAAGGAGCTCCATGGAAAGTCAAGTGTGCACCTGCAATGGGTGTCTAATCTAGTCTGCATTATGGGATCAAAATAATCCTGGAAAAGGTAAAACTGAAAACCTTTTGATTGTTATTTGGTACTGGGTTTATAATTGCCAGAAGAATATTCTCAGGAACACATGAATTGGAATAGCATTAGTCTATAAGCATCTGTTTCAAAGCTAAAGTGCTGCCACTTCTTGACATACTCCTCTGAGATAGCTATGAAAATAGATTACAAATCTACATTCACATCCTCTGGCAAGTCATGGGACCAAGCATCAGGACATACTCCGCTGTCAGTTTTGAGGCTGAAATAGCAGCCCATGCATTTTTCCACACATAGTCATAGCTCTGAGTATTTCTTTCTCTGTCTTTTTCATTATTTAATGACAGTTAAAATATAAATATGTGAATATATTATAAACTTTTAATGTAAAAACATTTTCCTAATACACATGTGTATTATATATTACATGCCTGATAAACTGGCTCTTTGAAAGAAGTGATCCCTCTTTGCATTATAATAAATAGTAGAAGAAAACCTACTGCTTTTATTCTTTGTAATAAGATTATCTGTTTCCTGGTATGCTGAATATCCTGACAAATGGCTAGATAAGAAATTTTTTTACTTCTTTGGGAAGCAGTGGATGTAATACATAATTAAAGTTGTTTTTACATGACAGAGTACTCAAAAATCATTTTGAACATAAAGTCATCATTTCCCAGTTCATTAGCTTTTCAAACATATCAAAATTGCCAGCACCAAACAAATGTTCCTTCTTGATGTGATCAATTTTTAGTATTTCTGTATGTTGCATAGTAAAACAACAGTTTCAAATTAAGGGTTGCTTTGAAATGTGAAAGCTAAGCAGTTCATACTTTAAAAACTGATGGTTTTATTGGAGGATCCTTAAATTTTTATTTTTATTTTTTTAGGGACAGTTTGTCAAAATCTACAAAGATCTGGATCAGTAAACCTGCCTGCTTCACCAGAAATATTGACTATTTGCATATACTTCACTTAGTGCAATGCATGAGGAACTCAGAGGATTCATCTTGAAATTACTAGCAAAGGTTCATAAATCCATTTCATTCTGCTTTATTGCTAAGCATTATTCTTTTGTTTCATCCATTTATGGCAAACTGGAGCAAACTGAAATACTTCTTTATAAAAATATGAATCAAGATACATTGCTGCTAGCAAGTCCTGGTATAGTTTTGCAGGGTTCTGCAGATTATTTTAAGTGAGCATAAAACCATGATTTGAAAACAGACTGGTGTCTGAAATAGCAACAAGTACCAGGCAAGTCAAAGCAGAGTGGGATGCAATACTCCTTTGGCCTCTCACAACGTTTCCTTAAATTGATGGGATCATTTTAGTCCTTTGAGGATCTGACCTCCAGCATGCAGCTGAAAATCTCCCAGGCCATGAGTACCATCGTTGCTGCCCTAGACAATTTTAATTTCTGCCTGTGTCAGTCTGAAGTAAGGAGCCCTCCTGCTCCATCACCAAAGGAAAACACACAGATCTTTCTTCAGGCACCTGCTTCAAGCTCCAGACTTTGTGCAGAGGACTCACAAATATCAGTGGCCACCCTGCCCTTCTGAGATACTGTTAAGGCTCAGATACCAAAAATATAGAGCAATCCTGTACTACATATCCACAAGTGAACCAAAGAAAACTCTCTTATATCAAAAGGAATTTATGATATCTTACTGGACAGAAAATAAACCAAGCAGGGTGACAGCACCCTGCACAGCATGGCAAGGAATGAACCCCTGGATGCAACAGCCACTAAATGACTGAAATCCATCACAACTGGGAATTGAAGTCATGGATATTGAACTCCAATGGTGACTAGATTCTGGATATGAAACTCCAATGGTGACTAGATTCCATAGTGCCTTAACAGAAACATTGGGAGTTTATGTACTCAGCCATGGTGTTTTATTTTTGTACTTGGTTTTTCTGTACTTGGCATGGAGGGGCTTTGCTGAATCAAGAGACTTCACCTTAACAAATCCCTGATGCCAGGACTGGGGTGTTTTTTAAAGGATGGGCTGGAATTCCATGCAGCTGTTCTGGGCTTTCCTCTTGTACAAAGGTGAGAAGGGCACAGAGCCACCCACCCATGGCAGTCAGCACCAAACCTGCACTGCCAACACCAACCCCAACTGGGCTCACACCAAAACTATTCTGGGACCCTCTGAATGAAAGTACAATTACATATTCATTGATAAACTATACAGATACCAAGAAATACTAATCTTTAAGGAAATATAAAAAAGTTCTATTTATGTGTTAAATACTAAAGAGCTATTAGATTTGGCCTTCACATTTTCTTGTTTTGTGCTGTGCTTATGCACTAAAATATTTGACCTGTTCAGGTATCTGTGACTCTGAGTGAAATACCATCTGTAATTCATGATCATTCAGTAAATAACTTCTAGCAGTGCAGTTAAAAGGAGTCATAAACTGAGGGATTTATTTGATAATGGAATAATGTTCTCCTTTGCAAGCCCAGACTTTGATTTATCTGCACAGAATTTTTACCAGCATATACAGAGGAGATTGATCATATTTCAAACACACTCTGAAGGAAAACTGGGGTGGGGCACTTAAGAAGAAACTTAAATTAGAAACTCAAGTTTTAAATAACACAACCTAGGCAAATGTACGATAAATTGAACAGGAGAAGGAGAATTTAAACTCCTCACAGAAAAAAACCTATTCAACTGCTCATATATGAAATGACACTGATTGAGCACTGCAATGGCTCTATATGCTGAGAAGCATCCTTCATAACTCACATAATATTCACATAATATTGCAGATAATTAAAAATCTGATAACTTATTTAGTGACAGGGATAACATTGAGCATAGAAAATGGTACAGATAAATCAACCTCATGTTACAGATCAAAATATAGAAGGCAAGTGAATGGCTTTTGTTACTACATGAAGATAACTTTGTCTGACTCATTTGAATATATTTATTTACACTTGTATATGTATTGTGCAACTTACAAGCAACTTAATAAAAAAATAAGTTCCTAACAAATTCATATCTGAGTACAGAATATCTAAAATTAAAGATGCCTAAATGTGTAAACTATCTAGATAATTCAGGATATGTGTGATGAAACAGAACATTTAATTAATTAAGTCCCTCTGTTCTAAAGCATACCTCTCAATGTTTACATAAAGAAAAAATATAGTTTGAAAATATAGAATTCCCTGGGCCTGATAATACACAATTTCCTGGGAATAAAAATAATTAGAATATTTCCTAATTAAAGATAACTGAAGACCAGGAAGTACACTGAGGTGTGATCTACTTCTGATCTGTTTATGATGAAAATTCACAGTAATTAAATTTCTATTACTTAAGTGTTTCTCATTCCCTCTGCCCCCATCACAGCTGGTTTCCATCTCACCCCTGTGAGTTCTCTGAGAACAGACTGGTGTACTTTGGCATGATTTCTTCTCCCCTGATTCCATGGTGCAGGATCACTGAAAGCATGCAGTGTGCAGAGTCTCCTTGGTGCTTCAACTACTCAGCTGCCCAGCAAAGCAAAAAGGCCAATTCCACCATGGCAAAATTCATCAAACCTTTTCTTAATCTGCTGTTTAATCAACTCTCAGAAGGGCTTCCTGCTTATGACATCTTACTCTCAGCTCATATTCAAACTTCCAAAGCAAACTGAAGTTCTGTAAGGACAGATACCCTGCCACAGCCTGCAGCAGCTGTGCTGATAGAATTCTCTATTTCTCTGAGTATCCTCATCGTGACACCACGTTTCTAACTCGTGTCCTGTGAGTCCAAATGAAGAAAGAATTCAAACTAAATATTCCTGCAGTTATTAAAAAGCCACCACACAGGCCACCCTTCCTTCCAACTCCCATCCTGCAGGCTTTCCATGGTCTCTCACCTTGGAAGTGCTGCCAGGTTTGTTCCTCTCCAGGGTACAGCTGTGTGCTGTGTGTGAACATAAAGCTAAACCAGGCACTTCCCATCTCACTGCCATTCTACAGGGAAGCAATTTGAACTGATCATTACTCCCACATTGCACTCAGCTCATACTACTGCTTATGCCATCAACTTTCATTAAATTCTCTACAATACCCGATTCACCCAGAAAAGATGCACTTACTGGTTTGTGTCTTCATTGAGGCAGATGGAGACACTTTCAGCCTCAGTTCTGTCATCGTACCAGAACTTTCCTGCCTTCATCCTCATCCCGAGTTCAGAGCTGAGCAGGACGGGCAGCAGCAGCCCTTGCACCCAGTGTCCTGCACCTCACCTGCATTCATTAACAAACCCCATCACAGTAAGTGCCACTGACAAAATCTACAGATATTGCTCATAGTCCAAAGAATGTTTTCACAGAAAAAATACCTTGCACAAAACCCTGAACTGCCACTAACACAGTCTATTTGCCTTCAATTATCTTCACCTTTAATACAGAGCAAGTTTCTGCCAGCCAACAAAACCAGCAAAGTCTAATTGCAATTTACCAACAAGGCTTTTATTTCTAAAATATGTTATGTAGATAAGGAATACTTGAAAGCTTAATGACTTTTTACTAGATCAATGATAACACATAAAGGTGTTTGCCTTTTTAAGGGGAAAACCAAAGGTTTTTAGGCTCCAGTCTCGTTTCCTTTGAACAATTTTTCAATAAATTCAAAAAAAGGTAGAAAGGCTTTATTTAGTTTTAACAAGGTCAACAGACCAAAGGAAAAATGAAAATGAAAAGAAACAGGTGGTACCAGAGTGGGGGAGAAAGCAAACCAAAAAGCAACGTACACTTGAGAGTCTTAGGATTTTTACTGTTTGAAACCTCAGTATTATCAAACACTTTGCTCAAAAATCACACCTGCTTTAAAATTCAATGTTCACTTCCCCTCAGTGGGGTCTGAATTCAGCCTAAGCTCAGACACTGCTGGTATTGACCAGCCCAGCACAGCCTGCAGCTCTGGCCAGGGACTGCCTGAGCTGGGCTCCTGCATTTCCCATTTTGCCACCATTTCAGCACAGGAGGGATTCATAATATGACACTTCTCAACCAAGCGACAAATTCTGAAACAAGAAGGTCAGATGATCTCAGAACCATCTCAGTATCAAAACAAAAATTTATTTCCATGCAGATCTTTATGATAGCTGTCTTTATCTCTTGAGGGAATTGTCCCAGCTTGACTGAAATGACACTCTGAGATATTCAGCAAAAAGTGAATGTGACCAGTTCTTGTACTGGGGGGTCACCCCTGTCAGACTGTCTTGATAAATAGAAAACTTCGTCAGCACACAGCAGAGAAGATTTCTTTCAAACTGAGCACACCCCAGGAATACTTTTTGCCTGAAAGTTACTGATGTATAATATCTTCTTCATTAACAATACAGAAAATTTTACTGGGAATTGCAGAAGGAAAGAAAATAAGAGTATTACATTTTATGTGGTGATAGAATCTGGCACATCCTCTCAGAATTATTCCAAAATATCATGTCAATTAAACACAGAAGTGTTTGCTTCAGCTGCAGCCATTATTCCTGACTCCTTGGGCAAGCTCAAGAAAATATTTCTCATAAGGGTTTGTCACATTTTCAGAAATGTGCAGCTCACAACAATGCACAGATGGTCAACATTCAAATTTTAAATAGTTGCAGGTAAAATCTTTTTTAAAGGCCTGAAAATACAGCTTAGTGAAACTTAGATTTTTTTTTTTACCTTTTCCCCCACAATAGTATAATACTCAATAATTCTACTAAATTCAACACATTATGGAATTTTAAAAGTTTTAATTGAGAATTAGCATTGATCCCTAATTTTAGTAGCTTGCTCCTACTCATTTTAGTTCAGAAATGGAGAGAAGATGTAAGAAAATACCATAATCAAAGACACATTGAAAGAAGTAAAATTCTGCTGAATTTAAATGAGTCGTGTTGGGTTTTTTATCCAAAAAACAAAAATCTTGTAACTTTTCCCCTCAGTTTTGGACCTTGAAATGCTGGCAATTTTTTTTCAGTACAGTTATAGGATGAAAAATAGTGAGAACTGGAAGTTATTCCACATTTTTGATTCTTAGAGTTCACCATGGTCAAAAAGTCAGAGAGACTGGAGTAAAAAATAGGATTTTGGGCCTTTCCCACTACTTTGTTGGTGTCTGTGAATAAAGGTCAGCGCATCCTAACATCCCATAGTGAGAGATGAGCAGCAGCATGCAGAGGCTGCACTTTGAGCACTTTAACTGCAGGACAGGTCTGCTGCCACACCAGGAAGGAGCCAATGAAGGTGACCTTTCCCTCTGAGCCTGAATGCCAGACTGCCACTTCAAAACCTGGATTCTAAAGCCATCTCTCAGGTCCAGAGGGGAAATAATGGATTTGGGCTCTTAAATATTAAATACTGCTTTGGGCTCTTAAATAGGCACAGGCAGGCAGGCACCAAGGGCAGGGATTGGCCTTGGGGTTGGTTTCAAACAGGTTTTGGTGCTTTATCAGAAGATCCCAGCTTTGTGACTCTGTAGGATACATCTCCAACGTTCAGGACTCCCCATGGAAAGACAATACAACAATCAAACCCACAGACAATTTGGCAGAATGCTTGGAGGAAAATACATCTTTGTAGTCATCACTCCTCCTTCAGGTGTCACTGGAGCAACCATGCAGTTTATAAGGCTTGAGTTTAACAAGTGGCAAGTGTTCTGTGTTACTGCTGGTTTATCACTTGCTGGAATTGTTTTAATAACAGTCTCTATAAATTTATTATAGAAGTCATCTAGCAAGGTTTTAATTTTCACCAGACATGTTGGCTGTAAAACAATGAGACTATCAGACTTTTTGTTCAGAAAGCCTGCACAGAAACAAGATTACAAATATCAAAATAATTGAATTTACTCAGGTTAGTGTAATAATAAAGTTTTCTGCTTTATGTAAATTCCTATAAAAGCCAGACAGACCAAGTAATCACTGGTGATATTGCCAAACACTGGCACAGAAGCAGTGTCATATTAATAAAGTGTTTCTGAATTGCTTCGTCCTGAACATAAGTGGAGCATGGATGAAATAGACATCAGCATTCACCAAACTGGAATACCTAATCCCATTTTAAAAAATCACACTGCTAATTCACTTTTCCATCTAAATAAGCAATGAAGTTAAATACAAACAAGGTTCTCTGTACATAAAATATGCACTTTATACAGCTAATTCCTATCAATCAATTTCAGCCAAGGATAAGGGGTTTTGAGAGTCTATATGATTTTATCTAAAAGAAGACCTGCTGTTTCAGAGGCAATTGTTCTCAGGATTATCTCTGATTATTATGGATCCAGCAAAAAAACACATGGAGCAGAACTTAGAGAAATGAATTAATATGAGTGAAACTGAACCAGCAGTTGCCAAATGAAATTCTGTCAAAATATCCTCCCAGGGAATGTCTTTATAAAGTATTAATAGAGTGTGCCCACTGTGGCAATACAATGGGTACTTATCCCAGAGGAATATGAAATGGGGCACCTTCCCATAAGAGGGCAAATCAGCCTTTTTTTTATCTTTTTAGCTCCAATGAAATTGCATCCAGTGGTGAGATCCCAGTCATCAGATCATTACTGAGGGAATTTTGGTGGCAGCCATTGTTTGGAATCTTTAAATATAAAGAAGCAATTGTATAAACAGGGAGGAAGGGAGAGTTTCAGAGCAGCCTTGTGTGTGTACTTGTTATTCTTGCCACTTGCTGTGCAGATCACCAGGAAAGGTCACTTGGATTTAGCAGTTCACAGCATCATGAACTGCTGGCTCAGATAAAGGCATTAGACTGTGGAAGATGATAATATGTTCTTCCTTCTCGAAGATATTAATCTAAGCTACACCTCTTGATCTCTAGACAAGAATTTTAATTTGCCCAGCAAGGATAACACTGAACACAATGAAAATGTTTTCTTTTGGTAGTGGAGCACTGTCCCAGAAATGCCTTTAATGACCCATTTCAATCCTACTGTTTCCAGCAGATTGGTGCAGCCAGCTCTGACCCTCACTAGCCCATAATAGTGTGGGTGCTACCAAGAATCACTCCACAGAACTATGTCTGGCAGAAATATGTCTGCAAGCTGCTCATTGTACTTCTCCTGACTATGAAAAACCATCACTGTGCTTTTCATGACTCACATCACTTGACGAATTGTTATGATGAATAAATTGCTGGATTTCAGCTTGTTTCCCCTTTATCCTCTATTGTTGTTCTTGAAACAACTCATTTTAACCCCATCTGCAAGGAGATGATGGTTACACCCCAAAAGGGGAGGAAATACAGCCCGGCCTGTCTGGGGCATGACTTTGGGAAAGATGTTTCCCTTCTCCCACAGCTCCTCTGCACAGACACAGAAATTCATGATTTGAAAATACACAAGCTTCCTACATTTCCATCATGGTTTCTGAAAATGAGGTTCAAGTTACTCCTATACCCTTTAGCAATGTAAATAGAACCATATATTAAAATTACTATTTGTTTCCAGTATATTAGCTGCAAAGTGAAATATTTTAACCCAAGGTATTTTACACATGCATCAACATTCAGAATTTGTGAAAGAGGGATTGAGGGTTCGATAGATCCCTGACAAGACTAAGCCAAGATTTTGTGTACATTAACCACCCCAGTTAGCACTTTTCCTATCAGCTGCAATATTTTCCATGCTCTCAAAAAAACATGTAAAAAACATGCTTCAGGAACAGCAAAATTACATGGGGTTGTGTGGAAACATGATACTTGAATATTAAAAAAACCCAAACAAAACAAAACCCAACAAACAAAGAAAAGAAACCAAAACACAAAAACAAAAAATAAAGACAACACACAAAGAAATTATATTATGATTTTCCTGGCCCTACTGGTTTTAGATTTATATGATTATTCCATCAATATTTCTCAAGTGAAGATCCAAGAAAGAAATAAAATTAAAGACCTATAGCAGAGCTACCTTCTGTTCACCATGTGTGAAATTTTCAACATTTTAAGAACTATCAAAATGTGTTTTAACTATTCTTCACTTTTTTCCCAAATCAAAAATAATTAATGAGAAGCATTTTGAATTTTTCCCTTTAATCACTGAAAAATCAGTCAAAAGCTCTAACACTATTTAGTATCTGGCTGTAGCAGTAATTAGTATCTCAAGCAATACCAAATGCAATTAAAATGTGCTTCTAAGCATTCACATCATGTAAAGTAATTTCTTTTGTATCCTTATGTTCTAATAGGAAAGAAGAAAAATATTTCTGTGCCAAAAAGTACCAGAGGAAAAACAAATTACTGCAAAGCTGTACAAATGAGAAACTTTGAAATGTGTTTTAGCATTTCTAGATTAACTTTTTTGAGCAAGGTCTAGTTACCAACTGCAAGGTCAAAATGTTTTTTGTTTAGCAATCTACCACATTAGATAAATGCCATTTCAATGAAATGTGAGCCAGAACTGGTTTAAAGGATGGCTATCATGATTTTCAAGAATATTTTTAAAACTATTCCCCGGGATTTTTGATATCAGAGAGATGGCTGGAATGGAAGCATTGCATGGCCTGTTTTGAACAAGTATTTGCATCAAGAGCCCTGATCATGATTAACGTAAAAGCATTTGCTGGACTTAAAATCCATATAATAGGAAAAAGAAACAGCAGAAGCTTTCCAGGATTCCCAGTTCCACATTCCAGCAGCAATGGTCAGCAGCAAGAAGGAACTGCACAAATAAGACACAGCCTGAATTATGTTTGCTTGAGATTTATCCATTTACACTGGGCAAATCTGAGCAATGGATTGTTAAAAGTTAAAATATTTAGAATTTACCCAGAGTAAATAGCCAAATTTGACAACTGTATCCTGCTCCCACCAATGTTTAAGTATTTGCAGACATTTGGGAAATCTTTTTGAAGCAGAGTTATTTCTCACTGCATTTCCAGGGCTTACTGCACATCCCAGCCAAACTTTATCATCAACAAGAAGAAAATCAAAGAATTCATTTGATGACATTGTTAAACAGTTTAGGACCATATTTCTAGAAGTACTACAGTGCCTTAAAAATTTGATTCTCTGTGGGGAAAAACAAACGCCCCAAAAAGCAGCTGACAGGCCAATACAAAAGAGCTTTGCAAGTGATGAGTATCCAAATTAGAACCACTCCCCAAATATCATGTGGGGCTGAACAGGAACCCTTGTGTGAATGCCAGATTTGGGCAAGAACACTGTGATTTCAGAGATTTCAGAGAACTCATGACCCTCAAGGTAAAAATTTACTGAATAACCCACAACATTTAATAAAAGTGGCTGAGAGACATGTTTCCAAATCAGTAGTGAATTTGGCATTTACCATATGTTCACACATGGCTGTCTTCACTGTTTGAACAGTATAAAAACTTCCCATGAAACTTCACTATGTAAATTAAAATAAAAAATGACAAACAGGATGAAAAGCTGACAGTTTTCATAACACCAAAGCAGGCTAAGTATTTATCTTAAATCCTAATAGCACCATCTGATGGAGGATCACCACAACACTACAGCAGAGACTCAAAGTGTGCTAGACATTAATTTGATAATGTTTTAATAGATTTCCTTACTTTGTGTATTAAACTGTAAACATAAGTAAACAGAATAGTGGTGATCTGCTAAATAAATCTAAAGCAGATTATGACATTTTAAGTCAATAAAAGTTTTGATTTAGTAGGAAGCAAAGCCAGTCTGAGGTTAAGCTGAACAGAAGAAAAGCAATTTCTTTCCAGACACCTCTTTTGTAAGTCTGGATAATAAATTTAAACACATCTGGTATCCAAGTCAAGCCTTGATTGCCCTTAAGCACACAGGTTGCCCACACAGGATAAAATATAAGTGAAAAATAAACATTTGTGCTCCCTTAAAGGACACCAAGTAGAGCAATATTTTTAATATGTGATTCACTAAATACCAGAATGGTGTAAGAGGCATCACACAGGCATCACAAGGGCAGCTGGAGGAGAAATCTCAGGATCAGAGAGCTGCATGCAAGACATAGCAAATATCTAATCAGGAGGATGTTAAGCAACAACTAAATTACATGAATGCAAGCAGTTACACATTTAATTTGGTTGGGATTACAGTTCCAGATAAAGAGAATTTACTCTGCTTTGCTGTATCAGATGAGCCTCCAACTCAAAGGCTCCTCATCCCAGCTCATCCAGGAAAAGCACATTCACAAAGAACAGCCCTTCCCTTTGGCAGCCCTAAGTGCCTGCAGTTTGCACATTCTCTCCATTGCAGGATCAGTTAATCCTTACATTTCTCCATACATATGGAGAACTTGGCCCAATCCTTCAGTTTTTCTACTTTCTGCCACGCCTGGGCAGTCTCCTTCAATCCCTTGCTTCTACCAGACCTGAAGAGATCCCAGATATGATCCCTCTTTATTTTAGCACAAATTTCCCCCCTCCCATTCTCTAAAAGGTCAAGAATCTAAAAAGTTACTTCAGCTTTGAAGATGCACAGCCTGAATGCACTTTTCCCCTTTACTGTAGGGCAACCCCAAGAGTAAAACTGTGGGTCCAAGCCATCTGCTCCACCATCAGCTCTGAGAACCAAAGATCTGCTGCAGGACCTCATGAGCATAATGCTGTTAATCATCAGAGCAGCACTAAATAACAGCAAAAGGGGGCAACCAAATATGCACTGAAAGGTGCTTTAGACAGAGCAGACAGTGGAAAACGTAGAGGAACCTAGAAGAAAGGAAGTTAATGAACTGTTCCTACAAAGTCAGATAAAACCATGTGCATCACCATACAAGGGTTCTGTTGCTGCTTTGCAGAAACAAGTTTGAGTTTAGCTGCCCTTGTAATCAGAATAATATGGTCAGGAAGCATTTGGATCTGTTGGCTTCTGTGATTAGGAACACCTTTAGTTCCTGCCATACACCCTGAAGATAAGAAACCTCCATCATGCAAGGAAATCTGATATTGTTATTGATCTGCTTTAACTCAAACAATCACAAGAAGTGTCCACAGAGATTGTGGGCAGCTCACAGGACTGGATGAATACAGGTTATATAGGAAGGACAGGCCAGGAGGGCAGGAAAGGAAAATGTCCCGAGGGTGGGATAGCAGCTGGAACTGGGGAGCTGTGCCTGGGGCAGGGGATGGGCTCCTGGGGCAGGGGAGCTGTGCCTGGGGCAGGGGATGAGCTCCTGGGGCAGGGGATGAGCTCCTGGGGCAGGGGCCTGGGGCAGGGGATGAGCTCCTGGGGCTGGGGATGAGCTCCTGGGGCTGGGGATGAGCTCCTGGGGCAGGGGATGGGCTCCTGGGACAGGGGAGCTGTGCCTGGGGCAGGGGATGAGCTCCTGGGGCAGGGGATGAGCTCCTGGGGCAGGGGAGCTGTGCCTGGGGCAGGGGATGAGCTCCTGGGGCAGTGGAGCTGTGCCTGGGGCAGGGGATGGGCTCCTGGGGCAGGGGATGAGCTCCTGGGGCTGGGGATGGGCTCCTGGGGCAGGGGAGCTGTGCCTGGGGCAGGGGATGGGCTCCTGGGGCAGGGGATGGGCTCCTGGAGCAGGGGATGAGCTCCTGGGGCAGGGGAGCTGTGCCTGGGGCAGGGGATGGGCTCCTGGGGCAGGGGAGGGATGGGCTCCTGGGGCAGGGGAGCTGTGCCTGGGGCTGGGGATGAGCACCATGGCACAAATAGTGGGGGGTGCCTGCCCACAGCCTCATCAGCAGGAAGCAGGAGATGAAACCTTCTTCAGACAACTGAAAGTGCCCCACGTTTGCAGACCTGGGCTCCCCCTGGACACTTTATGCACCCCTGTACGTGCTGGAAAGGCAGAAGGGCACCAGCAAGGCAGGAGGTGTTGATGAAGACTCCCTAACAGCTCTGCCTGAGGAGGCAGCAGGGCAGGGCCTCTGCTGGACCTGCTATTTGCAAAGGTCTGCCTGGGGATCTGAATGAAGTTAAATTTGAAACAGGGCCCCAGAGACGCTGCGGAATATCTGACCCTGGAGGAACTCAAAGCTGACTGGACAGGGCCCTCAGCAATTAGATCTAATTAACCTATCTTTGGAAAGTGGTTTGGATTAGAGAACCTCAAGTGGTTCATTTCAACCAGAGCTGATTTTGGTTTCAGATAAATCTATTTTTAGAAATGCTTTCCAAAGGCATTTCATTTTTCAATAAAGTAGAAGTCTCCTAAGATATGCTTTGAGTAAAAAAAATTACCAGCAGGTTTTTGTTAGAATTATTTCTCTGAATCTCAGGATAGACAACAAAACAAAGAAGGAAATTTCTTCACAGTTGTACCTTTCTGAAACCAAATGCACCAAATGTTAAGAAACGAGATAACTGATTACACACTGCTGGCTTCAGAGAATTGTGTAGCATGGAAATAAATAACATACATGAGAGTGAATTCTGAAGCAAAAGACAAACATAAGTAAAAATAATGGAGAGGAAGAAAAGAGAGAACAGGACACAAAGACTGAAGCCATTCCAGTTATGCCTGTTTTGAAAAGCAGAATCCTCCAGTGGGAAATAAAACCAGCCAACAAGAATAGACCTTGGAGGCCAAGTGCTTGGAACTGAGCACACCTGCTGCTCAGGCAGCTCCTCTCACAGCCCGCCTCCAATGAATGCTGCCTGCTCTGCATTCACAGGACAAAAGAAAATGGGACATACTTCTGTAATAAAAATTTAAAAGCCTTGTTACAGCTTTTTTACTGCCTTTTGTATGCATTGATGTTTATGCTTCATTACTTTAATTTTTGGGTTTTTACTACTGTTAGTGCCCTGAAGTTAAGGTGGTAAACTACAAGCTTTTAAAACAAGCAGATGCTTCCTTGTGGTGGAAAAAGACTGAAGCTATGCTTTATGCCAAGAATAAATTTTAACTTTTAATAGCTTTCAGAAAAAAAAAAGTCTCTTTGTTGAAGCAGGTATAAAATACATGAATTATTTAATATCTGCAATTCATTTATGAGAATGGAAATCCTTTCCAGACTTGCTATTAGCATGGTCACTAATGCATCCACATGAGCATGAACAGGTCAAAATCATCCTTGTCCTGAGTCTATTGAATTTATTGCAGTTCTGTAAAAAAGAGTATTTATTACCTGCATAAGTGCAAGAACTCAACATTTTCGATTTGTTTTCAGCCTTTACACAGAATACAATGTATTTTAAGTACCAAAGACAGTAAAACAAAACAAAAAAAAAAAAAAAGAAAAAAAAGTAAAAAAGAACTTTTAAGTTTTTTAACTTACTGTTCTGTAAGTTAAAAAACAATTTCACCTTTTAGCAATTTTTCAGTTGTAGTGGAGATTTAACTACTTCACAAGCACTGCTTGTTCCTGTTGTCAGATTCTACTCCTTTGGTAATGCTGCAAATATCAATAGTCATTGCATAAACTAGTTCTTAGTTTATTTCTTTATTATATGTTATGCTCTGGTAAAACAGGTTGCTTTTAACAGATATTATGAAAAATTCACTACTGAAGAATATTAAGAAATTACAAAATTATAAAACTGTTTGTTCTCTGATCATTATTTTTAAAAATTATTGCTCACCTGCTTCCAAAAGCCATTTGATACTGGACACACAAGATTTACTGACTATCAATATATAAAATGTAAAATGACTCAGTTTTGGATAACTTTGTAGATTGTTTATTTTACAATTTGTAATATGTGTAAGATCAATTCTTGAAATTAATACTATCAGAGACAAATGGCTTCAAATGTTATGTGGTGAAATTAAGATAAATAAATATAATTGATTAAAATAAATTGCAGTCCATAATGAGAAAAATAATTGTATTTTTTAAAATGAGTAAGACCAGAACACAATGATGTTACAAAGCCAGAGAGGTGAATTTTACCCAGCATTACCTCTTTAGACAGGAGTTCTGCAGCTCAGGGCACAAAGGCTGCCTTGACTTGTTTTCAAAGAAAACACTTTATTGACTGCTTTTTCCCCATTATATCATTCAGCTGATTTCAAGTCCATGATTTTTCTCTCATGCAGCCCAGAATGAGCTTATGAAAGATGGACAATAATGATAAAGAAGCATTTCCCTCAGAACAGAAAGCTGAAGGAATCCAAATGACGCAGAGACATGAAAATCCATCTCCCAGTTTCCTTAACTCCATAAGGCAACACAGACATCAGCACAAATACAAAGAATTGTCATTACAGAGCCTCAGTTTAATCATTTGGGACACTAAGCTGATATCTGGCAGTGCTCATTTATAAGATAATTTAATTTTTTTTTTAATTGTCCTAAAAACTACTATTGAATAGATAATACAAAGATACACAACTTGCCCCCTGAGATTTCCTAAGGACAAGAGAATATAGTGTAATAAGATATCAATCTATGGTTAAAAAGTAATAATCATAAATGCAATTATTCCTTATGGCAGACTAATCAATTCTGTGCATTTTCCTTTTTCTTTGCATTGTACATTTTGCATATATTCTAGGGTTTAATATGGGACTAAGATATATGACTGTGAAATGCACATATTTCTATTTAGGAAATAAATCCATATAATGCTCACTTTGTGAAAAAAAATTAAAAATGCCATGGGCATGCAGGAATTTATCATTGAAGATTGAAGTATCTTGAAAAAGTAGCCCATTTTTTTTAATTACCTAATTATTTTTTAAGATTCAATTTGTTTTGTCCATTAGTGATGTCTGGGTATTTACTTCAATATTCAAAACCAGAACATCCCACAAGTCAAAATAATTAAATTCTCACATTATTTTTCATAAATGTTGGTTTATTTTCATAAATGTTGGTTTATTTTCATAAGTTTCTACCCTGTGGCCCCCCCCGACCCCATACTGTAGGTTTTATATCACTTATTTAATGCACAGTGGCTGATCTCTGATACACATTTATCTGCACTGCCAAGATGTGTGAGAGAACTCATCCTTCAGTAGGTATCAACTCATACTCAAACAGATGGAGCACATTGAAATTCCAATGCATCTTGAGATACTCAGGTCTTTAATTTGGTGCATTCCACAGTACAGTGACAAAGAGTGAAAACTGGATCCTAAAACCAGAATATTTTCAATTTCTTCAAGGCTGTAAATTTCATTTAGTTTTTTAGAACAGATCCATTTTCAATTTGCAGCTCAGGGGAAGATAAGGAAGCCTTCAGAATATATAAAACTGTTACAGAAAATAAGAAATTGCTATTTATTTTTAAAACCCTTCTGCATTTTGACAAAGAATAATAAAAAATTGTCATCATTTTAGAATTCTTTAAAAATTTCACCTGAATTTATTAATAGAAGCTGTTCTGTCTTTAGGCAGGATCTTGATTTTGAGACAAGTAATTGCAGAAAACATTGAGGACAAGGCTGTGTAAATAAGCCCATGTCACTGAAAGTGGGATGCCTCTGCCAGCCTCACAGAACAGCTCAGTGTGCTGAAATTTTCTCTCATCTGTCACCCTTAGATGTAAATCCAGATGGGAGTGTTTCAAAAGCAAAAACAAGCAGGAAAATGAGATAGGAAACAAGGAACAGATCATAATTTGAACGTTGCTCCTCACGCCTTCAGCAGTTCACAAGATAAAAATGAAATGTGGATGGCTTGGTGACATGGTTCTATTTTACTTGGCAAAATAGCCCTGAATCTCTCTGATTAATTTACATGTCAGACTGCACAAACAGAAAGATGAGATTTTAAGAGGAGGAGCAACAAATCCTTAACAAGCTTCTACATCAACATATTTTATTTCACATGAAAGATCCTTTTTTAATTTTGACTAATTAGTACTGACAACAGCAGAGATGAACAAAGAGATTAAAGTCACCCCTTGGCACTACTTTTAAACAATGACAAGGTCAGAACTAGCAGAGGTTTAGGTGATACATATAAAAGAGGCTCAATCTCATTCACACAAATTTCCTCAACAATGTTTTCCTATTTCCAATATGCAACTAAATTTCATTTGTTATGATTTTTGCATAGCATCAAGAAAATAAAGAACACTGATTATAAATTCAATCTGTTCTGCCATTTATTAAAGACTCAATGAAATGCAGAGAAATACTGTTAATGTACTACAAAATTCAGAATATTTTCTGTTGGGCTGCATGAGCTCTCAGGCATCCATTAAAATCTGCAAAAACAGAAAACAACTTCATTTGTGGTCACTTCAACCTCAGCTGCTGTAGTAAAGCTGAAAATAAGTCCATGCTCCCAGAGCCTGTCCTTGAGATAGCAGACAATAATCAAGACTTCCTCAGTCTCAGCTCTTTAGGTTTTGTCTGATCACTTCTACTATAAAAACATGATTACTCCACTTGGTCAAGGAGTTTCCTTTCAGAAATACCAGATGCAATCAAATCAGTTCTGGCAATCCAGCCTTATTACTCATAACTAAATTCCTGAATGGAATATCTTTCTGCAATAATTAATTTTAAACTGGAAGAGCTATAACTGAAGGGAACATTGCTCTGACATGACATTCCGGTGTCTCCTGGCCATGGCAGCAGGTGACACCCAGAACTGCACTCCCTGGAAGCTGCTGTGCCTGGAGAGACATGGAGAAACAGCTTCCTGATCTGCCTTTTGCACTGCAGATGAGCTGCTAACAACAAAAATATTCTGGTGAAGATATAGCTGCACAGAGCACAACACAGAGCAGCAAAAAGCTCCTGGTGCTCATTCCTGATCATTGCTCTGCCTCCTGGCCTGAGAAGTTACCTGCTGCCTAAAGCCGCGCTGGCTAATTTCCCTGGGGACACAGGAGGATTTGTCAATGAGTCTGACATTTCTTTTCTCCACTTTTACTCATTCCAGGAAAAAAAAAAAAAAAAAAAGATTAAAAGATCCTATTTCCCTGAGGAAAAAGTAGCACAATCTATTTCCCTTGCTGGCATTTTTCAAACCTGCCTGTCTCCTTCTGTCTCACTGGTGGAATTGCCAGTTGAGGTATTTTTCAAAAATTGGTTGTTAATTCTTTATGATGGCTGAAGTGAAGTATAAAAACAGCTACCAATCATAGAGATTGTGATTCTCCCACAAACAAAAAAATTACAATTACATTTTTGAATTAAATTTTAAATTAAATTTTGACCACATTTATAAATTAATTTGACCAAAAGTAATTCTTTTGAAGATATGAAGATTGAAATTCAGCTCACTCAGGATAATGCTAAATACAACTTTTTTCCATGTGATATTTTTAAACCCCACCCCAGATTCTCCTATATTTTAGGATTATTTCCTCTCCATATCTTCCTTTGCAGTTCCTATCTGGAAGCCAGCAAACCTTTCTTCCTGCTGAGCCCAAAGTATTTCTATCTGGGCTTCCCTCAGACATACTTTTTTTGGTCACTATAGTTTTATTTCCTTTGGGACAAACCAGTGACCCCCCTTAGCAGCCCTGGTGACAAATTGCATTTTCCCTGCGTTCCCTGGCTGCCAGCTCCTCTGCCCCTGCCCTGTGTTACCAGGACAGGTGAGTGCTCCAAACATTCCATTTCCACTCTGCTCTCAGGAAGTCTCTCACCCACCTGCCTCATTTCTGCTCAGTCTTTGCTTCTTGTTGGGTGATTCTTCCTGTTTCTCCCATTGTAACAAGCATGCATCATTTTATTAACTTAATCTCAATATGTCTACATTAGGAAATAGGCAAAGCTGAGAACAGCAATTCACAGCTCATAGTGCTGAAATCTTCAGGCTCAGACGAGGGAATAATTAAAGACTGAACACTCCCCAGCAGGACTTTAATATCCAGTTGTATAGAAACACACAGAGAAAGCTCTCTTCATCTTTTCCCCATTAAAATGATAAAATAAGATAAAAAATAAAATATTAAATTAAATTTTAAAATAAAATTAAATTTAAAAATAAGATAAAAAATAAGATAAAAATTAAAATAAGATAATAAAAATAAAATAAAATAAAATAAAATAAAATAAAATAAAATAAAATAAAATAATAAAATATAAAATCAGTGTCCAGCACTGAGAACTCTGTTTAAATGACCATCAGAAGAGTTCTGCAGACAACCTCAGTGGAATCCTGCATTGCCCAAGGATTTATTATTTGAGCACATCTTCTGATCTGAAAAACATTCCAGCACACTGGGCTGATTTTTACAAAACAGTAAGAGTAATACTTTTTTTTATTTTCCTAGCCTGCATTGATGACCTATTGATTTACTCAACTGGTTTCCTGAAACATCTGGGGCACGCAGATACGGCACCAAACTCTCTCATGGAGAGAGGATTAAAGCCAAAAGCCTCAAATTGATGTTTCATTCCATAAGATCTGAAAGTAACATGTAGTTTTCCTCTGACAAAGGTATCAGGGCAGCCCAGCCAAGAGGAGCTGCAATGATGGATCTCAACAGGACTCAGGAGCCCTTGATGTGATTTTATCACTTATCAGCTGGGGCTGACTCCATCTGAGGGTTGTTGTAAAGGCAGAATCTCTGTGTGATCCTGAACAGCTGCTTGTGTGACAGGATGTAGGAAAATGAGTGGTAAGTGAGGAGCCTGAGAGCTTTGTGATGAGAACATGTCCAGCTAACTCAGACAGCAGATATTCACTACCAGGGTCCCTGCCTGGCTCAGAGCAGCTCCTTGGCATCCTTTCAACAGGATGTTCTTCAGGGAGGAGCAGCTCCCAGGACGTGCCCAGGGCTCCTTCCAGAGCAAGCCAGGGAAAAGCTCGTTAGAAAATGAGCTGGGACTTGTAGGGACACGCTGTGGGCTAGCACAGTATGGACATAACCTACACAACAGAGACATAACCTTGTCTCATGTGCCAGGACTAGCCAAGGCATTAAAACTGCATCGGGCTCTGTGTTCCTGGTGCATTGAAATGAAATAAGAAAATGTAAGTCAGAGCTTCAGGAGGAACAAGAAAAAAAAAAAAGATAACAGAGCCAAATACAGACTGGAAAAATGAGCAATATATGGGAAAAAGCCCCTGTCGAGAGGATTACAAAATAGAGCACAACTGTTTCAGTGCTCATAAACAATGTGACAGGAAATTAATTGCAGAGTCAGTTAATGAGACTTTTCTGAAATAATTTCAATAGAAATACAACATGTTAAGAACATACCATATCTTTATTTTGGGGCAGTTCCTTCAGTGACTGAGGACATTCTGTTACATTTGGATCATTGTCACCCTTCTCTATGCTTTTGGTCTCCCTGCTCTCTCAGGGACAAGGCTAAATGGAGTTCAAGATTTTTTTTCTCACCATGGACGCCTTAGTTCACCTTTGGAGATCTCTTCCTTTCAGAGCTTGTTAAGTTGTAACAGACTTTACATAGGCTTACTTTCTCTTCAGATTTGATTTGATGACTTAAGAACTTTCTTCTACTTGAATAGTAACATTCTTGAAAGTTGTTCTCTCAAAGAACATTCATTTTTTCCTCCCCTTTGTTCCTGTTTCCTTGCTGACAGCACCACTGTTTGTCAAGTACTAAGCCACTGTAACATGTGGGCATTCTAATTTTTGAGCAGATGATAAATGAACTAAATCTACCCAGAAGAAGCAGATAATTTTCTGATACTCATATTCCATCACAGTGTGAAAGTAGATCAATCTTTCCATGGTTTTAAAATTTTAAAATCCATGCCCTACTGAAACTGGTGTTTACATTAACATTTGCTTTAGCTTAGTTTGCAAAGTCATACATTAAAAATTACTCCTGGAAGCTGAATTATACTTCACTGGCCTTCCAACACTCAATATAAGGTTCTGGAAAGCTTTGTGCAAACTCTGCTCCCTCCCCAGCCTGGGAGGATCAGCCTCAGAGACCCAGTGCCTGCAGTTGTTCCTGCCCCTCACAGCCACAGGAATTCTTAATTTAATGAATAAGTTTAACACCTCCAATTCTACCAACACATCTTCCTCCAAATGGTAAATATCAAACACATCTGTGCTTCCATCAGGTTTTGAGATCTCTGGGATAATGCACATTCTGAAACACTAAAAGCAGATGATGTTACTGTCACCCAGCAATGTCTCTGGGCCACAACCACCAATATCTCACTGAGCACATGCAGTTTATTCATGGTAAATTTGTGGCAGTGAACTGCATTCCACCTCTGACAGAATGTACCCAGCCCCTGCCTACGGCTGCAGTCCTAAAACCGGAGTCACAGAGATGGTGCTTTGTCCCACAGTTTTATTCCAGGATAAAACAGCCCTGGTATTCCCAATGGAGTTCTGCCAAATAAAGAGCAAATAAATACATCTGGCAGAATCTGGCAATGCAGCATGTACTATCAGCTGAAAACAGTGGTGAGAGAGGAATATATGTGATTGCTTTTCAGGCTCCAGGTATGAGGTTCAGAATGATAAAAACTCCTTGCCCCTTCCCAAGAGATTATGGGAAGCATACACAGCTGACTGCTGCACTGCACACCTTTCAACCACTCCGAGGAAAAAGATAAGTTGTCAGGTTTTACTATTTACATACAAATAGATATTTTATGTCCAGATAGTGAAGTACAGGAAATCACCTCTGAAATGCCTATGATCAAGCTCCATTTCAGAATCCAGCAGCCTGGTTCAGAT
Source organism: Emberiza elegans (assembly GCA_024865655.1). Classification (NCBI taxonomy): domain Eukaryota; kingdom Metazoa; phylum Chordata; class Aves; order Passeriformes; family Fringillidae; genus Emberiza; species Emberiza elegans. The sequence continues at coordinate 2,250,878 of JALJVW010000129.1, forward strand.
TTTGTCTTTTCTGCTGCCTGTTCAGTCAAAAGCCTCTCTTTCATGCTTCAACACTTTTCAGCTGCTCAGGCAGATCTATTTAATTTCAGAATGTGCACAACAACACAGCTTTGCTAAAACAATCTGGGTCTTGATCAAAGAACAAGTCCTGGGATGCATTATTACTTAGTAACAGGTTGAGTTTCAAGAGTGAGGTTTCAAAACTAATTCTGCTTCTCTGAATTTAAATGCTTGTGATCGTGTGCAGAAAACAACAGTGCATTATTACAGCCAAATTTTGCTACATTTCACACTGTTCCCCTGCTCCAAGACAAGTCCTGTGTTCAAATAGCTCAGGTGACAGTAAATAGATGTTTGGCTTCTGCCAGATTCAGTGCCAAAGCATAAAACCAGCATGGGTGAAAATGGCTGTGCCTCTTTTAAATGCCTCATCCCTGCTAAAGGAAAGTTTGTTGGGGTGCAGTGTGCATGCCCTGCTCTTTTCCAGAATCACTGAGGTACTGCAATTGATGTCCTTATGTGTTAACATAATCAAGGCCACCATGTCCCTCAAGTTTTGTCACTGAATTTTATAATTTTTGAAGGATACACAAACACCCAAACTATTCTAAGGGCTAAGATTCCACTGTTCAGACTCTAAACCATTGCTATTTCAACACAGTTTTGTGTTGAAGCAGCACTTGCTGCTGTCCCTGACACTAGAGAGGACTGTGATTAGCACAGATATTGGTATTAATTGCTTTGGTAAGCATACGAAAAATTAAAATAGAGGTCCAGCTTGGCACAGTGCTAAACCAGAAACTCAGTGACTCATACCCTACCTTTACTAACCAAGCAATCCCTCCTTTCATGAGTCAATAAAATGATAAAAGATTAATTGGGAAAACACACACGTCATTTTATTTCCTATCATAAATCAATGATAAAACTCTCATTTACAGCTTGTCAGAAGGAAAGTTTCTAACAAGTGGATGTGGTGTTAAATCCACATGTAAGATAACCTAACCTTTCCTGTCACTCAAAAAGTGTTGTTTATTATTAGATGTGATGCCACATCCAAGAATATAATCAGTTTGACTGATAGCTCCAATTGTGAAAGTTGAACAGAAGCATTTAAAATAGACCTTAGTCCTCACTGTAATTCTCATCTATTGATGCAAAAATGAAAAAAATCCAACAGTTCAGTAATATTATGGTCCTGGTGTTAAACAATTCCAGATGCCCAGAAGAACCACTGCTAAGGGGGCTTTTGTTTCAGCCACAGAATTTACACAAAGCAAGAATTATAAATGCAAAAAAAATACCTTCAATCTCTGTTGGGCAATTGGTATTGTAAGCCAGATCCAAAAATATGGGTCTAGATAGTGCTTAAGCTTGATAGAGCACCTTACTGATGGTCACTGTAGTGGATTTCATGACTGGCTCACATTCACATCTCACCCTGTCATGGGGTATTTTATTTGAACCTGACTTTCCAGTGAGGCACTGTGATCATGCAATGCAGAAATCCACTCCTCCACCCCTAGCTGGCATGAACTGCATGGCTTCACTGAACAAATCCAAAACAGCAAATGGAAAGGAGAGGATCTTTTTAAAAATAGATGATGCTGCTCTTCTTGCTCACGCCAGAACTCCTGTGGGGGAGAAGGGGCAGAGCTACACCCTTGGCAGAGAAGGGAAAAAGGTGACAATGAATGCAGGGGTGTCCCTGTATTTCCAGCCAGAGCACAGCCCTCACACTCGCCCACTGCAATAAACTGCCTGCCTGTCCACACAATACACATTTTATCTCCTAATTCACAATTAAATGAATACTTTTAGCCACCACAAATCACTTTCTGATGGTTCAGCTCACCTCTAAAATGTTGCATCACACCTCCCAGAGTCAGATGTGGTGCACACAGTAAATCTGCAGGCAGGCAGGGTGTGAACGTCCCCTTTGCAGCCCAGATTTGCTGTGCCAGGACAGGAGGGCAGTGCCAGCTTGGGCTGTCCCCAGGGAGCTGCCAGCTGGACCTGGCTCTGCTGCACAGGAAGCTTTGGGGCAGCTTTGGGGGCAGTTTTGTTGAGCTGGGTGCATCCTGTGCTGTGGCTCCAGGCTTAGAAAATGCCAGGGGGTAAGCAGTAGAGGTGGCACATATTCAGGTTTGCACAGTGAGGATTTTACTCATGGTGGTTCCATGGTTTCACATTTGCTGCTTGGCTGCACACTCGGAAGGATTTCTCACCCAGGCAGGACCCGTGGCTCAGGGTCCCAGCCCCTCTCCCTGGCACTGGTCTGCAAACACTGCTTAAATGCTTTTACTGGCATAACTTACACTGAATATAATTTATAATTTTGGTTCCAAATCAGATTTACAGTTACATGCTAAATGAAATATTTTTAGCCTAAATAAAACAACTTTCTGACCTTGGAGATGGACCGAACTGTTCCCCAACACTCAGTGTCCCCCAGTTCTCCTCTGCTTGGGCACAGCAACAGAGACAGACAGAAGGAATGATAAGATGCCACAATAAATATTAGCTACCAGTGATATAAACAAAACAACAAAAAAAAAATCAGATCTGAAAGACGTGATTGTTATGAATATATATTAAAAGATACAGCAGTGATATCAATTATTTGGACATTTTCAGAGAAAAACAACTTGAAATTCATCTTCCAAGCTGCATATCATACATATTAACAAAGAGAAATTTGGAGCTAATCTGAATAATTTGCTTTTTTGCTTTAAGAATCTTTCTGACATGTAAAGATTGCAATAAGAAAAACACTAACAAGCCCTTTTCTGCCTAATCATTCAAAACAGGAGACATTTGCAGCAGAACATTCAGTGTCTTTTGTGGTTAAGAACATTCATTTTATGAGCTGGGTGCATCCTGTGCTGTGGCTCCAGGCTTAGAAAATGCCAGGGGGTAAGCAGTAGAGGTGGCACATATTCAGGTTTGCACAGTGAGGATTTTACTCATGGTGGTTCCATGGTTTCACATTTGCTGCTTGGCTGCACACTCGGAAGGATTTCTCACCCAGGCAGGACCCGTGGCTCAGGGTCCCAGCCCCTCTCCCTGGCACTGCTCTGCAAACACTGCTTAAATGCTTTTACTGGCATAACTTAGACTGAATATAATTTATAATTTTGGTTCCAAATCAGATTTACAGTTACATGCTAAATGAAATATTTTTAGCCTAAATAAAACAACTTTCTGACCTTGGAGACGGACCAAACTGTTCCCCAACACTCAGTGTCCCCCAGTTCTCCTCTGCTTGGGCACAGCAACAGAGACAGACAGAAGGAATGATAAGATGCCACAGTAAGTATTAGCTACCAGTGATATAAACAAAACAACAAAAAAAATCAGATCTGAAAGACGTGATTGTTATGAATATATATTAAAAGATACAGCAGTGATATCAATTATTTGGACATTTTCAGAGAAAAACAACTTGAAATTCATCTTCCAAGCTGCATATCATACATATTAACAAAGAGAAATTTGGAACTAATCTGAATAATTTGCTTTTTTGCTTTAAGAATCTTTCTGACATGTAAAGATTGCAATAAGAAAAACACTAACAAGCCCTTTTCTGCCTAATCATTCAAAACAGGAGACATTTGCAGCAGAACATTCAGTGTCTTTTGTGGTTAAGAACATTCATTTTAATAACTTTTTCCCCCTGATTATTTTATGCATATATGGATACAAAACATATTTGCTTTTATAAACTTTCTTTATGCAAAATCTTCTGGGAGAAAAGGAGTAAGACAGAGTGGAATTGAACACCTATTCCACTTCATTTCTGCTTCTTTGGGCAAAACAAAAAGCGGCAAACTCACCCCAAGATAACCCTTGTGAAAGCATGTATCAGCCATAGCTTCTTTCAAATATATATATATATATATATATATATATCCACACACACAGAACCTCGTAGAAGCTTGTGTCACAAAATCCAGTTAGTTTAATTCTTTGCCAAAGAAATTTTGCATAAATACACTGGTGAGACCCCAGCAGAAACTGTTCCTCTGTCTGAGGCAACATGGCACAACCTTTAACTTCCTTGACTACTCCCAGGCACAAAGAAATAAAACATTGGAAACACAGATTATACAACTTTTGACCTATTTCTCAAAAAGCATGTTCCCCAACCTCATGAAATCCTCAAAATACACAGCTAACAACAAATTTTAATATAACAAGTCAGTAACTTCTGCTTTGCTTTCAGAAATACAGTAGAGAAAGGTAAAATGCAGACTGGGAACCAGAAATTACTGCAGTAAGACATTCTCAGACACATGCATGCATGAAACATTGAGAAGATCCATGAAACAAAGACAGGATCTACTAAATAGAAGATAAAGGAACCACTTTTCTAGAATAAAATAGAAGACAAACTTTGAGAATTGAAAAGGATGCCTGAATCATGGCATGGTTGCAGCTCAGTGGTCCAACTTACTGAGGACCAGGTCTAATTTAAAACTGAGCTGTATTTGCCATAGAGCCAGACCACATTTCTGCACAAACTGAAGCATGAATGGTAGAATTGTCAGGCAGCCACCACCATTTTCTCAACTCAGACATAATTTGTGGCAGAATTTCAAAAAGACAGCAACTTCTAGATGGCAACTGACCCAAACCTGACAAATTTTTCATTTAGAACAGCTTTCCAAAACCCACTAAAAACCATCGTCCCTAAGCAGAAGAGGGCTAAAATTAAGATTTCTGCAACTTCTGCAATTCTCATCAAAAAAAAAGAAAAATTCTTTCTACCATGTGCCTTATATTCCAGTGTGGGTGTTATCCAGTTTCTACAACATTGGACAGGATCAACAGCATTTAAAAGAAGAAAAAAGAAACAACAAAAATCAAACCAAAACATCAGAGTCACTTAGTTCTAGTCAATACTTCCTGAGGAATTCTGGCAGCAAAGATCAGCAATGGTTCAATGGCAACTCCTCTGAGCTTTGCCTTCCATCTTTTCAACTGCAATGTACAAAACTGCTGCTTCAGATTTTTCTGGTCATAATAAAACTTCAACATATGCTTGCCTGCCATGGAAATATGCAGATATCCAAGCACCTGAGATATGAAAACCACAAGGCTCAGAACTTCATCACAAAGTTTTGTATGTTATAGTAAAAACATTAAAAGCTAAATGGAAAATAGCCTGAAATAACAACATGAGACTTTCAATTTCAGCAACTAAATTCCACCATGTATTTTAGGAGAGTTTTATGGGGTACTGAATACAGAATAAGAGGGTACACAATTTAGGAACTTTATTGCTGGCAATGTTGTTCTTCAAGCAGTTGCCACTCTTTGCAAAGGTAATACTTAAATTTACCTTCACTTACATTTGGGGCTCTTTTAAAGACCAAGACATAACCCAGAAATGAGAGAGGAGGAAAGGCTGAGTAAGGCACTGGCTGAGCAGTGTAGGCAGTGCTGGTGTTCTGGCAATGGCTCTAAAACCCTTCTGCTTTTGTGGAACTTCCAACCTCCCAAACACAAATATTTGTTTTCTAAGGCACTGGTCCCTCTTAGCTGACCATGCAAATTGATCACTAAAGCCCTGCCAAAGGTGCAATCACATAATCATTTTGAAGTCCATCATTTTATTTTAAAATGTCATTCTCTTTATGTTAAAAATTCCACATTTAGGGTTTTTCCAGTGTCTAAAAATTTGCTTTTGATATCACATTATTTTACAGCAATTTAGTATTGTACCACGTTATACATGCCACTAAAACTTGTATGATAATCCATCTGTTGTAGGCGCAGGTGAGCATCCAGCAGCATCTCAAGTAGTTTGTACATGTGCATGAGTCTGAGCTTGGGATTTAGCAACTTTTCCATTTGCAGTTATTATTACTTTAAGTCTAACAGTAAATGGAAGGAATCAGACAAGTATTCACCAGGTGAAGATCATGATTTGACATTTCTGTAAGTACTTTCCTGACTCTGCCAGCCTTTAGAGACTTTGTTGCAGAATACAAAGCTGGGGATGTATTGAGTGAGGGTGCTGGAACTCCAATTGCAGCTTATTTCAATCGATATTTCTTTTTTGAAGCCTGGGACTCTCATGTAGTGCTCATCTGACAGCTTTGATGTGAACAGCATTAATAAATGCTGACATTTGGGTTGATTACTCTCCCTCTACAAGCATGGACTAGTCAGGCACCGGCTAATCCCTTTCTGCTGGTTCTGCTGCTGTTTCTGTCCCACTTGCCACTGCTCAGTTTTATCTGTAACATTCAGTACCACAAATACAGGATTAGAAAACCTGACACTTCCAAGAGCTGTAGTGGTGTTTAGTACCAGCAAAATCTGTGCAGACAGGGACCAGAGGGGTACCAGCAGTGCCACATGTGTGTTTCTGATGTCTCTAATGTCTCACAGCAGCACCATCCTGCTCTGGGTTCCGTGGGATCAATCAGACATTTTTGGTGGCATTGCAGCTTTCCCAAATGATCTGCACAGACAGAAACCACCACGTGCCCTCCTGGGAGCAGTGCAAGGAGGGAACCTGCGCAAAGAACTCACACCCACACTTCCAAAGGTCCACAGAGCATTGAGAGCAAGCCAGAGATGTTTTCTGGAAGGAGTCATGGTTTGGGAAGGTCATCCAGGCCCCCAGCACTGATTGCCAGGTGTAGCTGTATAATTAATGAGTGCACAGCACCAGCTTCTTCTCCCCCTTGCAAAGCCAGGGACGGTTTTTAAGGGAAGACCAATAATTTATTGGACAAGATAACTTTTTTTTGCTTTAGATTATTAAACACATCAAATGCTCTCCCTCTCATGACATTTACAGTTCATTTTCTATTGCAATTAAAAATGCTCTATTACTATATTTCTAACCTAGAAATGGATGAACAATTTACTCAGAAAAAAAAAAGGTTCACAAAAGCCAGCAATGTCTTGGGAATCCTCCTTTTGGAACTGGAACTCTGAAAAATGCTCACCATTAAGAGCTGTTAATTTACTAACACTGATCTTCCTCCTGCTGAGCTGAACTCTATTCTATTCTATTCAGAATCCTAACTCAAATTCACAGTATTTTGCTATTCCAAAAATGCATTCTGACAATTCATGGACTTTTTTTCTTATTTGATGGAATAAAATAATAATTAGGAAATAATTTTTTTTTAAATTCAGTATCAAGGACAACCACAATACAACAGAGTAATCAGAATGCAAAACTGAATGAGGTAGCAGATAATGCACTGAAAGGCAAACTAATTAATTTACAGGGCTTAAATAACCTTCCTATAAGGTACATTCTTGACTGCTGCCCTGGCAAAAATTCTTTCTAAAGTCTAGCACATATGTAAACATCAAAATAACCTTACATATATTAAAGCAACAGAAATTGCCCATCTTTTTTTACATTATTTCTGACAGCTCTTAGACTTCATTCATCAAGAGTACAGATACCAGAAAGATTACCTATGAGTAAGATTATAGAAGTAATTCTTAGATTTCATCAGAAATGTTATTTCAGTTATAACACACTTTTCTTCTGAAAATATATCATCAGATATTTATATTGACATATATAAATTAATCCCTTGAAAATGTTCTCCCTGAATATGAAAAAAAAAAAAAATAAAATCTCAATGCATATGGGTTTTGCTAAGATAAGTGAAACAATTTTTACCTTTTCAGTTCAATCCTTTCCTATTTTGATAACTTTTAAGCACAATGATACTGGCTGTTCTGAAATCTAAACTGAAGCAGAGATCTTAGTAAAAACTTCCCCTAAGAAGTTTTTAATGCCATTTGAGTATTAAACAATCATTGCATTCACTCCATAATCATTCATACAAGATGCAAAACTTAATTATCTCAGCTGAGCAGTAGCCTTATAAATTGAAATATCAAAAGATCAGTCCTGCTATCTTAATCTATACTTGAAATAAAAAAATAATTAGGTATCTGTCATTGTGAATTTTTAAGATCTATCAAATTACACAATAAATTATTCAATACATCTCTCGAGATGAATTTTCATTATTGTTTCTGTCAATGTGTTATAACACAGAAAATTTTACTTTTATTGTTGCCAAGAACCCCATCATTTTACCATGATGTTCTATCAGATTTTGGTTCAATAAATATCTGGGGTCTTACTGAAAGAACTAAACATTTTCCCAAGAGATTGATGTGCAATAAAACAAAGAGTCTGTGCATTTCCCCAGAAATTCCAAGCTCCTCTCAGGTCAGCATTTCCCCCAAAAATGTTTTCAACTTTTTCTGAGAACCACAAACCCCCTATTTAATCAGGTTGTGCTTATTTTCTTCCCTCTTTCTTTCTGCTTCCGTTTCATTATTACAGGAACTATTATAATTTTTATCATTACTATTTTTACATCAAACTTCCTATAGGAACAGTGTAACAAATGCACTAAAATCACTCTAGAAAATATCTAATAGAAGATTCCACTGCAGTGATACTTTCTGTTTATTAAAAAAAAAAAAACAACCAAAACAAAACAAAAACCTAATTCCAAGACAGAGAATGCACTGAAATGAGTAATTATGGAAGCACAAGGAAAAATATTCATGTTCTAAATTATAAGCAAATATTTCAACATATAAATGAACAGGAAAGGATAACAGTAGTGTCAAGTTCCATTCCCAGCCAGCCTTTGCTGCACTGGCACCTGCTAAAGGAAACCTGGATGGAATTCTCTGACATTCTTTCACTGCAGGATACACAAAATCCCAAACTATGCACCTTTGGGTGGGAAATGGAATCAGCTGGAGCTCTCCCTTTCCCAGACCTGACTGCCCAAGCCCTGAACAGCACAAAAAGGGCTATCAGTCAGACAGTACTTTTTTCCCTGTTTTTCAGCACTTCACATCATTTAGGAAAAGAACATGTGTACAGTAGAGAGAGTCAGCCAGAGCTTCTGGTCAGCCAGTCTGCCTTGATATCCAAGAACATCCACAGCTGTGTTTGCAGTTATTCATCCACATCCTAATTGGTGATGTCCCCATGACCTTCCTTCATCCCTCCTGCTCTGCACCATCTGTCTTAGCCCTGGTCTTGTCATTCCCCAGCAATTCAGAGCTCAAAAGCTCCCAGGCTGAGCCAGAAGTTTTATCTTTGTGCTAAACTCTCCTGCAAGGAGCCACATCATCTCATCCAGTGAGTTCTGAAACTTGGTTACATCCTGTGTGAAGAAGTGCTCCTTTTATTTGTTTGGAACACTCTCCTGATAATTTAATTTTGATGGCACCAGTTGTTGTATTGTGAAAGACAGAGAAAAATCATTCCCTTCCCTCTATTACTCATTATATCACTGGTCTTTTTCTTATCCCTCTCTGCCATTCCTTTTCCAGCATTAACAGTTCTTTACCTATTCAACCATTTCTCAAATGGAACATATTCAGCTCCCTCAGGGACTGGTGTTGCTCCCCTCACACATTGCTAGTTCATTGAATATTCTTCAAATGAAGATAAGCAGCACCAACCAAGGGAAAGCTTCACACCATTACTGCTACCCCCAATGTAAGATGTTAACAGAGGATCCAGTGTGACACTGTTTAAATATGCTGTCATTCATATTGGTCTCAGCTCAAATATTACTTTTCTGGTTCTATTTCCATACAAAGAACCACAGAGATTCTTCTACTAGAAGTCAAAAAGGGCTGTCACCGCATTCATATGAAGCCATGATTTATTATGGTTATTGCACAGTTGCCACAGAGATGTGTTCTGTTTCACTTTTCTGCTTATCTTTACTAAGAACTGTAGGATATGAGATTCAGTAGAAACAGGCCTGGGAGAAATCCTGGCATGAGCAAAATATCAGAAGTATGAAATCACCCTTCCATCATGATGTCATAAAGGCTGCAGATGAATATTCTCTGCCAGTTCCCAAAATCCCACTGGTACTGACTTCATTGCTTTGCAAAAAAAAAATTCAATTGATGCAAGCCTAATGGCATTTTCCATGAAAATTTAATTCTAATTTAAATTCAGATCACATTTTTCTAGTGGTTTAAGAATGCTGCAATACCCACCTCCTCCACTCTTCTGAGAAAAATTAAACAAGTGCAGCTAGGACCCAGAATTTTCTAAGGCCCTGCAAAGTTACAGGTGCAGATTTTGTCCATTAGGACCAAACAGCATCAGCAGAGAACACTGATAAAAACCTACTGTCCAAATACTCAATGAATAATGTACATCCCGTTCCTTCTGTGGCAGATTTATTCCCAATTAAGTATGCTTACAAAATATAAAAAACTTGCTTAATACCAAAATCCGGTTCCCCCTGGATTAGTTCTGTGCCTGCCAACATGAAAATAACAAGCCAGAGCTCACAAAGTTACACTGGTATTAACCAAGTTTAAGGAAATCATGAAGCTGACTAACCATTTATTTTAATAAGTTTATGCATATATTCCCATTGTATTAAAAGATTATTACACTATTTTTCCTTGTGTGTTCCTCCTTTGGAGTCCCTCTTTTGTAGCCATTACTCTTAACAAAAAAACAAGCAAACAAACCTACCTCTTATTTTTTGAATTACACAATCTTTTGTTGTTGTTGTTGTTGTTTGTTTTTTATTATTGACATCGAGTACATTAAAATTATAGCATGATTTTATCTACATTCTTTCCTTCTGGTTTTTGGACAAAAGCATCTCTGTATCTTGCAGGTAAAATTAGAGCTTCAGGGACCGAACAGTTCCATCCTGCATTCACAAAAGGAACTAACACATGAGATTCCCCAAGGTGATGCACTTCAAAGCTATCAGAAGATGACAAAACCATTAGCTGGCATCAAAGTCCTCCCAGAATTACAGTCAGTGTAATCAGCACAAGCAGCTTGCATTGTTGGCTTGTCAATATCAATTCAAACCACCCACTGCTTCTTACTTATTTTTTATTATTGATTCTGCATCTTTCCTGCCCATATCATACAGCTAAATTCCTTCCAATATGACAAAGCCTTGAGGATTTATAGACATTTCTCAAATTGCTATTCTTGTTAGGGTTCCAGCTACAATCCCTATTGGAAAAATGTTATGAGAGAGATACTATCAAAGTGATCCCTGGCTGCTGATGCAGAAATGAGGACAAATCATTTTTAGTTAAAATCAAAAAGCACAGAAATAGTAGCAGAGTGGGGGTATTAACTAAGTTACAGTCATTTATCAGAAAGAACGAAAGAAAATTAATTAAAGCCCAAAACAGTCTTTAAAATTTCAAGGGTCTGTAAATCATTAAAAATCTAAATGTGAGATCATCTTGGACAAAATACTTTGCTTTTTTCCTCTATAAATTAGGCCACACAGAATCATGATAAACTTTATGAACTGAAATGATTTGCAATCCCAAGACTGCTCTCTTCTTTAAGAGTTGATTATTAAATTCAATATAAACAAGAAGCACCAACAGACCTCCAGACATCAGAGCTACATGATGAGGGCACAGCCACAGACTCAACATTTAGATGCACCAACAAAAGACAACAAAAGAAAAAGAGAGGATTGTTTTCACTTTTTAATTTTTTTTTTAAATAGTTCTTACTGAAAGGAAGAAAAAAAAATCCTTTTTACACTCTTACAAATAGTTTAAAAATCATATCTGGTTTTAACAATGGAGCTGCTCTTTGCTGAAACCAAGATCAGTAAAGTGTGGCTAGCTAGAAAATCTACACTGACATGTATATTCTCAGAATTTTCAAATTGTTGCCATGTGATTGATAATTGGAACGAGTAACAAAGAGAGGATTGGGGTTTCTCACTTTCTGCAAAACACCAAAAGATCTGTCTGGTGAGACTCAGTCCAGTTAACTGAGAGTCACTGGTCCTAGTTAGAACTGATGATGATAAAAACCAAAGAGAATTTAAAAATGGAAGAGAATTCTAAAGGCATTCACTATGAATATTGTAATATTTAAATCTGAGGACAGAGTAGGTATTTTTAGCCCACAATAATGAAAATGCAGCTTGTCCCATCCCTCTCTGTAAGCAGAATGCAGGAAAAGCACACACTGTCTCTGAAGGTGGACTCCTCCTCTTGGAAGGAGCATTGTACAGTGTGAAAGGACTAGAGACAGAATTAAAGAATTGACCAATGTATCTTAATCCCTTTAAAATGAAACTGTAAAACAGAATCTTGCATTACAGATCAGATTAGAAAGGGAGCAGCAGCAATCATGAAAATCAAGCACAAGTTTGTTTTTAACAAGGGATGTGATGCTCAGAGCAGTGGAGTCAGGAAGATGCTGTTAACAGCAGCATTCTGTAGGGAAGTGATGACAGAAGGACAGCAAAAAACAGCCTGAGAGGAGATTACTGTTGAGAGGTGTAGAAACAATCAGATTATGTGTGAGAGTTTGGAAAGCTTAAATATGGCATGTGGAGCTTGAAACAGAAGGCTGAACTGAGATGCTCAAAGGGTGGTTATAACTCTCAAAGCTCATGCAGAGGAGAAATGGAGTGAGAAAAGCCTGCAAGAAAAATAAAACCCCATAGAAAGAATTAAGAGGCTGTTAAACCTTGGACAGATTTTACTGTATAAATCACATCCATTACACACACATGACTTTATCTGCCCTGTTTTTTGGTACCTCTTTTACTATAGGTTTCAAAATTTAAAATTTTCATCCAGGATGCCATTTTAGACTGAACAACACATCACACATCTATTTGTGGCTTTATCCTTCATTAAACTGCACTCCCAAGGTACAAGTCTGTTCACATGTGCTTGTTTTTGTTGGGGATGGGTTCGTGGCTGGGGCTAACACAACACATATTTATCTCTGCAACCACTAAATATTGATGCTGCTCATCAAAAATTTCTAAACTGCAATCAACAGAACTGCTAGGGGCTAATTATATTTGTAACACAACTGTGCATTGCCTCTTACAGTCATATTTGAGCTTCCCTACTTGCTTTAGTATCAAGGGCAAGCTACTGCATCATTTTGCTCAGGAAACTGCAAACTTTACAGTCATTAACTTGGTGTCTTGAGTGCTGCACAGCAGCTTAGTAAAAAATGATTTATATGATTCTTAAAGGACAACAAAATGTTTTCCACAAAGAACTCAGCTATGAAACCCAACACCACCATAAAAATTCTGTTTCAGAGTAACAGAATGGTTTGGGTTGGAAGAAACCTTAATGATCATCTTGTTCCAGTCCTCTCTCAGGGACAGAGACACCTTCCACCACCCCAGGGTGCTCAGAGCCCCATCCAGCCTGGCCTTGGACACTTCCAGGGATCCAGGGGCAGCCACAGCTTCTCTGGAAACTTGTGCCAGGGCCTCAACAGCCTCACATGGAATCATTTCCTCCTAGGATCTAACCCAAACCTCGTCCCTGCCAGTGTGTAGCCGTTCCCCCTTGTCCTGGCACTCCGTCCCTTGTACATTGTCTCTCTCCATGTTTCTTTGTAGGCTCCTTTCAGGCCCTGCAAGGCCACCCTGAGCTCACCCCAAAGCCTCTCCTGTCCAGGTGAACAATGCCAGCTGTGCCAGCCTTTCCTCCCAGCAGAGCTGCTCCATCCCTCTGCTCACCCTGGAGCCTCCTCTGGCCTGGCTCCAGCAGCTCCAGGTCCCTGCTGTGCTGGCCTGGGGCTGGGGCAGCTCTGCAGGTGGATCTCACTTGGATTGTATGGAAAACAGGCATTTTAAATTTTTACTCTTTTACTTTACTCTTCTAAGGGTTTCTGAGTTAATAACTCTTTAAGATCAACCATTCCTTAGGCTGATCTACCACTAAAGAAAAAAGCATTTCTATGCAATAGCAGAAGCTATCAAAGGCTGGAGTGATTTTTACTGAATAAAATTACACAGGTTCTATATAAACACTTTAGAATAGAATAGCAATATAGCAATAATCAAATAATCCCCTGCTATACTGAATAGGAGCTCATCTAGTTAGTCTGGGCAATATAGTTCATTTCCTCATCACAATTTTAAAATTAAAGATGACTGTACTGCAGTGATTTATTCTGATCCTTATAGACATTGCAATTACTGTATTACAGAAAATGGTACTGTTAGTTGAAAATAATTATTAAAGCCTAAGTTATTAGCATATAAGAGAGTCAAAGAGAACAGGAGAAATGTTTGTTGCTATTGTTTATGTGGTAAATTTTTACCCTGGTTATTATGCAAATGGGAGCAAATAGGGATGCTTTTCACATGTAATGAAAAGAAATTAAAAACTTGACTAAAATAAATCACACTTTTATCATAGCAGTTTTTTCAGCTGAAGCTCTGGTTGATACATTGGATAACCCTGTATGCCTTCACCCTGACATACTCTTATTTGGAACAGTTTGTTACATTCCCATTCTGTCAGTGAAAAGACATTTTAATTGAAAAATCATTTGCCCATAAAATTATCATCATCAATTTACATTCTACAAAGGGACTGCATTATGACCATAAAACAATTTGTAAGTGGATTCATTCTACCCACTAAATCACTTTACATTATTCTGTGAACAGAATGATTAAAGCAGGTTAGCATTTTGCTGGCAAAGTAATTATGTTGTTATGCATTTGAGCCACACAGATACTTGTAATAGCTACTCCATTTATCTTGGTGACAGAACATCTATACTAAATGGGTAGAATACATTTTATTTACTTGATGCAATTCACTTAATTCACAAAATACTTTTAAACTTAGTTTTTGTCATTAGGAAAGTTTTGTCTATTTATTTATTTAACTTTATTTTCATTTTAACTTCATTTTCATAGCAAATCAGAATTTGTAAGAAAAAGTGAAAATAAATGTTGTACTAGAAGTAGCTCAGCTGCACAGAACTCATGTGTTTAGCTGAGGAAAAACCTGCACAGCACAGCCTGCCACAGCCTTTTCTTTGGGACTAAATTTCTGTCACTGATGAGTTAGAAAAGGGAAATGACAATTCAGTTCTGAAGGTGACAGCCACAGTCTGTCATGAATTCCAGTGGGAGGGAGAGCCCAGTGGCTCCAGGCTGTGGCCAGTGGCCAGCTCTGGCTGTTTGATCAGCAGTGTGGGGGTGACTACCTGGACACATTCAATCCAGCACAGAGAGCAGCACTCAGTAAATGGCACTGCAGTTTTATATCCCTGTACCATCACCAGGGCACTGCCCACTGCAATCCAGCACAGACAGCAGCACCCAGTAAATGGCAGTGCAGTTCTATATCCCTGTACCATCACCAGGGCACTGCCCGCTGCAATCCAGCACAGAGAGCAGCACCCAGTAAATGGCAGTGCAGTTTTATATCCCTGTACCATCCCCAGGGCACTGCCCACTGCAATCCAGCACAGAGAGCAGCACCCAGTAAATGGCAGTGCAGATTTCCATCTCTGTACCATCACCAGGGCACTGCCCACTGCAAACCAGCACAGAGAGCAGCACCCAGTAAATGGCACTGCAGTTCTCTATCTCTGTACCATCACCAGGGCACTGCCCACTGCAATCCAGCACAGAGAGCAGCACCCAGTAAATGGCACTGCAGATTTCCATCCCTGTACCATCACCAGGGCACTGCCCACTGCAATCCAGGAGCAGCACCCAGTAAATGGCACTGCAGATTTCCATCTCTGTACCATCACCAGGGCACTGCCCACTGCCCTGAAGCTGAAAGGATCTCTGACTGCTGGATCCAGTTGAACCCAGCATGGGTAAATTATTTATGTTGTCTGCCTTGGAAAGCATGTGCAAATATGCAAGCCTGGACACTTAAATCTGACTTCCTCTGTTAGTGAGGATTTAAAGTCCTTTTACAGGAATCCCACTGGTGCAAAAGCAACAGGAGCAAGGAACAATAGCTGACACACCCAAAAGGTCCATCTCTCCATATTCTTTAGCTTCAGGGTAGGAAGAGTTAAATGTATGGGCCAGATTTCCAAATATGCTAAGAGTGTCAAACTTTTAAAGAAATAGTCAGAAAAGAAAGTGTCAAAATTATTTAAATATCTGTGTGCAATTGTTTAGGTAATCTTTCTTCCATGATTAACTATAACTTACATTTAACAAAAAGAAATTAAAACAAAAGCACATAAAAAATCTCCACACAGACACCTTTTTGTGGTTTTCTCACACCAGAAGAGAGCTCTGGATTTGAGGGGAAAAAAAGAAAAAGCCCTTTCACTTCACCACAGGTTTGTTACCTCAGTCCTGTGACTTCCCCACAAGCACCAGTCAAGTTTTCTCAAGTTACCAAGGGTTCTTTGAAGATTTTGTTGTTTGACTGGGCTTGGTTTTATGGTTTGGGATTTTTGGGGGGTTGTGTTTTGGTTTTCTTTGGGGGCTTTTTTGGTTTTTTAGGAGTTTCAATGAAGAGCAAAGCATCAATTGCTTGGTGACCATAATATCATGTTTTATTTGATGCTCAACCATTGTTTTAATCTCAGGAAAACACGCTCGCAGTAACACTATTCCTGCTAAAAGAACTCTCAAACTGGTTTCATTCCACCCCTGTGCAGACTTTATAAACTGACAGCAGCATTATTGCTCTCCAAACACACTCCATTCTCATTAAATGGCTAATCTAAAACCAATCAACCAAAACATAGAGAAGAACTGCACCGAATACAAATCTTTTACTCCCAAGATGGAATTCAAATTAAGGCAAATCACAGTTATATCCCAGATCTGAGTGACCACCTTTCAAAAATAATTTGTTACAAAAAGCAGTAGCTGGAAAAAATCAGATCTTTTCCTTAGGAGCCCTCAGCAATCATTTACTCATGTGAATGATTAGTACACTTTAAAATTTCAACAACAATATGTAGGCAATAATCTATATGCAGTTAACATATCTTTAATAAATAGTCAAATAAATAGAGTTTATTAAAAGCAAATGTCAAGATTAAATAATTAAAATTATTTCTACTTGGGTGAATATTGTCAGAAGCTAAATTTTATCAAATCCCTAACAAAACACCTATCTGCTTAAAAGTGGTGTAGTAAGCCTTAGAAACTGGTGGAACACAAAACATGTGCATTATCTTACACACCAAATTTGATCAGACAATCATTACTTGAAGTTTTCTACTTGTTCTACTCCTTGATACCTGTTTTTTTTTCTTCCTTAGATCCAATATAATTTAACTTTAGGATGTGCACTAAAATGTGCATAAATCATCATCACTCAAAAGTTCCAGCAACATAAAGCTTCTATGTAGAGTTTGATATTTTTAATTTATTTGGGGAGAGGATAAAACCAAATAAAAATAAATAAAACTTTGAAAACTTAAAGGAAGTTTTCAAAGAAGAATTCTTCAGATTCCACTTTGCAATTAAAGGAAGATTTGAAGTTCTCTCATTCTGTTATTGACCTGCTGTAGAAACCCCCTTGGATAATTCATTTCAGAACTCTTTCTCTGTGTATTTACTGGGGCCATAAATGATGTCTTTCTTCACTACTAAAGCATTTTGAAATCCACAAATATACCCTGAATGATCAAACAGGATTTACAAAAAATAGCAAGGCATAAACTGCACAAATAAATGTCTCAGGTTTTTGTCATGATAATTTTTTAATTAGAAACCTACAGTTATATGGATATATAATTTGTAAAAACATTTCAAGGTGCTTCATGGAAATAATTTGTAGTTCTATATTTGTCTTGAAAATTGATAGCTCATGATATATTCCTTTTTTATGTGTCTAATTGGCCATATTAAACTGCATGGTGACTGCAACAAGCAGTTCCAAATATTTGTTATTATATGAAATCTTAATGGCCCCTTAGCAAATGTTAGAAACATTGCAAAGAATGAGAAAATTGACAAGCAGCATTCTTCAATTAATTATTTCTCCCCATCCTATCTGTTATGTTTCAACAATTCCACTCAACAGATCCTCCTATGCCTTTTTAGGATGTTCTTTAAATAATACCATTATCGCTTCCTTTATGAAAGCTCTAAGTTAATTCACAGATACTCAGCTGATGGAAAATATCTGAACTCCCATTAAATCAACTCAGCAAAGATTAATTCACATCACTGAGAACAAATGGAACCAACATTGTTCCAAAGCAGGCTCCTGTTCTCAGCGTGCTGCAAACCAGGTGTCCTCTGCCAAGGCCCACAGGTGGGATTCCTCGTGTCTGGGGTTTCATACATCAAGGGAGGCTGGAACAACACCTGGGCTGCTTCAGCTGCTGCCTTGGAGGAAATGTGGTTCATGTCAATAATGAAGGAAGGGGAATAGCAAGCCATGCCCTTGAACATCAAGGAAAGAAATATAAAGCAGAGCATGGTCTATTTCTTTCACATGGATGCTCAAGAATGTGTTAAATCACATTCTTTACTAAACTGATTTGGAGACTCATTTAATCAGTTATTTAATTACAAATAAAACAAACAGTGTTTGAGCTATGAAAAACACAAATATGCTTGAAAGCCTGAACGGGTAAATACAATTATACACTGTAATAAAACCTTGCACAGATCTTTTCAGCCAGGGCTTCAGAGCACTGAGATGCTCCTTTGGAGAAGCATAAACAATGCAGAAACCTATAATTGCAATGTCAGTCATGGTGTCCATACAGAATACCAAGTACAAAATCATATCTTGATTTATTTCCATGGGTCTTTGCAAAACAAAACCCTCCAGAGCCAACAGCAGAAACACAGTGTCCTCTGCTGGGGAAATCCCTGACATTCCTTACCTGAACATGAGGGGGCCCGGGAAAAACATGGTTCTCCTAACCAAAACTGAGCCAGTTCAATCAATCACTTGTTCCAAAAATTCCATTTCCACACCACACATAAAAATAAGAGAGAGAAACCATCCTGGAGATCCTGCTTCAGTGACTTCCAACACTGACTGATTGATAGCTCAATAGCCATTACTTATATAATTCACCATAAGTGATCTTAAAATCCTTTACTTTTTCATGCATACTGTCATTGTTAAAAATGACCAATTGAGCCATTTGTCAAAGTGAACTAAAAGGGCTCCTGAGCACAAATGTTCTTAATCTTTTTTTTTTTTTTTTTTTTTTTAATAAGATGAGGATCCAGCTACAAAATGTGCCATCTGTAATTTAGAATGGAACAAGAACCGCAGCATAAGTCAATAGCTCTCTTTGATTACTGGATGTGATCAATTTGCCCATGCACCTGAAGAAGCTGTAGCTCTCTCTGCTAGGAAGATAAATAAGATTTCTCTTTCTAAACTGAGCTACAGAGGAAAAGCCCCCCCCTACCCTGTGTGAATCCTCTCTCAGAGCAGCAGTCAATAATGCAAGGGTGCAAAGTTGTAAATTTAACTGAACAAAAAAAGGATGCAACTATCAGAAACATCTCTCCAATTCATCTGGCATTTATATTTGAAGGTTAAATATAGCATTTGAGGAGAAAAAATTAACAAATGCATAGAAAAATAGGGAAGAAAATGACAGAAGCACCAACCACTAACCATGGCCAATAATAAATTTTTGTAAATACATGAATTCACAAGTCACATCCCTTATAAATTGCTTCTGTATTTTGTGATAAATCAATAGGACTGAACTTTTAGTGACAGGCAATATCTTATTTGCACATAAATATCCCTTTATATTTAAGACAGCTGATAGAGTTACATTTTTTGCTTAGTTAACCAACATAACACTGAGGCAACCTCACAGCAGCAATGTAATGAAGTCGAAATTAACTCACGGACAGAATGTATGGCTGTGCACCTAGAGTCCACTACTGATGCAGGGCAAACATCTTGGGTTTAATTTGCATTGTTAAAAGACCAAAAATGCACTGAATAATACAAACTGAGTACATACCCAGGGTGGAGACTCATCTAGTTGTGAAAAGGAATATGGACAGGGCAGAACATAGATGGTATTGATGTGAAACACTGCCAAAGGCAGCATGGCACCAGCAGGGTAAAGCCAGGCAAAAATCACTTGGTTTATTGTACATTCATTGTACAATAACCTCTGTACATTGCCCCTAAAAACCTCACTTTGTGACAGGCTGGCAGGACTTAAAATCTTCAACTATAGTGAAAAATCACAGGAGCCTTTCACCCTAATGTTTAAAGACCAATGGATGATGACACAGTGAGACAAAATGTGTTAACTTGGCAAATATGTTTCCCTGGAAAAATACACTCCAGCTCTTCCCTTTGTAAAATCTTCCAAATATTTTTTTTTGAGTTCTCTAATGGGCTTGTGGAAATCATGACCTATGTTGTATTTAGTTAAATTGGTAAGAAGCAGCTTTTAGAAACCATCTTAATTTGTATGGCTGTATCAGAACAGGAGCTGAAAGACTACAAATTGTCAGTGCTGGTGTGATTTGGAAATGTTGGCCATCAGTGTGGCCTTATCTGCTTTTTTAGTTCACATGGGCATAATTTATAACATCTCTTGGAAAAGATTCTGCTTCAGTCACAGGCTTGGAGCACAACATGAGCCCACAGATCTGGATTTATTCACATTAGAGATTATCATCTGTCCTGAGTCTGTTCTAAGGCAGACATGATTTTCATACACAGGATCCTGTCATCCACCATTTCAAATGAGTTCTCCGTGCATTGTGCACAGCTCAGTAGCAAATGGAGGGAATGCTGTGTTGGCAAATCAAGGAGAAAATTCTAAGGCAGGTATTCTTGGACACTTCAAAACTCCAGCCTGCTCCTAACAAAACAAAATTCCCCTGTGACACCACTGGTGGTGGTGCAATATTTTGTTATATTATTGTGCTCAAGTTGAGTTTCTGATTTACAAATACCATGACCACACTCCATGTGCATATTGGCCAGTTCATTTCATGTGTGCTCATTCCATTTGTGCACATAAGAAAGCAATTTTTTGCACAACTGGAATCTTTATTTGCCTGAAGTTTCCAAACTCTGTTTCCAGATTGTTCCCTTCATTCAAAATATACTTTTCCCGAACAGGACCCAACAACTCAACTCTGACGGTGCTCATGCAACTCAAATCAACTAAGTACAAAGGCAAAAATCAGGGATGTGCTTGCATATGTTTACAGGAAGAAATATTCTCAGATGAAGACTTTTTCCCTGAACTAGAATGAAACATTATTTCTTTGAATGAAATGGTAAATTTAAAGTCTACAGGGGGGAAGGATAATTCTGTTTTTCCATTAAGAGCTGTTCTCAGTAAGATAACTATCAGCTAAATTAGATAGCAGCTAAATTAGACAGATACAGCTCCAAGCAGTTATAGAGCATTTATCAGAATTGTACTTGGGCCTAAGGCCAGCTTGACTCTAGACAGCAGATCCTTTACTGTGGATGTGGTACAACTGCTGCATTTTTTGTCTTTGCATACTCAAACAAACACTTAATCTACAGGTTTGTGTGGAAATACAGCACTATCAGACAGAAAAACAAATCCACAGTCATTCATTTGGCCATTAGAAAAATAATGAAATTTTTTTTCAACAAAGTATCCCATCTAGAGACCATGGTTGTATCTGTTCTTCTGCATACAGGTCTTTTTAAGGCACTCCTCTGTAAAATGTTACTGGAATATCCACCCCAGCTATTCACAGTCACAACAGAGAGACAGACAGACAGACATGTACACCTCACACAGAGCAAAGAACATATTAATGCAGTATTAATTGGAGTAACATGCAGTAATAATTGGATCCAAATGCCATTTCACTTGTCTCCTGATGTATTTCAAGAGCCTTCCACATTTTCCCTCTTTTCTCTTGCAGAGAACCTTTATACCATTCTCTGTTATCAGTTACCAGACACATTCCCAGGAACATAAAGCAGCAGAATAATTTAATGCCTTGGATCTGTCATTCCTATAGCAGCGCTAAGCTCCCTAAAAATCTCATTCAAATATATCATTGCATCTCTAATGTCAGATAAGTTCAGGCCATCAAAGTCTAGAACTATCTGTAATTGTTTAGTTAGTCCAGCAATATTTTCATTTTCTAGAATGAGTAGTGGAGAGGGGAGAGAAGATGACTGAATGTTACATAGATAAACAGGACTGCTGCTTCAACCTGAATGGACTCCATAGAAGTTTTATGTTTCCAAGCCTACTGAAGCAGTGTGTCATCATTCCTGTCTACTGATAAAACTGAGGAAAAGCTGCCACAATCATACAGCTGAATTCAAAGCACTGCCACTGTGATCCCCTAAAGCTGCTTTCTGAAGTTGGAAATAAATGATTTTTTTTTCTCCTTTGTTTGCTATGCCAAGAAGAGATAATGCAGCACATTCAGTTAACATTTGTCCCTGCAGCACATTATCCCTCCAGGAGCATTACGTGGGAGTAGTACAGCCATAGTGTTTCAAATTAATCAGGAACAGGATTAATCATGCAAGAAATAGAAGTTAAAATGCAATATTTAAAAATAAAGTTACAGCAGTAGAAAAGTATAATTAAAATATTCTTCTGATCTACAATTTCTGTTGCCATGTTAAGTTTGATTTTATCAGTTACTTTTCTCTATTTTTTAATTTCTCAGTTTTAATGCCTTAGAGAACAAACCTGGCATTTATTAAATCCTAGTTTGAAATGGCTGAGCCTTTCTTCCTATTCCCCCATTTTTAAGCAAAATAGAAGAGCTTCACAACGATTCTGACCTGCAGGTTGGGTCTGCCTGACCTGAGAGCAGCAGGGGAGGACAGGGGACTGTGCAGGGCCAGGGAGCAGCACTGAGAGAGGGGAAGGGAAGAACTGAGCAGGGGGATACAGGGGGTGCTGTACCTGAGAGCTGACCATGGAAATTAAAGCAGAATTTCAGAGCACACTCAGAATAATGTCACGTGAGTGTCAGCATTAAGCACAAGAAAAGTGAGCACAATTCATAACAAAAAAGGGCAGGAGTGGAAGGGCAAGTGGCAAAGTTCACCAAGAGCTCTGTGTTACCTGAACGTGGAAAAATATTCACTCTGCAGAATTCCCATGTCAGTCACTTGGGCAGGATTGCTCTAATTAGAAATACAGGCAAGCATGTTTATTCCCTCCTTCTCCTCACATGTGGTGTCTTAATTTCAATCAAAACCTTTTAATTCACTGAAGTCAGGTTTTCAGTGAATTCTGCCAGGATTCACTAATTCCTTCAGCTGCAATTCCCACCAGGTATAGTACAGGATCAAGCATCATGAGATTATTTGAAAAAGTTATGTATCATGGACTGCTGGCAGAAAAACAGAAAATGAAATATTTATTTCATGGGTATATTATGAATATTTCATGTGTATATTATGAATTTCCTTCTATTTGTTTGCCACAACATGTATTGACAAGGATTGCTCAAACCTTCAGTTTTACCTGGCCAGAAGCAGTTTCCCAACTGGAATCATGGTTTTATTATTTCCCATAAACACAACAAAAAGCTAAGAGTATAGATAATCATATGTCTGTGTAGATTGCCTGTATCAAAATTAATTGCCTATATTAAATTCAAGGACAATAATCCTCTGTGTGTATTTTTACAGGTTCCAACCTTACTCCTGTGGAAGTCAGAGACCAACACTTTATTTCTGCATGATCACACTGAAGCAGAAGCCAACATTTGCTCTCTCCACCCACTTGTTCTTCAGAACTTGCTATCTTCCACCCATTGCTATTTTATCCACCCATTCTCTTATATCACAAAATGTTCACTTGAAATACAAAACACCTTTATCCTTTTGGTCTGACAAGGGATATTTTTTTGGTGTAATTATATAAGATATTAAATATGCCAGATCAATGTTAGTTTTCCTTTCCTACCAAGAGGCCAAATGAAATCTCTTAAGAGACAAAGTGCTAAGTGTTTTATCTAGTTCATGGTTTTAATCAAACAGTATACTCTCAGTTTAAAATGTATAATACAAATCAATACAGATCCTAGGATTCTAAAATACCAAAAATGTTGCTCAATTAAATTGCTGTCAGTAAAAAGGAAGAGCTGCAGCTTGTATGAATAAGGCATTGACAATCTTCACATTAACATGCTGGGGATTAATCTCAAATATTGAAGAGCTCAGAGGTTTACAGTCAGCAGCATATTTAGAAGCTCAGTCAAGCACAGGTTTTATACAAATGGGAAGTGCTCCAGCACTTTGTCCTTCTCTGCTTGGAGCACCTTCAAACCCAGCAGGAGTGGAGCAGTGATTTCACAGTGACAGGAGCCCAGCCCAGCAGGGTACCCCAGGTTATCCCCAATATCCAGCATCCCATTTTTTAAATAGCTGTCATCAGCTAAGTTTTTGGTACAATTGGTCACTTCAGCTCTTCTAACATGGGGGCTGTTCTGCAGCTCCTCTTGGAGGAGACACCCTCCAGCAGAGGGTCAGCAAAACTCCTGGGGTCTGGAACAGCCCTGCAGGGTGGAATGGCACAGGCTGACAAAGGGAAGGCTCAGGACATCCCACTGCAATTCTCAGTTACTGAGGCAGTCAGGGTTTAGAGAGCAGGCACAGCCAGGCTCAGAAAGATGCAACCAGAGAACAGAGTGTCACCATCTGCAAACAAAATTCTGACTAGATAGAATGAAAAAATTCTTCACCATGAGAACAATCAAGCCCTGGAACAGAATTCCAGGGAGGTTTGGATCTCTATTCCCAAAAACACTCAAATTTCAGTTAAAAAAGATCCTGAGCAATTTGATGCCACAAAGAATCAAAATAAAAACACATATACTGGGGAGAACACTCAAAAACTTTTTTGCTGATAACCCAAAGGTTTGGAGGCCACTACAGTAAGGAATCACACAACCAATGCAACTCATTCACTGGCAGGCTCATCACTCATTTACAGGAGAATATTCAGTTCCACAGAATATTCAGCACTGCACACCAGAGTGAAAGAATATTGAGATTCAAGAGAGAAACTAGAAACTCTAAATAAAGCTTGAGTTATGTGAAGGCATCCAAAAAGATTTTTGTGGATTTAGTAAATTATTCTTCATGTAGATTGCAAAATTTAGGACTCAGAAATCCCACTAAAATTCTGGACAGCTTAGTTATTCAAATAAATCCTCACACCAGCAGGTGGCAAGGGAATCCAAATCACACTTCATTTCCAAGGAAGCACAGCTTAATGTCAAGAAATTTTAAGTAGGGGCTAACAGTGCCAATTAGCTAAGCCTGTTAAACCAAAGGCATGGCAGATTGCTCCAAAAAGTTTGAGGCACTGCTTAATGTTAAACTTGCAAACCTTTAACAAGACAAAATCCAAGAACAAATTTGTCTCAAGCTGGAAGAGAGGGGCTGGAAGTAGCAGCAAATCCCATGAGTTACTCTGCTGTGTTATTTGAAATCCCCAGGTAATTTTGAAATCAGATCTATTGGCTTGAATCAAACTGTGTTTTACTTTACAGTTATATCCCCTCACTTCCATTAAAAACTGAACAAAATACAAAAATATTTGTTATTGCTAATAAAGAGACCTATATATATATATATAAAAAAAACCTTTGAAATTAGAGAAAAAGATAGACACAACCCTTCAAAATTGTTTTTTCATGTTTGATAACATTTTGAGGATTAAAAATGATTTTTGAAACAAACTCTTGACCATGTCTATGGAATTCCCATTCTGGCCAATAAAAATATTTATATTCTACTAAATTAAATTAATATTATTACAATTAATTTATTTTTTAATTTAATTTTTTATCTCCTAAATACCAAAAAGTCTATGAGGAGCAGAGGAGGCAAAAAAGGGTCATTTTAAGTGCCTTTCATTGCCCATTTTCACCTCTGATCCTTTTATCTTTTTATTTTTAATTAATTAAAAGCCAGTTGTCCTTCCACGAACCACAAAATACTTCCCTTGTAACCTTAATTACTAACATTTTTAGGAAATACAGTCATTTTGCAATGTCCCTGTAGCCTGTTTTATACTAGAATAAAATAATGATGAGTTCTAACATCACATTTTAAGTTAATTATTGTTCCAAAATTTCCTTGCATCCCTGACTGAACACTACCTCATCTATGCACATTTGTCAAAAACTCCTCAACAACTTATTATGCTGTTTTAAAAACGTCAAATGAACATACTTGGGTCCTCCATGTAAAAATTATATTGACTATCATCTTCTTCTGCATAATTGTTGTTTTACTCAGCTGTTATTTGATTTTATTTCAGAAGCCACTACCCCACACCTGCCTTTGCTATTCCCAGCTCCAATATTCTGCTGAAGTCTCACATGCAGCACCCTCAAATCACAATTTAGCAGAAACTGCCAGATCTCAGCACCGACTGGAAAGTACAAATAACAGTAAGAGCACAAAACCCCAACTCCTGAAGTTTGGGCTGTGCAAACATCTGGAGATTTCCAGGGTGTGAGAGTTCACTGGGCAGATTTTTGGGGGCACCTGCTGACATGTTGTGCTCCAAGAGCTGCTCTGAGTCTGTGACTTCTGCCCTCTACAGGAATCAATCTCATTATCCTCCCAAATAAATACAAATCTCTTTCCAGACTATGATCTTGTCCTGCTTTCATGAATTATAAAGTACAGAACTGATTTAAGGTCTCCCAATATCAGCCTCTTCTGGCATCAAACTACACACAGAGATTCCTTAGTTATAAACACCAGCCCCTTAATAATACAAGAAACTCCTTAGTTGAGCCTTTAATTACTTGGTGTTTGAGGAAAATAAAATTGTATTTATCTTAGATTTTTTTTTTGCATATTTCTGATGGTTCTTAAGCCAACCCTCCAAACTTTTAACGTACATTAACCCATTGCAAGCAGAGAGGGTGCCTTCTTTACTAAAAATGATTCCTGGATAAATTTGATGAAATAGCACACAGGTATGAGAAATGTCTTGAGACAAATTCCTGTTTACCAGAATTTATAATTTCACACATTGTTTGCAATAAAATCAATTTCAAAGGGCCTGCAAACATACAACTTTTCCCAACAGCTGAAAATTAGTTATATGAAACAGGACTGACAATAACTGAGCCATTTCTGTTAGCTCAAATACATTATTTCTATTTTTTTTTTTATTTCAGAATAAGAAAAGTGATCTGCATTTTTAAAATAGCTGTCAACAGCTAAGTGTTTGGTACTGATTGGTCCCTTCAGCCCTTCTAGCATGTACAAATGCAATAGTAAGCAAGCAACAAAGATACCTGACAGAAATTCTCCTGAGTCCACCTGGAGCAGGCTCAAAATAATGAGCAGGCTGCAACTAAACATAAACTAAAGACTTTTCCAATAATAGAAATAAGTACATAGAACAACAACAATGAAAAAATATCAGTACAATTAATACAATTTTTTTCAAATAGCTGCATTTCTAGAGCTAATCACTGTTTCAGAGATGCATCATAATTGGCTTGTTCAGACTTATTAATGAACTCATGACTAATTACAATGCTTAATAGGCCATCTCAGGTAGAATTCCAAGAATACAAAATTATGTTTAATGGGTGAAGAGGGAAATGTTAATGGAGAGATGAAGATAAATCATGTATCAAAAATCAAGAATGAAGACAGGTGATCCAAAAGAAGAAATCAGTATCTGAAGAGAGAACAGATGTTGCCAGCTGACTCCAGAGCCACGTGGCAGAGCTGCCCCTTCATTAGCAATCACAGCCCTTCCCTTTATCATATCCTCATGGAGATGCAGAATTGGATTTGGGATTTTTGTATTTTTTTAAATAATCCAGTCATCACTCAGATGGCCAGAAGTGCCTTCCTAATTCAAATGGGCCCATTTGGATCCACTTTTAAAGATTGGAGATCATTTTCCCATCAGAAATTTGAGTTATTGAAGCTGAGGTTTTGCAGGAGGCTCTGGAAATGTCTCAGTTTAGAAGCCAAACCCAGTGACCCCAGAACAGACCTCTCAAGAACTTGAGACAAGCCTCATTTGAAAACTGTGTGCATCCTCATTTAGAACAGGAATTCTGTATTTCACACAGCTGAACACTGCTCAGTGCAATTCCTGCTTGCTGCCTTTTGTCTGTCCCTCAATGTGGCTTTACCCTGAGACCAAGGAAAATCAGAAATTCTGAGAGCATTTCTTCATCTGCCCATCTGCTCACCTGTGCTGCTGAGTCTGTGGAGTTGCATCCTCAGAAGTTTTATTGAAGGCTGCAATATGAGCCCAGCTCTCATTATACACCAGAGAGAGCCTCATGAACATCCCAACCATAGGAAAAACTTTAATCAGCATTTGCTGATTTGCCTTTTTACATAAGAGTCCAACCATGAATTGAAAACCAAGTCTTATTGCTCCCACTGCTTTCATAATTAATTGCTTGTGAAAAAGTTAATAAGGTTTACAGAAATGTAATGCAATGTAGCCCAGAAATGTCAGAACACTAACACAGTCTAAGAAATGGAAATTGCCTTTAAAAACAATCCTGTTCATAATTTACCCATAGTGTTTGTTGTTAGCACATTAAAACTTACTTTAATTACAAATGGCAAATTAGAAACGAACATGTCCAAAGTGGATTTTCATCAAAAAAATAAAGATACCTTTAATTAAAAAAAAACAAGATACCTTCAAATGAATCACCAAACCTTTGAATGAGCCACAGAAATAAGCAAACCTCAAATAATCCACAGGCCTTCAATGAAAATTGAGACCATCAAAGAGAAAATAAATTGTCAAAACAGACAAGAAGGAGAGTCAACTTTCCCCCTTATTTTCTTTACCTAGATTTTTAATTGGAAGCCACTTATTCAATATCAGAACACTTTGTACTCAAAAGTTACTTTCAAAAATCTCTGTAACTTCAGCGAGGAAAGCTACAGTTATGGTCAAAATTACTTTAGAGATCCAAAAGCCAGAAAACAACTTAACAAATGCAAGAGAATATTTTCAATAAAGTGTTATAAAACCTCAGCCTTTCCCCATTTCCCATTCATGCACTGTAGATTGAAAATTAACATCAGTGTGCAGCTTGATAAAAGCAGCCTCATAAATTTCCCACTCATTTTTTTTCATAGAATCACAAATTCAGAGAATCTTTCTGATTCAGGGAATCTCTTTGTAGATCATCTGGAATTTTTGACCCTGCACAGTTTCCATGGTGAGACCTCACAGTGATGTAGGACCCAGAGCTCCCAAATCTCTCGAGGCACCCCTTGATTGACCTCGATGCAGCATTTTTATGCTCCCTGAAGTTTCATCACACAACAAGCAGGGAGCTTGAAGTGTTATTCATTCGGCTGTTTTGGGAGGTCTCTGTGCCCAACTAGAATCTGATCAGCTTGCCCCCAGCTTTAGCAGGGACTGAACAAGGCTCTGCACCTGGTTTGTGCATGTTCTCTGGGTGTGAGATAGAAATTCATCTTTAGTTTCAGAATCCTTAAAATATAACATTTATTTGATAGATTCAGCCACCAGTTTTAGCCAAACCACACATAAATGCAAAGAAATCTCTCTGGGGTTTACATTTTACTGGAAGTAGCTCTCTCCTATGGGAAAAGCCAAAGTTAGAGGAATGCTGCTCTTTACAGTCTCACCTCACACATAAATAGTCTTGGCAGCTGCTGGCAGAGGTGCCATTGCCACAAGGGCTGTGCCAGGCTCCTCACACTGTGCCTGCACAGCCCTCCCAATGCTGTGATCACATCAAACCAGGGCTGTGACACCTGGCAGCCCTGTGCCTCCATTCTGCTGGTTCTGCCCCTGCTGCTACCTCAGGATGGTTCATTTCTCACTGTGGACCCCAACACAGCTGTACTTCACCTGCCATGGGACCAACAATTATGATAAATATGACTTTAACATGATTTATTTGATTTTTGAAAGAAACTAACCCAAATAAAAAGCAATTTTAATTGAATGAAACCTACTCTGTTTCATCATTAAGTCTTAATTTTATAGTGATTTTATTTTCCATGTCTGCAGAGCATGTTTACTTGTAGAAGTGAAACATGTGAAAACTAAAGATAATATTCTTTTCTCGACCTCATTTGGTCTGAGGCATTGTGTCAATATGAGTTTCAGCTCACTCCTGCAGCAGCACTGCCTTGGTGGCTGTGGAACAGGAATTCTCTCTTCCCATGGGTCTTGCAGAGCACTCATGTCCCTGTTCAAGTGGATTTTTTCCTCTGCACATGGACAATTCCCTGCAGTGTTTAAGGAGCAGCTCAGGTCACCCCCAGTGCCCTGCTGCTGCTGCTGCCTGAGCTGAGCCTGCCCCAGGGGGAATCCCAAACACCAGCGCAGGCTCACAGACCCCCCAGCACCCCAAGGCCTTCTCCCAGCTCCAAAAACATCTGCCCTAAAGAGAAACTATCAGATTTCTGTCCCCCAACAGTCAAGGTAAAAACCTCCCATTTGCTGTTAAAATTGTCTCCAGGGTATATTTAATTTTCCCTGCTTCTGAAACATAACACAGCCTTTAGTGGATCTGTGAGCATGACCACAATGCCCAGATATCTTCTGAATTTTTCTTTAAAAAGGACAAAAATCTTTACAGTAAAATCATTGCTGCTAGCCAAAAGCAGTTAAAATAATACTTTTCTTTTGGTATTGGAGGGTAAGCATCAATAAGAACTGATATAAATTAGGGCCTGTGAATAGGTACATTGTACTTTTAGAAGACTTTATAATATAAGTGTCTCTTGACTTTTTCATTGTTTGAATAAATGACTACAGGAGAAGGGTTTTTGAGAGGTTGCTGATTAAAGTGCCCTTTATTGTTAAAAGTATAATTAAGTAATACTTGAATTTATAACTCTCTTCAGGGAGTCCACACTCCTAAAGAAATTAGAAAATGGCTCAGCCAGAAAGTCATCTAGTTAATAATAGCTTTTAATTATCACAGCTAGCCTGTGTGGCATTCACATTTGCAAGGTTTCATTTTATTTAAAGAAATTAAAGT
This sequence comes from Emberiza elegans, assembly GCA_024865655.1. Taxonomy (NCBI): domain Eukaryota; kingdom Metazoa; phylum Chordata; class Aves; order Passeriformes; family Fringillidae; genus Emberiza; species Emberiza elegans. Next base: position 2,281,639 of record JALJVW010000129.1, read on the forward strand.
GCAGATCAAGTCACAAAACCCTCCTTTTATGCACTGTCCAAAGTCCATTAAACAAAATATAATTTAAGAACAGCATGGAGTTATAAATAGCCTGCTGTTTGCAATAGCCTGTCAGTCTGTTCCCAATTATATATGTTTAGCTAACAGCTCTCTAATTAGCAATCTCTTCTGACTACATAGCTCCTAAAATGTTTACATTGGAAGTCACAAATTACTGTCTAATTATGTTGGCAACATTATTGTGCATAAAACATAAATAAAATATCAGCCTATGCTATAAAAACAAAATGTGCTGTCGTCACTGCACGACTACAAGACACACCACTGATATTCCAAGCCTTAGAACTACCATTGACATTTATAATCATATAGAAATATACACAAATAGATATTTATACAGCCAAACTTGTATCAGATGATGAAATCTGTATCTCATTCCCACAGCTAAACCAGAGCCAGCAGATAACTGACATTTTCTTCTCCCTCCAAATCTAGGATGTATTACAGAACTGTGAATCAAAAATAAAAATAAATTGTCACTGTAAACCTTCCCTTGGAAAAGAAGTGGCCAACATCCGAAGTATTGGGATACTTCAAAGAAACCAGCAATCTCCTCTTCATATCTGAGCTACTGTAAGCCATGAGTAAATTTTTTCTTCTTCATTAATTATTGTGAAGTGGCCTCCAGATTGTCCAATGAAGAGCACCAGGCTCTCTGTGGAACTGCTGTATCTAACCAGGACATTTTGTCACATGTGCTGCTGTTTTTCTTTGCTGTACTTATGAAAGCTGTCATGCTCACTTACACACAGTGCAGCAAACACCTCCATGCCCATGTAACACAGCCCTTCTTCCAGCCAGCCACTGACAAAGCACATCCATCAGCACAGAACAGCTGGCAAATATTTCTTTTCTCATCCCATAAATGGGAAATTGTTGATTAATACTGAAAATATGAATTGATTTCTGATGAATATACATAGAGCAATTCTTCTTCTCCTTAGAGAAGTTGTGTGGGATGAACAAAAAAACCCCACAAGACTTTCTAGCCTGTTATTGGGAGCTGAAGGAAACGTGAAATCAGAAAACATTTGCTCTTCCCAGGAGGATAAAAGCTGGTAGAATATACTGGCAACTTATGGCACCATCACTGAAGCTAGGTAAGGTAAAGCATGGTGGGATTACTCCCATCTTGTGTTTAATTGCATGGATCACCAGACTTTGGAAAAAACTGTGTATTTCTTTTTGTTCTCAGTTAGGTTACTTTGAATGCCTAAAGATTTTTCAGCAAGACCTAACACCACAGCTTGCTGACATTTTCTGGAATAAGATGGTTTTTCAGACCCCAAATAATTTCAGTAGCAGATGTATTATGGACATTTGAAAATCCCATCCTGTGTCCTTAAGGACTGACACGGAAAAGTTAAACCAGGTTTGTTGTGCATTTCCTCTAATAATAGCTGACCTCCACTTGTGAATTATTCTCCCTTTAGAAAAACAAGACAAACCCAAAATAGCTGTTCCCATTTCCTCCAGGGCCCTAAACTATTTTTTAATATATTCTCACATCTCAATACCTTAATTATTAATTTGTTCCCTCAGCTGACTTGTTTTGTGAGCTCTCCTCAGCAGCATAAACCTACTTACCAGGCTGCAATTTTCAACTCATATATGAGCCTTCATTTTATTAAAAATCTACTCCCTAAACACTTCCCTATCACTCAGAAAACCACCTGTCACACATGATTACATTAATTCAGCTTAAAGTTCAGGAAAAATGTGCACATTATTAACAATGAAAGCAAACATATGGAGCAGGTGACCTTGTTTCTGTCAAAGAACAATGCACTCTATACTTTCAGCATTTGCTAGAATGACCTTTACATGCAGTTAATTGACCAACTCAGCTACAGTGAGAAATAGAACATTTTTACTGATCATAAATTTATTATGGAAAAGAAATACCCATGCGTTGTTTTCCTGGCACTGTTTTATTACAGAGGATTCCATGGGCCTCAAGGCATTAATCCTGAAGCACTATGAACAAATTACAGCACATTGCAGGCAAGATGGACAGGGAAAATCCAATGGCAAAGCTGAACTGGGCAAAGATAGGTAAATCAGCATTTGATGGGGAGCAGGGTGGGGTGGAAAAATCAGCTAAGCACAGCATCCCATTTGCCAAGTGCTGGATTCCATAGTCCTTTCCTGCATAAAATAGTTCTGCTGGTTTCAAGAGGCTAAATTGCTTTCCATGTGTCCACTCACAGCAGACACATTGAGCATTAAAAGTTTCCTTCCAGCCCTTCCCACTCAACCTACACACAGTGTTAGTGTATAGGCTTAGTAGTGGTGGAAACACAGAAATGAACGTCAAAAAGTGACTAAATTTCAGTCTCACACCTGAGGAAAATTGTTCAGCTATTTCAAGGTTATCCTACAGAAATATGCCCAGGGTTAGCTACCAAGACACTTTTCTTTGTCAAGATTCCCCAGAAGTCTACAGATTGCAATTTCTAAAAGGGGAACATACTGAAATTACAACTACTGCAAGGGCTAAACACCCAGCTACAGGAGTAGGCATTATATGGGGTGGGTTTTTTTCAGAAAATAACATTCTAATAAGTTCTCTCATTTGAGCTCCACTCATTGCCAGCCTAAGCTAAACCTACACAGAGATTTCAAAGTGAGGCAATATCAGTTCCACATTCATCTATTTCATTTTTATTTGCAGAAAAGCAGAGGTGCTCATCATTTGTTCACCTTCCAGGACACAGCCTATATCTTTTAAATAACTCTGTCCCCCCACAGGATAACTCATATTTTTATGAGTTTATTTCTAGTATATAGAGGATCATCAAGATCACTCTCCACACACACACTTCTCAATTTTTGTTATTGTACATAGTCAAAGAGTGTCTGAAATTTCCCCCCCAGTGAAGGATAGGCCACTTTTATGTAAAAGGAGTGAACCTTTTTTTGTAAGGTACTTAATAATATCATTGCAGAAAACACAACAAAATATTTATGACATTGGGATAATTATAATCACATCCAGAGAGGCTGCTAATAAATCTAGTAGAACACGAAAATGAAATTTTATTTTACCATATCAATTTCATTTTGTCCTTTAAAGTAATGTAAGTAAATGAAGAAACTCAGTTTTGAGACACACTATTTAAGAGCATCTCTTTGGAGAGCAAAAAACAACAAACAAGGTTTTAATTCAGAGATGGGATTGAAAACTCCTGCATTTAGTTCCCATGGAGAAATCCATTTGAAGAATTTACCATACATTAAGGTAGGAAATATATTATTTTCCTAATTTTTACAGAACTTACCTCACTAAAGGAACACAAAGTCACAGCCATTTGTTTGGCAGACTGGCCATCAATGGCAGTAATTTGACATGTTGTGAAGCTTAATTTTCATTAATTTTGGGGAGGCCATAAAAGGTTAAAATTTTTGTCATTGATGATTAATGCCATAAATTAAGGATGTGTTAGGGAGAGTATTACACAAAACAGCCTTAGTCTGTAAGGAACTTTGCTAATATAACCTTGGACCTAGTGAACACCAGCTCTAGAAGGTTAATAGAGTAATATTGAGTATTATTATGTTGTCTTTTGTGTTTATACATTGGTGGGTCAAACAAAACTGGTCATTAAAAGGCAACCTTGGGTTTTTAATAAGAAAAATTACAGGGACAAAAAGAAATTTTGATTAATCAGTTCAAATGAATTCTACAAGTTATTATCTCAGCTGCCTTCATGGTTTGTAATAATGCCTGTAAATATATCATCTTAAAAGTAACATTAATCTTATTGTAAAATTTTAGCTGATAATTGTCTAATACAGCAATAAAGAAAACCTTAAAATTCAAGCTACATTAATTAAATGCTCACAAACAGATCATTAGTTGTTAACATTTTTTAAAGCAGCACTTGACCTCTTTCAACATCAACCTAATTTCTCAATGTTGTTTGGATTATCCAAAACTTCCTATGAATGTTCATCATTTTCTACTGGCTTTAGACAGGATGGAGAAGAACATAGAACAATAACAAATAAACATAACTTCTAAATTGAATACTGGAAATACTTGTCTTCAACTTGGTAATTTTTCTATTTTACAGGTTTTTCTGTAAAGTCACCTATAATTGGACATGAGGGGAAACACAGACATTTCTCCAATGCTTTTCTTTGGTATTTTTTAATATAGGATTTTTTTTAAATTTGAACCTTAAGCTCAGTAAGCTGTTTCTACCATTTTACATTATCCACACAGATTTAATAGTGATTTTTTAAATTGAAATTTGTCTTTCTATTTTCCCAGATCTCACTTAGATCCCTTTTCCATATATTTTTATTCCTAGTATTAACTTCATTTCATGTCTCCCCTCCTTTTGAAAAGCATCTTTTTCTCCTAAGCAACAGATGAAGCTTTTCATCTTTACATCACCTACTTTTTGCCAGAAAAGCTTTCTGCTTCCTTTTGTATCACTCACTGCACTCCAGTGGACAAGTCCATTTGCTCTATGACCACAATCACTTCCATTTCAAAACAGGAAAAACAGCAACCCTGGTGTTTAACCAGCAAACAGCCTACACAAATAACCTTATCAACAGTTCTTGTCTTGTGCCAGCAGAAATAAAAATATCAGTAACATTTATTGCATTTGTCACTGCTTAAATAAGCCTAAACAACCCAAGCAAACAGGCTTCCAAACTGCTCAGAAGCTAATGCCTCTTGCCATGCCTGTTTGGAAAAACAACACACTCCCCAATTTACACCCAGTTTACTTCAGGTCTGTAAGCCAGCAGTGAAACACCCTGCCATATAATTTTTCTTAGTTATAAATTATTAAATAGTAATTAATTGTAAGCTGTGAGTGTAATTGGGCCGTTAGTATGTAGGTTTTGCTCCTGGGGTTATTCAACTTCAGCTTTAGTGGAGGTCTCTGAACAATTTCTTATTACCTTATAATGACTTTCAGTAAATGCTTATCTGCATCCAGCAGATTGTTCTGCTTCAGAATGCTGTGCTGCAAGAGAAGCTGAAGTATCATCACCATGAACTAATTATTTATGGCTGAAAATGTCAAAGAGACCCTTACGAGTTGCTGAAGCATAAAATTTGCCCTGCCTTCAACTTGCTACAGTCTGACGAGATTTCAAGTTAGAACAGAACATCCCAGGGCTTCCTCTGGTACTGTTCTAATCAGATTTCCCTTTTTTGTTTGATAGGCTTCTGAGAGAATATTGTATATTGCCCACATCCCTTCAAAAAAGTCTCTAACTGCTAATGAAGCACAAAATGGTTTGTGATTGTTGGGTGGTTTCCACAAGCTGCAAAACCCTGCAATGTGCTCCACAGACCTGGCAGGGCCCTGCTGCAGCAAGTCCAGTGCTTCCTTCTAATACCAGCTGGTTTGCTTCGCATCTCACAAGATGACAAAAGCAGTTAATTTTCCTAAGTTTATAACAACACCAAACACACATCACTGGACAGACAATGTCATAAGAAAAAAAGAAAGATGGTGATATGTAGACACCCCCCACACATTTGTCTGAAAATTATTGTCCCACTTCACATCTTTCCAGTTTTGACCCACTAACTTATGTTTGAAACCTTGGGGCAGATCAGCTGCTGGCTAAATTGCAGAAATGAGTAGAGGATAGTGGGTCACAGATGCCAGAAGGGTTTCTTCACTTTCACCTGCAATGTCCTTTCCAGCCATGCCACAAATTCATGCAGCCCAGAGCAACTGCAGCAAAACAAGGCAAAAGATGTAGGAGGAAAATCAGCTCTCTCCAACAGAGCTGCTGAAAATCATCCTCCTAGATGAATCTTCCCAGGATCATTTTAGGATCTCTGCAATATTGTAGAATGCCAAAAAGACTGCTAAAATTAATGGATGTTTCAATTATTGTAATTTTGAAGAACACTTGTTAAAAAGGAAAAATCCCCAAGTAGAGGCTTTGTGGATGCTGCCTGTATGCTGTTGGTTTTTAAATGTAATTTTTTAAAAAATCCCTTCTACCATAGCTGGTTTTTTAAAAAAGTAAAAGATTCACTGTGTTGCAGTTCAGGTCTTGATCCCAAACTGCTACTGAGTCAAATCAGTCCCAGAGCTCCTGGCAAATTGTCATTTATGTAAGTGAGATACACAGAAAGATGCAGAAACAATTACTGTCAACTTTAGTGTGATTGTACAGTCTACAGGAGTACAGAGAACCTCCTTTAGAGACCTTCAGGCAGTTTTTTTCCTCCCTGAGATCCCCTTGATCATTTCAGCAGGTGTTATTTTTTCTGACAGACGTTCAGGGAGTAAAAAGTTAACCCAGAAGTACATGACCACAATATCTGAAAGTCTCTTTAATGTGTTCCTTAGATTGTGAATATCTTTTGGACCCAAAAGTTCCCAGTTAAATTGTTGCACAACCTAACTTTTATATGAAGAGATTTCTAACACATCATGCTATAATTGCTGGTGATCTGATCTCTTTTTATAAAAGATTGCCAAACACATGAAAAGCAATGAAGTTCTCTGAACTTTCTGCTGCCTCCTGAGCATATAAAACTGCACCTGTGTTCTGAGAGTCCAGCTCCACACCAAGCAGCTTCCCACTGCTCTCTGCTGCTTTTGCAACAGCAGAAGATGAACATTTTCCTGTGAGGTCTCACTGGTGGGACAGGAGGTGATGGTAAATAGAGATTTTAGGAAAAAATTCTTCCCTGTGAAGGTGGGGAGGCCCTGGCACAGGGTGCCCAGAGAGGCTGTGGCTGCCCCTGGATCCCTGGCAGTGCCCAGTCCAGGATGAACCTGGGACAGTGGAAGGTGTCCCTGCCCTTGGGGCTGGATGAGCTTTAAGATCCCTTCCAACCCAAACCATTCTGGGATTCAGAACTGCGGGGAGCTGCAAGCCTTTCTCAGGATCCATCCCTACTATCAATATGCAACAAATTACCAGGTCTTAATTATGAAAGCAACACTAAGCAAACTGAGGTATTACAAAGTCCCAGCTGTGGCAACATGTTTCTTTAAGATAAAATATATTTCTCTTGAAAGTGAGATTAACCTTCTACAGCACATCAAAAATCTTGCTCTGGCAAATGTCTCTCCTCATAATAAAATGAATTCAGACTTGGTAGTGACCAGAGAAAACGTGCCACTTTGGGCTCTCCACTCTCCAATCACAGACAGCCATTTGAACTGTGGCCCAATGAACCCAAATAATAGGAAGGAGAGAACAGAAATTATCTCTGACCTACTGTGCCAGTTACTGCAACATGCAATACTTGTCGATCTCCTCAGTTTTATATGACAGTGACTGAAAAATTTCAGCTGTTTCCTACAAGTTTCCTTCCATGTATAAGAAAACTTTTTCATCATCTCGTGGTTTGCATGGAGAGAGCCCAGTGCATACATGTAGATTAAAAGCATGGAAATTCATGCACAGCACTGAAAGCCCTCTGAAGACCCAGCCATATCCAAATATTTGTGTCATCTTTAAGAATAAGATTTCTCTGCTGCTTGTAGAAATCCCAGATATTAAAAGGGGAAGTTTGGGAGGAGTACGATAAATACTCTGCCATGCTAGCAGAGACTTTTCACCTCCAGTTATGCAGGCATTTCAAGATGAAATGCCTGAAATCCACCATGCTAAAATTTAAGCAATCAAAAGACAACTCTCTACTTTATACATAACAATCTTGTGGTACTACTTTTTTGATTAATAAATTCTCTAACTCTTTGCAAAATGCAGGCTTGTCTTGGCTGCAAAGCTGGAGTACCCTGAGCACTTCCACAGCAGCTGCTTGCCATAATTCCATGTAGTATTCCTGCCATGGATCAGTCTAAAGCAGGGCTGGTAAATGGCTCCTAACAGGAAACCACCCAACCCCTGCATCCCTGTCTCATGAAAATGCACTGCATTGGGATTGCTGAAACTGCCAGCCAGGCTTTAAAAAAACAAAACAGAGAAGGGATTATGAGAAGAACATTAGCATTAAAATATCAACTCATGCATTCTTCCAGGGAAAACTCTACACAAAATGAAGCTGAATTCTCCTCAAAACAATAAACTCAGAATGAAGCCATCACTTCCCCAGTATACATTTATACTTAAAAAACCAAACTGAACAAACAAAAAAAGCAACTTAGACCCATTTTAAGCTTCTTTACCCAGGAAATTTTAAGAAACAGGCCACCAGATTCTACTCACTCTTCCTACCTTAGTTAATTTTCCTTGAATTAATAATTAAAGGTACATCTGGCTTGTTAAGAATACTATTTAACATTAATATTAAAGTAGCAGCCCTACTGCAATAGAGGGGAAAACCCTTAAAGAAACCCCCCCATGCAATGACTGCAGGTATTTTCTTGGCTCCCACCTGCTCCATTTGTTTCACTGCAATTACTCCCATAGACATAATTAAACAGGACAGGAGATAATTTCAGGTTTTTCCATCACTGGCAGGCACTGTCTGAAGAGGCACATCCTGTGTGTGCCATGAGAGCCAAGTCACAAACACAGCCCTGAATGTCCCCTCCCCTCCAGCAGCACCTGAGGCTGCCCAAAATGCAATTTCTCCATCTTTTCATTTCCCACACTTCCCTTTTAATTTGAGTGCTGCCCCTAAGGACCCAAGTCACTGATACCCAGCAGAAAAAAGCTCTTTTATCAAGTTGCTGGTTTATCAGCCTTCTGAATGTGCTATTTTTGGAAGCTGAAGTTTGCAAACAAGCCTGATTTATTGAGCTGGAATTGATTTACCATACCTTATAGGCAACATTTTAAAAAGCTGTTCTGAGCTAATTACATACTCAGCTGATTCCCAAGTGATTAATAAAGTTCCTGACTAATTTTCTGTCTCTCTTCTGAGCTGCCAAATGGAGTACAGAAAACCCATGTACATCCCATAATGCAGATTTTCATATTAGTGGATAAAGTTTGCAGATGGGAAAAAAAAAAAAAAACACGGAAAAATTTTATATTTGAACATTCCTAAAAGATATATTTATATCTCACAAAACAGGCTTACTCTTTCCTGTTTTCAGACCAAGTCAGTGATCTTTTTGTATTGGCCTCAGCTTTTACAACAGTGCTAATTCACCAATATTTTAAGGTGAATAAAAAGATATTTTTCATTAAGCAAGACAGAAGGTACCCCACTGCCTTTGCAGACACTTGTGCCATTCAGAGCTGACATAAGTTCCTCTGTTCTTGCAGTTTCTCTTCTTTCCTAAGAATGGTTAAGGGGAGTTTGTGTCACTTTCCTTTGGTTTTCTCACAAACAGAAAACACTCTGAAGGTGACCCTGCCATTCTTATTATTTTTTCTTTAAATTTCATCATGAATACAAAAAGTATTCAGAAGATGCCCATTTATTCAATTCTTTAGAGAGTGATTCAAATTCATTTGTCCCTTACAAGAACCAAAGGAAAAAAAATTCATTATTAATTTAGGCAATTAAGAGTCATTTGAAAGCAATAACCAGTACATTAAAGAACCTGTCTCTGGAGTGCTACTTACAGTCTACCAAAAGTTCATTTTAGAGCATTTCCAGTGAAGAAAGGTCATTTCCTAGATGTGTTCTGGAGAATGTTGTCATTTTTAAATGGTAACCTAAATGAGAAGTGGCTTTTTGTAAATATGGGGTCAATGGTTAAGAGAATTAAAAACAAAATTAAATATATGTATTACACTTATAACATCACTTTAAATTAAACTATGTATGATAATATTTATCTTTTCTTCTTATTATCAAAAAAGAATCTATATATTTCTTCCCTACTTTTACATAGGGTAGAGTCAAAAATGAAAATTTCTATACAAGACACAATAATGAACACTAAATCTTTCTAGAATCAACTGGTAGAAACAGAGTGTAACTTTGATTCTACAGGAAAGGTGAGGAACTGCCTTGCAGTGCAAAGTTTAAATTGATATTCAGTTTATTGATATCCAGCTCTTGCCAGCCCCAGTGCACAGGACCAGAAGCAGCCCCACGAGGCACACAGGATCTCCAGCACTAATCAGATTCTCTGCACTCATCTACAAATTACCTGTCTCACCTTTTGCAAAGTGCAGAAATAGATTATCTACATGAAAACTTCGTATTTACTGATGGCATCAATTCTATGGCAGTACAAACTGGTGAAGGGAACTACATTAAACTCTACAACTGGCAAGAGTTATACCAAGAAAAAGAGTGCAAGACAGGAATAGTAGAGGCAGTTAAGTAAATTTCCCTCACAGTAAAGTCAGAGAAATGATAATACAGTCACCAAGGCACAAAGCTGTGATTAAAGTTTCAAATGCTGTCTGCACCAGACTTTCTGTATGATAAAAACAGTGCACAGCAGCACACCCACATTCCTCAGTTTGGCATGTATAATAAACTATTAATCTTTTCCACACAAAGGTGGAAGTGCTTCACAAGCCCAACAAATGTATCAAAAAATACAGGGCTGGTCCTCACAGTAATTAAAGGTTTGTGATATTGTTTGGCAAATGCAATGTTAAATGCACTAAACCCTTGTGGAAGATGAGGTAATGCTGTAAGGTAATATTCTCTCCTGCTCTGAGTAGGTTCTGTGATTTTTATAAAGGTATTAAAAGGTAAGAAAATGTGCTGATGGAATTTCATGCGTGTTCATTACACCACAGAAACCAATGCTAGCACAGAATCCTTTCCAAGTTCACTCCTATCAATAGTGCAGCTAGATTAGATAAAAATATGAGCTTTTATTTATTATTCTGTCTGTCTACAAAAAAGTCTTAGGTCCCCATTTGAACACCCCTCTCAGATCTTGGCATCCATCAAGAATCCTTATCAGAAAGCAGTCTTCAATGAATAGGAAAACAATAGAGACAAAAGCCAATAGCACAAAATAATAATGTACCCTAACAGAAATCATCTTCACATGACATCAAAAAGAATGAGGTTGGAATAAAGGTTTCTTTCAATCAAAGGATTACAAGTACATATAATAAAACATTATTGTGTTCTGTCAAACTGGAAGACAGCAATAAACTTTATTTTGATAAAGCAGAAGAGTTCTTGGGACTAAATTTTACATTTCATACTACAAAATATATCACTTTTGTACAAATACACTAAGAGGTAACAGTCCCAGTAAACAATATTTCTTATCTTTTCTGCCTAGTCTGGCATAATAACAGTCAACTGACATTCTGAAATAGTTGCATGTGCCAGTTAGAAATTTGTTTCCCTCACACTCACAGACAGATATCCAGCCTGGATTGAGAATGACTAAATATTTATGCATCATGTACCATTCTCAAAATTATTCCAAGATTTAAATTGATATTCAGTTTATTGATATCCAGCTCTTGCCAGCCCCAGTGCACAGGACCAGAAGCAGCCCCACGAGGCACACAGGATCTCCAGCACTAATCAGATTCTCTGCACTCATCTACAAATTACCTGTCTCACCTTTTGCAAAGTGCAGAAATAGATTATCTACATGAAAACTTCGTATTTACTGATGGCATCAATTCTATGGCAGTACAAACTGGTGAAGGAACTACATTAAACTCTACAACAGGCAAGAGTTATACCAAGAAAAAGAGTGCAAGACAGGAATAGTAGAGGCAGTTAAGTAAATTTCCCTCACAGTAAAGTCAGAGAAATGATAATACAGTCACCAAGGCACAAGCTGTGATTAAAGTTTCAAATGCTGTCTGCACCAGACTTTCTGTATGATAAAAACAGTGCACAGCAGCACACCCACATTCCTCAGTTTGGCATGTATAATAAACTATTAATCTTTTCCACACAAAAGGTGGAAGTGCTTCTAAGCCCAACAAATGTATCAAAAAAACAGTGAGGGCTGGTCCTCACAGTAATTAAAGGTTTGTGATATTGTTTGGCAAATGCAATGTTAAATGCACTAAACCCTTGTGGAAGATGAGGTAATGCTGTAAGGTAATATTCTCTCCTGCTCTGAGTAGGTTCTGTGATTTTTATAAAGGTATTAAAAGGTAAGAAAATGTGCTGATGGAATTTCATGCGTGTTCATTACACCACAGAAACCAATGCTAGCACAGAATCCTTTCCAAGTTCACTCCTATCAATAGTGCAGCTAGATTAGATAAAAATATGAGCTTTTATTTATTATTCTGTCTGTCTACAAAAAAAGTCTTAGGTCCCCATTTGAACACCCCTCTCAGATCTTGGCATCCATCAAGAATCCTTATCAGAAAGCAGTCTTCAATGAATAGGAAAACAATAGAGACAAAAGCCAATAGCACAAAATAATAATGTACCCTAACAGAAATCATCTTCACATGACATCAGAATGAGGTTGGAATAAAGGTTTCTTTCAATCAAAGGATTACAAGTACATATAATAAAACATTATTGTGTTCTGTCAAACTGGAAGACAGCAATAAACTTTATTTTGATAAAGCAGAAGAGTTCTTGGGACTAAATTTTACATTTCATACTACAAAATATATCACTTTTGTACAAATACACTAAGAGGTAACAGTCCCAGTAAACAATATTTCTTATCTTTTCTGCCTAGTCTGGCATAATAACAGTCAACTGACATTCTGAAATAGTTGCATGTGCCAGTTAGAAATTTGTTTCCCTCACACTCACAGACAGATATCCAGCCTGGATTGGAGAATGACTAAATATTTATGCATCATGTACTATTCCCTAAAATTATTCCAAGATCTGGACATTATGATCTACACCTTTTTAAAGGAAGACTAACACTAAACTAGCAACACAGACATGGATTACCACACTGGGATACATCCACAGCCAATAGTGGGGTTTCAGCAGGTATTTGTGGAATACCTTCAGCCTTTCTGCTGAAGAAGCTACAAAAAAGTAGCAAAGAAGAAAAAGAGGCAATGTCAACAAGAACTTTTAGCACCCAATAAAGAGGCACTTTTTTTTCCTGAGTAAATGCTTGGCATTCTAACCAGTTTGATTCCTGCTGTGCTCCAAGGAACCTGCTTCTGTGATTCTTTAATTAAATAAATCAACTGAACTGTATTAGAAATACTCAACCTCTCTAACAGAAAACAATAACAACATTGGATAAGCTAGCTGAAAGGGTCAGAATACTTCTGCTGCCAATAGCTAAATTTGAGTTATGATAAGGATGAACAAGGTAAATTATGAAATGGAGCAGAAAAGCAGATAAGAAAAATGAAATGAAAACCAAAGGCTGAGAGGGCAGAACAGAGAAAATGTGGCTCAGGGCAGCAGAAAAGCCCAGATTTGCAAATGAAACATGCTGCAATAGAAAACAGATTGAAACTAAGGAGGCTTAAGAACAGACCCTTGCTTAGAGATCCAAATTATTGTGTACTTCAACCCGCTGACAGCTCCTCCAAATGCCCCCCAGGACACTGCTGGCCCCTTTTGCTGCAAGGGAGCATTGCTGACTCCTGTTCCATTTGTCACCCACCAGGGGCTCCAGGGGTTCTTGGCAGAGCAGCTGCTCAGCCCCAGGCTGCCCAACAAATGGAATTACCCCTCCCATAGGCAGCACTCTGCTCTTCTCTTCGCTGGACTTGGTGAGGTTCCTGTCAGTCCTTTGCCCCACAGTTTCCAGTTTTAACCCATGGTGCCACTGTGAATGCCTGGAGCGGCCACACCAAAGCCCAGCACCAGCCCATGCCCAGCAGAGTGGAGAAACTCCTTCCACCAGCAAGGCCTCAGCAGAGGGGCAGCATCACTGTCAGATTTTCTGCAAAAATCCCTTTGCCCGGGATTTCTTCTTCTGGGAAGCCTCAGAGAAAAATGAAAATAATGTATCTCATTTGCTTCTCCTGTGTTTGCTGCTTTGGAATGTGGTTGGAGGTTGTTTATCCAACATGTGAATTGTTTTTACTTAATGACCAATCACAGTCCAGCTGTGTCAGGACTCTGGAGAGTCACCAGATTTTAATTAACCTCTTGTTAAGCCTTCTGTAAGTATCCTTTCTCTATTCTTTAGTATAGTTTACTATAGCATTCTATAATACCATATCATATAATAAAATAATAAATTAGCCTTCTAAGAACATGGAGTCAAATTCATCAATTCATCAATTCCTCCTTTGTCCTGGGGACCCAGCAAACACCACAGGGGCAGAGCAAGAGAATGAGCTCTTAGTTGGCAGCTTTAGGAAAAGAGATACCTTGGCACTCCTGAAGTAACCTCCATTGTTCTTGGAATTAATTGGTTTTTCACCTCTAACTTCTTCTAATTGTACCCAAGACTTGAGCTCAGGCCTTTGTCCAGAGGGGAATGTGCCCTTCCAGCAAACACAGTTTGGGAGTCAGAGTTTATGAACTTGAAGTTTTCCCCCTCTCTTTTGTGATACAGCTTGTGAGGTTATGCACTGAGTGCCTCAGAACATGTCTTGGTTTTAGAAATAAACCATTTTGCTAGTCTTTGTCAGGAATGATTAGAATTATTCCCCATTTTGAACAACAAAGGTTGAGCCAAGGTCATTCTCCTGTTCCACTTGGGCATTGCTAACTGCTCATGTTGTGAGGCCATGGCTACCAAGGGTGTCTGTTTGTCCATCCTGTCACTGTGCTGATGCATTTCATGGACTGCGGCTCACTTAAAACTAAACAAACATTTCCTCTCTCCATCCTAGCTCTGCTGCAGCTTGTCAAGCACTACAGCCTGTGTCATCTGCTTCCCAAATCCATGTACATCAGCACAGCACTAAGGGATTTTTAAGCAATGCCTTGGAAAATAATTAAAGAACATTAAAACAATTGCAATAGGTAAACATATGTAGTCCTGTTTGATTTGCTTTAAGTGGACATTTCAGTATAATCTTTTCCACACAATAAAAATATCTACAAACAACATTAAAAAATGACCTTGTTCCTTGGGCACCATCTTTTCAAATACTGGAATACATGAGGCATAAAACCCCCAAGTGAACAAAAGCCTCAAAGGTACTGGTAGGAGAAGCATCCTCTTTGGAGCACCTGCTGAATTTTTGCTTAATAAAGATAAAACCACACACACAATGAGTTTGTTAACTTAAAGGAAAAGTAATTATCCCAAATGTTGTTCTAACCTTCCTTCTTTCAGTGGGAACAGACAAGGTCACCAATATTAGCACTTGATAACTGACTTCAAATATGTTTATTTATCAAGAGGACAATCAGACAGGAAAAGGTAGGAATAAAGGTAATTTTACACCAAAGTGATTGAATACAACTGAAAAGGAAAACAGGAACAGTTTTTTTGTCATGTATCTCTGAAGCCAGTGGAGCACTGGACTTGACAATAACA
This sequence comes from Emberiza elegans, assembly GCA_024865655.1. NCBI lineage: Eukaryota > Metazoa > Chordata > Aves > Passeriformes > Fringillidae > Emberiza > Emberiza elegans. The sequence continues at coordinate 2,296,935 of JALJVW010000129.1, forward strand.
GTTTCATAGAGGATACATTTTTCTGCAAAATAACCAGGAAGTTCTTCCCCTTAATTAAATTTTTTTAAAATTAATTTTAAAAAACTAAAAATTATCTAGACACAAGGACTTGGATAACTAAGAATCCAGGCCACAGTTCTCCCAGTGTGGCAAAAAAACATATACCACTGCCTCCTGGTTTTCCTTTAGAATGTCCATAAAGCACTGAAGATTTCTGCATTTGGCTCTTCTCAAAATCTCACTTTACTGTATGACAGAGAATATCTAGAAAATTTCATTTTTTAAGTCTTCTCTGATAGGAAGTACATGAAGTACTTACCTTTAGACTAAGACAGGCTTTTCTCACATCTGTCTACTTCCTTTCCTGAGTAAATTAAAATATCAGAAGTTTTTTTTTAATTTGGTTTCTTTTTTTTTTCCACAGCTGTTTATTAATATAAATATTCAAATAATTTCATTTGCAGAATTATTTCCATGTCTAAATAACAACTCAACAATTTTTGGTATTGTTTTTTTCAAAGTGTTGTATTTAACTGTTGCAAAGGTGTGCACAGGCCTAGGGAGAAGCTCCAGAGCTCCTCTGAATTCCACGATTCTGAAGAGGAAACTGCACACAGAGAGAAGTGCAGGCACTCACATGAGATCACAATTGCTAATTAGCCACCTGCAATTTGTGGCGCATTGCCTCAAACTTCACTTAGACTTCACAACATTTGAAACACTTAAACTTCTGACTTTCAGGATAAGCTTGCTTAAAACAAAAGAAAAAAATGAACAGAGCACACTTCCCTGAAGGAAGTAACTTGTAATCTTCATTAACCCCATTATGAGCAGCATCATTTCATCACCCTAACACTCCCTGCAGCTGTCTGCCAAGCACAATCTCAAGAAAAGCTCATTTACATATGGCTCCTGGCCTTGCTCCCTAGAAAAATTTGCTAAAACAAATCACAGTGTCAAAAGCAAGCTCATTAAATTTTTACATCAGGCTGCCATGTTCCCCTCAGCTCCCTGGGTATCCATAGCTCTTCCTGTCGGCAGCTCTCAGTCCTCCAGGCTCGCATGTTTTCAAGGGCACAAGCAAACCAATTATGAGAAAGGAAGTTATTTCCTCCCTGCTCCACAATGGCACATCCAGGCTCTGCTAATTCCCATTCGCCAGGAGCAGCTCAGTTACCCCAGCACGCCACCCTGCTGAATAGCACAATATTTCCACATGAACTTCATTCAGTACCAGTATTTGTGTTGAGGCAACAACAGCACTTTAGCATACTGAAAATGAGGATTGAGCACATTTTCCACCATTATCTTTCCCTTCTAATGATGTGGTTTTTCCTTTATATTAAGGAACACCTAGCCCATTTATCCAGTGGTGATGTTAATGTTTCAAAAGACATGAAAATCCTTAGATACCTGGAAAAGTTAAAAACTTTTATTGGCTTCATCTTAATCTACATTATGTTGGGTACTTTCAAGGAACAGGCATTTAAGGAATTGAATTACATGAAAGTCATATTCCCTGTTCACCCATCCACTCTATTTAAAAGGTACATAAACAATTTTTGCTTTTTTGAAATCTCCTCTCCAATTTTATTGGATTTGAAATATTTATTTCACTTCCAAAGGAATTCACATAGCCAATATTTCACTATGCTTCTCAAAGAGTTCTTGGGATTTTATTTGTTCACAAGGCCAAATACAGTAATTATTATGATTTTATTCACCACCACTTCACTTTTTAATTTGTTTTCAGGCCTGCCACATCTAACAAACATTTGATGGAGTGCAGTCATTCCTTCCCTGCCCAGGCCTGCACTGCCACTGGCAGGTAGGATGCAAATCAATGGAATTGCTTCTGAAACGTCACAGCAAGTAAGATTTCTCCCTCAAAATGCCACAGGCAGCAGATGCTAAAGCTTGCAATGCTTTTTTCCAATTCCCAGATTTCTTGGAGTTCTGCTGAATCAGGATTTTACACCAAATATGCTATCTACTGCAGATCTACGCTTCTTCAACTACTACAAGTGGTTAAATAATTAACAGGCAACTGACCCAAGGAAGTCACAAAACCCTCAGACACCTGACACATGTTTAAGCTACTGATGATCATCACCATCATCTGGTGAGTAGAGTCAACTCAGTGAGACCTGGAACAAAAATAATTAATTTTAAGAAAAATGGGGCAAGGGAGAGAAACAGGATGTGGACTCAGCCCCTCTCCCTCTCACCCAACTCATTTATTCCAGCTGAAACCATTTCCAGCACCATTGTGGGTGATCAGGAGGAGCCACAAGGAGAAGCCATCAGCATCCCAGTGATTATGGATACCCCAGGGCAGGAATGAAAGGCCAACATTGTCATCTCTGCAGTTAAAATCAAACATCCAGCACCATAGATTCCCATAGCTCCTGATGGAACTTGTATCTTCTGATGTCTTCTAAACAACATTACTCATGGAAATGACCAGAAACACTGGAAAAGTCCTTATGACCAGCTGCTGGGAGCTCAGAGATCCCACACTGCCCCAGGCCACACAGATACATCCACTCCACAGCCACTGTATGCACTAACATATAAACAGCAAAGTACATTTTGGAGCTTTTCTGACATTTGACCTATGGCAAAGTATTAAATTCAATATTGGCATTCCTGCATGGAACAAAGGGTAGAGTAACCCATTCTGCACCTTCCTAGATGCACTTGCACGGCCTTTACAGCCAGAAATAGCTTGAAATTGAAAACAATTTGAAACCAAGACAAAGCAGGCAAACAAAAGAAATCACAACAGGTACTGCTTGGACACCTGAAGCTGTTCTAAACTTCCAGACATCAGCTTCCCAACTGCATTTACTGTCTGCTGCCAGCTGAGAGGCAACTCTACCACCCAGAGCCTGCCAGTCCCTTTAATTAGGGACAGTGACCCACAGCCAGGTACTTCCTGCCATCATTGACCACTGCTTTCCATTTAACTCCCAAGGGGCCGAGGCTGCCCTTACGTGAGCCAAAATTCTTCCATCACCCACAAGTTACAGGAGGGCAGACTTACCACAAGGATTTTTGACCAGAAATCTGTGCCATTGATGTCCCAGCTTTCAACAACCTAATTATGGTGTCCTTGAACAAATAACCCCCAAGGGGATTTTCTGATGCATTGTTTTGGGTTTTTGTGAGGGCTCCCTCCCAAATATGTAGCATTAATGAGCAAAAATTATCTGACACTGATATGTGACTTAAATAGTGAATATTTACTCCATATACACAAGTCCAACTGTCTGTAGTGAAAATTCAGCATCTTGGATGTGTCACAGAAAACTAAATATCAGAAGGAATAAACCTTTAGTAGAAAAATGGCATCTTTTTCTAAAATTTGACACAAATATTATTCTTTAACATTATCCCATTGAATAGAACTTTCTCCCCCAGTTTCACAGGACTGCCACTGCCCTTTTAAACATGTTCTTTTCAAGCAATCATGCTGGGTTAGTGAATTGTGTGCTCTGTCATTCTGAGATGAACTCAGACAGCAGGGCAGAAAAAAATAAAAATCCAGAAACCCCACAGGATCTATGTGCAGCATGTATCCCAATACTGACAGAAGCAATGTATTTTCAGGACCTGAAAAAAAGAACTACCAGCAGTACAAAAACAAGGTTCAGTTAAATAATAGGCTGCTTTCCTTGTATTTATTGCAGTTAAAACAAGCATCTTCATGGGTGCTTCTGCATTTTCATTTATTAAAGCAAAGTGCACAAAACAAGGCTAAAAGGGCTAAGATTTAGACCTGAGATTGAAATACTAATCATGATCTAACCCCCACAAATTACTTTAATTTCCTAGGTACCCCACTGAAATAACATGTCTCAAAGTAGCACATCTTATATTAGATTCTCAAATCAGAACCTGTTGTCATTCTTGCTGCACCACATTTCTTTTTCAAACAGCAGAAATACATTTTAGCCCATGCCAGAGATTGTCCATAACCACTTAATCCTCAAAATGTTTAACCTGCTAGAGATGCAGGTGAAACTTTGAGATGCATTTCTAGAATGAAGAGAGGTAAGTGAGTCTCATTTATCACTTGCAGCTTCAGAATTTTGAGCTTTATAGATCAAGACACTGTGAATATTCCTTGGAACATAACATCAGCACTGCTCCAATAGGGGCTGTTCTCATCAGACTGCTGAGCACTTTTTAGGAATATTGTGTTGTTACAAAGGCTGGCAGTTCCTTGGTTAAAATTAAAGTGAGCCATTTCATTACTGAAACCCTGTAAAACACAACATCTGAAAAGCCTTACTGCTTGTAATAGACCCAGCCTTTCAACCTGCAGAATAATATATTTGTGCAGAGCTCTTAAACTGATTGGATGCTGCAAGCTCCTGTCTGTGAGTGGGAGTCTGCCCACTCTGGAATTTCAACAGCTTTTTTATGAGCTGCATGTTGGGATTCACAGCACATCTACACTTTGTCATAGGCACTACCTTTTATATCATTTGATTTCAAAGCTGCTTGCTACAAATCCTCTGCAATCAGGTTGTTATTAATACCTTTAATCTGCCCTCAGACAAGAAATCTAGTGCAGTGGGGTTGTGCCAAGCAGGCTGAGCAGTAATCAGCAACCATATCTGATGGATTATGTTCTTTGTACACTATTTACAGTGAGCAAGGAACAGAAAAACACACATATGCTCGTGCCTTGTGCTACTGTGCATGCAGGCACTGCTGCTGGCTCCATCTGTATTCCCACCACTCTGTTCTCTGCAGCCAAAGCAGCTGAAAAGAAATAGAGGTTTGGGGGAAAGTGCCATACTGCCCCTCTAATGGAATGAAATATTCACAGCTTTTATCAGGTAACATAAAAGGTGCTACAACCTGAATATACTGTGCAGTAAATAGCAATTCTGAGCTCTGCTGTATGTTGTTTGCTTTGCATATTGGTTGGGAAATGCAGGAGTTTGCTGAAACTTAGGAAAAATGAATATCAATTTCTGTTCTCCTTCTGGAAAAAAATCCCTCATCAGTGCTACTTATCTCTTCCACTTAAAATCCCTTCAATTTCAACTGCCCTACAGTCATAGTTCTGAGACCCATGTAACTACAAGGCAGTCCTGTGCTACTAATTTGAGAGATTTTTCCTTTGATAGAATTAATTTTGGCAGTTGTTCCTCCTTTTTTTATTGTTGTTGGGGTTTTTGTTTGTTTGTTTGTTTGTTTGTTTGTTTATTTGGTTGTTTTTCTTTGTTTGTTTTTAATGCATAGCCAGTGGCAATATTCTATGTATGCACTCTAGTCTAGACTCCTGGGCCCCTGGTTTTTACAAAATTCCTTTGCTCAGGCACAAAGAGCACAAAGGTTCTCTGAGGTTCTGGTAAATAGCACAGATTTAGCACACACAGAGCAAAGAATAATCAAACCCCACAGCCTTTGTCAGTAGGAGCTAAATGAAAATTCATAGCATGGGGTTTTCAAACAATGCCAATCTGCTGAAATGACAGCACAATGAACTGCAATATTGACAGAGATAACAAGAAATCACCCAAGATTGACTTTGAACAAACACTTTACTTTAAATGCTCCCTCAAAATGGGTGAAAACTGGGAGTCAGCTTAGTAAAAGCAGCAACTTCACACAGCCAAACTTTACCACTTTTGGCTCACTCTGAATTCATATAATTTTTCAGCCTCTACTCGAAGAAACTCTTGCTAGAGACCATTGCACAGCTGGACAACACCTGGGTGGAGGTTGCTGAGTTAGGAAATGAGCTATGGCCATCCTCCAACTCTCAGTTCAAAAACTGAGGACAGCTCAAAACAATCAGCACCAAGAAAATATAAACCATTAGTTATTCAAAGAAGCATGAGATTACACAGTGCAGGACTTGTGTGAATACCAAAGAACAAAATTTATCTGAGGAATTTCCCTGCACAGACCTGGCAGCACTAGGTATTACCCTGACTGCATCTGGTGAATAAATAAATAGATTTAAGCACTGGCAGAAGAGGCTGGAATGGGTCAGACACACTGGAAGGGTGCAGAAACTGATTATTGATAATCAACATACTCACACAGAGAGATAAATGCAAGTTAATGTCTCACTCTCACCAAATTTCTTTGAAAATGCCTTTTCTGAAGGAGTTCTACATGCCAGATAATAACAGCCATCACTGACACTCTGAAACAGCCAGGAGTTATTTTTATGGAAACAAACACAATCATTTTCATCTGCTGCCTATTGATTTTGTTCTACAGCTTAGGCACAGGTGTGTGTGTGTTCAGTGCATTTGAAATGTTCACTTCTACTGAACTCTAGAGGCTCCCAAAACAGGACAGGAAAATAATCTCTCTCTTACTCTGTCATTTCTATTTATTTAACAACAGCCCTTTATGTGGCTCTCCTTGCTGGTTTAGCTCATTCACAGCCATTTTTAGCAGTAAAAACTGGCACTAGAAAGAACAGAACATCCTGGGAAAGAGGAGAAAAGAAAAACCTCATATGCATGTAAATAATTACACACTGCATGACAGAAAAGTGATAGATTTCATGACTCATGATCATTTCATCCAGCTGTGTGCACACTTCAGAGCACAGATCCTGAAGCTTTATTATATATATATTATATATATAACAGAAAACGAACAGGTGTCATTTCCTGGAGTATTGTGCAATTAGTTCAAGTGCACAGAATAGCTGAAATGGAGATGTATGTACTACCTCTGCACAAAAAAAGAGATTTTTTTTCAATCATCAAAACTAGTATTTAGCAAAGTGTAGTGAATATCAAAGCATGAACATATTCCATGTTTACATCCCCTGAGTTTACTCTGGTTTTCCCCAAGTTCATGGTGATCTGTAGTATAAAAACACCTTCTGAAAAATTCCAAAAGTGTGACAGTAAATTAACTGGACCACAGCAATTACTGTTGAAAATCTTTTGTATTAAAGAAAATAAATAATCATTTAAAAGGAGTCCTCCTTACTTTAGCCAAAATTTAAAAAAAAAAAATTCCTGCAGCTCATTTTGGATCCTAATATCAATTCCTAAGCACAATTTGCTCACAGCAGTGAGATAATTTGACAAAATTCTGGGAAAGACACGGCCTGCCAGCAGACAAAACTCAGGAAAACACCTCAGGACTGGAGGCACTGGAGGGGCTCTGAACCCCCCAGCACATTTCTCCTCACCAACAGGCAAAGAGACCAAGAACAACAGCAAACACATGGAATTACTTGCCTTGGCAAGCACAGGAGTTAATTCAGAAGTGCTAAACAGTTTTGAGGAAAGCCCAAGAGTTAACCTGTTTTTGCAAAATGTTCTGCAGAGTGAACCAGCTGTGATGGAGAAATTCTAAGTCTGAACAGAATCTGATCAATGTTTTCAGAAATTCAACCGAAGCATTTATTGCATGGAAGCCTTCAGAGAAAAAAGTCAGATAGTAAGAACAAACAAGGTTACACACATGGACCAGTTTCATGGTTTTAAATTTGTTAGGCCAAATGGATTTCACCCTAAAATATTTCATTTGCCAAGAAATCTAGTTGTAAGCTCTGAGAATCCAAGGAAGACAAAGGTAGTGTCAGAACACTGAAAAAAATGGGAAATAAAGAACTGATCTTCCAAAAGGGGAGTTGGGGAAGTCATTAGGCAGCTTAATTTGAGCTCTACAAAAACTCAAAACCCAAAACAGAACCAAAAAAACATCAGCACCAAGAGTGAGACAAACAAAATTCAAACAAAACTCCCCACTGCAATCAATAAGCCCCTGAAGATAAAATACAATTATATAGCAGGCAACATTGATTTTTTTTTTCCAAAACAAACCAAGTTAAACTTAATTTTCCTCTGGAACAGTGTATAAGAGCACCTGGATATCAGATTTTCTGTAACTTGTCTGTAAGAGGTTTTTAACAGTATTTCATGTGACAGTGCAAAGCAAGCTTGGGAATGAGATGAAGATTAAATTATTGCATGATAATTGCAAGAGACAAAAATGGTTGAACAACCTCACTCAGAGAACAGTTATAAATTATTGCCTGTCCAGAACACACCAGGAAGGTTTCCCTGTGCTCACTACTAATATATTTCTTTAGCCTGAGATGAAACTTCCTCACTATGAAAGTCAAAAATGCCAATTTTATCACAATAAACTATTTCAAAACCTGAAAAAAAATAGATTCTTATTGTGAAGAAATGCCACACCAGAACGAAAAGGAGGTTTCACTTCACTGCTTTCACAGCCTAAAGATGGCTTGATGAACCCAGCAATTCCCAGTGAGGGAGCCAGGCAGCTTCATGGGCCATGTGCAGCAACTCTGTGACTTATGGCTTTATACTCTTACACTGGCCTCTCCAGCAGCAGCTGATAAATCAACACACAAGTCATTAAATGGTTCATTATCCCAGCAATATGATTCATTCCCTCTGCCAGGAAGAAAGAAGAAATGATGGGCATCTTCTGCTTGTAGCCATGGCTGTCCATCAATAGAACAGATTAAGTGCATGAGGGAGTTGAGTTTGGTGTAAAGGTCAATGGGATGCTTCATGTGCCAATTTTTCTTCTGCAAGGCTTGACCTCTTAGCAGGGGAAAAAAAGTGTGGACAAAGAGGAAGAGAATGTGGTTATCCTGCTGTGTAGACAGCTTTTAAAAATAAAATAATAATTTACTTTAAAAAAGAGCCATGACAGAAGAGAATGGAAACAGGGCTTGCACCTGGTCACCATGAAATCTGGCACCATCAGTAGCCTATATTCAGAAAAATATCATTTTTTACCATGCATTCACATTTCAGATTGTCCATGGCAGCCAGTAGGTCTGAATAAGAATTACAAGACATACAATAAATAAGGTTCTGTCATCACTGTATTATGCTGAAGATCATATAACATCCCTCTAAAGATAAAAGAGTTTGAGGAAAAACCCTCTGGCCTAACCTTGGAAAAAGTAGAAAAATGTGATCATTACTTCACAGAAACAATGAAGAGAAGCAAGTGTGTTCTTACTTCCAGTTACTCATCATATACCAACATCCATTACAAAATTTAAGAACAAACTGATTTATAAAAAGATTCTGTCCTTATCTTAATCACAGTAACACAAAGCTTTGTCTTCAGAATTGCAGGATTGTTATATTCCTTCCCAAGATTTTATTTGCAACAAGAGTTTGACTTTCTAAGAGTGCTTGGGGTTTTTTTTTTCCTTCTGTCAGAAAAACACTCAAACAACAACAGCAGAAACACTTGTAGTATGATACTTAGAGGAGATGGGAAAGATTAGGTTTTCCTGAAGATATCAGGGAATTGTGTGAAACCAGACTAAGAGCCAGAATTTGGCCTAATTTTGTACCCAGGGTAAGCCCAAGGGTTTTCACCAGAACCTTTGGTTAGAGCTTTCCACACAAAATTAGATACAGCAAGATTCAAAGGATATTTATGCAAATACTACATGAGAGTGATGATATTTATATAAATTATTTTATATAATTACACTAGGCAGATCTGTTCCTCAAAGGAAAAACATTTCCAAATTTCCAGACTATGAGCATTCCTTATAAGAACATCACATTTCTGTGTCCTTGTAACCATGGGCCAGAGAGATGAAGACATTCAGGCACAAATTTTAATAATATCACTGCACTTGTATAAAGATCCAATTTTCTGAAATTTGAAAGCCCAGGTATTTTTCACCAATGCCAGCTGCACTGCAAGTTACATTTATTCCTAGATATCAGCTATTATGCACCTCTCAAGAGGTGGAATATAAACTGCCAGAGCAGCAGGGTGGTTCTGCTTGAACAAATCATGGAGATTTCATGGTCTGGCTTTGAGGCTTAACAGGACTGCAGCTCCTCCTGCAGAAATTCCTAACAAATATCTGCTCCTCAGCTGGCACAGCACACAATCACAACAGGCTTAGGAGGCAGGAGAAAGATTCTTTGCTGTCTCAAGTTACTGATCAGAAATAAGCATTGCTCAAAAAAATTAAGTCTCAAAATCATACATTATTTTGAATGGCTGAAAAAATTCTCTGTGGAAAGTAGTAATTTGGGAATTGGAAGAATTTAAATTTTTTTGCTTACATTTGGAGGTAAAAATCTAAACAAAAAAAAAAAAAAGTACCATATTCCCAAAGCAACTTAGAACCTGTTCTGCAGAACAGGTTCTACATGCAGTGAAGAGTGGAAGATATGAAAAAGGGAAAATGAAAATGCAATGTATGGGCCTAAATTGTTTCCTTTTAGTCTGGAGACATCCCCATAATTTGCTACCAGTGAGAGAAGGTAACAATTCCTGCCTTTCTCTTTGGGGAAGTGGGGACAGAGTTCCAGAGTTTCAGGGCAAGCAAAACACCTTCACATCTGCTTGGCTGAGAAGTCCTGGAGGGCTGCTAGAATCCTGATCGTTTCAGAAAAATGTGAGCAATCTTCAGGTGATGGTCTCAGCTGACATACAAACTCCTGAGAATCAACAGGTTTTGTAATTAAAGGAAAAAACCCTCCATGTGTAGCATTCCTCTAGATATGATTTATTCCCAAATGAGCATGGTTTAAATATTGATTCCTCAGCACTAAATGGCAGAACCATCTCCCTCCCAGGCAGAATTCACCCGTTCTTAGGGCAGGAAAGGAAGGGCTTGAACGAAGTTCAGATTCCAGGGACCAGGCCCCAATCCAGGAGCTGACCTGACAAAGTCACCCCAGCTCCGGCTGCTCCAATGCTGGAAATCCACCAAATGCCCCAGGGCCAGGCTGCAGCACGTGCTCAGCTGCCTGCCTGCAATCTCTGAATAAAAATAAAACCCAGAAAAGAGTTTTCCAAGAATTTCACCACTTGGATTCCTCAAGCTGGCATAAAAGCATTTTTTAATCTCTTGTCGAAGACTATTCTATTCTTTGGATTTAATGGCAACCACATTCTGCACTTTGGATTTTTGGGGAAAAAAGCATATCCTGTGAGGTTTGAATTTGAAATGTTAGTTAGTATGCTCTAAGCACTCCTACATTTCCACAAAAGTGTTGATTTCAACTTTATTCCATCTGAGTAAGTGTTCCTGGGAATTAAATGGAAATGACAGCAACAGAATTGGTTGTGGATAATGTACTTGGAACCAGACTACATAAACTAGTATTATGTATAATTAATTGATGATCACAGAGAGATCTGCCTTTCTAGATTCACTTCTATAAAGAGTACCTTATGCTATATCTTTGCAAATCTCTTTTCCTACAACTCGGAAAAATTTATGTCAAAAAGCAGTGAAATGTGACATATTCCCCCAGAGCAGGGACATTAACTTTTTCTGAAACTAGTCTGCATGAAATAAAAAAAAAAATTAGCATAGAATTAACATTTTTGAAGACTCCTAATATGCAAAATTATGTTATTGAAATTGACAGCAGTGAGGTTTGTCTCTTCACACAGGTCTAGGAAAGGATAACCTCAGAGGGACCAATGGGCCAGCCTCAACAACTAATCATGATTCAGATACTTAGCAGAAGTAGTAAGAAAAAGGAATATAAGTAGTAAATCTTTTAGAAGAGATTTTTCCCTCTGTCCTCCCTGACAGGGCTTTAATGAGACTGAGGAAGGGGAAAGTGAGCGTGTAGGGGAAGGGAAAAAAACTCTTCAGAAAAGATCACTTATGAGGAAAAAGAAGAAAATCAGGACTGATGAAAGGCACAAATAGCACAAGTTCAAGATCTCCTGATTTTCTGCCAAAGTTATTTACACTTTGGTAATTATGTTTTCTTTCTCAAAATGCAAACTTTTCAATGAAAATAGGGTGGAAAAGGTATTATTCAAAATAATAGAGTATTTAAATGAGATTAAAAACATTTCTGATGTTTCAGAATTTGATATCCAACGTTTAGCTATGGTGACTATCAATTTTCATTCTGAAATATACTGAATTTCACTACTTAGGTGCTTTCTCCCCCTGCTTTTCCGAGCAGGATCTATAGTCCTGCATATCTACCCAGTAACTCTTGGCAACTATCAAAGGTGCTGTGTATGATTTCACAGAACACCTTTCAAAAGTATTGAGACTGAAATTGTTCCAGTATTGAATTCCAGAAGTCTGGGGGTGTTTTAACCCAATATACAACAGAGGAAGGGAAGGGAAGGGAAGGGAAGGGAAGGGAAGGGAAGGGGGAAGGAAGGGAAGGAAGGAAGGAAGGGAAGGAAGGGAAGGAAGGAAGGAAGGAAGGGAAGGAAGGAAGGGGAAGGGGAAGGAAGGGAAGGGAAGGGAAGGGAAGGAAGGGAAGGGAAGGAAGGAAGGGAAGGGGAAGGGAAGGAAGGGAAGGAAGGGAAGGAAGGGAAGGAAGGGAAGAGAAGAAGAGAAGAGAAGAGAAGAGAAGAGAAGAGAAGAGAAGAGAAGAGAAGAGAAGAGAAGAGAAGAGAAGAGAAGAGAAGAGAAGAGAAGAGAAGAGAAGAGAAGAGAAGAGAAGAGAAGAGAAGAGAAGAGAAGAGAAGAGAAGAGAAGAGAAGAGAAGAGAAGAGAAGAGAAGAGAAGAGAAGAGAAGAGAAGAGGGAAATGAGGGGGGGAAAAGGGAAACGGAGGAAAAAAAGGGAAACGGAGGAAAAAAGGGGGGGGAAAGGAGGGGGGAAAAGGGGAAAGGAGGGGGGGAAAGGGGGAAACAAAAAGGGAAAAGGAGGAAACAAAAAGGGAAAATGAGCAAAAAAAAAGGAGAGATAAGAGGAAGAGGAGAAGAAGAGGAGAGGAAGAGTAGAGTTCTGTTGTCTATCATATCACATCTCTTAATGGCGTTTCAACTTGCAAACTACCGTTCTCCAAGCTGCACACTAAATGGAAACACAGCATGACTGAACAGAGGCAATCTCAATAATTCCCCAAGCGCCACCCCTGTCCACACCGAGCAATCCGGGGTCACCGCAGCGGCCCGATCCCGCTCCCGTGTCCAGCTGCGCATCCAGCTGTGCATCCAGCTGTGCCTGCAGCTGTGCATCCAGCTGCGCACGCCGCCCGCGGCGCCGGCCGGAGCGGAGCCGGGGTGGCACAGTCCCGCACCCAGCGGTGCCAGCAGCCCTGGGGCGGCTCTGTGCCCTCCGTGCGCCCCGGAGCAGCAGGGACAGCGACCCCGGCCTGCGGCGGTGATCCGCGCAAACCGGAGCCAGCGCATCGCTCCGAGAGACAGCACCGCTGAAGGGAACCTTTATACCAGAGTGCCTTCTAGTGGTTATAAACCCCAAACCTCAGCTCCAAACAGAGATCCCAACACCGAGCCGACCACAATATAGTCATAAGGCGTCTTATGGGAAATGTTTGTGGCATGTCAGACCTACAGTTTTCCTGTTTATAAGCTGTTTATAAAAATAGAAATGTAATTTAGTCATAAAAGGTATTATTTACCAAGCACATGAGCAAGAAAATAATAGACACTGAAATGCAGCATCCATCTTTGGGAAAACACTTAATCTAAATTGCAGGTTTATGCCAGCTAGGAAAATTAGCAATGTTGAGAGTTCATTTCATTGAATAACTCTAAGAGCAGTATTTATTAGAATTATTTTTAGCTGTACCAGCTACACATTTATGTAATATTGAGCTATAAAAGATAGTTTACACTTGGATACCAAAAAAATTCACAGTCTCAACTAAAAGTTCCCTAATATATAAAATAGTCTGAAAAGGTGAAAAATAAATGGTCAGACTGCTGAGGAATCATTACTTTTTTCTCAGCCTATCAACCTGATCTGTGTTTTGCAGAAACTTTGCATTTCTATGTTTGCACTGCAGGTGTAGCTCCCTGGCTGCTGTGTTTAATGTACTTTCACTAGTGGCAGCAACCTTTGGAACAGCTCTCTAACAGCGTGATGTGAGAACTGGAAACTGCTGGTGAGGGGGATTTGTGCATCTTCAGTCCGCCTCTGAGCCGTGTCCGCACCACACTGGAGTCACTTCTTCAAGCATCTTTGCCTTTTCTGGAAACATCCCAAACCAGTGTCCAAAGCCACAGGAAACATTTCCAAGGAACACCAAACCATGCTGCTTGTGCGCCAAACTGCTGCTGCATTCATTTGAATGTCTCAAGGCATTGAGACATTCAAATAGAGAAGTTTAATGGTTACAGAAATGCAGGGGGAAAGCTTCATTCTACCTCAGGGTTCACTAGTAAAAGTAGTCAAAGCTGATTACAAAATTCTATAGACAAGAAATAAACAATCCTTTGTTTCCAGCTCCCTTCTGTGACTGCCAACCACATTATCACACACACATCCCTTCTTAATTACCTTATTTAAACCCAAAAGTAAATGCTGCTGCTCCCATAATCCCCAACACACACCTCTCAATTAGGACAGCTTTGTACCAGAGGATCTATTCCTTTCTCATGTTGCTGTGTTTAATTTATGTACATTTGTTGAAAAACACGACAAAAACCTCTGGTAATGCAGGGAATTGTTCATGCAGATAAAATCTGCTGACTGCAGACACCAGCTGAAGTACCAGTGCCACTGGAGTGCCCTCAGGTGACCTCTGAGACAACCATTTCACAGGAAAAAAGGTACATAAAAACATAGAAATAGAAAATGAGGCAGCTTTTCTTTTTCCCAGCTGCAGTCTAGCTCAGCATGGCAAGGGAAGCCAGGTGAGGTCATCTGCCACCTTCTGCTTTGGCAAGAGCTGTGGCAGGCCTGGGTCACAGCAGCATCTCTTCTTGCTGAGCTGTTTCTCTAAACCCACACCTTCTCCACAACTGCTCCTCTCTCCTCCAGTGGTAATTTCTAGTGAATCATAAATGCAAGAGGTCTCCAGTGTATAAACATTCCTGCCTCCCTTTCTGACATCCCTTTCTGTGTATATGACTATACTTAACAATTTCGGGTTATCTTTGGTGCACAAAACCAGGAGAAATTTCTAATATATGACCACACCTGCAATTCCATTCTCTCCAGCCCATTCTGCTCACAAAGACAATTCCCTCTTCCTCCCCCCAGCAGCCTATGTGCTGGTGGTTATACATTCCTTCTAGGTGGGGAAGTGATACCAAGGTAAATTTTTCATGCCCAATACATTAATAGTACTAGAATAATTCTCCAATTCTGTTTCAGCTTCTCATATTTCTCTCAATATATTTGTAGTAGATATTGTAAATACTTGTATTGTGACAGATTGCACTTTGGCAGCAATTAGAAAGCTTGAAGTGTGTGCTGGTATTTTAGGAGCATTTCATTTCAAATCCAAGCACTTTTTCTAAAGACGTTTGCTTTCTGATTTATTCCAAATACATATGGAGCTTTCACTGCATCTTCACTCTACTCTGTCCTGCTGCTGGAGAGTTCAACTGCCCAAAGTGCAGAAAACCACGTGTGAAAGAAGAAAACCACACGTAAAAGAAGCCAAGCCATGTCTGCTGCTACAGAGACAACACCAGCCACAGACGACTGAAATCTTAATCACCTGGAAATCAAGAGATGGACTTTGATATCAGTGGCTTTTAAACAGGTGCTTTATGGCTCTGAGAAATTCTAGGAAAGCTTTTCACATGCCCAATGCATGTGGGTGGTGTTTCCAGCTGAATATCCTCATTAACAAGAGGGGTCCCACCAAAGACAACAAGAAAACACTGGGTTGGCTTTTACTGAGGGAAGCAATCAAACAGTATACAACACTAAAAAAATTAAAAATCATTAAAAATGCAGATCTAGAATTACAGAAATATAAACAGCATTTAAACAAGTGGGAAAGTTTCAATGAGACAGTGCATGGATTTGCAAATACTTTGTTAGCAATAAATCCTGGTTTTTCAGAGCTTAAGTGAGGAACAGCATTGCTACAGCTGAGGGGACTCTCCAAAGATTCTTGACTGAGTGGTATGTGCATTTTCTACACCAGTACAGAAGGAAATCTTTTAGATCAGTTAAAATGGAAAGAATATAATGTTGGCTGCTTTGCCAAAGTAACTGAAGAAATCCCAGCTTTATGGTCTTGCTCTTTATCTATATCTTTTATTAAATTGCTTCATAAATAGTCTTCCACTGAAATGAGAGAGAGCTCATCCTTCTGAAGGTGGTGAATCGATGGAATGAATATCCATTTCTGATTGCTATCAGGCACACAGCAGTTTAGGAGAACACTTAAGCTTTAAAGAACAAGCTTAAATCTTACTGCAGACAATTATGTTCTTTGCTAACTGAAGAAAATGGCTGTAGTACCTTTAACAGAGGCTCACGGTTATGTTCAGCAGTAAGAAAAATAGTATAAGTAAAAGGTAATATTAGAGTAGCCTGGACACAAAAATACATAAGACAAATAGAAATTACCTGCTGAATTGGAGTGTATTACATTTAAAAAAATAAAATGTTCCTCCAGTTCAAACTTATAACCAGTGGGTCAGACTGTATTTGTGCTTGCCAGGACTGAGGTGGTTTCCCAAGGCACAGGAAAGAATGCGTGTGCAAAACCATTTCAGCCAGACATTCCTGGCACTGAGTTCCTGCCTAATCCAGCATTCTTACAGCTCTCAGCTGGAAACAGCAGCTACCAAAACGTTTGTAACATCTGGGAGAACAGCTGGAGCTGGGCCAGGAGCTGGAGGTGCAGTGGAGCCCAGGATCAGCTCCTGGCACAGAGCAGAATGAATCAAAGCCAGAGCACACCTGGAGGGGACACAGACCCCCCTGGCAGCACAGACAGCTCACTGGTGATGCACATGGGGTCAGGGAAAGGGAAAGCAGCTTCCAGGAGCCCAGGGCAGGAGGAGGCTGAGCAGGATTTGTGCCCCTGTAACTGCTCTCTGTGGTGGTGCAGTGGCACAAATTCCCCCTGGGCACATTGCAGAGCCCACCCAGAGAGCTGTGCAGGTGCTCCCAATGGCTGGGACCAAAGCACAGCAGCTCCAGGGGTGGGAGGCTTTGCCACTGTCCTGAAGGACCCAGGCGTGCAGGAGACCCTGGGCAGTGCCAGCCCTCCATAAATGTCCTATTCTCTGCTGTGCCTGCCTGGGTATCAGAGCTCTAACCCAAGGCTGCTCATTCTAAATCCTGTTTACTTTATATCTTCCTTCAGTAAAAGGTCAGTTCTCGCTGATTTTTTGGCATTGGCTTGTGTTTCCTTTGTACATCTGCAGCTCAAATTATGATGGAGGTCTCCCCTGTATGGTTCCCTAAGCTTTCCTACATTGATTACAATTAAAATAGACAGATCTTTGACTGATCCTCTTTTCTTAAGCACAGCTAATGCAGATTAGCTGCCCACAGAAAGAGGCTTTAAGTATCCAGTGCAAGAAAAACCTCATATTAAACATTACCAGTGGCATCACCATGTATCACTGTCATCATTTAATGCATTGTGCTCTTTGACAATATAACAAAAATTAGCAACTAAAAACACTTCTGTGCTAAAAGACCCACTTTTTTTTTTCTTAGAATGTAGTGAAAAAGACCCCATGTTTTTTTTCTTTTTACCTTCTTTCATGCATTTCATGTGTGCTGTCTCATTGAATAACTCAAACTACAGCACAAAGTAATCCTTGGGTGTCCTTCTGCCCAAGAATGACCACAGCTGTATCTACTGAAAAATGGGGCTGTACAGAGAGCAATAAACTTGAAATTTATTAACTACTGTTCAATCTTAATTTTGTTTCTAAACATATCCAAGCACATCAAATGAAAGAGATGTGTGGTATGAGGATGAAAACATGACAAACTCTCATATTAGAGCACAACATTTTTCACTACATTCTAAGAAAAAAAATCCACAAAATGTGAGCACATATAAATTATTAAACCACAGGACTTTCAAAAATACATTTCTTAATTTTGGTAAAGGGTTTTAATCTGTTTTGATGAAAAGTCATGGTCAAGAAAAAAAATTCCAGCACAAGGAGGCAGATGAATAGAACTTGTACAACTTCCTATATAAAAACCAACAAATTTTCTGTAAGATAAACTGTGCCCACAAAAAGCAGATGGATGCAAAGGATGGTTCCTAGGATACTGTGAGTGAAACAAACAGCAACCTTGCTCCATTGTGATTAGTCCTTACAGAACAGGTTGATGAGTATCTCAGTAGCTGTTGCAAGCACAGCAATCAATGCCTGTGAAATTAATGCAATTTTAAAATCCTTGCTACTACAAGTTTTTTTAAGTATTCATTTGCTCATCCTCCAGTGACTCACAGAGCTTAGGCTACAGCTATTTAAACCCTCCAAAGACGTTCCTGGATAAAAGCATGACAGGCATGAATGAACCCAAGGCTAGGGGAAAAGGAGCATGGTTGGTTCTTAACGTTCCCAGACATGAATCCTCAGGAATTACCCCAACAAAACAGAAGGGTTATTCAAGCACATCTAAGCACTGGAACCTTTGTCAACGCTTCCTTAAGAAATGTACTTGTTTATCTATAATCCAATTTCTACATGAAGATTTGGCCCAGCTTTGGGACAGATTTTCACTCCCAAATAATTTCATTCTTTATATGTTCTTTCTATGCTTCAGTATCTGAGGAAGTCTCTTGGCTTTTAGAACTAACAACAGTATTTCTTAAAAATTCCTTTGCAACCACTACTTTCTTCAGAAAAAGAATCTTTGAAGACTAATTCTGCAGGAACAGGGGTGTTGAATTTGACTGGCACAGAGTTGATAATGCATCAAAATAAATGCCATGGTTAAAGTTACCTGGACTGATCTCAGTGTGACAGCACACCCAGGACAGCCATACACCAGTGATACAGCACCTGCTCATGTGGAACTGGAAGGAAACACTTCTTTTTTTTTTCAAACTTGTCACATTTCCAATAAAAAGGTTTAATAACAAACCCCAAAATTAGGATGAGAATTTCTGACAGACACAAGCAGCAGGGATGAGCCGTGCTCCCTGCAGGCCACCATCAGGCAATGTGAATTTTAGCAGAGCAACCACACAAAAACCACCTGGCAGGACCTCTTCAGGCTCACAAAAGGCCTGTGACAGAATTCTTCACAGGATTCTGCTAGAAAATCCAAATTCAGATATGATAAGAAGCAAAATACTTCATCAAAACTACAAACTGTCCAGAGGATAGAGATTAAAGAAGGAATAATTGGTTTACTGTCAGTATGGCTAAAGAGTAACAGTAATACCTCAAGATTCTGTACAGACCTTTTCTCTGCAATTTGACAGAAAACATGAGAATTTTCTATCTGCCCAGCTTGGTCAAAAAAACCCACCAAAACAAAACCAAATGGATGATCTAGAATAGAGATGGTGAGCAACATCCAGAGGCACAGATTTGTGGTTTTGTTAGGCAGATTGTGTCCTGCACACCAAATAATGGCTGAGAATTGTTGTGTGCTCCTGCTCCAGGGCCATGGAGCTGAGCCGCTGCTGCTCAGAGCCTCTGCCAGGCTCCCTCTGCCTCCATGGCTGGGGCGGCTCTGGCCTGAGCTGCACTCTGCCAGCTCCTACAACTCCTGCACCCCGTCTCCTGAACAAAGGAACCGTTCATGGGAGTATTGCTAATTTATCATAATCACAAGATGGATTTTAGGCATATGCTAGATTTTCTATTGAAGGGGAAAATTACTCCTGTTCTTTTTCTGAATGAGTAAGGTCATCAGGAGGCAGCTTTCACCTGCCAGTCTTCTGAATCACAGGGTAGAGCTGGATTTTTTAAAACTCACAAACCTTTTTTTTTTCTTTTAATAAAATGGAAAAGATTTCCATGCACATTTCAGCATGAAAGGATATAACTCCCTATTCTTTGCACTGATTGCAGCACTTATCGAAGAGAAACATCTGCTGGGGCACAAATACTGC
This sequence comes from Emberiza elegans, assembly GCA_024865655.1. Taxonomy (NCBI): domain Eukaryota; kingdom Metazoa; phylum Chordata; class Aves; order Passeriformes; family Fringillidae; genus Emberiza; species Emberiza elegans. Next base: position 2,316,688 of record JALJVW010000129.1, read on the forward strand.
AGAATAATCTCCTTTGGGTTAACATTCTGGATTTCCATGATGGATTTTTTTCTAACCAGATAGCTATAATAACTTTAAATCAATCTAATGTACTATGATTAAATACTATGATTAACTGAAGGAGAAAGTTAAGGTAAGACCATACAGACCTCAAAATTTTTGCAGCATCTACTCCCCATTGTATGTACAGGAGGGACTTGTTAGAGACAGAAAGAAATTGAAACTTTCCACAGAATCTCGACACATCAGACGGATCACATATGACTGGACGTGCAGTAATGTAGCTTTAAATTACACAGCTAAACCACTTTGCATTGAATTGTATGCAGGTGAGGTATCTACACAAATTTGCATTTTTAGCAGTGTCTATCAGGGTTTTTCCACTTCTAGCAGGTGAGGAGCAGAGTCATATAGAATAAAAAGGGTATGGCTGGGTCAGTTACTGCAAATCCTCTCCAAACAGAGCCATGAGGTCCCTGGGCCACAGGGATGTGGTTGCTTTCAGCTGCTGCCAAGCTCCCCTGCACACCAGGACACCTGCACTCATTGTGCACTCCATGTTTTATAGGAGCTGCTCAGGCTACACAGACTGACCAATTCATTGTCCAAAATCACCTCAGCTTTGCTGGAAGCCCAGAACTGCTTTGCAAAGTCACTTGTGAAGTTCTTTCCCTTCCTGTGACCTGGTGGTTTTCAGTAGCTGAGTATTCCCCAAGGAAGAAGGCTCAATGTAAAGCACAATTATCCTTCCCCATGTTCATCCTTTTTCTCCACTGACACCCTACCCTTTCCTCACTGCCTTCCTCCATGGCTGCACTATTTCAGCCAGTGAAGCTGCTGTGACTTTCTCCTCTGTGCCCTAATTTGAAAGCCCTAACTGTGTCATGCTATATGAAACTGTTGAGCTTTACAGGCACTTTTTATGTCCACCCACTTTTCCTGGTGTGTTCACCTTGATTTAGTGCAGGTTTTTTTTTTTTTTTTAAAAAAAACAACTAATAGATGTGTTTCAGGACGGAAGGAGCACAAACAGTACCAGTGCTTCTGACAATATGGTCTTACACACAAAAATTACTGAGAAACTGAGAGGACTGGGGCAGAGCACTCCCACAAAAAAGTGATTTACACAAGGGAAAAGTGCTGTATTCCCCACGGGACTGGCTTTAAACTGTTGTGTACAGACATTACATTGGCATGTCTCCCATCTGAAACAAGCCACAAGAAAACAGAAAGCCACACACAGAGTGAAGTAACCAATTCAAACCAGCCTCCTTTGCCTGTTTCTATAGTAACCAGCTGCAGTAAGAGCTTGGCAGAAATCTTAGACCCAGACTATATGAACTGTTTATGTAATTATATTTTACATGCAGACAGATCTCTGCCTCAATAAAGTCACTGTATCACAGGAGAGATGAGTGCTTTACTGCCTGCATTAGCAGAACAGATGGAATACACAGCACCATCATGAATACAGCAAGAGACTGCATCTTCACTCTGAATTTTTAACAGTTCTGGCACATTGTTACTCCATAGTGTCTCTGTTCTGGGACACCAAATGGAGCATTCTGTCCCTATAAGTCAAGCATATCAGACAGCACTAAATTCATTTGTAAAACATCTAGGTGTTGTTTCTCTTACTGAGTAAATATTTTCCAAAATTACTAATATTTTTATACAAAAAGAGTTTAGAGAAAATAAAAGTCCTATTAGAGACTCTGCAATCTGGAATAGAATCTTTGGAATGTCCTCAGAATGTCTAACAGTCAGTCAGCTATGCCTGTTTGTCTGGGGAGATAATCTGAAAGTTGAAGCCCCCTATGGATACTTTGTTTCCCCTTTTAAAATGTTGAATTTCTTGTTAAATGGACTATACTCAAAAGCTCTAGACCTTCCTGCTAAAGTTTAAGAAGCCACAAAATAGGAAAGTTGCAGGTATCTTCCAACACCTGAAAGGCAGCATTAACCTCTTTTCACCATTTATAACAGATTCAAAACACTGCATGTTGCAAAGCAGCACATCTAATGGGAGCACAGCATTTCTCCCCCTTACCCCCAGGATGTCATTAATACACTCCAAAACACTGTTTTCTTTTGGATTTGAAAACACTGAGGCAAGAGAAGTTATGATGTTAGTCTGTGGTAATTCTAAGCCCCTTGTTAACTCATTTGAAAATAAGGTCTCCCAAAAAAAAGGCATGAGTAGCACAAAGTAAAAGCATGTTCAGCATTCTGGTAAGATATGTCAGTTGTTCTGTGCTCATTTCTGCCTACTTTTGGCTGAAGCATTTCTGAATTTAGAGAATTATTCATAGCAGGCTAAGCTTTATTTTTAACTCTCCACATAATCTGACATTACAGTAATGGATTTAGTATAAATTTAAATCAAATTCTCTTAATGCAGTCAGATAAGTTCCCTTTTAAACATTTTGTCTTCAAGAAAGTTCACCCTGCTATTTTATGTCTCTGGACATTTGGTGCCATACCTGGTTTCTAAGGCTTTTATTCCACTGTTCGTTTTTCCTCACTTACTGACCCACTTCCCAGGTTAGAAGCATACTGACTATTAATGAACTTTTCTTTACATCACTGGAGGAGTTTCCCTCATTATTTGTAGAGTTGTTGTAGAAATAAAACAATCATTCATGCTGTACTTCAGATGTAGCTTCTAAAACATTTTATTGGTGTTGTCCAAGACCAGTTCTTATGTTCTTAAACAGTTCAGGCAGTTAATTCTATTGCAATCACATCTTCAAAAAGCAATGTGGTAAGGCAAGACTGCTGCTTCTGATAAAGGCCAACAGCCAGCAGAGAGGAAAACAGAACAATTTTATACAAAGTTTTGTAGAAACAGCATTACTGCAATAGGAAAAGTAAGGCAGTATGTTCCTGTAAGATACAGTTCAAGTTAAAATGCTCTCCAACTGATAATGGAATTATACTCGAAGAAGCATCCAAAGATCACATGAAACACAATTCAAGGTGGATTTGGAAACTGCTTTCCACATTAGCTAGTCCTGCAATTAGACTGGGAATAGAAATTGTGAATTTCACCAAAACAGAGGGGTCTTATACATATTAATTGGTCTCATCAGGGTTCCTAGCACAGCTTTTTATGTGCTACAGTGTGGGAACTCAGCACATCACTTCAGATGCTCTGAGCCACCGAGAGAACCCTTGGGGGGCTCGGTGGTCCTGGGATGTTGCAAAAAGCACCTGGTGGCTTGACTTCGACCCTTCTAGGGATGTGGCACCTGTGTGTGGAGACAGGGGAGTCACTCAAGTTTAAATGGTGCAGGGATGACACATTTACAGGGTGAAATGTAGATTTTAGAGCTTTGGTACAGGAGGGTTTGTGGAGACAAGATGGAGAATTCAGGACCTGCCTCATGGTCCTTCCTCCTTCTTCTTGTCACCCATCTTTTGTAGTGACGTTGGCACTTGTGAACTGGGTCATGGTGGAGGTGCCCTTACTAACAAGGGTGAAAGGTACTGGGGATAAAAGGTAAATATATTGTACGTGGTTTTTACTATAAAAAGACACGGCCACCCCATGGGCGGTCAGAGTGCTTGTGGCTGCCTTGCTGGCCAGATCCCAGCCTGGCAGAGAGAAAAACTCTGTAGATAAGAAATAATAAACAAGTCCGAAGACCGAACAACTGAAGAGTCCAGTCTCGTCCTTTCAAGCGTGGGCTGCCCCCAAACCATCCTACGTGTGTCCGGCAGAGACAGACAGCTTTAAACAGCTCCTGAGGGGGACATTTAATATGTATGACTTTACACCATTTGATATTCGAAGCCTTGTGTCAATGATCCTCACAGACACACAGAACCTCATCTGGGAAAGAAGATGGAGAAGATATCTCACAGAGTTGAGGAACGGTTATCAAGGTGGGCCCAATGCGAACCTCACCGTGGCACAGTTGGCAGGGGATCCTCCAGATGACAATCCAGCAGAGCAAGCAGTACAACTTCCAAGGCGAGTGATGAATGACATCAAGGAAGCGGCACGAAGAGCGATCTTGCAGATTGCGCCGGCAGGAGTTCCAGACGTTCCATTCTCTTGCATTCGGCAAGGTCCCACAGAACCTTATTCATCATTTATAGATCAACTCTTGCAAGCTGTGGATCGGCAAGTGACAAACAAAGACGCAAAGCAGCCTCTCGTGGAAAGCCTAGCTTTCGGCAACGCCAACCCAGATTGTCAACGGGTTAGCACCACAATGCCCGGTCGACTATCCTCGGCAGAGATGGTGGAGGCATGCAGCAAGGTGGGAACGCCTCAGCATGTTGTGTAGATCGTGAGGGACGAGCTGAGAGGAGAATGGGAAGAACAGATGAAAGAACGCTTGGAAAAACAGTCGGAAGAAAAGGTGCTGGAGAAAATGCTTCAACAGCAGAATGAATTAATAGACAAAGTTCTCGCAACCATCCAGAAGAACAACAATCCATCAGGAGGACAATGCTACAAGTGTGGGGTGTTTGGGCACATGAAGAATTGTCCACAGGCGCACGCACAAGTGCAGGCACCAAGGCCACAAAAACCACTCTGTGCACGGTGCGGAAGAGGAAGGCACTCTGTGAGAGAATGTTACTCTCAGACGGATGCAGAAGGAAATCCTTTACCATATCCAGGAAACAAAAAAAGGAGCGCGCCCGTAAATCGCCAGCGCGCCACGACACAAGTGATGGCGATGGCACAAGAGCAAGCAGGACAGTCATCAGAGAACGTCAAGCAGACGCCCTCAGCAAAGTCCTCAGACGATTTCCGAGCCACCCAGACCTCTTCCCACCAGGAGCACAGTGCACACTGGCCGCATCGAAATTAGTATGCTTCTTGGATGAAAATCATGCAGAGATACCAACAGGTGTCCAAGGGGATTCATACAAGAAGCAGGATTTTTTAATAGTAGGACAGGACAAAAGCAGCACCCTTGGACTCATTGTCTATCCGAGAGTTTTTTCAGCGGACAAGAATACAGAGCTGACAGTTTTGGCAAGAGCTCTCCGTCCACCATTGACTGTGGCAGAAAACACTCAGGTCACAAGAGCTTTCACCTTGCCACCACATGCCATCGGGCAAGTCATGTCAATTTTCGACAAGGAAGGGCTTCCTTTGAAGGAGCATGTCGAGATACATACCACATGGATAAAGCACATAGGCCAAGATCGACCCACACTCACTTGTCAATTGACTTCTGGGGACAGAACAATAGCGGTCAGAGGAATGCTTAACACAGGCGCAGATGTCACTGTAATATCTTACATGTTTTGGCCCCGTGATTGGAGCTTGATTGAGCCCTTGGGATCTCTCTCAGGCATAGGGGGAGCTTCTCTATGTCTGCGGAGTGAGAATTCCATCATTGTTACAGGACCAGGAAACAAGATGGCGATCATTCATCCTTTTGTTGTGCAAAAGCCAATCGCAGTTTGGGGAAGAGATCTTCTGGCACAATGGGGCACGAAGATCGAGGTGGATTTTTAGTCGGGGTCACTGCGGCACTCACCACACTGAAGCTGACTTGGAGAACGGATGATCCAGTTTGGGTGGATCAGTGGCCCCTTGAGTGAAAAAAGTTGAGTGCACTGAAAAACCTGGTCCAAGAACAACTGCAGAAAGGACACATCATGCCAACAGACAGCCCTTGGAATTCTCCAGTGTTCGTCATCAAAAAGAAGCTATCAGGCAAATGGAGGCTGTTGCATGATCTCAGGAAGATCAACGATGTCATCGAGGACATGGGACCTCTTCAGCTGAGACTTCCATCAGTTTTGATGATTCCCAGAGATTGGCCTCTTGTGGTCATTGACCTCAAGGACTGTTTTTTCAGTATACTGCTTCATCCAGATGATGCGCCAAGACTTGCCTTTTCTGTTCCAAGTATTAACAAGGAAACACCTCTGCAGTGGTACCATTGGGTCGTACTTCCTCAGGGCCTCAAGAACTCGCCCACAATATATCAATGTTACGCGGCACAAGCTCTGTCACCAGCGCGGAAGAAATTCCCAAAGGTGAAGATCATTCATCATTTGGATGATTTGCTCATTGTGGCATCGACACAACAGGAGCTGCAAAAGGCTCATGACTGTGTGATTGCGGAAGTGCAAAATGCAGGTTTGGAAATCAGCATTTCAAAAATCCAGGAAGTCGCACCTTGGAAATATCTAGGGTGGAAGATCTTGGAGAAAACGATAAGACCTCAGAAGATGGAGGTCAGCACAAAAGTCAACAATCTGCATGATTTACAACAACTCTTAGGAGAAATCAACTGGATGAGGCCAATTTTGGGAATCACGAACAGTAACATTCCAGCATTGCTCAATCTCTTGAGAGGAGACACGGACATTCGATCTCCCAGCACACTCACGCGAGAAGCAAAGAAAGAGCTGGAAAAGGTTACAGATGCTATTCAGAAAAGGCAAGCACATCTATTCGTCGAATCATTGCCTTTTGAGTGCTGGGAAAGAAAACGCAGTTCCATGGTTTGATCTTCCAATGGGATTCATCTCAAAGAGATACTTTAATAATCATAGAGTGGATTTTCTTACCACACAGGCCTTCAAAGACAATTCTCACAGATCTGGAGATGGTGGCACAGATCATCATAAAGGGAAGAACAAGGTTGCTGACGATGGCAGGACGGGAATTCTCAGTCATCCATTTACCTCTGAAGAATGATTATTTTGACTGGGCAATGCAAAATTTGAAAGATTTGTTAATTGCATTGTTAGCCTTTCCTGGAACTTGCATGATCAATTTTCCGCAGCATAGGGTGTTGCAATCACAAATATGTTACAGAGCAAAGCCAAGAATAAGTGAAGAACCTCTGGATGGGATCACAGTGTTCACTGATGGCTCAGGGAAGACACACAAGTCGGTGATCACATAGATGAACTCAACGACAGGGGAATGGGACTCAAACGTGAAGACGGTTCAAGGCTCTCCACACATTGTGGAATTGGCAGCTGTCGTTTGAGCATTTCAGTTGTTCAAGCAACCTCTCAATTTGGTCACAGATTCCTCATATGTTGCGGGTGTGGTCAGACGATTGGAAGGTTTGCTTTTGAAAGAGGCCAGCAACGAAGTTTTATATTCGTATCTGGTGAGCATGAAAACATTGCTAGAAAGCAGGGAGCACAAATATTTTATCACTCACATCACGGCTCACACAACACTTCCAGGATTTCCAGCGGATGGGAATGCTCAAGCAGACAGGTTGACAATGCCCATTTCACAAACACTTCCAGACATTTTTGAGCAGGCAAGACTAAGTCATGTGTTTTTTCATCAGAATGCGCAGGCACTGATGGAATCCTTTCGTCTCACAAAAACTCAGGTGAGGGAAATCATTAGTGCTTGTCCGGATTGTCAGCTTGTGCAGCCACCTGCTTCCACAGGAGCAGTCAATCCGCAAGGACTGCAAAGTCTTCAACTGTGGCAAGCTGACATGACAAAATATCCATCATTTTTCCTCAAAAACAAAATGTTTTAGTAGATACATTTTTTTTTAAGTCCTTGCTTCAGCACATGTGGGGAAAACAGCAGAACATGCTTGTCAGCATTTTTGCAAGCATTTGCATCATTAGGCGCAAATTACTCAGGAAATAAAACAGACAATGGCCCAACATATACAGGCAGGGTGCTTGACAAATTCCTTTAAAGGTGGGGTGTCAGACATACATTTGGTATTCCACATTCACCCACAGGTCAAGCAATCATTGAAAGAACACATCATACTCTGAAACCAGCCTCCTTTGACAGGCAAAAAAGGGGGGGAGCCAGAGGCCAGAGCCTGGCATGAAATTAAACAAACTGTATGTGTTGAAGTTTTCTTTTTAACAGTTCCTCTGCCTCAGAGCCCAATCCACTGTATCTTGAGACATTTTTCAAACAGCCTCAGGCAAAACAGATGGAGAGTCCTTTTGTTTTGATCAGAAACCCAGAGACAGGACAAATAGAGGGTCCTTTCAAACCAATTACAGTTCTGGTTTATTGTTACTCCACAGGATGAGGTCTGAAGTGGGTGTCACCAAATGAAATTGTTTCAGACGTCAAGAACCAGAGAGCACTGATCCCAGAAAAGAGAGGTGAGCACTCAGACAGAAGAGGAGGCTCAAAATGCAAATAACAACAAAGGAAGAAAAAAAAGAATAAGGACTTTGGGGTTTTTCTTTGGGGTCTTTGAATGTCCTCAGAAAACATGACAATGCCTTTTTTGTCTGGGTGGAGTCATGAGCTTCATAATGCTCATTTGTTTCATTTCATTATCTGTTGCTCTAAACAACAAGACAAATTTACCTGTTTAATCAGCCAAAAAAATGTTTGGGAATCTTTTACACCAGGCAGCAAACTTAGATAGTTATCAGCCCAAAACACTGCATGTTGCAAACCAGGGAGACTAATGGGGCATGCATGGTTGGGTTGCCAGTGGACGAGGATGGCCAATTCCAGGACACACTCCAGTTGAAATTTTTGCAGGTTGTTAAAGATCCTGAGGTGAGTGGTGTGTTGGACACATGTTAGTCTGTGGCTTCTTCTGAACCTCAGGAATCGAAAATTTTGGGTCCATGACAAAAAAGCTATGCATGCAGTTTGAAATCCCAGGATGGGAAAAACAAACAAAACTATCATTTCGCCCAAAAGCATGAATTTTATAGAAATGCATCATAGTGGTGCAAGAACACCACGATGACAACCAGAGGGTCAGTATAAATTCCAATGTAATTGCTAATGCAGTCAGATTCTTTTTGATTTTGTCTTCACAGAATTTGACATGGTATTCCTGCAAATGTCAAGGGAGGTCCATGCAGTATTGAAAGATTTCAATGCTGTCACCAGATTCAAAATTGCTGAGACAACAAAACACAAAGAAAAAAGATCTTTACAACACTATGGTGCAGATTGTGATGACAAAGTTGTACACTTGGGACAAGGCTCAAAGAATTGCATGCTGTAATTTCTCTGTAGCTCAAAACAGTTTCGGGGTGGCCTTGATTCAACAGGACCACATGGGTTGTTGTTTGAGCAACATGTTCATCGGTCTCTCTTGCACTGAGTGACATGTTGAAAGACATAGACAGTGTAAGACAGGACTGACTCTTCAGAACAGAGCAGCGAGAACAATTTTCTGTTGCTTTTGCTCATGGACATGGATGTACTGAGTTTGAGGGGATGTGCTGCATGAATCTTCCTGACCATTCAGTTCAACTCAAAAAATATTCAAAAGATAAAAGACAGTATCAAAGAAACTTCCAAAGATCACTGGGTCTTGGATTGATGACTTGGTTGGATTTTTGATTTTCTCCTTTATGGAGAGAGCTTTAAGAATAGGGTTTTATGTTTTAATAGTTCTCATAGTCCTCATGTTTCTTGTAGATGGGTCTTTTACATGTGTATTGGTCTCATGAGTCGAGTTAGCAGAAGTTTTTTTGTGCAAACAGAAGGGGGAGATGTGGGAACTCAGCACATCACTCTGGATGTCCAGAGTTACCGAGAGAACCCTTGGGGGGCTCAGAAGTCCTGGAATGTTGCCAAAAGTGCCTGGTGGCTTGACTTTGACCCTTCTAGGGATGTGGCACCTGTGTGTGAGGACAGGGGAATCACTCAAGGGTTTGAATGGTGCAGGGATGATATATTTACAGGGTGAAATGTATATTTTAGGTTTTGGTACAGGAGGGTTTGTGGAGACAAGATGGAGGAATCAGGACCTGCCTCATGGTCCTTCCTCCTTCTTCTTGTCACCATCTTTTTGTGTGTGATGTTGGCACTTGTGAACTGGGTCATGGTGGAGGTGCCCTTACTAATAAGGGTGAAAGGTACTGGGGATAAAAGGTAAATATATTGTACGTGGTTTTTTTACTATAAAGACACGGCCACCCCATGTGGCGGTCAGAGTGCTTGTGGCTGCCTTGCTGGCCAGATCCTGGCCTGGCAGAGAGAAAATCTGTAGATAAGAAATAATAAACAAGTCCGAAGACCGAACAACTGAAAGAGTCCAGTCTCGTCCTTTCAAGCGTGGGCTGCCCAAACCATCCCTATACGTGTGTCCGGCAGAGACAGACAGCTTTAAACAGCTCCTGAGGGGGACATTTAATATGTATGACTTTACACCATTTGATATTCGAAGCCTTGTGTCAATGATCCTCACAGACACACAGAAACCTCATCTGGGAAAGAAGATGGAGAAGATATCTCACAGAGTTGAGGAACGGTTATCAAGGTGGGCCCAATGCGAACCTCACCGTGGCACAGTTGGCAGGGGATCCTCCAGATGACAATCCAGCAGAGCAAGCAGTACAACTTCAAAGGCGGTGATGAATGACATCAAGGAAGCGGCCGCGAAGAGCGATCTTGCAGATTGGCGCCCGCAGGAGTTCCAGGCGTTCCATTCTCTTGCATTGACAAGGTCCCACAGAACCTTATTCATCATTTATAGATCAACTCTTGCAAGCTGTGGATCGGCAAGACAAACAAAGACGCAAAAGCAGCCTCGTGGAAAGCCTTAAACAACGCCAACCAGATTGTCAGCGGGTTAGCACCACAATGCCAGAGATGGTGGAGGCATGCAGCAAGGCACTCTGTGAGAGAATGTTACTCTCAGACGGATGCAGAAGGAAATCCTTTACCATATCCAGGAAACAAAAAAAGGAGCGCGTCCATAAATCGCCAGCGCGCCATGACACAAGTGATGGCGATGGCACAAGAGCAAGCAGGACAGTCATCAGAGAACGTCAAGCAGACGCCCTCAGCAAAGTCCTCAGACGATTTCTCAGCCACCCAGACCTCTTCCCACCAGGAGCACAGTGCACACTGGCCGCATCGAAATTAGTATGCTTCTTGGATGAAAATCATGCAGAGATACCAACAGGTGTCCAAGGGGATTCATACAAAAAGCAGGATTTTTTAATAGTAGGACAGGACAAAAGCAGCATCCTTGGACTCATTGTCTATCCGAGAGTTTTTTCAGCGGACATGAATACAGAGCTGACAGTTTTGGCAAGAGCTCTCCGTCCACCATTGACTGTGGCAGAAAACACTCAGGTCACAAGAGCTTTCACCTTGCCACCACATGCCATCGAGCAAGTCATGTCAATTTTCGACAAGGAAGGGCTTCCTTTGAAGGAGCATGTCGAGATACATACCACATGGATAAAGCACATAGGCCGAGATCGACCCACACTGACTTGTCAATTGACTTCTGGGGACAGAACAATAGCGGTCAGAGGAATGCTTAACACAGGGGGGCAGATGTCACTGTAATATCTTACATGTTTTGGCCCCGTGATTGGAGCTTGATTGAGCCCTTGGGATCTCTCTCAGGCATAGGGGGAGCTTCTCTATGTCTGCGGAGTGAGAATTCCATCATTGTTACAGGACCAGGAAACAAGATGGCGATCATTCATCCTTTTGTTGTGCAAAAGCCAATTACAGTTTGGGGAAGAGATCTTTTGGCACAATGGGGCACGAAGATCGAGGTGGATTTTTAGTCGGGGTCACTGCGGCACTCACCACACTGAAGCTGACTTGGAGAACGGATGATCCAGTTTGGGTGGATCAGTGGCCCCTTGAGTGAAAAAAGTTGAGTGCACTGAAAAACCTGGTCCAAGAACAACTGCAGAAAGGACACATCATGCCAACAGACAGCCCTTGGAATTCTCCAGTGTTCGTCATCAAAAAGAAGCTATCAGGCAAATGGAGGCTGTTGCATGATCTCAGGGAGATCAACGAAGTCATCGAAGACATGGGACCTCTTCAGCTGGGACTTCCATCGGTCTTGATGATTCCCAGGGATTGGCCGCTTGTGGTCATTGACCTCAAGGACTGTTTTTTCAGTATACCGCTCCATCCAGATGATGCGCCAAGACTTGCCTTTTCCGTTCCAAGTATTAACAAGGAAACGCATCTGCAGTGGTACCATTGGGTCATACTTCCTCAGGGACTCAAGAACTCGCCCACAATCTGTCAATGGCATGTGGCACGAGCTTTGTCACCTGCGCGGAAGAAGTTCCCAAAGGTGAAGATCATTCATTATGTGGATGATCTGCTCATTGCAGCGTCAACACAACAGGAGCTGCAAAAGGTTCATGACTGTGTGATTGCAGAGGTGCAAAAGGCAGGTTTGGAAATCAGCATTTCAAAAATCCAGGAGGTCGCACCTTGGAAACATCTAGGGTGGAAGATCTCAGAGAAAACAATAAGACCTCAGAAGATGGAGGTCAGCACAAAAGTTAACAATCTGCATGATTTACAACAACTTTTAGGAGAAATCAACTGGATGAGGCCAATTTTGGGAATCACGAACAGTGACATTCCAACATTGCTCAATCTCTTGAGAGGAGACATAGACATTCGATCTCCCAGGACACTCACGCGAGAAGCAAAGAAAGAGTTGGAAAGGTTACAGATGCTATTCAGAAAAGGCAAGCACATCAATTCGTTGAATCATTGCCTTTTGAGTTGGCAGTGCTGAGAAAGAGAACGCAGTTCCATGGTTTGATCTTCCAATGGGATTCATCTCAAAGAGATTCTTTAATAAACATAGAGTGGATTTTCTTACCACACAGGCCTTCAAAAACAATTCTTACAGATCTGGAGATGGCGGCACAGATCATCATAAAGGGAAGAACAAGGTTGCTGACGATTGCAGGACAGGAATTTCTCAGTCATCCATTTACCTCTGAAGAGGGATTATTTCAACTGGGCGATGCAAAATTTGAAAGATTTGTTAATTGCATTGTTAGCCTTTCCTGGAACTTGCACGATCAATTTTCCACAACACGGGACATTGCAACCACAAATATGTTACAGAGCGAAGCCAAGAATAAGTGAAGAACCTCTGGATGGGATCACAGTGTTCACTGATGGCTCAGGGAAGACACACAAGTCGGTGATCACATGGATGAACTCAACGACAGGGGAATGGGACTCAAACGTGAAGATGGTTCAAGGCTCTCCACAAATTGTGGAATTGGCAGCTGTCATTCGAGCATTTCAGTTGTTCAAGCAACCTCTCAATTTCAGATTCCGCATATGTTGCAGGTGTGGTCAGACCATTGGAAGGTTCGCTTTTGAAAGAGGCCAGCAAAGAAGTTTTATTTTCGTATCTGGCGAGCATGAAAACATTGCTAGAAAGCAGGGAGCACAAATATTTTATCACTCACATCAGGGCTCACACAACACTTCCAGGATTTCTAGCAGAAGGGAATGCTCGAGCAGACAGGTTGACAATGCCCATCTCACAAACACTTCCAGACATTTTTGAGCAGGCAAAACTAAGTCATACATTTTTTCATCAGAATGCGCAGGCGCTGATGCAATCCTTTCGTCTCACAAAAACTCAGGCGAGGGAAACCATTAGTGCTTGTCCGGATTGTCAGCTTGTGCAGCCACCTGCTTCCACAGGAGCAGTCAATCCGTGAGGACTGCAAAGTCTTCAACTGTGGCAAGCTGACGTGACAAAATAGCCATTATTTGGGAGGCTCAAAAATGTTCGTGTTTCAGTAGATACATTCTCAGGAGCAGTCTTTGCTTCAGCACATGCAGGGGAAACAGTGGAACACGCTTGTCGGCATTTCTTGCAAGCATTCACATCATTAGGAGTACCTCAGGAAATAAAAACAGACAATGGCCCAACATATACAGGCAGGGTGTTTGACAAATTCCTTAAAAGGTGGGGTGTCAGACGTACATTCGGTATTCCACATTACAGTATACATTTATCAGAGTGAGGATTTCCTCTGTGCCTTTACTATAATTTCCCCATAACATTAGAGATGTCTCAGACAAGTTTTCCCACTAATATAGCAATAAAATCAAAGAAAATTCTAAAACAGCACTACCAAAATAATTATTGGCTTGTTGAAATTACTTTCAGTCAGGGAAGGAACAAAAACACAGATGATGCTTAAATTGAAAACTGCAGAGTATCATCCTCAAACAGTAGAAATTATCAAAATTACCTTACATTGAAATGATGAAATTGATTTTTCATTAGGAGTAAAAATACAAGTACCTCATATACCTAATGAAAAAAAAGAACAATGCTCATCTGTGTGGGGGTTTTGGCAATTTTTTCATTGTTTTGAAAGAAATTGCAATTTGAAAAGCCCAAGAGATTAATTTATTGTATCGCTTCACTATTCAGCAAACAGCAAGGGTTGGCCTGGTATACATGGCCAAAAAGGCAGAATAACCCTATCTATAATGAAATGTCCATGCATAAATGGATACACTGAAATAGCAACTTAAATCTGGCTAATTCAGCTGCTCTCTCTGCATTTAATTTTTCTAATTTAAATCATCAAGTATATATCTGCCATGAGACAATTACAGGCTTCTATTTTCATGGCCAAAAGAAAATGCAAAGCTTCACAACTGAAAAGTAATCTATTACTACACCATACAATGCCAAAAAGAAAAATATGATCATCTATGACACCTGCCCCAGGAATGGAAATGGAACACAAGACAGACGCATCTGAACAGGGGACGCTCGAGGCAGTTGTGGTTTACAGTTTGTTTCCACCAAATCGGGGAGCAGAAGGGAATGACTTCAAAGACCAGAAAAGGGGTGAGATGCAAGACAAAGGCTTTCACACCTCCTGTCATCCCATCTTAAGGCCAACAGATTTCTGCTGTTTCTCCCTATATTTCAAACAAGTCAGAAAAAGAAGAGATTCTTTCCATACTTAAAAAGACAAGAGTAATCAGGAGTTCTGTCTGCCCCCAAAACACCAGCACCCAGAAGCAGGAAAAGGATGGCACACTCTCCCAGGCTGCTTTGTAATTTAAAACAGCAGCTGGTCCATGGAACTGTAGTATGTTTGTTATTCAGATCCTGCATAATCTCAAAATGTTGTCACAATCCTGGACCCCATCTCAAATATTGCTTTTTTACTACACCACCTTGTATGAGCATCCGCCATTTCAAAGGTATTCTGCCAGCCAAACACCAGCTTTAACCTGATGTATTTCTCTCCCAAACTTCAGTTGCTTGTCCATGAATTTATTTTCCTTATAAACAGCCACAGAGGTGGCTCTGTGAAGACCAAGAATGTGCTAATGTGAAAAATGCCTGTGAAAAACATGTTTCACACTATTAAACCCTCACACCATTAAACAAGCACACCAAACCTGGAGAAAAGCAGTTGAACAAGAGGGCAAATTTTAAAACAAGCCTTTGAAGAAAAGCTCTAAAAGACTGTCTGGGGACTCTCAAATAAAGTGGTACTTGGTCATTCAGCTGCTTCCAGGTTTTAATTTTGTGCTGACCAATTAAGGCCTTGTTAGGGTGCATTAAGACCACCCAGTGATTTACCAACAATTACACAAGTGCATCCCACTGTGGGAGTGACTCGAGTGCAGTCTGCAGAGCACAAAACACGTGGGTGCACCTACACACAGCAGGACCCAACCACAGCCAGGCATGAGCAGCTACAGACACAACAAAGCAGCTGGAGGTCCTGGGGGTCCTTGTGACCATGAGTGCCACAGCACATGTCAGAGTTGAGACTGCCACAATACAGAGCATCACCATACAGTTCCAGAAGGCTTTAAACATTCCCCAGGTAACACCTTACCTCATCAGAAGGCTCCAGGTGTCTGCCCATTCACAGTAACACCAGGTCACTTCAGAAGGCTGCAAGCATCTGCCCTTCTTGTTCTTTAGCCCAGCCTTTTATCCCCTCCAGTTCATTCCCTGCCCCTGTGTGCCCCTCACTGTTCATGCCCTGCCCGTGTGCCCTCTGCTCCCTTTGGTGGTTGCTCAGTGCCCCTGGGCACTCCATGGCTCATTCTGTCAGTGCTGCTCACCTGCTGCTCACAGCTGGAGCCCATTGGGGATGAGGCTGGGGCCAACCCCACTCCCATTCACCACACACTGTGCCTGCAGGTGAGGCCAATGGGATCCTGGGGGCTTTGAGAAGGGCACTGAGCAGGTCAGGGAGGTGACCCTGCCCCTCTGCTCAGCCCTGGTGAGGATCACTGTAGTGCTGTGCCCACCTTGAGCTCCTCAGTACCAGAGAGACGAGGAGCTCCTGGAGCAGGGCCAGCCAAGGGGACACAGATGGTGAAGGGACAGGAGCAGCTCTGCTGAGGAACGGCTGAGGGAGCTGGGGCTGCTCAGCCTCGAGAAGAGATGATGGAGAAGGGACCCCATCCCTGTCTGTCAGTGTCCAAAAGAGGTGTCGGAGCACGGACCAGGCTCTCAGCAATGGAACAAGAGGAACAGGCAGGAACTGATGCCCAGGAAGTTCCACTTGAACATGAGGGAGAACTTTCCTGTGCAGTGACCGAGCACTGAACAGGCTGCCCACAGAGGGTGTGGGGTCTCCCTTACTGGGGACATTCCACAACAATCCTGGACACAATCCTGGGCCATGAGCTCTGGGATGGCCCTGCTGCAGCAGGGAGGTAAGGCCAGATGACACACTGTGGTGTGGGCTCTCCAACCTGACCCACTGGTGATAAAGCTGATTTTAAAAACAGAGACAAGACATTGTCTAGAGCTCAGCCAGGCTTAAAATGAAATGTAAGGGAAAGAAGTACTACATGTGCATCACCAAAGGCAGCTCACCCAGGAGATTTAAGGTGTGGAGAAGATGGACAGAAGAACCAAATGGGTTTTCAGCCCCGGTCCTTTAATAGGGATTACACTTGGGTAATAAAAGCACACTATAACACAACTCTTGGCACGTGACCTATCTAATAACTGTACAAATCCTACTGCAATGGCAGCAGGAGTCAAGATAGTCAGAAAAAAAAGATACCAAAACTTCCCTTCCCATTCCATTTGAACTGATTGCCATCAACAGAAACGAACATTTCCTGTGACATTAAGTTGTCATCAGCTTCTGTAAATCCCAGTTCACTCAGTCTTTTCCTGTGTATCTGTCTCTTCTTTGCAGAAGTAGCCCCAAGTACATTTGCAATTTCAGAGTTGTTTTCAGTTTGTTCAGAAGTCTCAGCTCGCTTATAAAGCTCCAACTCATCAGTTACACATCCAAGTTGTTCTTGCCTGGAGCCCTCTGCACAGGCTGTCTCATCACCTGCCTGGGTAGGTTGTGTACACCCTAAGGCAGGAAACAGAATGTCATCAACAGTCATGCAAAGCAGCCACATCATTCAAATATCCTGAAATTAATTTTCTTCAATCATAACATTGTCAACTCATCCCACTCTTGGGTACTTCATGACAGCCACAAATTTCAAAGTTATGAAATATGCAATTCAAAAACCTGGGTATACTAGACTTAGTAGTTTCAGGAGTTTCTTCTAAGAACAGAAAAGTACCTTTTGTTTCCTGTGCTGAAGCATCCTTCATTTCAGAGGGCATTGCTGGACTAACCAGGACCACGCCATATCCTTCGTTATTGTGGATCATATTGTTAACCATGGTTATCCTGGGAGCCTCATAAACTTCATCTAAGAAATTCTACAGAACAAAAGAGAAATCTAACATGTCATGTCCAGCTACAGGGACACAAAAATCTTCTAGTTTTAGGTAGAATCACTTCTCTCTATTAGCTAGAGCAGGATTATTTGCCTACACAGGAGACATTGTGAAAGGTATTTTCTTCTCCTGGCAGGTAAGAAATAAAACCAGGTGGAATGGATAAAAATAAAAAAATCATGCTGCAAAGCTGTCTGTCTGTCTGTAGGAGAGGTTTGTCTTGCAGAAGTGGTTCATCCAGCAAGCATCAAGGCAAGTGCAAGGCAAGCATCATGTGTGACAGGCAAGAGTTCCAGCATAGCACAGCAGGCTCTGAGCCAACCCAAACCTACTTGCACTAATTGCAGCAGTGATTAATTGGCTTTAGGCAAACCAGTACCTTGTGACTGGGACTGACCTTGACCAATATTCCCTCCTTGCAGTGGTGGATCCCGTTGTGCAGCAGGGTGCACGCACTTCCTGGATAGATCTCCACACCAGCACCCTACAAGACACAGTTGGTAGCAGTTCACAAGGAGTTTAGGCACATTTTTACCCTACAAGACACAGTTGGTAGCAGTTCACAAGGAGTTTAGGCACATTTTTACCCTACAAGACACAGTTGGTAGCAGTTCACAAGGAGTTTAGGCACATTTTTACCCTACAAGACACAGTTGGTAGCAGTTCACAAGGAGTTTAGGCACATTTTTACCCTATAAGACACAGTTGGTAGCAGTTCACAAGGAGTTTAGGCACATTTTCTATTGAACTCGACCACTCCATGGCACGTCTTTGTGTTCACCTACCAGTTTGCACAATGCAATACTGTGTTACCCCTCCAGCTTCACAGCTTTGTTCCCCATCTCAAGCAGCAATACTCAAGGCTGAGGCCCCACAGCATGAAGGCCTGCTGAAGAGCAGCTGAACAGCCTTGCCTTACTTGCTTGTGCTTTAGTGATCCCTCCCAATACCTCAAGCTCCATCATTCTTCAAAATACCCAAAGAGTATCAGAGTCCATTTTTGTGTTTAATCATCCCTCTGTAAGAATCAAAGGTGTCCAAAAAGAGCATCGCACTTGCACGACAAACAGAAATGAGAAAATTAGCTATAGGCAGAGAGACCAGAAAATACTATAGAAGTACTGCAGGACATGAACCAGCCATGCAGCAATGATTATTTCACAGATGTCCCCTGTTACTGCAACACTTTGCTACTACCATCACACACAAATCAGCCTGAGACATTTCACTGGATTTGATAAGAGGCTACAAAGACCCCTGAGACCAATCTTGATTCAGTAACATGTAGCTGTCCAAAATGAATTTGTAAAGGTTCTCTCCAGAGCAACACAAGCCACCCTGTGACTGCACTATTTCCAAAGAGAAACCTTTATTTTAAATTAGGAAATTAGCCAAAGTTAAGAATAAGTGTGTACCTTTGCCCCATAGAGATCTGAGTTCCTCATCAGTAGCTCAGCTGATGTCCTCACTGTTATTCCAGTGGTTTCACACTGTAACACACAATTCTCCAGTATTGTTTTCCCTTGATGGACATCTACATACACAGAAACAATTACTGCTGAATGAACCAGTTCTGCAAAGACAAACCCCTCCTACAGACAGACAGCCTTGCAGCAGCTTTGCAGAGTGATATTTTCATTTTATCCACTTCAGTGATTTGCTCAGGTGTGGTTTGAACTCATGCTGCTTTTCTGGGCCAAGCAGGGACACTGCTACAAGGGAGCACTGGTTGGAGATCTGTCTTACAGGTTGACTTCTTTTTTACTTATGACAGCAATAATTATTTTCCTTACATTCTTAAGAGACTTTTGGATTCAAAAGATACTAAATACAAGTGTTAATAAACATTTTAACACGTTTCAAACCCAGATGTCTGTTGAGAAGAAATATTAATTAGCATCTTCTGCAAAGACAAGGCCACAGCCAACGAACTCCTTGGATACAACTCAGACTTAGCTGAGGGTCAGTTTGAAGGTGCTGGAAACAAAGTTCTACAGCACTCCTACAGCATGTGCTGCTCCTCACTGGAGCACTGGCTGGGGTCAGCTGCAGCTGAATATTGCCATGGGGGCTCTTCTGTGCAAAGCAGAACTGTTTCCATTTCCAGGCAGCCGGACACAGGCTGTGCTGCACTCAGAGCCAGGCTGCCTTAACAGCAGAACAAGATCAAGTTAATGATCTTATCCCAGTAGAAGAATAAAGCATAAGAGCCACAATAGCTTGAAAGCACAAACAGAAATTATTTTGATTTCCACATCATAAGCAAGTTAAAAAAAGAGGGGGAAGACTTGATATGTATACCTGTAGGGCTCCTCTTTACAATATTTTGTTTAACTGCAACACTGCATCCCAGCTTTAATTCTAACATTAATTATGAAAGTCACAAAAAGGTCAAGATTCTTTTACACTTACTTAAAATGCCCTCCACAGCATCATGCTGCACTAACTTCAGATTGGAGATCTTTACATTGGCTCCTGTACAGTCAAAGAAGTTGTCTCCTTTCCCTTGTTTTTCTATCACGACATCATCTGGCAGGCCATAGCCTAAAGGCGGAGGTGAGAGATGCAAGCTCAGAGAACATCTGGTGACAAGGAGGTGCTCAGTACATAACAGACATTTAAATCAGTGACAGAAGTTTAAAGCCTGATGTTTTAATGCCTTGAATAGGATTTTCAGCAAGTGGCCAGGCTAGACCTTACATCCCCTCTGTGCCAAGGTACAGGAACTCCAAACTAAACTCCAGTTACCTTACTTGAATGGCACACAACAAAATACAAAGTTATCTGAGCAAGTTGAACAAATGGGTAACTGAGCTCACATTTGCCAAGGCCAAAGTTCTCACTCCCAAAAGTTACCAACAGAGCAGCAGGATGCAGGAATTGAGGACACACAGGCATCTCCAGTCTGCTCTCAAAGGACAGAAGTTCACTACAGCAGGCAGAGGCTCCCAAGAACACAGAGGGAAAAAGCAGTCACACCACAACATGAGGAAAAAAAAGTGCAAAGGGCTTGATATTGTTAGCATGCTTCATTCAGCTTTCCTATTTACATGGAATTTGGGGGAAAATTCAGAGCTCCTGTGTTGCACAGGCTTCCAGATTAATTCAGTTTAAAAAGCAGCTTTCACAAGCACATGCCAACATTGATTTACTAAACCATCCACAGTTGTCAGCATTTAAGCACTTACAGGAAAATTTATGAGCATGTAAAGCTTTTATTGCTTGTCACTGACAAGAATCATGATAAGGAAAGCAATAATGCCACATCCATTACAGCAGCACGAGCCCTATCATTTTCTGAAAGCACACACAGATAAGAAGCGCCCGAGCAGGATGCCAGCTTCTAACCAAGTACAGAAATAAATAAACAGTGCCACATGCAAGTAGAAAGGTTAAAAACAAAATGAAAATAAAAAGCTTTGAACAAGAGTTGGCAGAAAGTTTTAAAGACAGGCCATTTAATGCCAAGTTAAGTGATTGATACTTCAACACATGATATTACCCAGAAATCTGTTCCCACTGCTACTGATTTATGGTCACCCCTGAAGAGGAGGTGGCATGGGGCAGTTCCAGCATGTAAAAAGAGAGCACCACAAGACAGCAAAAGTTTAACTTCTCCCCACTAGAGAAAGATGTTATTATCCAAAGCAGGAGTTTTAGGAAAGACTGTCCTGCAGAGTGCCTGCAGTTCTCTAACAGTGCCTTTAGCTTGCTTGACACCTCACCTGTGAAGCAGCAGCTTTAGAATGAAGATCCACCTGCTGCCCAGTGCTGCTCACTGCCCAGCAGGGCTGTGCCCCTGCCTGAGGTGCTCCAGAGCAGCCAAAGGCCTCTGTCACCCACTGCCACTGTCACAACTGATGCTGCAGGTTCCCAGCCATGGCACAACCATGGCACAAGCAGAAGGGAAGTTCTTAGGTGCCTCTGCAACACCTTCTGGTCAGGCATGGAAGTTACCTTTATCACTTCCTGCAGCTGCTACTGCTTTAACCTTATTTAGTTCCTGAAGGTTTTATTTATCCCTGCTTTACTAATCTTCATACTTTCAACCTCATTACTGACTGCACAGTAGCTGGGAAAAAAATAGAAGCTCCACTAAGCAAAGTGACATATCTTTGATGAGTCACCCCTCCATCCCAAAAAAGCCACCAAAGCAGCCAGCTGCTCAGATTAGTGCCAGCAGAGTTTGTCTTGATGCTCCTACTTCAAAATGTTCCTGGCTGCTCCTACTGGTATAATACCCTATCTAACAGGAGTCCTTATAAGAAGATTAAATACCTGACAAGTACTTCTTATTCAGAGCATGGTTTGTACCAAAAATACATATTTATATGCCTTGCTTCTTAAAATAGAGCAGCTCAGCCTTTAATGTGTGTTACTGCGCCATTTGTATTTCAGTTTCCTCAAAGCTAGAAAAGCAATAAATAGCACCACACACAATTTCAGAACAATGTCATTCTTAAGATAAATAAAGCACTTTTTCCATGTCCCTTGTCCTGCAGGTGCACTGGTTATCACAATGTGTGTCTGCATAAATCAAACACACACAGGAGATGGGCAAGAAAGAAAATGACTCATAAAACAAGAAGGGCAGGAAAAATAAAGTCCAGAGCAGCAGGAAATTAAACCCTCAGCCTTCTTCTCATTAAGAAGCTTTGACAAGATAAAAATGCAACTAAATAAGTATCTGAACAGCTGCAGAAGCGCCAGTGATAAACAGACTTTAGCACTGCAACTGCCTAAAGCAAAGGGATACACTGAGAAATCAAGAATTATGAGGGAGAGACAGCAACATATCCTAGGCAAAGCAGAAGTATTTAAAACACAAATATTTTGCAAGAAAAATCCCAAAATCACATCTGTTGTTTCTGTTTCTGTAGAAAAAAATGTGGTAATCAAAAGTTTCCTCCTCCACCCATGAGCCAGGCTGGCAGCCCCAGCTCCCCGCTCAGTAAATCAGCAAGGATCAGTAAATCCTCACTGCACCTCCTGGCTCCTGCCCCTGCACTCCCTGGGGCTGCACCAGCTCTGGGGCACATCCAGACACTCAGAGAAGAACAAGGCCATTTCTCAAGTACTCCTAAGTTGTAGAAGCCCCTCAGAATTACTTCTGTTTCCACTATTACAACCACCAAGTCCCTTAGGTTTCTGTTGAATCCTCTGTATTTCCTATATAATCACCATTTATGCAGACAAATAGGAGGAAATGATGAATTTGCTATCAATCAGCAAATCTGCAGTTTATCTGCACTAAAGCTAATTAAACAGCTCACTCCACCCTGCATTAGACTCTACAGCAGAAACAGGAATACTTTGAAGAAAAAAGCTCCTGGTAAACTCTGCAAAGAGTAAATCCTTACACAGACCTAGTTTAAGACATCCCATTTACTTGTTCAAGGACCTTTAGACTAGCAAACCTGCTACCTTCTAGCTCTATTGAATCAGCAATGGAGAACATGCCATCCACAAAATAATGGCCAGGACAGATGATGACTCTGTCTCCTTCATAGCAGGCATTTACAGCTGCTAGGGGATCACGGTGAAACTGCAAAAGACAAAAAAATTCAATCAGCTCCCAAAGAATGTGTAAAAAGGGATGCATTTATGCCTCTAGAGCTTGCTTTCAATTAAATGTTGCTGCTTTTGCTTTTAAGAAACCCTTTCAATGGCATTAAAAATACAAAATTTCTACTTTGAATTCAAGAATTGCAGCTCTGCAGACAAAACCAGCCTTAACACACGACTTGGATGTTTGTGTCACATCCATTCCCCCAGGAGAAAACTGGGGCACACACAGATAAAAGAGCACATGCACCCCAAAGCAAACTTCACTATGGCCTTGGTTCCAGGCCAACACTTCAGTTGTGCCTAAGTGATTTGCCATGAATTTGCCATGAAGAAATAGATAGGCAGAAATAGAAGGTAAAGAAATAGAAGGTAAAGAAAATAAAAACCAAATAATTCAGCAAGTAGATCAGAGTTAGTCTGAATACTCCTGTGTTTGCTCCTGGTACGAGTCACCCTCAAACAGAGTTCAAACACCACAGTGGTAAAGTAAATAGTGCCCACATGATCCTGTTCCTTGATAAAGAGGACAGGGAGATATCCTTAACAAACATTACTGAGGGATTCCGTACTGAAGGATGACAAATAGTAAATAAAAACTACACATTTACTACTTCCCAGCAAATTCTAGGGTAAACATAATAAGAGCCCTTTTTCAGTTGCCAAGTCAGAAAATCAGATTTATAGCCTAAAAGTTACTCCAGGATGTTCCCCATGGCTCCATTTTGGCAATCTGTAATTCATGAACGTGATCAGAACACAGCAAATTATTTTATTAACTGCTGAAGTAGCAAGTCATGTCTGAATTCACTAAAACTAAACATGGTTGCTCCTAAAATAAATGTATTTCCTACACAGTACCAAAGCAAGAAAGCCATGCTTCCTCCTTCAAACCCTAGATCATTATCAGCAGCATCAAGAGACATGGGCATTTCAAAATTAAATTCAAATGCCATGCCTTACAGTGCTTCATTGTAGAGTTATTAGAGGTCCATCGCATTTCCTCCACACAGGAAGCTGCTTGTATAGTCAACAGGCACAAATTAATTAAAAGAAATTATTTTAATCATATAATTTCACCACTTATTGTTTAAATTACAGTGATTTTTTTTAACTGACAAAACAATCCCACCACTGTAGTACCTTGCACATGGTAAATTAACTTATCCTTCCACATTGTTTCTTGAGAGGAAAAACTATTAGCAGACAGACAATTTCTGCTACTGCACCTGTATCTCTAAGGCTCCACAAGATTCTGGGCAAAGTTTGTCTCTTGTCAACAGCTGGAGCAGATTTGCTTTCATGTTCCAGGGCACAACATGAATGACCTTGGCACCTGCTGATCTCAGTCCTTTAGCCTGGAGGCTGCCATATTTTTGGTAACCAAACACGTACCTGCAACAAAAGCAACAGAGCCAACAGCTCTTCCTTCAGTCCCCACCTCCTCTGAGCTCCGTGATTCCCTTTAGGAGCCTCCTCCCTGCACAAACCCACCAGTTACCTCAGCAGAGGATTCTCAATCAGTTTTAGCCTTTGTTTTATGTGCTCCACTTGGTCATACAATTTTAGCCCTTCCACCATGGAAACATTTTCTACTTCTGAGTCTGAATCATTGCTTGATATGCTGTTCCTCACATTTAAAAACTTCTCATAGAGCTCTTCACATTGAGATAACAAGCTCTGGTAATCAGCGACCAGCCCAGAAGGCACGCGGTGTTCCAGGATGTCATAGTGCCTGCAGATCAGAGCAAGGGGTCAGCACAGGGCACATTCACAATCCTCACACCAAACTTGAGGCTGGAGAGAACCTGAGGAGTTCTGCATCAGTTACTTACAGTCTACATCAATACTGCTCCATTTTATTTGAAGCAGAAAAACCAAAAAAATATGAACAGACACAAACATTTTCTTTCTAAACAGCTGCCCACCCACCCTGAAAGATTGTCTACTACCAGAAACTCACCCTAAAAAAAAAGACATAAGCACAGCCATTAAAAAATAGTAACAATTTAGAAGGCGATATCTAAGCCTTTATCAGAATAACTGAGAAAGATTCACACACATTCCTCCTGGAGAATGATCAATTTACAAGTTTTTGTTCACATTCAGCTTTGTTGTAGTTTTCGTTTTATGCCCAGAGGTAAAATTGGAGCATCCCATGCCAGCCTTTATTAGGATTAACTCATATGAGTGTGAGGATGACTATTGCTGGGTTTGGGGCACCACCTGATGGAACACCAAGGCTCAGAAATCAAGTGGCAGCCTCAGTTGTGATCTCTTTCCATACAAGATTTTGACCAGCAGACAGTGAATGCTGTTAAAACAAACTTGCTTTGGCTTACAAATCAACAGGGGCTTTTTACACCCAATTGTGAGTCCCTATTCCCACATGACACTTCCAGCGGTTCTGCCCTAAGAACAAAGGTGAAGCACTCACAGTCTCAGTCGGGGCTCAACACATCTCACAAAATAATCAAACTCATCCTCCTCCTCCTCATCCCAGGTCCTCCAGATGTAGCGGTAGAAGAACCTTGGGAAAAAAAGTGTTAAATCACACAGGAGAGCAGAGTCAACAGCACTGGAAACACAATGTAACCAAGCTGGGAACTCACCTCTCTCTAGAAATTCATATTACTGCCCCTTAGGCTGCTCAGTACACACAAAGTCATCCTTCCTGCCTGTTGCTTACCTGCATAAAGTGTTTTACTTTGTGTGTCTAAGCTCAAAATTCATAATAACCTGTGTTCACTCCCTTTTGAGGAAGTAGAACAGCTAAAACCTGGTTTTGAAAAGCAAGACTGACACTCTCCAGATTCTGAGGTTTTCTGGTTGTTTGCTTTTGTCCAATCACCCTTCAGCTAAGTTTTCTTTCTCACAATGTAGGTCATTCCTCCTATTTTAGTTTTTTTGTCCAGTCCCACAGCCTATTTGTAGAGAGGTTTCAAACAGCATGTAGTGCCTGAAAGAAAAGGAGGTGGAAAAGAGACAGATGATGATAATGAAGAAAACAATAGAATATGTGAAGAGATACCTAAAGAATAAAGAGCAAATTTAGGGGAAGAGGCAAAATGCAGAAAAAAGAATGGGACAAGAAAAAGAGAAAAATCCAGAAAAATGTTAATGAAGAGAAAGAACAGTGTATTAGTCTACAGGTGATACAGTCCAAAGAACTCTGGGGTGAAAAAGAGAGGGAAAGCAGTCTCCTCAGAGACTGATACACAAAGTGATCTGATTGACTTTGGAAAGCTTGGTTTGTGGGGCTGCCAGGATGGCCCAAGAATTCAGGACAGAGCCCACTGGCTAGCAGCAGGGTGCAGTTGTCCTACCTGACATGCTCTATGGCTAGGGCTGTCTGGTCAAACTCTCCTGACTCATCATAAACAACAAACAGCTCCTGCAGCTGGATCTGATGTTTCTTCAGCTCCAGGATCTCCTGCACGCACTCCAGGCTGAAGCTGCTGTCCTGGGACTCGCACAGGAACGGCTCACTGAGCTGCACCTCTGCCTTCAGGTCTGGGAAATTCACATTCACCACCTGTGGGAACAAAGAGCTCCGAAATCCCTCAGAACTGCAGAGCCAGCTCGGGGAGGGGAACATGATGTGCCTCAGTCAGGGACATGCTGGGTCCCCACTGACCCCACACAAACCAACACAAATGGCACCCTACAGCCAAGGCCACCTCCTCAGCTGAAGTGATAACCCAGAGTTAAGCTTCTCACAACCCCACAGCTAGAGAGCATTTTCCATATCCAAAATTTCATTCAAATCCCTCATAATGCTCATAACAAGGCCAGTAAATTGATTTTCCCCATCCCCTATTTTTTTGTGCTGCTGTTCTTAAAAAATGCCAAAAACAATATCCTCAAACTCAAATCAATACTTCACAGCCTTTTGGGACTCCTTTGAGACTCATTTTTCCAAGTGCCCACAGGATACAAACAATCCAAAGAGATAGTCCGGGCCAGTGACAGCCATTTTGTCACTAGTTGGGCAGAAAATAGGCACAAAGTCTTTGTCACTAGTTGGGCAGAAAATAGGCACAAAGTCTTTGTCACTAGTTGGGCAGAAAATAGGCACAAAGTTTTTCCTGCCTCAACCATGCGATGGAACTGCCAGTTTGAACATCCAAGACCTGGTCACTGAGAGACTCAGAAGAGTCTGTTAGAGAGGTAAGTGACGTTCAGTGGAGACAAATGCCTGAGCAGCAGCGAGGCACTCACCCCCACCAGGACGTCGAAGACGTTAGTGCGCCAGATGGCCTGCCAGCCTGAGGGCTCCAGAACCTTCTCCAGGTACTCAACTATGAACCTCCTCACCTCAGAGGCTTTGCAATCAGCTACAAGAAATTCAAGACACCACATTTATGCAAGGAATGGAAGGAAACTCCCCCAGATCACTGGAAAATGAAAGTTTTTCAGCACAATTGAGATGTTCCTCTACCACCTCCGAAGTTGGACTTCATTCTGTTATGCTCATGATAACAGAATAGTACTAAATAAATTATAATACAATGGTATTAAACACATAACCTCTGCCTTATCTTAAACAGATTTACAATACACCAAAAAAATTCAGGAAGACCAGCTACAACAAGGCACAGGACCCACTACTTACTAACAGTCCTGCCCTTCCATCATTTCACATTTTATTTACTTATATCAAAATTACTCTCTCCTGGTCCATCAGCTAGAGTAGCTGAGGCTACAGCATAAGTAGGCAGGACACTCTATCTTTTCCAGCCCCCTTTATTAAAAGCATCTCACAGCTTAATATATACAATTTACTTCATTTTAACTAAATTGTTTAAAGTTACTACAAGAAAATTAACACTACCTCACTTTCGGACGAAAAAATTACTTACCCAAGATGTAGTCCTGGTAAGCGCTGAATCGCTCATAAAACAATAGATGATCGGTATGAAAAATATCTGGGAAAAGCACGTTTCCGTCAGGCACAGTCCTTCCCAAAGTAGTCCCTGGCTTGTCACGGCTGCCATAGTCACTCCAGGAGTCAGCACTCCAGTTACTCTCGGCATCGTCCTGTTGCCGATCTGGGAAGAGGAGCGGGAGTAAAGCAAACCCCACGAACTGTCACGTAACCACTCACCCACCCCTCTGCTCCCAAAGATCTGCTCAGCCCAAGGTGTGTCCGGAACCTGCGTTCTACAGCACGCCTCAACTTACCCTTGGGGAAGGGATTCCAGCCCACACACCTTCCTGGCCGCCCATTGCAGCGCCGTGGTAGGCGCTGGGAAACACCCCAGAACTTCACCATTAACAGGAAAAAAAACTCCACCACATTTTAGAGTTGATTTGTAGAGCTGATTTCCAGAGCCCGCGTTTCCAGCGCGGTGCCCACGGCCCGAGCCGGGCTGCGGCCGCGGGTCCGGCCGGTGCGGGGGCTGTCCGGCCAAGCGGGCGGTGCCCTGCCCGGGCGCGGCCCGCGGGGATCCGAACCGCGGCGGAGCAGCCCAGGCAGCCCGGCCTGACTGGCCGCCCCTCCTGTCCCCGCCACGCCGCTGCATCGCTGGGGCACCGCCCGAGCGCGGGGCGCCGGCTGCCCTGCCCTGCTCCGCCGGCTGCCCTGCCCTGCCGGCTGTCCTGCCCTGCCGGCTCCCGCGCCCTCCCTACCCGCAGGCACACACAGCCCGTACCCTCGGCCTGCTCGGGGCGCTCCCGCGGGACGGGGCCGGGGCCGGGGCCGGGGCCGGGAGCGGCGCCGGCAGCCGGCGAGTCCAGGCCATCCCCCTGCGGTCCCGGCGGCCGCGGCTCCGCCATTCCGTCCGCTCGGCTTCAAACCGCCCGGGCAACTGCCAGCGCCAGCGCCGCGCCCTCATTGGCTTGCGGCGGCAGCGCCCCGCTCTGATTGGCCGTCGGCAGGCAGCGCCCCAGTCTGATTGGCTGTCGGCAGCGGCGGCCGTTGGCGCGCGGGGCGCTCCTCAGCCGCCGCTGGCCCCGCGCTGGCGGCGCTCGCTCCGGAACCGCCCCGGCCCGGCCGGCAACGGGCGTTCCACACTCAGCCTGGCCGCTGGGCAGGCTGCCATCCCTGCCGAGAGCGGATGCACAGCCCCCGGAGAGAAGGAGCGGCCCAGCCGCAAAAAATATAAAAGCACCCAACAATCAGCACCCTCAAAAAAAAAAAAAAAAAAAAAACCAGCAACAAATAAACAAACCCCAGTCCACAGCTAACAGAACGGCATTCTCTGGAGCGCCGGGCAGCCCCGCTTCTCTTCCAGCTCTGGCGGGTTCGTACACAGCAAGCACCTGATCAGGATGTAATACACCGGTCTGTGTCGTGCCCCAGCGCTGCTCCCGGGGCCGCTCCGCGCGTCCCCAGCTCCGACAGCGAGGGCCGGCGGGGATTGCAGCCGAGGCAATTACTCCGGAACAGCGGCGGCCACGAGGGGGCTGCCGTGGATTGCCGACAGGCGATGGAACCGCTCCGTGCCCGCTCCCCAAACACCAGTGCTGAACTGCAGCAGCGGCAGCACCGTGCCCCTTTCCCAAACACCAATGCTGTATTAATTCTCTTAAGTAGTGTGTTAAATATAGTTTTGAGTTATAAAAAATGTTTAAATAGAAACTATGCTATGTAAAATATATTTTTTAAAGAAAGGACTTGCAGTGAAATAGCAGCCACAGGACACTTAAATTTTTCAGAGAAAAAGAATTTATTGCCCTCTTATCAGAAGAAACGAACTTCTTCCCCCCTCGAAGGCGCTGTTAGGATTCAGAGGAAGAACTTGATGATGACCAGACAGAATCCTGTATTTGAATGGAATTTATGCATCATGTATGAAGTGTATGAATATGCAATAGGCTATTGCTTTTAAGGGTTAATCCTTTGTGAACGTGTGTCCTTTTTCGGGCTTGTGCTGACCAGAAAAAGGTACCCGGACGTCCGTAACTCTTTGTCTCTATTGTCTTATATTGTCCTAATTCAATTTGTCCAAATTATTATTACTCTAATTGTATTACTATTTTTATAACCATTTTATTACTATTAAACTTTTAAAATTTTAAAAACAAGTGATTGGCGTTTTTCACAGTTTAGTCCCCAAGAGGTTTCTGTTGAATGTTGTCAGAATTTAACCATTATACCGGGCATGGGTGTTTAACTATACATATATAGTTTCCATCTATCACAATTTGTTACAAAATTACAGTTAAACATCTGAATCCCTCCCAAAAGCTTATTGACAAGGTCAGGGTTTCAGAGCAGAGTGTGTTTGTAAATAAAGTGTCTTTAAACTGGCACGTGGAGGGAAGGGATGCCCTCCAGTGGTATTTTCACAGGTTGAAAGGGCCTCTTGGCCAACCTCATGCATCTGAACGAAGCCAAGTGCAAGGTTCTGCACAGGTACAGGCTGGGCAGAGAATGGACTGAGATTGTTCCTGGTTGAGAAAGATTTGGGGGTGTTGGTGGATGAGTAACTATATAACCATAAAGTTATGGCTATGGAGGTTCCCATATTTAGATGTTTCCATTCTTTTTCCTCTAAACAGCTACAATGAATTCAGGGACTCCTCAGGGCTTAGAGTGGGAAGATCAGTTCTTCCTCACCAAGGTGAAACACTGGCACAATGTTGAGATCAGGACAACCCATTTACCCCTATTTGTTTTGTTTACAAAATAGCTGGGGGCAGATTGTGTTCCATTATATGAGACTTACATACAGTTTTGTTAATTACCCCCAATCCTTGCAAAGAGCTGTTTTACTTCAAAGAAACACAGCCCTGCTCGTTGATTTCCAGAGCCAGTGACTGCTGCTGCAAGTGTCATGGACATCCTGAGCTCCATTTGGTCAAAAACCTCCTCTGCAGCTGGTTTCCTTCCCCTCAGGCTGGAAACAGAAACAGTCCCCTTGTTGTTGGAAACCTTCCACCTTTCAGCTTGCACGTGCATGCAGAGTGCAGACCATCAGGTATTTCCCTGAACTCAGCTGGTTTTGTCCCTACAATGTTTATCCATCCAATTTATTATTGAGCATGAATTTGTGCTTTCCTGAACCTCATCTGGCAACTCAGAGTCTCCTTTTGCACAGCACACTTTCCTTTTACCTCAGCTACTCCTTCTTGCACTCTTTCCCAAGCTTATTTTTTTTCCTGTGTAAGAGTGACCAGGTCTGTGTGAAGTCCAGTATTTCACATGGAGCAATGACACTCCTGAGTTTGAGAGGAGGAAGGGAAAGTGCTTGCCCTCACTCTCTGCTCTCATCTCTCACACTTTTCAATGAAATCTTACTGCTGCTGGTCCTGTGAATGAGATGGATCACTGAGATGTGTCTAAAACCCCCAACCTTATCTTAGGCCCCAAATAGACTTTTTTCACCTGCTGTTTCCCTTGAAATACTAACACAGTGAGGGGTGCTCATATGCAGAACTCTGTCTTTTGAAATCTGAAATACTTCAAAACTTGACATAGCAAATAGAGTTTGAAAATCACAGAAGGTCATTAATTGCTTTACAGAAATTAACACAAGTGCAGCTACATAAACCTAAGGAAATGCAGAGAGGAACTATTGTCTTACTACTAAAAAATAATTAATTGTCTTTTGGTATTTCAGTATTTTTAACCAAAGAAACACAATGGTAAAACAAACCCCACATGTGGGATTTGGCTCATCTGGGTGTCCCCAGACAGATCACAGATCACAGCAGTTCCAATGCAGGTGCCACAAAGGCATCAGTGATGGCTCAAAGCCTGGTGCCAACACACCCCACTGGGTAAGAGGAGCCTCAGCTCTCCACAGGGCAGCTCTGGTGGCTCCAGTTATTCCAGGTAAGAGCATGCAGCCAATAGGGCCAGGATATCCCTGCCTTCCATATGTGGGCTTGTGAAAAACCCACCCATCGACAGGAGTACATGGGATAACAAACTCACTGGGTCACTCTCAACCAGACCTTCACTGTGCCACTGATCTCCCTGGAGCAATGTCTGCTCATGCCAGCTGAAATCTGATCCAGAGTTAAAAACATCAAGAAAAATAGTTGAGTGTTTTAGCCACTATTTTTAATGTCCTTATCCAAAATTACAAAAAATCCCCTCTTCATTCTAATTTGGTGCTGGCACTAATTCTCTTTTGTGGACATACACATATCTCATTTGAGAGTAGAAACTATTTGTGCTTTAAAATGTCTTACAGTAGTGACTTCTTAACCATGTCTTAGTACAAGGCAACCTTAAACTACAACAAATTATTTAATTACATGCAATGAAAAAAAATGTTAGTTAATATAAGGCTTGCAAATCAGAAAATGTCTATGAAATGGGGGGAATAATCAGCTGAGCCAAGCCAGCAGAGATGTGACAGCAATGGGAAATAAACAAGGATGCACAAAAGAAATTTAGAAGGAGACCACCACATAAGACAGTAAAACATTCCTTATACCTTTCTTGTTTTGGCACACATTTTCTTTGTTGCCATGGCAATCACTGTAGTCTTTCTAAGCCTCCATTTCTGCACTGTAAAATGCAGATAATATTTTTTACTGCATATGTTTCAGTAATGCATTTGCAAACCCCTTTTATGGCAGGGGATGAATGGGGTCACATAACTGTAGATTGCTGTTAATTAGGTGGCTTATTACAGATTAAATAACTGGTGTTCTTTGACAGGAATCTCTTCAGTCTTTGAAATTTTCTTTTGTAGCAGTATAAACTTAAACCACTGTAAACCTAAATGCATTGATTCTCACCAGAAAAGCAACTGAATTTTTCAAACCTGTTCTCAATTATTTTCAGAATCTTCTCAATATTGGCTTCTTCAGGAAGATACTGGGTGGCTTTAGGATTGTTCTAACAGCCACTTTACATTTAAAAAACCCCAATAATTTCATTGCTTATTTGGATGTTCATATTAATAGACCATTCTTCTCTTGCAATTCACTTTACTGCTTCCAAAATTCTTGTGTCCTCCTATCAAGAAGTTGGTAAAAGAGATTCTAGCCCTTTTGCTCATTGAAGAGGATACTGCAGTTCTGTTTTCAAGATCCACTGAAGAGCAGACAAAGGAACATCCTAGGAGAGACTGCTTTGAGCAGGGAGATTGGGTTAATGACCTCCAGTGGTCCCTTCCAACCTTATCCATTCTGTGAGAATGCTTCAGTAGAACTGGGCATAGCTGAGAACTGATCTAAGATAGGTGGGGGTTATTTTTTCCTTTCCTTTCCTTCCCTTTCCTTCCCTTTCCTTTCCTTTCCTTTCCTTTCCTTTCCTTTCCTTTCCTTTCCTTTCCTTTCCTTTCCTTTCCTTTCCTTTCCTTTTCCTTTCCTTCCCTTCCTTTCCTTTCCTTTCCCTTTCCTTTCCTTCCCTTTCCTTCCCCTTTCCTTTCCTTTCCTTTCCCCTTTCCTTTCCTTTCCTTTCCTTTCCTTTCCTCTTTCCTTTCCTTTCCTTTCCTTTCCTTTCCTTTCCTTTCCTTTCCATTTTACATATTGAGACATATCTGCACCTCAGCCATGCTCTCACCTGAGGGAACTTTCAATCTAGACGTTGATTTACATAGGACTCTACATAATAATGGAAATTCAAGTTCATGCAGAGTGCTTGACTAAGACTCACCTGCAGCAGAAGAGCTCTTGGTCATGTTTCCCTGGGACTGGGAAGGGCCCTTCTTCAAATACTCATCTCTCTGGGGAAAGGCCTTGAAAGAGCCAGGAAACTCCTTCTGAGATGCCTCAAAGTCATCAGGAGCACCAGGCTCCTGCAAGGTATTCCTCAACTGACTGCAGAGTACAATAGCAACACAGCCCACAACAAAATGTTCTCTTTGTTTGGAGAGAAACAATAGGCAGGCAGATTTTTCCAAGAGATGTTAAAATTGAAATTAGGAATTGATGGGAATAAATAGAGGCTTTGGGCAAAACCAGAAACTGTAAACAGGCCTCAGCTTTATGACTAATTGAGATTCATATATCAGGCATTTAGCACTGTATAACAGAGTGAATGCTGGTTTTTGCCTTGTTACTGTCAAAATTTTCACTGCCATTACTGACTCCTCAACTTCCTGCCCCTCCAGAGCTGCTGACCACATCTTTGAAAGAATAGCTAAGATGCAGTCATTAAATGTAAAGATGAAATCATGATAACACCAGATGCAGAATGCAACAAATTGTTAGGCACAATTATGTCAGGAAGAAGGCATGATTGAAGAGAATGAAAATCACTTGAACTAGTGATTTTGCCTGATCATTGCACCTCTTCATTCACTGTGAACAAAACAAAATTAAATTTACTAATGATGCAACAGAATGCAGCTGCTGGAGATGGGATATGTTGTTTTGATCTACCCTTCCTTTTATCTCAGTTAAAATTTTGAACATGGCCATTTAAAGGCAATTCTCCTATATTTTTGTGATAGTTCAAGTACTTTAGGTTCTTTTTTTTTCCAGAGGACAGCTGTGCTGTTATCTTGACAACTAATGTGTAGTAATGACGGATTTAGGTCTTAAAAATTAGATACTAAAGTGTGTCAGAAAAGAGATGAATTAGCCTGAAGTGATTTCTGACAAACACTTGTCAGGGGGTTTATGAGCAGATGGCATTTGGGAGGTTGGAGCTGTGTCAGGGTGCTCCCTGCAGTGCCACCAGAGCAGTGAAGACACACACACTCCAGCCTGGGCAGGAGGAGCCAGAAGAGAGAATACAGACTACACTGGAATTGTGGATTTGCTTTTCTGGTGTTGATTCCGTTTTCTGCAATCTGCTTAGCAATTTGTGCATAATCACAATGATCCTACTGCATGATCCAATAATGACACCACCCATAACTACATACACACTTAAATGACAAAGCCAATTCTTGTTCTAACAGAATTCTGAAGACACTTGGGCATTTTAAAAATATGCTGAAGGCCTTTCAAGAAGAAAAGTGTTTCAGACAAAATACAGGTTTTCTGCTCAGTAAAGCAGGTACTGGGGTACATTCTAAGGTCTGTGGTTTATAAAACAATAGAATATGTGACTCAGTGATTCCAAACACCAGTGGCCCCACCTGTGGCTGGAACAAAGCTTGGTGGAAGCAAGCAATAAAAATCCAATTAAAGGACAGGCAGTAGAGGGTGGCCTAATGCTGCAGCGTCGTCCCTGGGCTTGTATGTTCCCGGCTAATCAAACCCAGGGTCCCCGGAACAGCATGAACCAAGGCAAAAGACTCGAGAAGGCTCTTTCCACGTGGCGCGAGTATCCTGTTTATTGGGTTGCGTCAGGACACACCTGGGATGAGACCAGGCGGGAAAGAGACCGTGGCCTTGACCTGCGGCTGGTTTTGTCCCCAAGGGAGAGGGGGCGGGGGAAAGGAATTGTGGCCAATGGGGTGCATTGGGGAGGGGCCAGGTAAGGGGACACCTGGGGAACCGACCACCAAGGAAAAGGGGGGAAATGGGAACAGACCATCTGATAGGAAAAAGGGGGGAACAGTCCATAATCCAGGGTAAAGACACCAACTAAATAAACTGTCTAGCGCACTACAACACCCTAATTCCCCCAGCTCCCAGGCACGATTGCTGTGGTGCACTCAGCACCTGTTCCAGGAGCTGGTGGCACAGGGAAGCATGGATGTGCCCAGCTGGGTGGGAAGTGCCTGGCAGTGCGGTATTCCCAGGAGATGAAAACTTGTTCTTGTGTGTCCTTGACATGCTAACAAATAAAGGCTGACTGACTGAGCAAAGTCAAATGCCTGTCTCCTATCTCAGCTGTGACTCACTAAATATGCAGCCTCCTGCTAGACAAATAAAACTCCAGCATTCCAAATCTTGTCCATAAAAAGCATCTTTTACTAACATCCTTCTCTTGGTATCAAGCATTCTGCAGCACTAACCACACCCCTGGCACGTGCTTGTCACTGACTTTTTCATGCCAGATTCCTCTATCCATTAATTCCCTTCCAAGTACAAAATGTGAGGTTCCCACGTTGGCAGGGGCAGCAGTACATCCCCAGCACAGCTCCCTGTGTGACACAGCAGCTCCTGCCTTCCTGCTGCAGGCTGGAGGAGTGAGCAGGCACTGAAACACAGCTGAGACCTGAAAAGCCTCCACAGGAATATATCATCAATATGCTTCTAACAAATGTGCCCAGGGAGAGATGCTGCTTCTGACAAGGCAGCACACAGACTCCTCTCCAAAGCTGCCAAGAAGTGGCACAGTCCTCATTCCCCCTATCACAAAAAGGTGTTGCTGTCCAGGAATTGACACTGGTACCAAGGCAGACCTTCCACCTCTGAGAAGATAAGGCTGAGAAGGGCTGGGAGAGACAATGTTGTTGTTCAGAGCTTTGCTACTGATAATAGGAAGATAACAGCAAGTGGTTTTCTCTAACTGTATCAAACAAACCTGGTCCCAGATGGAATATCCCATATTTACATACATTTACCTTCTATATGCCTCTACATCCATTCTGATCTGCAGCTATTTCCTTGAGTTAATCAAACATTGCTCTTTCTAGAACTCTGCTAATACCAACACATGCCCTGGCTTTTCAAATTTTATAATAGATGAAAATTAAATGTCCCAGATATTTCACTGGAAAGATTGAAAGGACTTACTGTACTCATCACTTGTCCAGTTAGCCTGGTAAAAACAACTTGTCAATTCTGTCCTTGCCAGAATTGATACATACTTGGGAATGATAAAAAGCAGTAGCCCTTAATAAAAGGCCAGGAACAAGGCTGTCATTTTCGGTGTGAATCACACTGCAATGCCACTTACATTGAGCTGTTGTACTTCATGGAAACCAAAAAGTCCTCCAGAAACTTGCATAGCCAGGACAAAACTCAAGGATAAAACATAAAAGTGGGGCTGAAAGACCAAAACAGTATCAGCAATCCAAGCAAAAGCAATGAGTTTTAAGTGAGGACAGAAAATGCATTTCAGGTGTGTCTGTATATGTGCATATAAACATGCACAGAAAAACCTTAGTCTAGGAAAAGACAAATGAAATCAGTAACAGGGCTGCACCCAAAAAAAGCACAAGTGATACAAAACCCCTCTCCTAGGTACCAGAAAAAAAAATACCTGTGACTATTTTACCTGTGACTAGAAAAGGGACTGACTTTTAGGGAAATCAGGTTAGCCTAAATACTTTAGATATATGATATGTTTTTATACTTTACTCATGACATTATTCATTTAAGCTTTCTGAGGCCATGGACATAAATAACAAAATATTATATGATATATCACATCATGTCATATATCATATCATATATATAACTCTAAAGTAAGAAGGCAGCCTGGCACCACTGCTCTCTTCTAAAGCATCTCCCTCCTGATGCCCAAAAGCTAGGCAGGAAATAAATCCCCATAGACCAATGTCTACAGAGCAGGCATTTGTTTATTGCAGTGCCAGTGGTGAGTGTTTGTGGCTAATTGGCTTTGCACTTGCCATTTTTTCATTAGTTCTCTAGTACTTATCTGTCTCTATTATTAGTACTTATTAGTACTAATTAGTACATATTATTAGTACTTATCTATCTCTAAAGCAGGTGGATACCTGGTGAGTTTTTTCTTCTTTTTTTTTGTCTATTCAGCATCAAGCAACTAATCAACCATATACTAGACATTACATTGCATAAAAAGTTATTTATATGTGGTTATATAGGTATAAAAAGCTATGATTCAGGTTAGATAGGTATCGGATTATATAGATATATTAAAAGTCATGATTTAGGTTATATTGATATCAGGTTACACAGATATCTTATAACTCAAGCTGTACAGGCACTTTGTAACTTTGATCTAAGTTTTATAGGCATCACTCCAAAGCAGGTACTCAGAATGGCTCTTGTTGCAGGTTTAACACCCTTAACAGCTACTGCAGAGCCATGAACTTCAAGTGTAATGGAATTTAAAAGTGCAAATATCAGCTCACAAACAGGAGACCTTGCCCAAATTATTTCTTTGCATAGTTTGTTGGTTTTTAAGAGGGATCTTGGTCTGATAAGGTCATCTGGGGATAGGAGCAGATCCTTCAAAACAGGAAGGTTTTGTTGCAACCAAAGCAGATGGAGACACAGAGCCCACAGAAGCAGCATCTGGAAAAGTCAGCTGCTTCATTTAAAGCAGGAAGCAGCTCTGCTGGTTTTAGGTAGCCTTGTTAGCAAACTGGAGCAGGAGTGGAGACTGCTCAGGATGTGGTGATGAATGTGCTATTCTGCTGCCTCTGCAGCTGAGGAAAACACAGGCTGTTCAGGGAGCATCCCTCCTGACGCTGGTTTAGGAGCAAAGTCTGTGGGACATTTTGAACAAGAAAATGAAGCTGCTGTCAGCATTTCAAATTGTGAGAGTTAGTTAAAGCAAAGAATATGACCCTAGGGAACAAAGCAACCCTTATTATTCTTAGTTTCATGTCACAGATTACTATGTAGAAAAATATTTTGAGATTACACCTTCTGGTTGGTTTTATACCACTGACCTGATGATTGCCAAGAATCCCATCCATTGTGCATCTCTGCTTCTATGAAAAGTTCCTGTGCAGCCACAACCTCTGCGTGATGAGTAAAGAAGAGAATCCTGCAGGGAAAAAAACCAACAAAACACAACAAACCAAAAGGTGCAGAAGAGACACGCAGGCAACTTCCACAGATGTTGATGAATTTCACAGGATGGCAATGGGAGATTTTCTTACTGAGTAAATCCTTCTTAGCCAATAACCTCTGATTGTTTAAGTGTTCCCATTAAGGCTAGACTCCAAAGGGTGGTCTCAGCCTGAGCAGATGCATCAGAGCTTGATTCTAATTGTAAGGAGCCCTTGAAAACCTACACAAGTGATGAAGAGAAAAATGCCAATAACATCTATCATTAGCAATCGTAACATATTTTCTCATTTACCACAGTGCCACCTCTCATAAAAACCAGCGTGGATCAGCCATGATCAATGTAGGGTGTAACACCTCTGAGTAGCTGAGAAATGTTATACCCTTTTCACCTTGAAATTTTCACCAAAATTCTTCACCCTGTCCATGGAATAAATAAAGCTACTGCTGCATCAGAGAAAATCTGAAGGTTGATCTGGTGGAAGAAAACTCATTAATCTCTATGATGAGATGACAAGCTCACCACATAGCTAGAAGTGCAGCACCTGTGTTTCCACTCCATTTCAATTACATTCTTTGTGCAAATAATAAAACTGAACTCATCATCAAAGGATGAGTATCAAATTTTAATACAGCAGATTTTTTATCATCCTTCTAACAAGCAAGATGAAAAATTAATTTGATGGATCTACACTGTGTCCCATCAGACAGACATGGATGGGTGAGTACTGACAGTAACTTCAGGCATCTAATTCAGCTTGCAGTGTTCAAAGCCAAGGTCACTCTGGATAGTCTTTGGGAAGCACAGACCCCAAACACTGGTGTCTTGATTAACCCTGGGAGGCACCTACTCTATCATCTCAGTGGAATCTGGTAATTTACACCAATACCCTGCAGATCAACAAATGAAAAGACATTAATTCAATGAAAATTTAGACTGGGATGTGAAGCTGTGTGAAAACTGCAGAAGAGTCTTATTGATTTCTATAAATCCCAGATCACTTTCTTCTTCTGACCACCTCTTAAATATTTCATGGTCAGGACTAAACAAATGTTCCACTGAAATCTGGGGTTTGACTCATAGGCAGTGTACACAGGTTGTTGAGGTGATGATTTGAAAGCTACAAAAATGCAGAGCAATGTCAGAAGCTAATTTTTTATGAGTCAGACATAATAAATACACACACATTGAAATCCTTGAATTTGCTGATTGAAAGGTCAAAAAAATTTTTAATTGGTTAGGGAGAAAACAATTTTTTTCATAAACAAGATGAGGTCCCTTGGAACAAGAAAGGAAGTATACATGAAATCACAAGTTAAATCAAAGTGTTAATATTAAGAGCTGAAGGAAGATAAAAGAGGATAAAATTCCCAACCCTAGAGTGGCATTGAAGGGTGGTTCAATGACTATAAAATACAGTGCAAATCTGAGGGCAAGACAATCCCCCTGATGATAATTACCAGGTCCTGGTATTAGCAAGAAAAGGGCATTTCTATCATTAGAGATGTACCTAGAAGAAATGTTATTACCCATTAAAGTCCCCTATTATTCTGCTGTCAGTTACCATCTGTTAATGAAGCCTTCATGATCTGACAGTTCATTCTCTAATTGTCACCCTGTGCCAGTCTCTGGTTCAGAGCACACTGTGAACTGAGCCTTCATACTTTATACATTTCATGAGCTGAGTTCTCCAGGCTTCACCTCTGATGTGATCTTCATCTCCTCCCTAAGTGACAACCTCCCACACAGCCAGCCCATGGCTTCAGAGAGCCCTTTGTGGGCTGCTAAATTACAGACTTCTCTGCTGGTCTGACACTGCAAGAGTATCCTTATGATCAAGCACTTCTTTCCAAGTTTGCAAGACTCCTGTGAGACAGTCAACTCGAATGTTTGTCATTAAGAGGTATTTAATGCTAATTATCCAGCCATTCCTCAGCTCTCTCTTCAGGAGTAGTTTTTAAGTTTCCATAGATACCAGCTCACAGCTCTGTTGAATAGCACCCTTTCAGAAATTTGTATTTTTCCCCCTCAAGACAATACTGCCTGTACTTGGAAACCTGTACAACCACATTTATGTTTTAACACCTCCTATGTACTCTGATGTCTCTCAGATGCTTCTCTCCCATGTGATATTCTCACCACTCCACTGAGTGAGCTGCTTTGGGTGTGTGTGACATTTTAATAAAAGGTCCACAAATATTCAGCACACTGAGAAGGAAAGCCAGAAAAGCTAGCCAAAAGGAAACTCTCAAAGAAACAGATTTTAATGACTTCTTTTCTCAATTTTAGATGGCAAAGTCTTCTTTGCAAGGGATGTGTACATGCTGGAATTCTACAATTAGAGCATTCTCCAGGGGAATAAAAAATAGGCCAGGGGTTATTCATCAAAACCCAAAGCAGGTGTCCAAATAGCCAGGCTGCCATTCCCTCTTCCCCCACTCTCCCTGCAGTAGCTGTCACTGCAGCACCTCTGGAGATTTGGGGAACTCAAGCTCAGTTTTCTCCTCAGTCTTTCAGCTTCCATCCTGAATACATGAATGAAGAGAGGACAAAATGGTTGTACCTCTGCCACATCACAGAAGGAAACATGAGCCTCAGACAGACTGCAATATAACCAAATTTCACCTGTTTAACTCAAACACGTTGCCTTTTCAGCTGTGAATGGTCTGACATCAAAGGTCTGACAGGTCTTTGCCCTGCCCCCCAACACCAATGGCTAATTCTGATATTCTCTTCTGATCTCTCTTCTGATTCTGACATCCTTTCCTCCAACTCATCAGGTATCTCAGTTTAGTCACTTATGAATGAGTGTTTTCAGAATTGATGTTCATTTATTATTTAATCTTACATTGCCCTGCTGGATGGAGGTTGCTCTCAATAGCAAAGCCCTAATTATGTTTCCCTTTGATGCAAGAATTCATCATCTGGCTCTGGTTATGATCAAGGCAGAGATTTTGGAAACCAAGGGCTAATATAGGAACATCCAAACCAGATCAGGCTCAGTCACTTAAATCCATCTCCCACAGACTGCTTTTCTGGGAAAACAGTGTGAAAACAAAGCAATCATATAATAATAACTTCCCCAGAATGAAATGCAACTTCACCAGAACACCCTCCTAGTCTCCAAGGATTTACAGTACAGGGAATCCTTGAGAATGAAGTTGCAGGTTTGTGTGTAATTACCCTCAATGGATAAATTTATGGTCAGAATTTACATGAAATTTCAGTATCCACTATGCCCAGTGAGTTCTGATACAGATAAAATGCATGTTTAGAGACGCTGGGGAGAATATTGTGAGTCTGTGCTTATTATCAGCTTGCCATGGAAATACCTTCCTGGCTGGAGATGCAGAAAGCAGCCGTGCTCCAGTTTATTCCTGGGGAATGCCATCTACTGGTGGAGAAGAAGCTGTTGTGCAAATACATTCAACTGCCAGAAACACTGTTTGCCCAGAACTTGAGTATCTTTCTGACTGAATTACCAGATTAGCAGGATTATGTATCTGGACATTATCAGTGCAAATGAAAGAGGTGACATGGGGGAAAAGAGAACTTTTCCAAGGATTAAGGAAGAAGGAACTAAAAATGTGAAAGGAGCCACAGTCTGGGTACCTCTGATTTTTGCAATGCTCTCATCACCAGTACAATGTAAAGAGATATTTTTGGAAGTCTGTCCAG
The DNA here is from genome assembly GCA_024865655.1 of Emberiza elegans. Taxonomy (NCBI): domain Eukaryota; kingdom Metazoa; phylum Chordata; class Aves; order Passeriformes; family Fringillidae; genus Emberiza; species Emberiza elegans. The sequence goes on from JALJVW010000129.1 coordinate 2,358,910, forward strand.
CCCTCACTGAGTGTAATCAGAGAACATTTGGTTCTCTGTAATGTACTTGCAGCCAAGAGACAAAATGGGGATGACATCTTCTGATGCTGGCTACATAAATGAAATTGCCTAATCCATGAAGTATCCAGGATGGGAAGCACACCAATGCCAAACATGCCAGACTGCTGAACTGGTAATACAGGGTACCAGGAATAACAGGTGAAACTGCTGAATAAATCCAGAAGGAGCAAAAAGAAATAAAAGTACTTGTAGTGCTTGTATTTCGTTACCATGCTGCTCAGTGCTAATGAAATTCTGGTGTAACCTTAAGGCAATTGCCTATGGGATGACTATTTCACTTTATTGTAGTCTAATAATCCAAGTCCATTAGTTAAATCCTATTTCAAATCTCTCATCTGTATTCATCAAACTCACAAGTCTTGCTTCTTGACAAATTGTTATTAAAACGATAAAGCCAGACATCAAGGGGACCTCAGGCTCGTGACGTTTGGATGAATTCCCAGAGTGGGACATGGCAATCGTGGCCTCCCCTGAGCTATACAACACAGAGCAGACCCCACTCACCCCAGCCTGGCCCCTCTCCCCTCCCTCTTTGTCACATGTGAGCACAAGAGGCTTTCCTTCAGCAGCAAGTCACACTAGAAGAGGATGGAAACCAGTTTCTTCATGTCTGAGTGATGCCTCTCAGCAAGAACCAAAGGGCTGCACTCTGCTTTCTTTGTGCCAGAGCCATTCCCTTGCATGTGCCTTAAAACCAGGCTGGGAAAACTACACCAGCTGCTGCTGCTGACACCCACACCAGAGGCCACAGCCTCATCCCCCACAGGACAAGCTCCAGTGCATGTTTCCTTACTGAAGAAAAGGAAGTTCCTCCTTGGTAAATGGTAGGTAACACTACGAACTCTGAAGCAGATGCCCTTCCACTGGCACTGGTCAAACAGTTGATTTTTCTCTGCATGTGTGGGAACAAGAAGAAAATGTGAACTGCATCAAATCCAGGAAGACTTCTACAGAATATTTTTAAAAATGAAGGGAATCAGTAGGCAAGCAAACCCCTAGCTGGCAAAGGGTATAAGGCTAATAGGAAATGCTCATGGCAGAATTTAGTTTTCCCCATTCATTTAACTAGGATCAGCTCCAACAGCAACATTTGATTTCCCAAGTGATAAAGCCTTACAGGCATTTTCTCAGAGAGTCTAAAAATCATTCCTTTTTCCTTGGCCAAAATACCAATCACTCATAGCAAAAGGATAGTTGACAACAACCTCTAAACATAAAACAGGGCTATTAACAAGTACGTATTTTGTCAAGATTTGCAAAACTACTAATGCATAGTTTCTTTTTAAAAAGTGAAGGTTCCAGCTATGGCATCCCACTCTTGAGTGTGCAACAATTGCTTTTTAGCTTCAGTAAAGCTTTGGTACCAGTAAGCATGTGGCACACCAAGAAAACTGCCCCCCATGTGGAATTATCTCTGTAAAGAACAACAAGAAGAACATTATGTACACTGTGCTATTTGGAAAAGGCACAATGACTTAACTTTGGGTTCAGATGCAGGCAAGATCCAATGTAAATATATTTATTACCTTACTTAACTGAAAGAAGATACCAGGGGTTTCTTCAGCATGCTCTGGCCCAACAGGTTCCACAGCCAGCTGGAGTGTAACCCCCTCTCCATGTGGTTTCCCAAGTATTTTTGGAAGCTGATTTTGGCCTGTTCTGGAAAAACAGAACTATCTGTCTGCCATGTGGGAAAATCGTTCTGTTTTTCTGTCATTGCTCTGGAAATACTCACCCACATATGCTCGAGTCATGGGAAATGGCATGATTCAGACAGCTCTCAGAAATTACTGAAGGATGTCTTTGGAAGTGAAAACAATTATCAGGAAATCACAGGGCAAAAAAAAAGTTAAAATTTCAGAACACATTGGTAGTGATATGCCTTGAAAAACAACACTACGTCTTTCTTGGGCTATTGTCATTCCACTTTACTAACTCTAATAATTTACATATCTTAAAGAAAGAAAATGCTTGAAGTCTGGATTTTAAGACCTGTTCTGAGAGTGCTGCCCACCTAATGCACACTTGTATCACTAGCACAGTCTTCAACAATAAGTCTCCAAAATGCAGAGTTATGGACTGATAGTTCATGTTTTTAGGAACAGAATTTTGTTAAGACATCATCCCCTGCCAAAGCAGCAATAATAAAGGAGCTTTTAAAGGCAGTAAAGGCAATTATGGGACTTACTGAGAATCTCAAAATCTGCCAGGAGGAAAAACACTACAAAAGCTACTTCACACAAAGAACACAAGTTTAAATGCTGCAAACTCACTGAGCTGCTGTAAAATTACTTTACATTAGAGTAGTTAAAGAATATAGCTATTATTCATGAAAGAATAAATTCTTCCATGTTTTCCTGGTGCTTGAGATATTTTTTTTTCTTTTGAGTCTCTTGGCTGACTCTTTATCTTTTATATACCACAACACGATCAGAGAGCAGTCAATATCACAAGCCTGATCTTGTCCAAACTGAAGTGAATGGAAAACTGCCAACAGGGCTCAAAGAGTAGAGAAAATGAGTCCCCAAACTAGGAGTTAATAATAATCACAAGCTCCATTGTTCCTTTCACTTTTGTTTTGCATGGCTTTACTTATTTGCTTTAGGGAGAAAATGATATGGGGACAAGTAAAAGGAGTATTTTCCTCACACATATCAGATATGCAGATGCCATTTCTGTCTCTGGACTGGCTGTATCATAAGCAGTTTAAATTGCAAACTATCCTCAGTGGAGCTCCTGATTTACAGAGATTAACTGGCCTGGAATTTGTACTTCTAGCATTGACAAAGGCTTTATCTTCCCCCTGAGGAAAAGGCCAGTCCACTGTTACCCTGAGAACACATGCTTCACCCCAGACAAATAATAGAGAATTCAGCTGCTCTTGTTGTCTCACCTGATGCCCATTGGAATAGCTCTCTTTAGAAAGCTGCTGTGATTGCTTCTAAACTTATTTCAAACTGCTGATTTATGCAAATCTTTTATTAAAGAGGAATATACCACCTATGAAACATTGGCTGAAGGGCTGAATTAAGGGAAGATTATGCATTGGTTTTGAGCAAATTCTGTTGCTTTTTAGTGATAAAGGGGCCCTACTGGAAGGCAGCACACCCCAAAGTGCTCTCAGCCTCCACAGAACTCTCATGGAAAGGGAGGCAAAGGCCATCCCTCAATGGCCACGTGTTTTAAGGCAGATGAAGATCCAGTGGGCCAAATCAGGAGAGCAGAGATAAAGCTGCATTTCCTCTTCTGATTTACCCTTCAAAGTCAACAAAGCTCCGCAGCCTGAGCAGCTCTTTCAGGGTCACTGTGACCCCTCCTGCTCCCGGGCCACCTCAGCCATGGTGCCGGAGGCTGAGGGAGACCCGGGCCCTTTCCTGGCTGCTCCTGGGTTTGGTTTTTGGAACAGAGCTGCCTTCCGTGGTAACCCTGGGTCCTTGATATCACTACTACAATTCACTTACACAGCCTCCAAGGCCACTGCCAGTTTTGAAAAGAGACGTCTCAGAAATACCTCATTCCGGCAAACGGAATTCCCACGTTGTGGAAGGAGCAGCCATGCCGGGCAGTGAGCCCTTGTTGGCGCTGTCCCGTAGGGAAAGGCTGAGGCAGAGGAGAGGTGCCCTGAGGGCGAGAGCGCACAGCCCGCCCGGAATGGCAGAGCAGAGACCACCGGGGAGCGCCGAGGGCTTGGGACCAGCTGAGGTACGGTGTGGGGAACCGGGCAGGCAGCCGAGCCTGCCCCGGCAGCGGCTGCGAACGGGCTGGGAGAGACTGCGAGAGGCGCTGGGAACGTCACGGCCGGGCTGGGGAGGGCAGCGGGCACGGGGCTCTCCTGCGCGGCCCCAGAGCTCCGGGCTGGGAGGGGCAGCGGGCACGGGACGCTCCTGCCCAGCCCAGCCCCAAAGCCCCGGGCTTCAGCCGCGGGCTGGGGTTTCTGGCGCACTCCCCTCTCCTCAGCGCCGCCACCGCACTCCAGGAAGTTTTGCCGAAGCGGCGCCGTCCCCAGCAGCGGGCGGGTTGGGCAGAGCAGGGCAGGGCTGGGCCGCCCGGCCCCTCGCTCCGCCCGGCGGGGCTGAGCGGGGCGGGGCGGTGCCGCAGCCGAGCTGCGGGTCCGGGCAGTGCTGCAGGCTCTCCGCCGGCACCATGGGCCGGGTCGGGCCGTGGTTGAACCTGTCCGGCAGCGCCTGTGCGGCGGGCGGGCCCTTCCCCGCCGGCACCGCCGCGCTGCTGGCCGCGCTCATGGGGCTGCTGGTGCTGGCCACGGTGCTGGGCAATGCCCTGGTCATTCTGGCCTTCGTGGTGGACCGGAGCCTCCGCACGCAGGGAAACTTCTTCTTCCTGAACCTGGCCGTGGCCGACCTGCTGGTGGGTGAGTGCCGGGGCGCCGCGGGGTGGGGGGTGGCTCCGCCCGTGTCACCGCCGAGCTCTGTCCGCAGGCGGCTTCTGCATCCCCCTCTACATCCCCTACGTGCTGACGGGCGAGTGGAGGCTCGGCAGGGGCTGGTGTAAGCTGTGGCTGGTGGTGGACTACCTGGTGTGCACCGCCTCCGTCTTCAACATCGTCCTGATCAGCTTCGACAGGTTCATCTGTGTCACCAGAGCGGTAAGGGCTGGGCAGGGGGTGCAGCGGGCAGGCAGGCGCTCCAGGGGTGCCCTTCCAGGCACGGGAGTGTGCTTAGGGCACCTGGCTTCCAGCGCCCTTGAGCCTCTCTCGAACAGCGCACGAGACAAGGGCGAGCTTCTCTCAGTCCTGGAAATAGTTCTGGGAGTGATCAGCTTTGCCAGAAAATGCATTTCTTCTCACTTTTACAGTGGAAAAAAGTGCTCTGCTTTAGGAACAGACACAGGCTGTCTGCAGAGGGAACAAGGTGTACTTATTCCTCCCCAGCTGCATCTTGAATAAGCTTTAAGGTATTACCCAGCTGAAGCAGAGCTGCCCCCTCAGGACACGGTCATACCCCCGTTGATAGCCCACAGGCAGACACCTGCCTGCAGTGAGTCTCGAACTCTCAGGGGAATTGGATGTGTACGGCTCTGATGGGTCAAAAGTGGCAGATGATAAATTAACATCTTGAACAGGATGCAAATGTCATTTCTATGTAATGGCCACAGAAATAGCTCAAATCATGTCTGCAGCATGCCACCTATTAAAAAAGGAAGATTAGACTTTGCACCTAATTTACACCTAGACCATAACACCTTAAAGTATTTTGGATGGTGTGAAAATAACATTTTACCAGTTAATAGGTTTCACACTTCTACACACACTTCTTGGTTAGTTCCACCCACAGTTTCTTCAAGTGTTCATTTAAGTTTGTTGCTCATTTAAATCACAAAAAGTACAAAGAGAGACTGCAGAATCAATTCAGCAGTTTTACCAATTTCTTTTTGAAGAGGGAGAAATGAACAGATTAATTCTTTAACAGTCAACACTCAGAATTCCTTTATTTTCTAGGTTCTGAATTAGCCATGAATTTTTCTTCCATAAACCAATCTCTCATGACTGTGCACATAGTATAAATATATAAACTAGACGGTTTCAGAAACAGAAATGGAAACTGGTCATAATAAATGAAAATAATCATCCACTTTAAAATACTTCTAATTAATCCCTCATATAAAAATCCCTCCCCAAGCAAGAGTACAGAAAATGACTGATGGGTTAGGGCAGTAACGAGAACATAAAAGCAGGACTATCTGAAGTTTCAAATTATTCTCCATCTCAATGAAAATAGTAACTTCCTCCAAGACCACTCCTGAAATCATTCATAGCTTTGTTAAGGACTGCAAAATCAGACCAAGTTCAGACACACTCAGGTTTCCTCAGCTCTGTGGCTCCTCTACCAGAACAGCACTGGCTGTGGAGATCAAGGCCCACAGATGGGGGCAGTAAACATGAGCCCTGTACAGAATGTAAGAATTTCATATTCCAATGGCTGTGTGGTTGCACTGTGGAGATGTGAAGGGTGAATTCCAAGCCACTACATGAGTATTGGTCCTCAGGAAAAACATTCCAGGGAATCAGAGATGATCTTGACTGATTAATTCTGATGAATTCCATTGCTGATGTGGCTTACTGGCTCAGTATTAGTGACACATTATTTCTGCACCTTAACTTCTCTATTTTATAAATAACAGAAATCAGGTATTCTTCTGTAAAGCACTCTGCAGACCACAACATTCCCTCTGTACACCTTAACTGCAAACAGGAATTCTTTAAGTACTTCATGAAAGAATGAAATTAAGTATATCAAACAGAAGAAGGTGTTGTAATTTTTTTGTGTGATTTTCACATTAAGAGTCTCTCTACAAAGTAGAAATTAAAGAACTTGCCTGATATTCTGTGAATTCAAACTCTTTTACATATTTCAAATTATTTAAAAATTCCAAATAAAGGGTCCAATAAACCTTTTTAACCATTCTGTAAACAGGTATCACAGCTAATTCAATTAAATATTAAACAACTGGTGACAGCTAGTTCTGGGAAGAGCAGTGGTTATTTGCTTTGAAGGAGACTTGGTTTTCAAGCTTTTAAAATCGGATGCACTTCTCAGGACTTATCCAATCACCTTGATAAGGTTTCTTGGAAGGCATATTTCAGAAGTAACTCCTCTGTGATACCAGTAAGCTTGGTCTAAAAACCCTCACCCCAAACCCAGTCTCACCAGCCCTCACAAGTGTCAGAGGGCCATGCTCCAAAGCAGCCACACGGGAGATGTGTAATGTGTGTGACTTTGTCCCTCAGGTCAGCTACAGGGCTCAGCAAGGGATGACCAGAAATGCAGTGCTGAAGATGATGACTGTATGGATTGCTGCTTTTCTCCTCTATGGGCCAGCCATCCTCAGCTGGGAGCACATTGCCCAAAAGAGCATCCTCCCTGAAGGAGAATGTCATGCAGAATTCTTCTACAACTGGTATTTCCTAATGATTGCCTCTACTGTTGAATTCTTTACACCTTTCATCACTGTTACGTACTTTAACTTAAGTATTTACCTTAACATCAGGAAACGCACATTGCTCCGAAATGAAAACCTCTCACTCGGTCAAGAGGACTGTGAAATGAATTTCCAGGGGGAAAAAAGGGAACACACAGTGTTTTTTGTAAAGCCAGCTAACAGAGACAAACATGAGCAGAGAGCAAGCAGCCTTCTTCCCCCAGGGAAGGCTCCAAGGCCTCAGGCCTCAGCTGAGCTGGGCAACCAGCCATCCAGTCTGAGTGCCAGCCTTGAGCTTCCACCCCTCCAGGGGGATGTAGAGACCAGGCCTCCCAGGAATGGCTTCTGCAAAGCAACAGAAAGCCTTTGCCACCCCAGCAGCAAAGTGGATGTTGCTAACATTATGGCAAACAGATCCAGACTTTCCCGGGATAAAAGAGTAGCAAAGTCCTTAGCAGTGATTGTCTGTGTGTTTGGCTTGTGCTGGGCTCCATACACACTCCTGATGATCATCAGGGCAGCCTGCCACAGGCACTGTGTGCCCTACTCCCTCTATGAGATCTCCTTCTGGCTCCTGTGGGTGAACTCAGCCATCAACCCTGTTCTCTACCCACTGTGTCACATGAGCTTTAGGAAAGCCTTCATAAAACTCCTGTGTCCACGAAAAGCCAAAATTCATCCTGACATTTTGATGTGAAAAGTAGGAAGGCTGAAAATTAGTACATATTGTATTTGGTGGGAACACCAAAAAGCAATTATTGCAATACCTGCAAATATTTATGGAATATTGGCAAGTAGGCACAAGTGAAGATATTTATGAATACATAGAAATACAGTCATCCATGTAGCTGGGAAAATCACAGTAATGAAAAGAAAGATCATTTTTCAAAGCTGTTTAGGAAATTACACCAACAGTGTATTTTCTGGTAATGGTGGACTACTGTTGAAGTGCTGAAAACAAAAAATAACTTTCATGGCTAATAATTAGATTTCAGGCTCTGTCACTTTTAATAACTGTAAATGTTGCTAGAATTTCATAATGCATTAATTTTAGATTTGTTATATCTTGCCCCAAACCACTTCAAGACATCAAGAATCTCAGTTGTCAAGTCCAGGATGCTTTCCCTGCCTCCACTCAGTGGCAAGTCAAACAAGGCATGACCAAAGGTAAAAATCCAGGAAAAGCATGGGACAGGAGGAAGCACAACAGTGATGTTATCAGGGAAGCTGAGCAACTGTAGCAGGTAAGGGAGCTCTGATGCAAGGGAAAAGGTGATGGCAATAGAAGAGAGTGGAATATATAGTAGAACAAAGTCCAGAAACAGAAGTAAAAAGAGTTTTGAGCTTTTTAATAGAAGATACAAGAATTGGTAACTTACACACTGGAAGAGTTTCACTAGGAGTTCCCTCCCTCAGCAGTGACTTCCTGCCCCCCTCCAGGGTCCTGCATGGGCAGGAATCTGCTGAGGTCAAAACTCCACTCCTTACAGGGCTGAGGGTATTATTACTCTGTGCTTTGCTGTAAGGACAGAGTAAGCCTAAGTAGTCTATGAGATCCATGACAGAGTTTTAGGTAAACTTCCCTTCCAGTAATTTTTAAAACATTTACAGTTGGACCTTTACTACTTCTGGCTAAATTAAAAAAAAAAAAAAGTAGTGTTTTTTCCCCTACCCCACCCATTGAATCTTTCCATCAAGTCACTAGTGGTCAAGAAAGTATCACTTCAAGTGTTGAGATATTTGCCAGGTTATGCACCATGACTGCACAGCCTGGCTACTGCCCAGAGTCTCTGCCCTTGTGCCTGTGCCACAGGAGCAGCTCACACAACTGATTGAGTTTGGAGTACATTTGTCCCACAAGGTGTCACATTGAGCATCACTAATGATACAAGTTTGTTCCACCATAACCAGCATTTACTACATAACCCAACAGATGCTTTCCTTTGCTGACAAGTGATAGTTACTGAACAGCTCTAATTGTCCATTGCCATAGTCAAAATGCATGGTAATACAATTGATCTTAAAAGTTTAAAGGCAGTAAAATTATTTACTTTGTAAACTTTCAATAAAAGTAATTAAGAGCTGTGGAAGAGTCCTAACTGTGTAGCCTTAACAAGTGGGAGAGGGTGAAAAAGCACCAGTCTACAACATTTGGGTGACTGCAGCTGAAACTACAAAACTGGTATTTCAAAGATACTTCCTAAATTACAAGGACTGACACTGAGGACTAAACAGACATGGTTAGCAAATACTGTAACCTAGGAGGGCATATCCCTACACTATGAACATATCCACATGAACATAATCACCACACTCTGCTATGGATGTGCTATAACAAAACACCTTAACAGTTCTGCTATGAGGAACAGTTTCAACAGATACAGAGCAACATGAAGAGTTTTGAATCAGCATCAGTTATAAACCTGGGGAAGTAAGGCCTTTAAATTATCTCCCCATTCATTCCTCCTCCCTTCCAAGCCAGACCTATTCATCTGTATATTAATGATCTAATTGTTGTCTACTCTGCAATTGTTTCCTAGGATTGCATTTGCCTTTCTTGGAAAACAGGTAGCACTAAATTACTGAACAACCCCACAAAAATCTCATTTAATATCCAATCAAGCCAGGACACATTTTCAGAAAACAGTGTTCACTCAAGGAGTAATGCAATTCAATCAGTTATCTTTAGAACACCACGTTCAGTCAAGGCAAACCAGCCAGGTCAGAACTTCCAGCAATTGGCATTAACCCATGGACAGGACCAGCAGAGCAGCAGCTGCCAGTGGCTGTGCTCTGCTGCTCAGTTCCCTACAGCACAAGCATTCAACTGTCACTCTCTGGCACAGAATCCAGTAGGATTCTTCCTCACTCCAAGCATGTCATAAAAACACTATGAAATGTGAGCACACATCATCTCAGCACCACATGAAGAAACACTGGCTTTGTATCACCAACTCCCACAGTAGAAATGCCAGCAGCTACCCAGCTCAACCAGTTAACTATGCCTTGATTCATCTGTCCCTACAAAACCAAAGTTCTTCCCTTTTATCAGAAGGTTCAACATCAGCTGTGGGTTCAACAATGGGCTCTGAAGAGACATGAAACAACAGGTGTTAATAGCAACTTTATTGTTTCACCGGTGCAAAATCATGATACTGAATAAACTTGTGTAATGCATTTTCCCCTAAATTTACAGTAATGAAGGTTATACATATCTATATAGATTGCAATTTCTCTATTTTTTTATACTATTTGGAACAAAATTATCTTGATAAATATGCCCTGTGCACAGTACTGGCCCTCACTGAATGTCACAGAGCCTTAATATGCAAAATATAACTTCTGTTTTTGAACATGGTACTTTAAAACTCTCCAAACATGCATTAATATATTCTAGTTTTAGGGAAAAATATTACACTTAGTCTTAACTCGGCATTAAAGAAAAGCACAAGCAGAATTTGACATACAATAATCCCAAAAATCTGATGCTCTGTAAGGATCAGACACAGTTTCAGCTGACAGTCACTGCCAGTTTAGAGCTCTAGTGCTACAGAAGCAACAGTGAACAGACAGAAGAGAAATCAGAACTGAAGAGCCCTACCATGTCACATGGATTTCAAAGAAAGTTTCAGCCATGCTAACTGATGAAACCTGTAGTTGCTGGTCCAACCTTCCAAATTTGTTAGAGTATTCAACACAAGTGTTTGAAGTGCCAGACTGAACACATGAATGTTAACTTGACATTTCTGAAAGGCACAACCTAGGAACCTATCTTAAAAAAAACCATGGTATGTAAATGAAAACAGGTACAGTGAGTGTCTTTCTAAAGAACAAGACCTTCATAAATTGGCCCCTCAGATTCTGGTGATTCCCTCCTCAGACGCAAGTGCTCCAGTGTGTTGTGAAAGTGTTTGTTAATTTGTTCTGTTTCTTCAGTAGACTCAAGGTTTGGGAGATCTTCTCTAATCTTCTGTATAAGCTGATTCAAAACCTGAATTGTCACCTACAGAACATAAAACAGAAGTCATCAACAACCTCTGTGTACAAGTGCACAGACATTAGTTTGAACAGACTTGTCTTTAAGCTGTCTATATTTGGACAATCTTTCAAAATGCTGATAAGACTCTGTGCAGACAAACTGCTGGGGACTGCCTTCTCTGGCTCTGCACAGGACCCTTCCAATTTCAGAGTTCTGTGGAAATTCCCCCATCCCAGCAAAGGTGAAAAACTTGTCATTAGCTTGATAGCTTTGTAACTATTCCAACAGCATTTCTTTCCAGTGTATTCAATACAAATTTAAAAAGCTTCAAACAAATGGCACACACAATCAGATTGTATATGCATTGTGAGATTATTGTTTCTTATAGAAGTCAGTCAGGATGGTAATATCAGATTTAAAGTTATTCTTAGAGAACAACCATGGCTGCCTATGGGTTGAAGTTCAGCACTACACAAAATGCAGTGCAGGCCACCAGAGTATCCAGAGAGTATTTTTATATCTGCCAAGTGCTTTGAAATTCAAAACTTTGTTTTCATCTCCATCACATATAGCATCTCCTATACTAGAGCACCCCTATACTGAGAAGACAGTTCAGTTATTGGAAAGTCAGCAAATCCCTCAAATTTCTTTAGGAATTCTCTCAGAACTGTCAGGTATTCTTTAATGTCTGGTCTCAATCAATGACATCAGGAAAGATACTGATCTCTACTTGACCAAGCAGGTTTTTCAAGCTGCATAACTCTTCTTTATCTGCTAACAGAAAATGGATCAGGTAACTAACTCAGATTATACACACACACAATTTAAGCTGAGTACATATGGTGTCATATCTATTTTGTGAAATCAAAGCTTGCACCAACCTGGCAGAGCCAGCACTGACCATGAACACCTGTAAAGAATTTTCTTTCCCTTATGTACACATCAAGTTTGGTATCTCTAAAGCCAGAATCCTACCACTTTCTCATCTAAGTTCCAGTAAGTTTTAATCTAAAATATTTTAGGTATACAAGTTTCACAATGTTTAAATTCATAACTAAACTGCAAACATTTCCCCCCAATGTGAGAAGAATAAAGTTTAATCCAATACTTTTACTAGCACATCAAGAATTGACTCCCCTCATATCACAAGAACTTGTGCCTCTCATGAGGCTACAGGGCAAGCTGAAGAGAATTTGTGGTATAAGTGTGAATGAAGAGCTTAAAGATGCTTTAAAAAAGATGCAACAGAGAATGGATTTCCACTCACCGCCTCATTTTCCTTTTCATAAAAATAGATATATCTATTCAGAATTTCTATGAAAAGCTGGACTTGCAGAGAAGGGTCCATGCACTGATTTGCTATCTTCAGAGCCTTCTTTAGGCATTCCATCACTCTTTTTCCTCCATGAAGCTAGAAGGAAAACCACCAAAGTTACAAGAAATGAAAGAACCTTAGGGAGCTCCAGTATCTCTTCCCCTGGCACACACAGCATTTCCTGGGGTTCTGCCACAGAAACACAAAACCACACAAACTGCAAAGAGCAAGCTGTCACTGAAAGCTTACCCTGCCTGACTGCCACCAACATTAGATTTTGTTAAATCACACAGCAACATGAACAGTTGTTGAAAGCCTTCAATTATGACATCAATTAACTCAATTTTGTAGCATGTACCACAATGCATACTTCAAAAAATATGTTTCAAACACTGCTCCTTAAAATGACAATAGCTTATGTGACAAGCCCTGAAGAAAACAGAGGACTTTTTTACCTTTACTCCAACAGCTTGTATCTGTAATTTAGAAGTTTAGTAGTTCACATGCAAACTGAGCTAATATAATAAATACAAGCAAAGTGCAGCCCAGTCAAATAGCTTTTAACTAGCTGACACTCAAAAGCTTGCCTGGTACTTCCACCCTTAAATTAGAGTTTTCTCTATGTTTTTATTTATGCAGTTTACGCTCCAGTGGGTTTTAGAAGTTTCATATATTAGAATACATTCCAACCAAACCTACATCACCAATGTATCTATCTTGGAAGTGTCCACAGAAGGAAGGCAGAACTGTTAGTGAGGCAGGATGTGTCCCACTGCTGTCACTTTGTTCTTACCTCCTCTCCATTCTTGTCAGTGTTTCGGCCAGACCAGAACAGATGGGCACAAGTGCTCACAGCTCGGCACTGGTCTGGCTTCTTCAGGAGTTTGGAGGCTGCCAGTGCACACTGAGTCCTCAAAGGCTCGTGGTTCTCCTCACTGAAGCACTTCATCCTCTCAAATGTCCCAATTATCAAGGTGATGGCAGCCAGCTGTGCTTTTGAGTCACTGATTTCATCTTCATATAAAGAGAAGGCCTAGACAAGGGAGAAAGCAAGACTCAATCAGAACACATCAGGAAAAAAAAATCACACCTGCTACTCACACAGCAAGAAACTGTCCAGTTTTGCATTTGTTAAAAGCTTCAGGCAGGAAAAAAAACTTTCATGTAGAGTGTAAAATCAAGTAAATCCACAGACCAGAAAAAGCCTTACAAGAAATAGTATTCAAGTGGTCATAGCAAATAAGTGTGCTCCCACATAAAATCTGAAGATTGAGTTTTTCCTCATTCAAGCACCTATTCAGACACAGAACTTCAGCAGCAGAAACAGTTCTTGAAGAAGATTTGGTTCTTTGAAACACACAAAACAGCAGAGCAGAAGTTGACAGCAGGTCAGTGATGACAGAGTAGGTAAGAAAAACACTTGCACTGCTGCTACATGGATGAAGAATCTTCGGAGAATAGACAAATCTTGAACTGTATCTCTGATGGAAAGTACATAATTGCCATGCTGCTCTTATTGTCAGAACTGTGCTACAACAGCAACTGATACAACACAGTGAGCAAACCCAGCTTATCAGCAACTCTGTTTAAAAACATGCATTTAGTAGCAGTATTAGAGGAAAGATTAGGACAAAGCTACAACATGGATAACATGGAACACATTGGTTCTTTATGTGATGCGTAGGAAGGGAAGGTTTTTGCAACAAGTAAGGCTTAAGACCAAGTTACAAGTTCAAATAGATTTTCACAGTAGTTTATAATAGGTTCCAATACAAGGATTTTAATTGGCAAAGCCCAGCATAGCAGTTGTGAACACTGCAGATTTTAGAAAACTTCCAAAGAGTGCTTGTGGTCAGGGCAATACCAGCTGGGTATCAGGAGCTGGAGACAGAAGCAGTGAAGGAGCATTTTATGCTGAGAAACTACACTCCTCCAGTGAGCCGACTACACGAGCAGGAGGCAGCATTGCAACATACCACTGTTGTCAGACTGAGTATTCAAATCAGTAGCAATGGAGCTTAATTCCACAGCAGCCTGGGAAGCAAGAATGAAATGAGGAGTTTCTACCTAGTAGCACTGGCTGCCCATCATTTCAGGTGTTTTAATCACACCAGATGGTTCAGTGTTCAGCAAACCTACCCAAATCAAATGAAAGGCAGCACAGGACACCAGCTCTAACAGTTGGACACTCACCTGGGACATGAACTCATAGGCCACAGTTTCATGATTCTCAAAGCCAATCTCCCCTGCAGCCAGTGCTCCCTGCAGGAACAGTCGGAGAGGCAGCTCTGCCAGCTCTGCTTTGATCAGAGCACTGATGGTCTGATGAGCAAATGAGAAGATCTTCTGGCACTTCTTTTCCCATTTGTCATCCTAGACAAGAAAAGCAAGTGCAAGCTTGACAAGAGCTACAAGAAAAGGGAATCTCAGTTGTTCTAAGATCTGTTAAGTGCTCCAGTCTCTTGCTCTATGATGCCACTCCAGTCACTCCAACAGTACAGTGTTGGCTTCAGTAAGTCAGCACAAAGTATTTCTTTCATTTACAAAAATTTCACACACATTTTTTCTACCAGCTCATAAGAGCTTTCTTCAGAAGCCTATGCTGAACTGCAGTTAGGACAGCCATGCAGCTAGGACAGTTATGTTGGCATATAACTGCACAAAAGCCTAGTTAGCCAAGGGGAGAAAAATTCTGTTCAGTCTGGAGCAATCAGAAGTGGAAGAGAATTTTAAAACCTTCATTCTGAAGAGTATTTTAACAAATATTTAACCTTATTTCCCCACAACATAACGCCCATAATAAAGGAAATACATATTTAAGGTAACTATCTCAATCAGAAAGCATTTAAGAGCCAAAATGGATCAGTCATTATTTTAATATACACTTTTACTACTACTCTGTAAGTTAAAGCAAGGGCTTTTTTTAGGTTTAGGAACATTACAATAACGCAGCTACAATTTAGAAATTGATGAATTTCAATATTCAGATTTAAATCAGTTTCATGCCATCAGTTCTGGTCCCCAGTAAAGGCACATAATCAGTGACGTTAATGAACAAACAAAACTTGCCAATTTCTATTTCTTCACCTCTCAAGTACTAAAGTAATTTACTATGACTTGATAAAAATCTTCATAAAATTAAAAAGCATTCAAACCTCGAGAAAAAACTCAAACAAAACTAGCCTTCTGTATCAAGTCTGAGCATAGTTATGCAGCCAGCCAAAATGCATTTTCAAGAAAATAAAGCCAAGCAAGCATACAAGAGCCAGCTAGAGGTGAACTTACCACTTTGGAGTTGTCTTTGTAGCGAAAAGCGAGCTGGTAGGCAGCGAACACCAGGGGCGGCAGCGTGAAACGGATGCGCTGGTTCCCCCCGGCCCCAAAGTGCTTCCGGGCAGTGTTGAGGATCTACAACAGAGGCACTGTGAGTTCAGAGAGTCCTGCACTGAAACATGCACTCTAGGGAAGCTCAGTGCCCCATCCTAAATGTGTTTTTAGATTAGATGTAAATAATCTGAATATACAGAAGTCTGTAATCACCCATTGTCACAGACATATTTTATGAAAAGTCCTTTCATTAGGAATTTTTTCTCCTGAGAAGCTGAGAGGCCTTAGAAACTAAATGTAAACAATGATTATCTGCTGCTGTGGAATTCAACAGGTGCATCTTTGATTGGTCTCATGTGGTTGTTTTTAATTAATGGCCAATCACAGTCTCGCTGTCTTGGACTCTCTGGTCAGTCACAAGATTTTATTATCATTCCATTCCTTTCTATTCCTTGCTAGCCTTCTGATGAAATCCTTTCTTCTATTCTTTTAGTATAGTTTTAGTATATAATTTTCTTTAATATAATATATATATCATAAAATAATAAATCAGCTTTCTGAAACTTGTCTCTTCCTTCATCCTGGGACCCCTGTGAACACCACCACAACCCATTACACACTGGTTAGCCACTCTGGCTAATACACTTGGACTAGGCTGTTTGAATTTGCATTTCATATCTCTTTCCATACAGAATGCATAATTTTAAAGTGAGATACTGTGAAAATCCTATAACCTTGGATTTTTCCTGCTGCTGCTGCTGTATTGTTGAAAAATTTGATGCAAACATTTGTGATGCTGAGGGAGCTATTAGGCATTATTAGTAAAAGGTGTTAAGTAGCTCATAGAATTGTACCTAAAAGATAATGTGACAAGTCCTTTGATGGCATTTAAAGGGGGTCAACGTGATTAAAGCAAAGCACTGCTAGATGAGAAAGACAGGTTGACACACAAATCTTTGCAGAAACAGCTACAACATCTCTAGCTATGTAAATTCTTTTGGGATAGAAATATTAATTTCCTTGGTGCCAGTATTCCTTTGAGGGAAGCTTTGCTCTCTATAAGAAAAAAAACACCTTCCTGCTGTACTCCAGTAACAAAGATCCTGAAACACAACTGACTCCAGTTCCTGTAAAGTTGTTCTTCTCCCCATTACACAAGTTTCATTACACTTCAAGCAAGAGCTTTTTACACCAGACCTTAAGTCAAGCTAAATCAATGCTAGTTGTGTTATGCATAGCTTGCACTTTATTATGTTGCTCTATTCTCACTGTTTATACAGTGTGACTTTTATTTCAGGCACAAACTGTAACTTCACAGTAGTCCCTAAGCAGGCCTGACTCTGACATGAGCTCACTGCCATCTGCAGCAGATCCAACTTCATCACAGCTTCTGCAGTGGGTCTGGCATAAACAGAATATCCCTGGCCCTCTACTCTAACACACACTTCTCAAGATAGTTTATTTGAAGTTTAAGTGACCTCCCTAAAGCCAGATATAGCAGATTAACAACTGAACTACATTATGCTGCCACAGATCAACTCAAACCATTACAAGTACCACAATGCACAGATTTCAAGGACATGTCAAATCTGCTGCTACAGATGGACCAAGCAGAGAGGAAAAGCATGTGGAACCAAGCAGCAGGACACTACATGCTGTATGAAAACCCCATCCTTACAGAAATTAAAATCCCTAAGGCCAAACATGCTAAGCTGTACTTTCTGAAGTTTTTTGCATTCCCTTGGTATCAAAATACACAAATAGCACAGTATTCCAAATAGCACTTGCTGTGTTTTCAAGAGATCATTATATCAAGTTGTGAGAACATTAGCAGTTCCACAAAAAAATACAGATAGTTGCCACCTCGTGGGATGAAAACTTTCAATCAACAAATGCTTAAGTCCTCATCTGCTTTTTCTGAACAAACAACATATCATCCTACCACTAAAGGTGCCACACAATGTTCTCTGCTGAATTTGTAGTGCCAGAGCAGTGATGCCCCAGCTCCCAGCCTTGTACAGTCAATAAAGCAAAAACTGAGACAGTTCAGAGAGCACAGACATGGAGAAGCACCAGTCACCAACCAGGTACTGCTGGTCAGGATCATCAGAACGCAGCAGGTGAATGAATCTCCCCACAAGACTCTGCTCATCTGCAAAGTCCTCAGGGTCAGGATCTTCAGCAGGCTGATCTGGCTGATCCTGGATCAGCGTGGATACCAAATTCATGATAGCATCAACCTGTAAAGGCAACAGAAGCTCTGTTTAAACTACAGTAGTCCATAAGCATAAATTGCCAGCAACTGGGAACATCTTTACAGTCGCTCATAGTGGTGGTTCTTCAGATATGTGTGCCTTAGACCCTAAGAAGGGTCCTTCTCAGCACAAGTGGGACAGAGCAGCACAGCAGTGCAGAGGAAATTCAGATTCCAAAGGCTATGCAGCCTTCTTTAGATGGCAGACCCAGTTTTAGAGGGATTCAGGATCTTTTTTCCACACCTAACAGATTACTGTCTAGGCTGAGGTGTGGTAAAGCAGAAGTAGCCTTTAGGATGAGGTTAGGTAAGAGACATTTAAGAACAGAGGAGGAAGAATTACCAAGTGGGATAAAGCCTGTGCCAGGGGAGGCAGGGGCATGCAGGCCAGGAAACAAAGCATGCCCTGCATGAAGTCATTTAATGTCTCTTCAGGTCTTTGAGCAATCATTTAAATACCTAGATTTCCAAATTAACTATATCATACCTGTTCTTGGGACACAATTTCTGTGTTATAATCCAATACATTGCTAAGCACGTAACAACTCATGCTCTTCCTGGACTCGTAATCAAAGTATTCAAAGAGTGGATGAAAATGTTTTAGTTTCAGAACTGTCAGGATATTGTTGTAAGTATCAACTGGGATTTTCAAAAGTCTAGTCAGCTCCTTTGAAACAGCACTGCTTGTTGCAATACTAGAAGAAAATATATGCAAAAAATTACAATTAATCAATGGTTCACACAGGTAAGCAGGTTTAAAGTCTGTTTCAGACTATCAGTTCTGAGGTATACAACAACCACCAAGCAACTTGGTGCTAGGGAGAAAGGAAACAAGTACTGAAATAAGTCAGTCTTGCTCTTTGGGACATCCAGTAACAAATGCATGTTTTAAGTTGCTGCCCACAGAAGCAGAGTGTGTCTGCAAAGGCAGTAGTAGCAGAACTCTAGAGTGCTGTGAGGGATGCCTACAAACTGCACACACATTGTGTGCATGTGCAGCACAACTTATACACAGGGGAGCAAGTCCTGGTTAGCCAGGAGTTTATCAGGGCTGCTGCAGCTCAGTCCAAAAGCAGTGACCTTCCACATCCAGAGCATGGCTCTGCTATCTCACCAAACGTGCTGAAATGCACAAGGCCTGATTTTAGGGTATTAATTGCCACACCAAAGAAAATGTAAGAGACACTCACTGTTCCAGATTAAGTTTGTTGAATATTTCCACAGTAGTCTCCAACACCTTGTCAACATAGTCCACACGGTCTGGGTAGCATTTCATGGCCAAGTTAATGAGAGAAACTTGCAAAGACACCACATCCTCTGAGGGCATATCCTGCCGAGACTGAAATTCAAGACAGCATGAAACTGATACTAAAGCACAGAACTTTGCAAAAAACACCCCCAAAACTGCATGCAGGGGTACACAACATACCTGTATAACAGTAGCAACCTGCTGTGAAAAGATATCAAACAGTTTGATATCTGCTGGGATACCAGGTCCATCTTCACGATGTGCAAATAAAGCTAACCTGGTGACAGAGCAAGGAAAGCAGCTTGGTCAGGATAGCTTTTGCACTCCTCAAATACAGAGCAGAAAGAGGGACTGGCAGAAAAAGCTTGTCCTTTAGGTATATTTGGAAGCTCTATTACAAGCAAAAAAGGAAATTAATGGAAGCCAGAAGCCTTATGAGCAACTGAGCCTGGTAACTATCAGACCTGAAAAAGAGTGCTGACTTAGAAAAGGCAAGGTGAAGAAGGAACAGGAAGGACATTTCCTAATTGATGTTATTCAGCTAGAAGCAAGTGATCTATTTTTTCCAGCAGATAAAGAGGTATAGAGTAGGCTGATGGAAGAGTAAATAGCCTGCATTTATTCATTCAGTGATATTACTGAAATTAGACACCCAATAGCATCCTCCACAAAACAGCCTCCAGGAAAAAAAACACACAGAAGGAACATGCTGACTTAACTATTCTTTGTTGCTAAAGACCAACCAACATGTCTGGAACTTACACTATTTGCAGGGAACAAAATACAAAGTGAACTTAAGAAGAATGGAGAATTGAAGAATATTGGTTTTTGGGGGGTGGTAGCAAGAAATTACCATCCAGCAAGCATTCAGGAGATGGTGAGAGGTATTTTTATCTGTAAGAGAAAGTCATGCCAAGCACCATTTCTGCAAAAATGAGATACAGGATAGAAAGCACCACTATCAGAAGACTAACACCTTACCAGAGTTGAAGCTTAAGAAGCACAGCACTATCTTGACTTTCTAATTATTGAGGTTATTATACTCTGAATTAGAAGAAGAACTACAAAAATGTTTAGGAAAAGGCATTGCACTAATTTTTAAAAAATTCTTTCTACAGGGTTTCTCAATTTCGATTCTGAATCTGAAATAAAGAGGCAGATAAGAAAAGCCCAGAAGGCAAAAAAACTTCACTGCCAGGAAAAATAAGACATTGAACTACTCTTATATTTGATTAAGGTGATAAGAAGCAGACTTCCTAAAGCCAGGAACAATCACTGCCTTTCCTTAGAGGCACAAGGCAGCTTTCCTTGGCAACAGCTCAGTGTAAAGCCAGCAATGCTACAAGGTATGAACAAGCTGCAGGCAGATGGCAGCATAATTAAAAGCCATGAATGCTTGAGTAAGGCAACAAAGATCCCAAAGCAGCAAGACTACTTGCAGAGATTCCTTTAGCAGGAGAGCCCCACAGGAATAAGGATAAAATTTTCACAAGCTTCTTCAGCAGTCACTGATGTTCAGATTTAATTACCCAAAGCTAGCTGAAACAAAGATGAGAAACACCAAGAAGCACAACCTGCACAGGGCAGCTTCACATCTCAACTACACAATACTGAAGCTCCTGGCCACTGCTGCTACCAGCTCCAACACAAACACAAGAGCAACATCCTCCCTGCATGCATGGATTCCAAGGACAGATCCACTCAAATGCTCCAACACTGGCAGTAACATTACAGTCAAAATCTCAAGCTGCAATACTGCAAAAATAACCATCATGCTGCCACCTTTCTGCCTTGTCCTACAGCCCAGGGAGGGAGCTCTGGAAGCCTTCAACAAATCCCAGCAGTGGTAAGGCTGGGAGGACAGAGGGCCACTGCTGGTCAGTTACTTATTGTGTTTGTAACATAACAACACAAAAAACACTTACTGTGGAGGTGACACCAAAGTTTAACAGGGCAGCAAAAGCTACACAAGGAAAGCTTTCTCACAAGAAAGACACTGCCACACTCCAGTGTAAGAGCCTAGCAAAATATCTAGTGACCTCTTTAAAAAGCAATCAAGATAGTCTCAGAAATCAGTTACAGGCAACATTTCTTGGGATTTGGGGGTTTTGTGGTGTTTGGGGTTTACAATTTTGGGGGTTTTTTTTAAGCTAACAGAATTATGAAAAATCTCAGCCACAGCATCGAAGTGTGGGAAACCAAAGAACTCTTGTAAACATCTCTGTATGAAGGCAGCAAAGGCAGCACAGTGTCTCTGACAAACGCACAAACACTGAAAGGTACTCCAATAAAACCAAAGTCTTGAACATATAAATCTGACATAAGCTGGAGAAGACAAACTATAGACTTGGTGAGTAAAAATTTCAAGATCCTAAGTTGTACCAGTCATGCCAAATACACTCAAGTCCTCTCCAGGCATTAGAGAGGATCCAGCAATCCCACCCAATGCTGAATGCCAGGGGGACCCAAGATCCCTGAGCTAACTGAACCCCATGCATTGGTACATGGACCAGATGCACATGTTTGGGTGCAAATGCAAAGGACAAGACTTTTCTGTGGCCTGAGACAAGCCAGGCAAGTGCACTTCCTTTCTGCAGTAAGAAAGTGTACATGCTCACTGAAAATCTGTGTTTCCTTTCGGGATACAAATTAAAACTTCAGTTTGACCTTAAAGGTCTTTTCCAACCTAAGGATTCTATGATTTCTGTCCCAAATCTGAACTCAGTGCAAGCAGTTTTAAGCAGTACCTCCACAGGAAAAACATGCTTTTAAGAGAACAGTGTAGATGCTAGTGGCAAGCTAAGAATTAAGAAGGTAGTTCCATTTCCTACTAGCTCTGTTCTGAAGAAGCATTGTTATGTTCTCTGATCTCTGACCCTGCAAGGTGAAGTATTCCTGACAGATGATTTAGCCATTAGGATCTTCAAGATTTCAAGAGGTATCTATGAGAAATATGGCTGTCAAAGCAGGACACTGCTGTCACTTCAGTTCTGAAGCATGAAACTGCTCAATACTAAATGGGCTGTTTCCTGGCTTAATCTGTTTACAAGTTTTAATCAGTCCATAAAGCAGGTTTCATTGGAAGCTGTAAAAGCAGAGTCCAAAGAGTAGAAGTTACAGAAATAATATTCTTCACAGCTTTAATTACAGCTGATAGAAAGACATGGAAACAGTGAAGTGGTATCAAAAATAAACATATTCAAATGATAGAAGAATTATCATCTGCTTGTGCACAACACAAACTTAATTTTGAGTCAAGTTCCACCCCCTTGGTCACTCACCTGTCAATTAAAGCAATAATTATATTTTTCACATTCACATTTTGGTGCAGCTCAGCACAGGCTCTGAGAAATGGGTTCAGGGTTTGGAGGTGAAATTCATCTGGGAAAACCTGAAGTTTTAGATCAATAGTCATCAAGTTATAAATTGAATTTGCCCATTGTTACACAGAAGAAAAATGCAACAGAATAATTCTAAAGCAGATAGCCACACAGTAAATACACTCTGGCCTATGAAGCTGACCTTGACTGGGTAAATGCATGAAGCAAGAGATGTAAAACAAATGGGTAACTGAGGGCCCACCTCTCTATTACAACACAGGCACTACCGCTCAGATGCTTGCAGCTACTGCAACAGAAGGAACACAAAATCTCCACTCTGCCCATCTGGTAAAAAATACAGGACAAGCTACTGTGTACAAGTCCCAGTGATGAAGTTTTTCAGTCCATGAGGAAGATGTGAAAGCTGCCTGAATCTGATTAAGTGTACAGAAGTGTCCCTGTGTCCCATCACTGCAACTGAACTCAAGCAGCTCACCTGTATGATGCACTCCATGAGGTACTCCTGAGCTAAAGCATCTCTACAGTTCACAACTTGCTCCAGTATTCCAGGCAGAACAATCTGGAATAGGGGAGAAAAGGTCTTGCAGTGATTTTACGATTACCTTCTGAGTTTATATTCACACATACATTTAATCCAAGCAGAGCAGAATTTCTAACAGTTCTCAACTGATTCTCTACATAAAGACTTTCTGATAAGAAGCCCCATTTTTCTGCAGTTCCATCCTTCAGAGAAAAAAAAACAAACTACTGATCTCAGAAGTCTGTCCCTTTCATACATTATGCAAGCTTTGATTTCATAAGTCAGTGCCCACTGACTTTGCAGGCACATACCCAGGTCTCAGCAGCACCATGGCAGAACTTACAAGGGACAGACTTTTAAATAATACATTTCCTTCACTGCCATTTCACTCAGTAACAGTTCTCTTGAATGCTTTGGGAAGTACAGCCTCACAGCTTGTGAAATTTATCCCAGAACACCACATGTGTATACATCCCTTAGACCAACTGTGCAAGGAAAATGGGAATCAGGAAGGAAAGGTTAGAATTTCTTGTCACTGTTACAGACTTACAGGAGAATGTGTGAATCATGTCCTTGGCCTGAGAACACACTGTTATTGCCAGTATTCACAACTTTTCCTCAGGTGAAGACTTCAAGAAGCACTGGGATTTCTGAACTTTTAGCAAAGATATAACACTTCCAGCTGCTCATATGAAAGTCCAAACTCATTTATTTTGGAAAAAGGTGGCAGAAGTCAGAAAGAATGGAGAGCCATCCTACCTGCTTGTATCTCTCCACATTGACCCCCTCCAGCTGACTGAGGCGGACCAGGTTTGTTCCCACGAGGATCCTCAGCTCCTGCCTCTCTCGCTCCCTCTTCTCTCTGTCCCGACTGTGGCCCTGGTGCTGCATTCGCACCCACAGCTTGTTCATCTCAGCAAAGTTCAGCAGCACAAAATCCATTGAGTCACTGATGTCTCCAGTGGTTTCTTCACTGCAGATAAGAGGTTAAGAACAGAAAAGCTTGTCAGAGGTATTCATCCTTCCAGCCATGGGTGAACATACAAGTTTTAATAAGGTTAGAGGGTGGGATTTCTGGGTTCATAAGAAAGGTTCATGTCCTCACTTGTGTGAGGAACCTTAATGCTAGAAGGGAATTCTTAATGGATGAAACACTTGTCTGTGGAAGTCTATGGAATTCTAGCATATCTACTTTTCTCATATCAGAAGTAAGTCACACAGAAAATTTAAATAAGCTCTATTAACAATAATTTTATTAAGTTATAGCCCATCCTTCTTACTCTGCTTGCTCGCCTTCATCTGGTAAGATATTCCTGGTACACTGCAGGAGATAGTTTCTGAGGAAGAGGCCTCTAAGAGGATGCTGCACTCCACGGCACATCTCCACCAGGTCTTTCAAAATATCCTTCCTGGACTGTGGAAATGACTTGACATAGACAACACCTACTGTTATCAGCAGATACCTGCAAAAGGCACAGAGTCACACAATAAACCATAAAGTAACAACATCACACTGAAAGGCAATAGTTCCATTTGTCTGTGATGGCAGGATTACCAAAGCACAAAAAAAAAGCAATAAAATTATCACCTGGGTCCCATAATTTTGGATATTTAGTCAGCTTTCAACTCCTATCCTCCTCTGCTACGGAACACAGCAAGTCTGAACAGCCACTAGACCTCATCACAATGCTTGAGACCCTGAATGTGTAAATGCTCACAAAGTTCTGAATGCTCTCAGACCAGCTCATTTAAACTTCCAGCATCCCACTAAGCTGGAAAACAGTTCTGACACATATAGATAAGTAAGCACCACAAGTTTCATCAGGGAGAACCAGAGGCTACAAGCAGGCAGGAAGACAACTCTGATGGTTACATACAGAGGTGAAGACACTGTGGTAGCCATCAGCCAAACCCCAGAAATAGCATTGAATGGCATTGAAGATGCAGCCTGGTGTGTCCAGAGCCTCTTGTTGGCATGAACATAAGGTCAGGGATGAAAAACTGAGTACCAAGCAAAACTTAAATCCCAAAACTGACTATGTCAAAGATGTACTGCAGGCCAACAGTCACATATTTAAATATAAGCCTCACAGGCCTTCAAGTATCATTTCTGGCAAGCTAAAACTTGGCCAAAAAAAAAAAAGAAACACAAAGACTCTAAGAGTAAAGTCACAAACTTTCAACTTCCTTCTCACACTTCTTATTCTCTAAAAAGGCAGAAAATTATGAAGCAACTACTGTGTGGGAGAAGGTAAGATCTGGACCCTGAGGTAACAGAAACAGTTTAATACGTGCAGTCAATCCCCTGATCAGAGCATGGTACCAGCTCTTGACCCAAAAGCCAACTTCATTCCAAGATGTAGGAGCTCTCAAGTTGGTCATGTGCAAAAATAACACACTGGCAGGAAGAACTGACATTCTGCACCTGCACTCTTGGCCTAATCTCAGAAGTTTCACAGTAACCCACTCCAGATAGGCAGAAATACTATTGACCATTGTAAACTGATTGAGAAGGCAATCACTGCCTGAACCCAGAGCTGGACATCTATTCACCAGTTTAAAAAAGAAAAAGCAAACACAGCCACACACCAACATACACACACTTACAGTCTTGGAATGATATTTCCAGCATATTGTACTAGCTCATAAAGGTCTGCCACTTTCCTGCCTTTGGCAAATTCATCTGTCAGGTAGACTTCCAAGTAGTGTAGCTCATCAGAAATTGCCATGTCTTTTCCTCATAGTTAAGGATTGCAAGTGAGAATGTCTACAAAATATTTTCATAGTAATTTGCTCATTCACACCCAGGAAGAAAGATGCTGTACCAAATACAAATATGCCCAAGCAGGCAGCACTTCTGAATAGTAATCATTGGGATAAATGTGCAAAATTAACCTCAAACCTTTGAGCAATTTTTAGCATATTAGAAAAGGGAATAAAACTGGGAATAAAAAATTGTTTTACAGAGCTGATTTTGTTTTGAGAACTAGACTCCTGAAAATTCCCAGAGGAAGATATGAAAGACAATAAAGACATGCTTTTATACCAGAGAGAAAAACTGAACTTAAACAGTGAGCAAAGTGTAAATTCTGCTACAATACACACACATAACTGAATACTGAGGAGAAAAGTGCTAATAAGTACCTGACACAAGATACCATTGTACCAGAAAAAGCAGATGAATATCCCATTGCAAATACATTTCAACTATTAGTTTCCTCCTTAAAGGATACAGAGCTCATAATAGCTCTTTGGAGACAACATAGAAGTCCGCAGCTCCCCAAGCATGTTGGAAGCATGTTTCAGAGCATCCATGAGCTTGTTCTTGTCCTTCAGAGGAGGAAAGAGAAAAGTCTGTTAGAAATGACAATAGGCAACTGCAGGATTTTTTATCTATGAAAAAAAAAAATCTCAAGTGATTTAATATCTAGCTTATACTACACCACCCATGCTAGCTAAGTGAACATTTTACCTGAGGTGATAAGAAGATGCATCTGAAGACAGAGCTACAGTAAAAAAAATCACAATGCTAATGGCAGAAAAATCTAAAATCATTCTGCTTATGCAGCAATCTCCTCCCAACACTCAGATTCTATTGAGCAAGCAAAATAGAAAGTGTTCCCCTCCTCCAAATCTGGTCTGTTGTTTTGCTCAGATCTCACAGAGCTGCTAGAAAGCTCCAGGAGACAGACAACACACACTGCCATCATCACCTTCTCCTTCTTCTCACCCACAAAAAACACCTCAGTGAAAGCCACCCCTTACTAGTCTGCATCTAACTTACACTTCTGGTGCATTTAATCACCTGGCATCAAAGGATACAACACAAACCTCTAATCTACCACTTTTACAGACTTGAGCAACCCATCATAAGCAGCAGCAGTAAGTTTTGAGGGAGAACAAAAAGAATTGCTAGTGTGATCCACTTAGTGTATTTATATGGCCACTTAATCACAGATAGCAGTGAAAAGCACAGCTGCAGCTACTTGAAGAGTTCCAAAACATTCCACTGAGCACAAAACTGGAAGAGGTGTTACACTCCTTGCTACTGTCATTTGGCTGCAAACAAAGTTAGCTTGGCTAACCACAGGAAAACATATGGGAATATTTAAGTTTTCATTGCAACTTTAAGCAGTTTCCCCAAATAAAAGCTGAGGCTTCTCAAACCCGAGAAAGCTCGGTGTGATTACATAATCTGCCTGAATTGGCTACAATGCCCAGACAAAAATCTCAGCACAACACCAGCCCATGGTGTTTTCCAGTCACAGAAGAATTCACAGGTATGTCTACAGTTAATCAGTACAAAATTGATCCTATGCAGCAGGTAATTCATCAGCAGCCTCTCAGTCTGACAGTCACACCAAGAAAAGGCTACATGAGAAAAACCAACAGAATGGTGGACATAAACAATCTCATCATAAAGTTCATCTTAGGTTTATTTAAATGCAAGCATGTAAATTATAAAGGTACATCTTTAACTTATCTTGTCAAATACTGGAGCAAAATCAGGAAGACACATTCAAAGAATACCCAAGGCTCACTCTCAATGACCAGTTGCCTCATTTATTGGCAAAACCTCTGGCACAAAGATACATAAAGGGTTAATTTTCCTCACAGCACTAGAGACTGGTATTGATTTACTGCTTTATTCCTAGCAGACAAGAAGCTTCATTGCCTTTTAAAGTCACATTCTTACCAAGCATCTCTTCATCTGGAACGACTGCACCTTCACAGCCTGAATGGCTTCGTCCAGGAGCTTTTCCTGTTCATCCTGAGGAGATTGCTGTGTTGTTGGCTGGAGGAAAACAGAAACCAAACAAAACAGAATTCAGTGAAGCTGCTTATGACTTGACTAAAACTGGATTCCCATGCTTTAGAATGAACTGCAAGTGACACTGCAGTGTGACCACTCAAGGGCTGTCAGAAATAGTTGTGTGACATGTAATGGGGAAAGTTCAAGTGCCCAGCAAAAACCTGAGGGGAGGTTACAGGTATCCTGCAAGCACCACTGCTTCTTGGACTGCAAAGCCACAGGGGCAAAGCAGGGCCAGCTGTTCCTTTCCAACATTCAGAGGCCAAGAACCCAGTGCAAGTAACTGGGAAGAAAAGCTCCAAGAGAATGCAGACACATGACTGTGCTGAGAGGAAGCACTGCTGTTACTTCTGTCCACAGAGCTTCAAAGCAGTGCCCGGACCACACTCTGCAGCTGCACAGATGCTCTCTGTGCTCACAAGTCACAAGTTCTCAACTGCTATCTGAGCTACCATTCCATTCAGGACAAGATTCTGATAAGCAAAGGATAAAGTACAGTTAGTGCATTCCAGAAGGTAGAAACTACTTGCAGATTGGATCAGAAAGCTGAAGAGAAATAACTCTTCATGTGTCCTTGTCCCAGTCACATTGGCAGAGTGACACTCTTGTTTCACCTCAGAGAGGCACATTCTATGCCTTCAACTGAAACTTCCATTATCTTTTGACTTTCCAGGGTTCATACTGCATTTTCTTAAAATATTAAATAAATCCATTGCTTACATCCTTATATTTCCCCTCAATCCAACTATAACAGGCCTTCTCCTACTGCAGCTGCTACCCTCCCTCTACACAACAAGAAGATCAGTTTCTACAAGCATCTTGAAGTTATTTGCTAAGATGTCCAAACTTAGAACCCCTAATGCTGTCCCCAGCTGCACCCAGCCTTCCTCCCAAGGCTTTACAAGGAACCACTGCCATCCACCTCTTGTTCAGGATCAGCCTTCAACACCCCACTACAGCATCTCCACTTCTCTCAGCCTTGCAGCTCGTTTTCAGATGGCCTCTCTGAAATACTGCTAGAGACAAAAGCACTGATGCTGTATTTCAGCTACATCTTCCCTAGTCATGACAAATACCAAGCACAGTCATTCGCACAGCAGGTTCTCTGAGGCTTCACCTTCAATAAATTCTCAGCTATTTATACTTGTTCCCTTCCTCCACTGTGCTCAGAAGGTCCCTGGTCTGCTCCTTTTAACTGCATTTCAGAAACAAGCTGGAAGGCCATGAATTACATCACCCTAATGTTTTTAAAACTCTGTCTTCAGTACCAACTCCCACATGTCCCATGTGAGGAGTCCCCAGAAGTATCTGTTGAGGGCTGAGATTAAAACTGAGGCCTTAATTAAAGCAGGGACATTTTAGTTTAAGACCAATTTAATGGTGATAGAGCATTTCACACCCCTGTTATTTCCCATATTTAATTGGCTTATTTTTCTGCAGCTGAAATCTCCCCACTATCCTTTTCCATATACAGAAAACAGAGAGTGCTCTGCAATGCTGTTCCTGCCTTGATCATGTCCTAATGAAACTCTGCTCTTGAAACCCCTCAATCACCCAGCTGGACAAAACCAAGGCTGATCTGATCCAACACTGGTGACAAACCTGCTTCAAGGAGGTTGTAGGAGAAAAAGGTTCCTTCCAACCAACACTTCTGTGAGTCAGTGTGCCTCAGTAATACTCCAACTATGCACAATAACTAATTAAGAAATGTATTTAGTCAATGAAAATGCCATCTCTGCTAATTAGAGTGACTCCACCTCTCACAAAGCTCTCTCTATATATAACTAATCAATGTGCAGGTCTTCCAAAAATGATTTAAGCATAAGGAAAAAGCAGCAACCCTGGTTAGATGATTCCTATTTCCCAGGCAGTTCAAGAGCTACAAACCCTCAGACAACCTCAAACTGTGAAACAAGTATGTTCTGCCAGCAGAAGTTTGCTGTAATTGCTAAGCTTTAATTATTCAATGACAGATCAGACTTTTAAGGAACACAAAATGACAGTGCAGGGACTAGTGTGCAGTAATCAATATCAGAACATCACATTACAGACTTGCTGAATTATGTCTATGCCAGAACAGTGGTTACACTCTGCAGTCCCCTGAATCCATACCAGTGTTTTAGAGAAAATAAATCACTACTGAGCTGAATGACACATGCTCTGCTCACATCAAATCTCTGTTAAAGCACACCAGGAACAATGCAGCTATGATAACACTGACCACAACTTCCCAAGCCCCCTTGTCCTGATGGGCATTAAGTTTACACAGCCACCAGCCCTGCTCTCCCTCCCAGCTGTTCATGGGGCCAGAGAGTGCTGGGAGAGCAGTTCAGGCTGTAAACCATCTAAAAAGCTGTAAGACAAGCCCAGCTGATTAATGGATTACCATTTACCTGCTTCAGCCTAAAGCCACATAAACTACTGCAAGCAGGGCTGTGAAAAGAAGGCTTTTTAACAGCAACACCAAGCCAAAGCATTACTGAAACATACACATCTTTACTACAACCCAGGAAGTATTTGGCTGAGTCCATGTGCACTGGTTTCCTTACTTGTGGTGTGCAAACACCCTGGTTATAGAATCATGGCTACAAATTCAGAACTATCCTCTTCATGATACCAGCTGTGAGCCCAGCAGATACAAATGTATCTTCTTAGAGAACTTTAGCGTCTGTAGTTCAGCAGCAGCTGGGGAAAAATTGGAGTTTCATTGATTTATAGTGTCAGCTTTACATCAAACTCTGTCTGCATTAACAGAAGACAGAGAATACTTCCACTTCTGCTCTGAATTTGAACAGCCAGGTCCCACACTGTATTCAACACTAAGCGCTGAATTCACCAACAGAAGCATTTTCATATTAACACAAGATATTAATTTATTTCTTCTGTATCTCTCCAAGATATGGAAAATTAAGAAAGAGGAAAACTCAATTTGTATGTGTGTTGATTTGAAGACTGAGAAGGTGATCAGACTAAATTACTACAAGCATACTACAGTATGCTCCATGTCTGAAGAAAAGACAACTGCAGCATTTTCCAGTGTCAGGGGTAGCACAATCACCTACACTGATGTCTAAAGCACACCACAGGAGCAGAGGTGTCACTTGAGGGGTTGTTTGTGGCAGCTTTATTTCTGTAGGAACAGAAAACATCTTACCAGCAGCACTACTGAACAAGTTCCAATTTTTACTTTTCCAAGTCTGAATATGTATCAGCTTACCCTTTTCTTCCAACTTCAGAAGGCAAGCTACTTTCAGCTTTAGAAGTGCAGGGGTTCCCAAACATAACCTGGTTATTATCAAGTGATACACAAGATCACATCAAGACACACACATGCTACTAACAGATGCCTGAAGTTTGAGGATGTGGTGATAAAAGGCAAATGAAGGAAAGAAAACATGGAGCAAAAGCCTACCAGTGAGATCCAGCAGGGTACACACTGAATCAGAACACACTTCTGTCAGACTCCATGCTGAATAAAGCTGTTTATGTTCTGTATCTTACACTTAAATTACCAACCTAGTAACATAAATGGTATTTCCAAGTGTCATTTTATCAAAAAAGCAACTGTGGAGTCCTAGGTCTATCTATGAAAACAATCTTGAACATCAGCTTTTGAAGTGGAAGACACTGTGACCCTGGGCAAAAGCAGCAGCACAGAACATCCTGCCTGGTCAACTACATATACAACGAGGTACAAACCCTGCCTGAGCACAAGAAAAGCAATTTATAGCTTTAATTATGCAGCTATTTAGGCTTTAGAAATGCCTGAGATATACCACACTAGATACACTGCCAATGTTGTAGAAAAAGCAGAAAGTTGATGTGAAGAATTTTGCTTTACTCATTTTTTCCTCTGAAGCACTGAGGCAGCAGGTGAGCAGTGGAGAAGGACAGAACTGCCACCCCCAGGTGCACCAGCAGCTTCTGCACAAGAGACAGAAGCATTCTGCTAGCTGAGAACACGGGGCCAGCATAAGTGACCACATGCAAGTTATGGAAGTCAAAACTCACAGCACATGAATTTGGAAGAGGGGGTGAGGAAAGCTAGCTTTTGGGGTGGGGTTTTTTTGGTGTATTTTTCATTCCTTTTAGGTTTTGTTTCTTTGTTTGTTTGTTTTTTTTTTTAATAAAGGCTAGTAAACTAAACTGTAAGTTGCCTTGGAAAACAATTTTTTAAAACTCAAAACAGCTTGAAACCAGCTGGCCAGAAGAGTTAATACAAGTTATCCTGCAGCTAACTATTAGGGAAGTGTATTACTGCAGCCATAAACATTATTCTCAATCATGACTATCCTCATAAAAGTTCCTCCTGAACATACAAAGCAAACATTGCACCTATTGTGTAAGATTTACTCATTTTCTATCACTCAGTTCCATGAGATTCATTTGTAGTTCCTTATTTGACAGTGAGCTGCACTCGAGAGGGCCCAAAATAATAACCAATGTGCTGACTAATTTCACTTAAAAACCTGGTACCTTGGAGTACTCAAGAATGACACAGTACTGAAAGACAGCAGAGTTCCAGGGAGCTTGTCAAGCCTAAAAGCTCCTGTTCTGACACACAGGTGCCTCAAGCTGCATGCAGAGCATAAATAATAATGGTAAAAGGTTGTGCTTCTAAAGTGCTTTTTCACCTAATCTCCAGAAGTCCTTTTCTTTGGGTGACTGATGTGCTCACAGCCTGTTCCACATGGCAGCTCCTTCTGTTTGCTCACCCACTGAATGGCACAACAAATGACACTGACCCAGGGAGGCTTTCCTGCCTCCTCCCATTGTTCCTGCTACCTGCCACCACCCCACTGCTGAGACACTTCAGCTGGGGCTGCCCAGGAGAGGGAGGGCTGAGCTACAGCAGCACACCAGGGCACTGCCAGCCTACAGCACACAGGGCACTGCTGGGTAACAGACCGAGGAAATCACCAAAAAAAAAACCAACAACCAAAGCATAAGCATTTTATACCATACAGGAAGCATTTCTCTGCAACACTGCAGGCTCCAGAACTTGCATCACATCTCACAGTATAGGAGCTCAGAGATAAATCAGAGAGATGAAAGCATTTTTCACGTGTTGAAACTGGTACTTACTGCTACAGGAAGCCACAAGACACTATTAAGTATTAAAGAGATGGACTTTTTATTCAGGGTATGATCAAAAGCAGCCAGAGCCCTCTTAAAACAAGTCATGTTAAAGGTACTTAAGCATTCAGCTTCAAGGTTTAAGCCAAGCTCAGCCACAGGAAATCACAGGGGAGCCTAATTTGGTAGAGGGAATTATCCCATGTCTAACACCTGTGATTATCCCATGTTCAACATCTGTAACTTTATTTCTTCGGAATCACAGCTGACAACAGCTATTCTTAGAAAGAAGCCATGAGACCAGACAAGTGTCTGGCCAGTTCCCATGGAAATAACAGGCAAAGGAAAGTAGTTGCACTGCTGAATAACTGACCAGCACAAAACATTTGTGTGGGGGACAGAGACTGGTGGCTATATAGATTTAGCAATTCTCATTCACCCAATTCAGTATTTAACATTCCTCTTTCAAGTAACAGTACAAGTTTTGCCCAGCCCCAAAGACACAGAGATCAACATACACACAGCTTTTTAAAAAAGTCTGTTCCAAAATCCTAAGAACTGAGCAATGCCCTGTTTATAGAGCACTCAGTTATTTTCTGCCCCACTATCTATATACTGTTAGTACTGTTCACATGCCACACTTAGGCTAATGACACTCTGTGGTGGTTACAGCACGTGCTGCTTAAAGTTTCATTGAATATTACATACCACTGAAGGTACATTAAAGATACTTGTGTTTTACTAGGAAACTGACTGTCCCCTTATTTTCATTGATGATTGAAAAGTATTTCTCAGTATGCATTATTTCCATGGGGAAATTTCAGGTTTCACAGAATGAATGAGGTTGGAAAGATCAAACACCACACTGTCATCCAGACAGAGGCACTGAGTGCCATGTCCAGTGCCCAGTCTATCCTTAAAAACCTCCAGGGACCGCGAACCCCACTGCCTCCGTGGGCAGTCCATTCCAATGTCTTATCACCCACTTTGTGAATAAATTCCTCCAAATGTCCAGCTTGAACCTCCCCCAGCACATGTTAAGACGATGCCCTCCTGTCCTACTGCTAAGTACCTGGGAGAAGAGGCTGAGCCTCACCTGGCTGCCTCCCTGCCCAGCAAACACCAACATCTGCGGCAAAGAGCGCTCAGGAGCTGCGCCCACCAATGCACATCCACCTCTTCTGCCGGAAAAGAAAGGAACTTTACTCGGGAAGCCTACGACAGCAGTCTTGGGAGGGTCGGGAGGCTCAGGAGCGCAAGCTGCAAGGCGGACAAGCACGGCACACGTGCACAGAACCGGCAATGACACAAACCCGGGATTAACACAGGGGCAGCACGGCCAAAGAGAGCGGAACTGACCGAACTGACCGCTGTACGGCCGCGATTCCGCGGTAAAAACACCGCCTTTCCCTACGCCCCTGCGAGCAAATGGGCAGAGCCCAGCGAGGCGGCGACCGGGCCCGGGCCGCGGTACCGCGGGCACGGCGGGCCCGGCCCGCACCCCAGCCCCGCCCGGGCCGGACCGTGCGGCCTTCGCGCCCGCTGCAGCCCCGCACCCGGCCGGGCCCGCCGCGCCGCCGGCCCAGAGCGGCAACTCAGGGCGCTGCCCCGGGCCCGTCCTCGGCCACCGGCCCCGCGGTCCCACCGCAGCGCGGCCCCGCCCGCAGCGGGCACTCCCGGCACCCCACGGCCCCCGGCCGCTGCCCCTCACCCTCACCATGGTCGCGCCGCCGCCGCCCCCGCCAGCGCCGCCCCGTCATGTGACTGCGCCGCGCGCACCGCACCGCCCCGCCCCGCCCCGCCGCCGCGCACCGCCCATTGGCCCGCTCCGAGGAAGCGCCGTGCTGCGCGCCCATTGGCGGAGCGGGCGGTGATTGGCGGAGCGGGCGGCCAATGGGCTGCGAGCGCGCCAGGCGCGGCGGAGGATGGAGCGCGGGGCCGTACGGGCCATGGCGGCCCGGCTGGGCCTGGCCGAACCCACCCTGCTCAGGTACCGCCGGGACAGCGGGTCCCGCCGGACCTGCCCGGCACCGCAGCAGCGCCCGCCTTGGCTCTGGTGGATGCGCTGGAAGCCCCGGAGCCGCGGGCTCCATGAAGCATCGCCGGCCCTGCCGTGCAGAGCTGCTGCTGCTGCTCAGCATCGGGGCAGGGCGGCCGTGCCCCCTCAGCACCCCGGGCCCTCAGGCCGTGCTGCAGCCGGGCTGCGGAACCTTGGATCGAGTCCTGCGGGACATTGTGCCTCATAGCTGTGGTTCTGACCAGGGCTTTGTGTTGTGGGTGTTTTGCAGAAAAGCTGAGGAGTATCTGCGGCTGTCGCAGGTGAAGTGCACGGGGTTAATGGCTCAAATGACGGCGACGAGCAGTGCTGTGATGTGCCTGGACCTGGCGGCGAGTTTCATGAAACAACCGGTTGACAAAGTAAGGCAGGGCATGTGACTTGGCTGGCTGCTGCATTCTGCCTGACTCCACAAAACCACTGCTCTGTAGTGTGTGTTGGGAGCAGAAATGGGAAATAATAACTAACTTGCCCCTAAATCCTGCAGTTTGCTGTGGTAGACCTTTCAGTGTTCATTTTGAAACAGTGAAAATTGAGATCACCATCATAGTCCCTTCACTAATCTCAATTGCTTTGGTATAGTGTCAACTTAAATTGAATTCTTGTAGTAACAAATAGATTACCAACAAGGATGCTAAATTTAAGATCTGTCTTTTTTATTATGGGAAGAAAGCAGTTGCTCCAAGAAATCTCTTGCTGTAGGGGTACCTGTAAACCTCCATCTGTAAATCTGCCAGGTGAGCAGCACTGAGCTGTCAAAATAATGCCTGGTATAACCTATTAATGATTGTCCATTTACAGCAGAGGAGAATTTAATTGGACCTGATTCCATGAAAGTGTGCTCATGTCTTCAACCCAGGCTTTGGTAATTTTGTCACTAATTACCTTGTGATGAAGGGGCCTTGTCATATATGGAAATGTCAAACCTTACTTCCAGTGAAACAGCTTAAAAATATCACTGCATTAAAAGATGTGGCATTCCTAGGTGGTTAATCTTTCTGTGTGCAGTGAAAACATACATTATTCATTGCACAAATTTGTTTAATGCAGTGACTGAACTTAGTGGTTGTGTTGGTTGCCTGATTAAGATGTCAGAAAGGACTCTTGCTAATTCTTGGGGCTTGTCTTTGTCTTCTTGACAGAACTATTGTGTTAAACTCTCTGGTTTGACCAAGACCACCTACCAGAGTTCCATGAAGTCTTTGGAGTGTTTGCTAGGGGTGAACCAAAGGCTGGGGATGCGAGACTTGGCTGTGCAGTTCTGCTGCTCAGAGGCAGTGAACATGGCTTCAGAGATCCTGCAGAGGTGAGGAAGCTCTGGTGGGCACTCTGGGAACCACAAGTAGGGTTCTTAGCTCTTCAGCTGTGTAAAGAGCTTGATGTTTGGAAGGGCCAGGTATCTCCTACTGAGGGGAGCACTGAAAATCCAGCCATGAGCTGGGCCACTTTTTAGAATACCTGTTAGAAAGATTTAGTCTGTGAATCTCAGCAACTGATTGTCCAACTAGGAATTTTTCAGCTGGGAATAGTGTAAAAAAGATAGGACTCTTAATCCCTGTATTTGCCCATAGCATCACACTGTCATCTATTTAACATGGCACAGTTCAGAAGTAATGCTCAGTAGAAATAAATCCTCCCTTTTGGGGATAGAGATCTCTTAAAATACACATCACTCTACTATAAAACCAATAGCTGGAACACTTCAGTGGAGATTCAGCAGAGTTAACTAAAATTTCCCATTCTGTATGATCTGCTTTGAGCAGAGCAGTCCCTGAAGAGCTCAGTGCTGTCCCCCTGACAGCACATGTTTAATGCTGTTAGGTCAGTGCACAAAGGCTGGGCCTGCTTGGTGGCACTTAATACAAACTGGGAAAAAGTAGCCTGGGGCGGGTGGACAGTAAAAAATGACATTCTTCAGTGCTGCACATCCACTTTGTCATTTTCCATTTATAAGCCTTCCTCTCTGTAACATTCCAGGGAACAAAGAAACTGTAATGCTGCCTTCTATTGTAGGATGGATTTATGGAAAGCATCTCACTGTAAATTTTAAGATGTTAGGGAGAGCTGAAAGTGCTGTGTGGATCAGGAGCACAAGAAGCAGATTTTAGTGACATGCCTTGCTCCAGATCCCCAGTTTAAAACACCTCTAATTTCAGAAGAGGAGGCCATCCCAGCCCCCTTCTTTCCCTCACCTGTTTTGCTCCTCACAGGCAGTAGCAGCTGTTTCTGCCTGAGTGGGTTGCAGAGGCCCAGGTGGCCCAGCAGACCTGTTCAAGGTGTGAGTGACAGAGGGATTTGAGAGCTTCATGTCAGGCAAATGCCCAGGTGTCTCTTGCTGTTCCCCAGGTACGAGTGCAGCCTCTCGGAAGCACAGCGAGCAGACCTGGATTTCTCCAAACCCCTGTTTGTAACAGCTGCTCTGTGCACTGCATGCAGGTGAGTGCAGCCCAGAGACCTTCTGCAGGCTGAAATGAAATACCTGCTGAGACACCAGCCACTGCAGCAGCTCATTCATTCAGGGTCTTGCTCAGCATAGCCTGCTGCCCTACTCCTGCAAAGGGACACAGCTGGAGCAAACCAGGCCTTTCCTCACAGTGAAGTCTTCAGTGTGCCCTGCACAAAGCAAAAACTTACATGGCTTCTGGTAAAATGCTGCTCAAGGTGCAAGAAGGGCTTCTGAGCACCAAGAAGCAGCCATTCTGAAGAAGGAAAAGCCCCAAGAGCTACACCATCCCATCCTGAGGGTGCTGTAGCATTTGGGAGATGGCTCTGATAGCTGTAGGCCCATGTCAGCTAAGAGAGGTGTGTGACTCAGGCAGCACTTGGGAAGAATTTGCTTGAATGCAAAGATCTTCCTCCCTCAGCATTATTACACCTTGTGACAGTCACATGCAGCAGTACAGGTGCTGTGTAGTTGCACAGCTCCTGACAAGGGCTCTCTTGCCACATTCAGTCACATTCAGCTTTTGTTATAGTGGCATTTTGTCCTGGTTTCCCTGTACCTTTTCCTAAAACAATTCCTTATGTTATGTAAATTGAACTCACCCTGAATTTCAGCTGAGCTGTATTTTCTGAGTAGTGCAGGGGTCTGGTTTTTAACCAGATTTGTTTCTGAGTAACACAAGGATAAGTGGGGCAAAAAGCCAGGCCTGCTTTCCTCATTCTCACAGGCAGTGTTGGTACAGTAATTACCACCTCACCTAAGTGATAGTTGCTGGAGTGTTGCTTTGTACAGAGATAGCTTTCTCTTGTAGGTGTTTGAAGCTAAAAGTGGACAAAACTAAAATGGTGGCTACATCTGGAGTGAAAAAAGCAATATTTGACCGGCTGTGCAATCAGATGGAGAAGATAAGCCAGCAACTCAGCAGTAAGTTTTTGGCTTTGGCCTCACAGTGCCTCATCCTGTTCCACTGGTGATTTCAGTCTGATCACTTTCAGCTGTCCCCTTCCAAATCTGCCCATTCCATTCCAACACGTTTCCTGCGTTTCCCAGCCCAGCTCCACTCCCCAGTCCTTTCTTCTGGAGAAGTTGCAATAGTTTAAAAAGAACAAAAATAGGGGAAAAGTGGCAAGGACAAAAATAATATTTTCCTCTCTTCTCAAATGCTCACTGCTCTTTCCAGTCTCTGCTGCTGCAATTTATTCCTTGCTTCTCCCATACTACCTGACCTATCTTGGATTCCTCCCTCTTGCCTGGTTTCTGCATCCTGTTAACATGGCAACCTGGCACACAAATTATCACAAACATCTTCTCAGGCTGACTCACTTCTGTGCTTTCCTTTCCCCCACTGCAAGATTAACAAGCATAAGCCTCGCTGCTCTGCTACCAACTCAGCCATTCCCTGGCACCATCCCTCCTCACACACTGGGCAGATGTCAGGAATATTTCTTGCCCATTGTTGAGCCTGCAGCTCTCTCTGCTCCCTTTTGTGGGGGAGAAATACAGTATGTGCCCTAATGTCCTTGTATTTCTGCTGCCTCCTCTTTCTCCTTTTTCTTTTCCCAGGCTTTCATTTTTTACTTTCCTGCTGAAAGTTATTCTCCATCACTGTGGCTTCATACCCCCATGTTTCCTGCAACATGCTGCCTGAATCTGCCCCCAAAAGCTGCTACTTTCTCCTAGGCATGTGCCTTGTAAAAACCCAAACATTACCCCAGCAGTAAAACAACTAAAGACAGCTGGGAATTTCCAGAAGAATTTCCAGAAGAATTCAGGGAAGAGTGTGCATCTGTATACCTGCACGGCTCCCTGCCTGTTGTGGGTACCTATGAAAATAATGGGAATGGAATAGAAGGGAAAGAAATAATTGATAATCCTGCCTGAGTGACCTGGAAGGGTAGCAGTATGGTTTGGGTCAATGAACATGGTGCATCATTGTGGTTACCAATTCAGCAGCAGTTTGCTGCTAATTAGCAGCCTGCTAATTAAAGCAGCCAGTCCTTTGAAGTGCTGCCACTTGAAGTGCTGGCACCTCTTGTAGAGCTTGAGTATCAGTCAGGACCAGGGAACTGCTCTGACTGGACAACAGTACTTGTGGAATGTGGCACTGCTGTCAAAGATTCACACTGAAGCCACCTTTGCAGCCCCAAATACCATTCAAAAGCAAAGCAACTTACTTGTTTTTTTAGAGGCTGTTCCACTGGCTGCAGAGACACCTGAGAGCTTGCAGAGCGCCCTGGAGCAGTGTGAGCAGGAAGATGGTAAGTTGTGTTTAGCTGTGACAATCACCTCACTGGAGTGGTTCTGAGCTTTCTTGCTGCTCATGTTGGAGTTGTGTGATGGGCCATGATGCTCAGTGCTGCAGACCTCTGTGGGAGCACAGAGAGCCTGGCAGCAGGACACAGGGGTTTATCCTGGATAGTGCCAGTGGAATGAAGGACAGCTGCTCTGTTCAGACACACAGGTGACTGTCCCAGCAGGTGAGGGCAGCAGGACCCACAGGATCAGACAGCACAGGGACAGCTGTGCTATCCCTCCTGCTGTCTGTCCATCTGCTCACTGCCTGCTATCCCCAACAGCATGCTGCCCATGATGGCCTCTCATGGGCTCTCTTGTTTCCTCACAGGCTCTGAAGAGGATGAGGAACTGCCATGTAAACAGCCAAAGACTGAAACGAATCAGGACTATGAGGAATGGAAAAAGAAAATCCTGGAAAACGCTGCTAAGGCACAAGAGACAAGGAGCACTGACTCTGTAATGCCACCCAATAATGTAACTGCTGCTTGCTCTTGATTTTAACTCTCCCTCTTCTCTAACAGGAGATCCAGTAGCATGTGAATGATGGCTGCCTGGCAGACAGCTGATTTTATTTAGGTTTTAAGTATTTAAGAATGTTATTTTTAATAAATGACACCATGGAGTGGTGGGATTTTACAGGAAGTGTGTGTGACTGCTCACAGGCTGTGGCATTAGGGCTAGAATAGCTTCCTTCCCTTGCTGCAAGAAGCAGGTAACATTCTAATGCTACTTCAAGTGTCAATAAGTTATAAGTTACAGGCCCATGGGCCCCTGGCTGGAAGCAGACAGTGAAATAAGAGGAAGGGCACTAAGAGTGCCTTGTTAAAATGTAAAGCCAGCAGAGAAATAAAGCCTTTTTTAGTTTTTTGGGTTTTTTTAATAAATATTGTTTAGTCAATGAATTTGACTTATTTTCTTGTGTATAGGAATGAAATCCCTTGTGCTTTTTTAAGGGGTCCCAAATATTCCAAGAAACAACAAAAGTACTGGAAAGGCTTTGTATTATGACATCTTCTTGGCACAGGTACTTGGAATGCAAAATAAGAAACATGGAGGAGATGTCTGTGCCTTAAGAAGGAAGATATCCAGAGGAAAAGGATGTTTACTGGGCAACAGACTTTTTGTGTCTCACAGTCAAGCTTAGAGAAGAGATCATTGTTCCATTTCTCTTGCATGTTTTCTGGACCCACCCAGAAATACTTTCAGGTTTGTTTGGCAGCAGGGCTTAAACCAATGTTGATGAATATTCTTGTTCCACTTCCATGAAATTTATTAGTATTAATTCAGAAATATACAGACCAATGAATACAATGACATTCAGCATGCAGAAACACTGGAAGGAAAACATGAACAAAAGTGGGCCTTCATAGAAGGTGATAAATTATCAAGATTCTTCTCTGTCCCAATTCTGGAAATGCTGCAAAAAAAAGTCAGGACTGTGCAAAGTGAGAAGCACTTGAGTGGAAAAGATAACTAGACCAGAGTAAGACAGTCTTACAAACCTCATCATTAGGTGTGAAAGTCCATGAAGTTCAAAGGAACTTTACAGGTGCCTTTGCTGGAAAGCTGCTTTAGTAATACTAGTTTCCATTTTTCCTAAGAGCCCATCCACACTGAGATTTGCAGAATCCAGAACAGGAAACCACAGGTTTAATAAATAATATTGTACTTTCATCTGAGAGATTGTAAGTGGTTCCCACTCTATGCATAAGGAAAGAGTTTAAAATCCAAAATAAGTTAATATTGTGAAGAAAAGATTTAATGTTCAAGAGCTAAATGAGGGGGAAAAAAGGGCTTCAACCTCCTAACTGGACTAAAGGCAGAGTCTGGCAACACACTGTTTCCCTGTCACTGAACCTATCAGAAATGAAACTTGTTTTGCCTGTCACACCATACCAGCTTCCCATACTGCATTAAAATTTCCAGAGAGGAGAAACAAATCCTCAAACTAAAACTTAGCAACTTAAGTGCTGCAGTCATGGACAATGAAAAGCACTTACAAGTTTTAAAAACATAAAATCCCTGGAACTCTCCTATTTTCTCTACAACATGGGATCTTTTTGCATAGACCCAACAGTCCTTAGGTGATTTGTATGCATGGCAGTTTCACCCATCTCCTTGCAGAAGTTCAATCAGTTCAGCTCAATTCAACTTGCCCTAAGAAACAGCAGCAATGGACTGACTTAAGTTAAGGGTTCCTCACAGTTCCTAACTATGCAGTGACTATTTTTTAAAGGAGAAAATAGAATAATAAAATACCAAAACAACAAACCAAAACCATCCAAGCTGGAGTTGCACTGAAGCATCTTCATGTTGTGGGGAAATTACCTTTTGGAAAGAAATATAGAAGAAAACAATGTCTCTATCTTTTGTTTAAGTAACAAACACCTGAGGGACAAGTTGTGCCACTGTGTGACAGTTCTCTAAAGCTGGTAACTCACTAACATCAGGAAAAAAAGTTCTTAGAGATCCTGTGCTTGGTGTGAGAGACCAGAAAACTGCCAGGGGTTTTCTGCTATAAACACACCAACAATACTCTGCAGAATCAAAGCCTTCAGCAAGAAGTCAGCCCCAGTAACAGGCACGTTCTTCCACCACTGTATAGAACAACTAAAAACTCGTAAAAACAAACAAAGTAGCTTCTGCTTTTAGAAATCCTGTGTTTCTTCCTTAAGGTTCTTCTGGAGGAACCACAGCACTAACACACAAAATAATTGAGGAAGACAGTCCCAAAACCTTATGTTATAAAACAGGGATAGAAATGTTTGGAGACACTGAGTCCTCCTTCCACCTTCATGTCCACCTTCATGCCCAGGAGTGGTGGAGGCTTCACACAAGCTCATGCAAGCTTGACAGACATACTCTGAAATCTCTTCAGCCTGTTAGCAGCAGCCACCACATAAAAGTGTTTCTGTGAACAGAACAGAACAGTCCAAGTGTCAGTGAAACCAAGGTAAAGGAACTTTTCTGCAGGTGTCAGGGATTTCTCTTCCTGGTACACCCATTTCCCTCTCGTGACCCCCAGCTTGTGTGGGTTGCAGTGGTTCCTGCACAGCACTGTAAGGTTCTGCAGTGCTATTATCAATTGTACAGTGATGGCTCTTTAGATTGTGTCATCTTTAAAATGCAAGTGCAGAAGTTTGCCAGCAAGCAGCTGCAGTGCAGGACTGAAAGAAGTGTAAGCCTCTGGTTTAACTCCTTAGCAAGGAAATGCAACTCCCCGGTGACAGAAGAGAAGGAAATGAGCCTGCGTTTGCCTCACAATTCCACAGGCTTCCTTCTAACAAGATCACTGTGTTCACCTTTTAGGATCAATTACCTACAATCCAATAGAGACTCAAACACAAATTGTTACCCATCACTTCATAAAAACTTAGTTCAGGAAGAGCCTGGGGTTATCAGTAAGATCCTGTAGAGTTCTCTTGATGGGTTTAAGCCTAGGTTTGTTTTTTTCCTCTCCCCACACTCCCATTCTGCAGAGGGAGGCACAAACTGCCTTAAGTTACATCCCTTCTTCTTAGTGACAACAGATCAATGCAACTGCTAGCAATGGAGAAGTGTAAAGAGAATGAACTTTTAATATAAAGTAGCATCTGAAGCCTCTGAACATGTAGAAAGAAAGATGTAAAATCTTGTAAACACCAATCAGCGTGAAAATTGAAACCAAACTTGCTAGAAACAGAAGCAGGACCAAACACTTCATTTACAGGTAAAAACAGACCTCACAACTGGTACTTACAACAAGGAGCTTGTGGGCACTAGTGAGCCACCACACCGGAGGAGGGAATGGCTGTGCCTGTGGTGTGATTTCCCTGTGAAAGCAGATTTATTTACCTTCCATTTCCTGTGGGCCATGTAGCTCTGCAGCAGCAGCTGGGACTTGAGGCGGAGCTTGCACTGCTGGGCCTTGGCAGGGAGATCCGAGAGCCACTGGTGCTTCAGGCACTGCGTGGCGCTCATCCGGCAGCTGTGGGGAGAGGGAGAGAGCTCCGTGAGAGCCCGGCCCCTCAGCTCCCCGGGAGCTCCGTGAGAGCCCGGCCCTCAGCTCCCCGGGAGCTCCGTGAGAGCCCGGCCCTCTGCTCCCCGGGAGCTCCGTGAGAGCCCGGCCCTCTGCTCCCCGAGAGCCCGGCCCTCTGCTCCCCGGGAGCTCCGTGAGAGCCCGACCCCTCTGCTCCCCGAGAGCCCGGCCCTCTGCTCCCCGGGAGCTCCGTGAAACCCGGCCCTCTG
Source organism: Emberiza elegans (assembly GCA_024865655.1). Taxonomy (NCBI): domain Eukaryota; kingdom Metazoa; phylum Chordata; class Aves; order Passeriformes; family Fringillidae; genus Emberiza; species Emberiza elegans. Next base: position 2,402,801 of record JALJVW010000129.1, read on the forward strand.
CTCCCCGAGAGCTCCGTGAGAGCCCGGCCCTCTGCTCCCCGAGAGCCCGGCCCTCAGCTCCCCGGAGCTCCGTGAGAGCCCGGCCCCTCTGCTCCCCTCCTCAGGGCCCCGGGCTCCTCTTTGTTAGTGTCCTAGGGTGACACTCTATTTGTACTGCCATCCGTGTGTTCTGTTTATGCTGGATATTATGTTCTGTGCCTTCAAGACTGGATCTGAAGAGTGAATGTTTTGTTTTGTTTTGTGATCAGCTGCTCCCCCACGGCTGGCGGGACACACAGGGCAGTACATAGTGCTGCTTTTGCTTTTTGCCTGGCTTTTGGCTTTGCTCTTGCTCCTGCTTTGCTCTCGCTTTTTGCTTCTGCTCGTTAGTTAGTTTAGCTAAGCAGTCCAATTTTTTTTCCCTGGACTGTTTCTCCTTTCCCCTTTTTTGGACCTACTCGAACCTGCTCTGGACTGGGACCTGGGAAACACCGAGAGTTTGCACCTTGTGGCTGCAGCAGCTGCCCCAGCACTGGAGGGACTGATAACAGAGCGACCACCCCCAGAGAGACTTTCTGAATTTGTCATCTTTTTCAGAGCGGTGACAGAGTGGTGTCATCTGGTATTGTTCATTTTGTGTGCTGGGGTGTGCTGTGCCTGTAAAATAAACAGGTTCCTTCCACTTCTCTCTGAGGAATCCTTCCCGAACCGGCTGGGGGCACGGGCTGTGTGGGTTTGCTTTCTGGAGGGGCCCCCTTTTGGAGGTTTTCTCCCAAATTTGCTCTAAACCAGGACAGTTAGGGACAAAGAAACTGCCCCGAATGAACGAACACGGGTGCAATGCCGTGCCCGGGATCCTGACAGCATCCTGCGCTCTCCAGCAGGAGGGGTGAGCGGGATGAAGGATGGCTGCTGGCTCTGCAGTGCCTCGCTTGAGCTGTGCTTTAGTTCATGTATCACTTAGCAAAGTTCTGAATGTGCATAGCAAACAGAAAAGTAACATTTGTGGTGTTATCTGTCTGTCCTGACAGCACAAGCTGTGCCTCGTATTTAAAAAGCACAATTGTCTATTCACCCTAAACTTGGATCAAGTTAAGCATACTTAATATCCTGACATCCAACAATGGGCCCAAATGCCACAGCCTATCCTAAAAGGTTTGGGAAATATATGGTAATAGAGGAAATCTTGAGGAAGAGGTGTTGAGAACAAAGTTTAATTTGCCTTTTTTCAGATCAAAAGCCTATGCCTAACTCCTGAGCTCTGTCTGAGCTGTCTCTGAGCTGATGAAAAGACAGCTCCTGCCTGCCCACCCCGATTTCAGCAGTCAGGGAGGGAGGGGGCTGCAGGTCCTGCCCAAGGCCAGAGCCAGGGTCCCAGCAGGGCAAAGGTGCCTGGGCTGCAGGGGAGCAGGGGCTGCCACACACCTTGTGAACAACCGGGCCAGCTGATCACTGCTCTGCCACTCACTGACAACACTCCTCTCTCACATACTCCCTTCACTCACAGCTCCTAATCAGGCTTTGAGAGGGTGCCTCTGGACACCCTAATCCCATTGCACAGAAGAATTGAAAACTCCAAAGTATACAGTCTCACAGCAAATCATCATTACTATCTGAGAAAAAAACCCTTAGATGTCTCCTGCTGGCAATATGCTAAATTTCACTTAATTCTTTGTTTTTCATAGCAACCCATTGTTCAAAATGGAATTAGTACTAGAACTGATTTGTCTGATTTAGGTAATGATCTGGAAGCTGTTAATATTCTAAGCACTCCCTTGAATTCCCCTCAAACACACAATCTGTTTTACTGTATGCATCATTTCCTGATTTGATTAGTTTTGTATCACCACTCAGCAAAAGAAAAATTTCTGTACCCAGCCAATCCCCCAGCCATGGTCTGACATAAATATGATCCTCATTCTCTGTATTGTTTCATATCTGCAATCACTTTGGATCTCAGTGGAGCCAAGAATGAGAAGCCACAAGCAGAGTTAAATTCCAAATGCTCCCTAATATCTCCCAAAAGCCTGTAAACCACTTTAGAAGAGAACAATGCACATTTTCACAGCTGCAGCTTCCATTTATCCTCCATGGCATTCAAGAGGCATTTTTTGCAATTTCTGTCAAGGCTTGTGACAGTCCAAACTAACAATAGAAATAGTTTTTGCTCAGAGAAGCAAAAGCTTTAGAGACAGATTCCTATACTGCAAATCCTTCCAGATTTCCTGTGTTCTGCCTGTATTGATGCTACTGTAAAAAGCAACTTTCCTCAGCCAGGGTACACAGACACTTTCCTTTAAAACAGGGGCTTCTGAATCACTGAGGAACTGCCCAGCAAGCCCAGAGCCAGCACACAGAAATGTCACATAGCAACTTCTCATTGTTGGCTGCAATCCAAACAACTGGCTGGTAAGAATTTAGTATCACTGGTGCCACTGTGCTCACAATCAGACCCAGGTACCTTTTCTCCTTCACAAGCAGTCTGGAAATAAAGTCTTTGGCGTCCTCTGAGAGCTGTTCAAATGCTTCTGCATCAAAATCCCAGCTGCAATTGACTACATAATTCATTGTCTCTGCATCAGTCTCTCCCAGGAATGGGGACAGTCCACTAAGCCTTAAAAAAAGAAAGATGGGGTGGGGGAGAAGAGCAGTTATCATATGCAAGGTGTGTTTTTCCTTTTATGAATCCTCTGCTTTGTAGCTGTTGTTATCTTATGGAGGGAAAAGGCTCTCAGCTATGGAGGGTTCCACTTCTCAGTCCCTGCCAGGATAAGGCAAGAGTTTGGGGCAATTAAGTGCTGTAATTTAGTGTTACCCCCCAGCAGTTCACTCAGGTCAGGGAGCACCATTAATAGATCCCCAAGGAATGGATTCAGTGAGGATTTAGGGACATCCTTCAGTGCCTTCCCAGCTAGGAAAGCTAGAGGGACTCAAGAGCTTTCCCAAACTTGGAGGCCATATCCTTATGTGGCTTGAATTAAAAACAATTCTGAACAATAAATTACTTTTTACAGTTAGTCTCTAAACCCATCTTTATTGCTTCCATCATTTATTACTTCATTCAGTTGGGTTTTGGCTAACATACAAATTTAAACCAGAAATGTATCCAGTTCACAGAAAATGCCTGTGAAAGATTCTGGGATGCAAAACAAGCTCATCAGAAGGTAGAGGCTTTGGACAGACAAGCTGTCCATGGTTGCCATCCAGATACCAGAAAAAAGTTTTAGCCCTGTTCATGACAGGTCATTTCTTAGATCCATGGCCCAACACAGATCATATTAATTCTCCTGAGCAGATGCACACCAAGTGTAAGATTATTAAATAATCAGAATACAAATTTTAAAATTATTTCAAGTCCTCAAAAACACAATCAAAATTAAAATTCTCACATATTTTGGGCAACTTTTCAGAGTAAAAAATAAATCTGACCCATTTAACTTTACTAAGTAAGATGGCAAGGGAGAAGAACATTTACATATTTATCAAAGGCTCATTTGTTCTTTAGAACTTTCGACACACAGTGAGGTGGCCCTGTATGGAAAGCTGGGGCTTTCAGCAGAATTCATTAGGAGGGGTCACAGCCAGGTGGGCTCAGAGGCTGCTGCAGCCTGGCCTGCAGGGCCCTGGGGCACTCACAGCATGTATGTGATCACACCCACGCTCCACATGTCTGTGGGGAAGGAAACAAAGTCGTAGTTCACCACTTCGGGAGCCAGGAACTCCGGAGTCCCAAAATTCACCTTCAGCTTCTCACAGGGTTTGTACCTGTACCAGGAGAAGAGCCATGAGTCAGGAGCTGGGAGCTCATCCCCCCAGGGGAGAGCAAGGCACAGCTTTTGGGAGCGTGGCAGGGGAGCAGAGCCGAGTGCTGGCAGCCAGGGCAGCTCTGGGGAACCTCAGGGGAATATTCCATCATTGTCCCTCTGCCAGAGCAAAGGCAGGAGGAAGAACAAGGACACTGAACCCTGCAAAGGGCTCCCCCAAAGCGTGGTAGCAGCTTTACCAGAGAGTGGTAGCCAGACACCACAGGATGTTTTCCAGATGTTGTCCAAAACCCATAAAACAAACAAAGCAGTTTTGACTATACAAGATTTGGAGAGCACTGGATTAGTGGGATGTCCCCAGCTACAGCTCAGGGTGAACACCTGCACCACAGATATAACTCAATATACCTGAGGTGGGACTGAAGAGGATTATTTGGGCTCAGGAACAAGTAACAGTGCCCCCACTTAGGGGAAATGGACCCTATTCTTTTTGCTACTGCTAAACAGGGAAAGGTTACAAAACTGAAGCAGTAACAATTGCCACTGAGGGCAGCTGGAGTCACATCTGTGTTCAGACAGAACAAACCACTACAGCATTGCTTGGAAATCCCTTTCTCCTGGATGATCTTGTTGCAAAACTGCCCTCCCAATTAACAAACCAACAAAATAAAACTCCAAACTTAATGTACATTTTTTCCCTTTCACAAGTATTTTATGGAAACAAAGTCCTTGAACAGACACTTATATACAAGTACATAAATATATATATATATGCATGAATGAACCAGCTTTTAGCTGAAAAAAATCTCAAAGGATTTATAAAATAATTAAATAAATATTATTGTTCTTACTGTCCTAATAATAGTAGAAATAATTCCTTTTTATTCTAGGGCAATTGATCTATGCTCTCACTGCTTTTCTTTATACTCATGCAAGCAAAATAGAAGAATTGACAAAATTTCCTATTTTTCTGAGGGTTTCCTGTTTCACATGGGATGGCACAAATATGTTTTTTTCTTTTTTTACCTTCAATCAACTTAACTACTCGAAGAATTTAGCAGATAATTTCTACAATTAGAACCTGCACCATGAAACCCTGCAGTCAAGAAGTCTCTGGGAGCCTTCACAGAGTCCCTAGAGTAAAAGCTCTACATGGGGAATAATTTTGAGATAATTAGAACAGTAGTAAAGAGAAATGTTATTTGAAAAAGTAATTAGATAATTAATGCACACAGCAGAAAACTCACGCCTGCAAAAGCAAAATGCTTAACTCATTCACACAGAATTATTACAGAGGCATCAGAAGTCAACCCCCACCAAAGAACTACCAGAAACATGTCAGAGGTTTGATTTGGTGAGTTTGATTTGGTTTTGGTTTTTAATATAATTCACAACTGAACTTTCTTACCTCCTTGCTAATCCAAAGTCAATAATTTTAATCTGGTTTCCTGTGTGATTCACACATAGGATGTTTTCAGGCTACAAAAAGAGAAGAAGATATTTTGAGTTAAATGTTTGACAGAGATATTCTAGCAAAAGATAGCATAAAATTCCCTCCATAAAAAGCCACAAATGCACCCAATTTTTTTTTTCCCAATGAGAATGTTTCTCAAGGTGAGGACGGGGGGTGGTGATGGGGTTCAGCTGCAGAACTGTCTATGAGCTGGTTTAATGTCATTTGTGTAATGTGATAGGCAGGAAAAAAAGAGTTTGTATTTCTGTTTAAAAATACCCATTATAAAGGGACCATTAGGTAAACTTTGCAATTTTGCTGCAGGTTGGTTCCAGGCAGTAAAAGGTACAAACAACAGAAGATGATTGAACAGGTATTTGTACACTGCTAAAAAAGGGCAGGGGAAATAGAGGGAAGACTGTGGGCATTTCCAGCCAAGGAGGCTTTGGGTGGGTTTTTTTTAATCCATGATAAAAGGGAATTGTTTAATGCTACAGAGAATGAAAAGCTTCTGATTTAAGAAAGGGAAAAGCCCAGAATCCTGATGATTCCAAGCAAGTACTGAACAGACACTGGAAAAAAGTAATCAATCTCTAAAGCTCCATTCATTGCAGCCATTAATTCCATTCCTTTATGACGTGAGTCCATGAAATGAGAAATTACTCCTCAGTGATCAGAGACTCTGTGGTGCCTAAAAGCACAGAGAGAGCATAAACTGACCTTCAGATCTAAGTGGAGAATGTAATGCTGGTGCAAGTAGTGGACTCCTTCACAAATCTGCTTGGTGAACAGGATGGCATCCAGCTCTGTCAGGTGGTAATTTTCATCTGTGATCCGGTCAAATAATTCCCCACCATCAAGACTAAAATTTTCACAGAGAAAACCATTAAAAACCCTAAAATATTGCATTAGCCCAGTTTATTTCCAAGTTGGGAATTAAGCTCTGTAACTGAGGGTCCTAACAAAACATCCAATATAAAGTGTATCAGCAGCCTCAATGACTTCAAGAGACTAATTCCTCTTGAAAGTAAGTACCAATCTAAACTCAGAAATGGGAAAGTTGGCACTAGTATTTGGGGGCATACATGTCAAACCCAAACCCACATGACCTGGTGATCCTGTGGGACCTGGAGAACCTACAGCGAGTACTAACGTGTCTGTTATTCTCTCATCTTACTAGTCATGGGAAAATAAGTCTTCAACCTACAAAATTTACTAAATGGAACTTCTCAAACTGAAAGCTATTTCACGTGAGCTGACAAGTGAACTTAATTCTGCACAGAAGAGAAAATTACTCAGAGATAAAGCTCTGACAAGCTTTTAACCTGAAGAAATTACCTTTAAAACATTGGTTTTTTCCTTCTGAAAGTGAGATCAACTCTCACTTAGGCTGAGAAACCACTCACTTCTTCACAGCTCAGAATTATCATTCCCTATTTGCTTTAGTGACCTGAGAAAACCCAGACATCTAACAATTCCTGAGATAATTTAAACTTACTATTCCATTATCAAAGTGATGTTATTTTTTGCTTCAAAAGCATCATAAAGCTGGATCAGATTCACGTGATTTAACTGGTTCATGATGTTAATTTCATTTTTACTTCCTCCTGAAAAAAAATAACAAAGTAACAAAAAAATGAGCAAAATACACTCCTTGAATTCCAACATACCAAAGCAGAACTATTTATAAAGCCCAACAACAGCTACAGCACAGATCTCAAGGGGATAGGCAGTTTAATAATGAATATAGGAGATGATGAAGAGCCACAGCAAGCCCAAGATTCTGCAGTATTTGATGGTACCCAGGGATGAGCTGCCCCTCATGGGCAGCTGGGGGCAGTGGTGCTGGCCCTGGCAGGGCGGGCAGGCTCAGGGCTCCCAGCAGTGGGGTTACCTTCTCTTTGGCTCCTTTCACTTTGATGATTTTGGCTGCCAGGTTGAGCCCTGTCGATATTTCCGTGCACTTGTGGACTTGCCCAAAACGCCCCCTGTGGATGCCAAGGAAAAGATAAAGATGGGAAAATGGGAAAGATGGGAAAGCAGCTCAGCACAGAAACCTCTCCTGGGACTATTCTTATCATGAGCAAAAATAGCCCAGGACAAAGTGAACGGAGTCGGGTGGCCAGCAGCATGGAGCTCCTCTTTCTCTCAGCTTACGAAGGATTAGGTTTATCTTTCCAGCCAGTTGTTCAGTGCTTACATTAAAATATTAAACCCCGTTGGTCCTGCTGAGGTATGATGGCCTGGCCATGCTCAGGCTCCCTTCTGTAACTGGACCCCCTCGCTGTCCTTCAGGGATATGTTAGTGGGTCTATTAACAAGGATATTTCTGTCCTGATCCCAGAACTTTTTAAATGACCATAAGACCAGTAACTGTAGCCACTCCACAGCCTGCATTTCTGGCATGCTGTAAATTCTCCCCCATGTCATGCAGATATGTTAATGCCCCTTGGGATGATTCCTAACCACCATCTTTCCTGCTGTTGCATCACATTGCTTATACTTATTAAGCCATATTTGTATGTGGATCAATGTGTAAATCAAGCCTTCTTGTCACATAAGCAAGGATACAGGAATACAAAAGCTGAAGCAGCTGCAGACTTCCTATGAGTAAAAACTAAACATAAGGTCAAAATAATTATAACTCTTCCTTAGTTTTCTTTAATGTGCAGCTCAGCACTGAAAAAAAAAAATATTTTGGAAGCTGCCTGGCCTAATGGGCTTTGTTGACGTTTCAAATGTTCTGAATCTGTCTGTCTTAAAGGTACAGGTTCTTCTCACAACACTGAGGCCAGGATTGTTAAAAGAAATGAAAAGAACAGTCACCAGGATGGCAGTGAGGCATCTGAACATGGGGCTGGGGCAGAAACCATCCATCTAAGGGTGCAGGAGCAGCTGTGATCACCCAAAGGGCTCCAGGATGAACCCACCCCCTGTGGCTGCAGAGAGCTGGTCTGTCCCTCACACCCAGCCCTTGGGGCCAGCTGCAGAGCTCCCGGAGCTTGGGGACAGGCGCACTTACCCCCCCAGCACCTGGTGCCGGCACACGGAGTAGCTGGCGGTCACCTCGGCTTGCCTGACGCTCACGATGCGGTGCTCGAACGGAGCTGGAGGAGAGGGGCTGTCATCTGCAGGGGACACAGGCTGCTCTGACATTGCTGCACTCACCACCGCCCTGCTCCACCTCCTCACACCAGGGATTGCACCCCACTGCTGTGAGGGGCTTTCACTGCTAAATCCCTTGTACAGACAAGGAACATGGTCCCAGAACTGAGATCAGCATCCCACCTCCACTCTGTTTTTTTAACCCACTGGACACCTTCAGAAGACCAACATCTTAGTTTATGCTTTAACAGAAAAGGCCACCAAAAATACTACCTGAATGTTTGAAAAAAATTACACTTATCTTTAATTGTTACCTGACAGCCAAAAAAACCAGCAAAAATACACAGCACTGAGGAATCTGGACAGTGATTGATAAAATCATGGGGTTCCTCTTAGCAGCAAGAATTTTGCTGACAGTTTCCAAATTAAAGCTGCAATTATTAGCATTACAACTACTAAGTTTAGTCTGTTTGTGGTAAGCTATATTAGTTAATTGTGATCACTTAATGTCCAAGGTTTTCTAGGGTAAAGCTTCATTAAACCCATTTTTTATGTCCCCCATTGAAAGCAATTTTATAATTAATCTCCAGGTATCTCAGGCTGCAATTTAACATGTATTCAACTCATCTCCAGCCCCTGCTCAGAAAGCCAGAGCAGTCAGGTCATCTGCCCATGTCTGTACACTCTGGAACATACACACACATGTGCTGCCAGGAGAGAGCATTCCTTGAGACAAAGCAACCAAGTGTTCCCCCAGGAACCAAGAGATCCATGGCCAACAACACAACAGGCCACAACAAGAAACATTTCCTGCAGCACTTTCTGTGCTCTGGATCTCCATAGTTGCTGGAGTGTGCTTGGTTTGCACCCTCCATCTGAAGGAACAAATGCTGCATCTAAAGAGAATTGATTTATTCAAAATTCTTGTACTTCTCATCACACATACACTTCATGCTATTTTGTTTTAAATGATTTTTTTTTCCCAAAACACACTTTAAAAGGAAAGTTGCTATTAAAATAATCTGTGAATTGTTATTCACATAGTCAAAGGTACCCAATGCAAAAAACCCTTGAAGTGTAAGACATGGGTGCTCTACTGAGCACTGCTCCTGCTCTTGCTGTCTGTACAACAGGCAGGAATAGCACAAAATCCTCAATGTACAAGTTCAAGAGTAACTGTGAGCAACTTACCAATGATTTCTCCTTGAGTGGGAGGAGCTCTGCCAGCTGCCAGAGACTTGGTCTTCTCTGGTGCCTCTCCTGTACACTGCTGAGCATCATGTCTGCTTGCCCCTGCAGTCTCAGATCCCCTCCTCTCAGACTTGCTATCTGCTGGGCATTTTTCTGCTTTTGCTGTTTCTTGATGGATTTTCACTTTTACCCCTGCATCTTTCACAGGCTCCTTTGCAGAGGTATTCTGTGAGGTTATGGGCTCACATTTTAATTCTGATTTCTCTTCAACTTTTTCACCTGGTTTGGGCTTACTCAGGAAAGGCTTTTGCTTCCCTGTTTGAGGTGCAAGTTCATTTTGCTTATTGTCCCCTTTAACTTCTGAATCTGGCTTGGAGCTGATGTTTTTAGTACTCTGTTGAAGTTTTAATTTGTCAGGCTGCTGTTTGACTCCTTTCAAGTCTGCTGGTGTGGATTTTACTTTGGAACTTTTACCTCTGCTGTCACTTGCATTTCCCTCCTTGGCCATCTCAATCTTTTCTTTCACGTCAGTCATATGTACACTGATGGATATCCTGCAGAGCAAACAGGAGACATTTGATATTGATGCTGGTGGCCAGCCTTGGTTTTGTAACTTTGTGGGGGAAGAAAAATCTATTTCCAAACCCATACATTTCTATAGTATGGACAAAACCTAACTGTACCAATCCTGCTGGGAATGACCCAGGAACACTAAGGGGAGAGCACCAAAAAGCATGCTGACTCTTTCTCTGTGTCCTCCTCTCTCTACATGTCTGCCCTTCTGCTGAACAAAATGTCTCACCCTGCAAAGAGTTAATCCCACATTTGAAAACTTACCCACTTTTTGCAATTATTACAGTTGGTCTAACAAAACACCACTCATCGGGGCAGAGAGAGGGTAGTGATTGCCTGCACAAATTACAGCCTGATTAGCTAAAGTCTGCCTGCTCACATGGCTCTACAAATCTGATGGCTTGTGTCCTCTTCCAGCTGGCTGACCTGCACACTCAGCCATCTGGGTTTGGGTCTCCTGATGCACTCTTTCCACAGCTTTCTCTTAAAAATCTAGTTTTGATAAACTCTCTCACTCCAGCAATACTATTTTCCTTGGCATTTTAACTACTGGAAAAGTTTAATGTGTTTTTCCCCTCTTGTGTTGCCTAAAAAGAGTACAGGTTAGAACCAATTCTCTGTGCTCCCAAATTCCATCAAAGACATTTGAGTGATAATGTTTGAGTCAACTGTTACAGCTCCAACTGTCATGAGCAGTCTGATTTCACCAAGGCTGAATTGAAACTTGTGAAGTTGTAAAGGAGATTTTATACAATGGCAAATGAAGCCAGCTTCTGATGTCTGGGAGAGAACAGACCTCATTTTCACAAAGGTAATTGCCTCTTCCACGGAGCAACCTCATTACAAAAGTTGTTATAAAAGAGAATGTTTCTGCTTTCTTAAAACAAGAGTGTGAAATGTCTCATTTTCTGCACCTTTAACACCCTGGTGCTGCTCTGGTGTGAGCTGGGAGAGCAGCTGAAGGCAGCTCTGAGCAAACACTTCCTCTGCTATCTAGACAAGCCTGAGCTCAGTGGGACTCTCGGGCACTTCTCCAAGCTGGGGAACACAATGTTCCTCTGATGCCTCTGTGTGGGCTTACAAACTTCATTAGAAGCTGCATCCATTTTAGAGAGGTGTTTACCAGCCTCTTGTGACTTCACACTCCAAACCATGACAATGCTGGGCTGCAGCTGCCCCTGGGGTTTACTCCAGCTTCTGCCTTCCACTTACCTGCTGACCTCCCTCATCCCCAAACCAAACCCTGGGGCTCAGACACCACATTTGTACACAGGAACAATGGTCAAATTCCCCACCCAGAATAATACATACATTTTTGGGTGTGTGTGGATGAGCGTCTGTCGCCCCCTGCACACATATAAACCACTTTAGAGCCACCCACCCAGACAGAGAGGCACTGGCAGTTAAAATCTGACACAAGTTCAATTTGTTTGGGTTTAGTTGGGAGGGGTCTTTTGGTTGTGGGGTTTTGTTGGTTTTTGTTGTGTGGGCTTTTAAAATTTTAAATAAAAGGGATTAAAATAAAATCCCAGATAAATAATCCAAAAGAAAATGGACTATGAAACACCTATATGAGGAAAATATTAGCCTGATAGAGATGAATAAATGAACAATCTTTAGGTGACCAAAACACTGAAAACACTGAGGGGAACAAACACAAATTCTTTGGTTTTATCATACACTAATAAATATCTGAAATTCCTTTTACCCCCAGGGCTATAGAAACCAAGGAGCTGGGAGGGAGGGAGTGGTTTGAGTGAGTGGATGGAGTGAGTGGTTTATAACTACCTGAGCTCCTCTGTGGTGGTCACCTTTCTGTCAGTGCTGACACCTCAAACCCCTCTGTCCCACCTGAGCCCTGGGCTGCACAGAACTTTACCCAGGGCTCTCTGAGCCTCCTGCCTTAACCCTTGTAGGGTCCCTCCTCCTCTCCCACCATGCAGGAGCTGCCTCCTTTAATGGGCTGGCTTTCCTTTTCTCCCTTGTAACCCATGGAGAGGTTCCAGGTCCCCCAGAAAGCCACCAGCAAGGCATTACCTGGTGTGTGTCACTTCACAGCCCGTGTCAGATATGGCCCTGGACGTGGAGGGCACAGCCTCCCGGGACGCTGCAGCTTTGCTTTCATTCTTGCCAGGCTTCTGAAGAACGAGCTGCCTGTGGCACTCAGCAGGGCCTGGGGCTCTGTCCCCCTTCTGGCCTTCAGCAGGAGCACTCTGGTTGCCTGCACGATCTTGATGTACAAAGGGAAGACCATTGTGTTGATTCACAGCTTTGACATCGATGTCCTTTTGCTGTGGACAGCTCTTAGAGCTCTGTGTTTTGCCAGCACCTTCTGCCCCTTGCTGCTGGGCTGTCCTGTCTTTGAGCTGGGGTTTGGAGTCAGCTTTGTGGGCTGCAGCACTGGAAGTGTTCACCTTCTCACATGCTCCCTTGTTTTCATCCAGCTTTTTCACGCTTTTTGTCTCTGAATAAAATAATCCATTAATAAACTATCCTTGGCAAAAGTCATGGCAAACAGAGGAGGAATAAAGCAACACATCTCTCAAAATAATCTACAGAGTTACACCTGAAAAGATAGCAAGAATCCCCCAGAAGGTTTAAAATCCTTACACCAGGTTGGAGATACTACTCATGCTCGTGGCTTAAACCCAGAGATTCACCTGCTGGACTTGGATTCCTTAAAGAAAACAAAAACCTGCAGGGTTCAAGTCCATTGTATCTAAAATATGAAATCACTTTGTGGGCAAATATAACAGGTAGTTTGTTTTAAGGCACTACAGATCCTGCAGGACCCTCCTGATCCAAACCCCTCTCCCCAGTTAGGGGGGTAGGGACACACCCAGCAGGACTGCAAGGGACACTGAGGCACGAGACAGAGCCTACTTGCAGTTTGCATGAAAGGATTAAAAGGTTCTCCATCACCTTCCCATGCCAATGGCTGTGGTTATTAACATTCAGCATGACCAGATCACCAGCAACCAAGGTTTGCTCACAACTCTGTGCAGTTTTTGGGTCAGAATTGTGACCATTTGCTTTGTTTCTGTCATTTCCAAAGCCATGAAGCTAAAAAGGGGACAGCCCATAAGGCAAAGGATTCACTGACAATTTGTGAAGACAGCAGCGTGACAGGGCCTGCTCAACATCACCTTCACCCCTGCTGCAGCTCCACAGGCACTGGCAGTGGATGCAACAGGGCAGTGCCCTGACAGATGCACCCTAAATAGGAATCTGGCCCTGACACACCAGGGAAACTTGCTGATCAAAAAAAGATATTCCAGTGTCAACACATCCCTTTTTCAGAGAGGGGGAAGAGGGAGGGCTGCTTCAGAGGTATTAATGGAAAAGAACTTATTGGGTTTGCTATGTATAGGCCACTATCTTCACAGTATCCCCAAACAAGCTCGGCTCTCTGAATTCAGCTCACTGAAACCCAACTCAAAAAACCCCAGCTCTTCAGCTATACATAAGTGCTCCTTTTAATTTCTGTATCTTCTAGCTTTTTGTGGTGCTTGATCCTGGGGATAAATCATCGTGTGAAGGTGGTGAGAACAATTTTATTCTCCCAGTACTGAGGGGCAAAGTTACTCAGTTACATCTGAGTAATTCAGGTAGTGGAAATAGCAGGCTATTAATTTCCAGTTTGTCTGCTGCACATTCTAGAGTCAAAGCTTGCAGCATGCCTGGAGTGATACATACCTTCCAGAGGCTTCTTGCTTTCAGTCTGGGTTCCTCTGTTACTAAGCACATGCTTAGGTTTTGCACCACTCTCCTCAGACTTATCTTTGGCCTAAAAATGACAGGGGAACACAGAAATTACAGTTACAGCCAAGAGTGTCTATTTTCCAACTAGGTTCCTGCAGCTATGTAGGCAAACTCTGTAGAATGGACAGTTACACTTCTTCTGAATTATTAGTCAGTGCTTCCTTCCTCCAGTCTCTCCCTGCCTTTGCAGGCAGGCATCTTTTTAAAACAACATAACAGATTAATACATTAGCTCACTGCTTTCCAAAATTTTCACTGTCAGCCTTTTGCCTCCTGTCATCTCTACATTGATTAAAAAGTATGACATGTGAAACATGAGACAGTAGAAAAAGAAATGATGCTGTATTTCTGTTGCTTTCTGGCTGGTGACAGAACAAAAAGTAATATTTCTGAATATATTTGTCAAAACATATTTGTCTCAAGGTACCTAAAATTTCATTATTTGACCTGATAAGAGGTGATACCAAAAAAGAACCTCGAGTTTTAGATCAACTCTTGTGTATGTATTTTACATTTCACATGTCACCTTTAGAATGATTAAAATCAGAAGCAGATTTTTATCTTTAAGCAGTGTTTTCCCCCAATTAATTTGACAGGAGGGATATTTTGTAACAGGACCACTAAAGACCTCACACATCAATACATGTGAAATCAAATTACAACTGACTTCTGTGTAGCAAAAAGCATTACACAAAATTAGGGAAGGGCATAATATTTCCTGTGGTTGACATACAGTTAAAAATCTAGTGATGATCTAGCCTCCTATCCTGATTTGTACAAGCAAATAAGCAACACAAAGTATTTCTGCAGGTAACTGATTACAAGACTGCTGCACATCAGCCCTTCACCTGTTAGTAAAAGGAGTTAAAGGATTTCATGCACCAACCCTACAGACTGAACAGAGCCTCCCCACCTCCCCATTGCAAAAAAACCAAAACACCCAAAGAGCAAAAGTAGGAAAAAATCATTACCCTTTTTATTACAGCTCTAAGCAAACCTGCAACAATGACCAGGGTGAACATTATTCTGGCACAATCCTACATGCAAAGAAAGCCTTGGGTAAGTGACAGTTTAATGCTGGTGCATTTTTTCTGGTTTTTAAGTAAGAAGTTAGAGGTTTGGAACCTAGGAAGCTCAATTCATAGTCTTTGTTGACTCCAACCCCACAAAACTTCTTCCATAAGCATTCCAAGGCATGCCTGGAATGCTGTCACAAACAGCTTCACCCAGAAATGCAAACAGGACCTCCCCAGTCCCAGCCCAGCCCGTGATAAGCAGAGCCTGGGACAAACAGCAAAGGCTGGAAAACAGGAACAAGCAGGCAGCAGGTTCTTTTTCTGTGCTCCCCCTGCAACTGTGCAGCTCTTTGGACACGTCTGTGCTGCTGTCACAGAACAGGCTGCAAAACCCAGACCCAAGTTAGCACATGGCTCAGCACAAGGTAATTTGTTCACCTGTGCTCTCTGCACGTTTCCCAGCCAGGTCACGTTCACTCACAGCCTCACTAACTCGAGACAGTTCAGATATCACTCAGCAGTCTGTGATCAAAGGATGGACTTAAGGTTTTATAACTGACCTCATGCTCCAATTTCAAAAAGCCTTCATGACCAGAAACAAAGAAGGAGGACAATGATGGTCATATTGCAAAACTGAGGTTTGCCATAAAGGTGCTCGCCCACTACACCCTGACTGTTCTCCAGCCAAGGCACAGGTTGGGACACAGACCTCCACCCCCTCCCAGTGCACCAGCTTGTCACCAGCAGGTGACACCACCTCAATCTCTACCTGCCTACCCTCAAAATCAAGCAAAGGACAGTATCTGTCTCCAGGCATTTTGCAGTGACTATAATAACACAGCTTTACCCAAAACACATCAGACTTTCCCATGTGTCCAAAAACCTGTAGAACTGAAGCTGGGACTGCTGGAACTGAGCTTTATCTCTATCCAGATTTAAGGTTGATAACTAATACATGATTTATTGTTCTCAACACTAATGGCAGCACTTTATAAATTCTTCTGTCTCCTAACAGGCCAGCTCACTTGTCAGCCTCTGGCACTTAAAAAGGGAGACCAGAGAACACTGAAAGCTTGGAAAGGTACATTGCCATCAAGCACTGCCCTGTTCTTCTAAAGGCTTAGATGTACCTCCCCATCAAAGGATTTTACAGCTTTGGTGAAAAATATTTGCATTAGATACCAATGGACATTGTCATTTGAGCTAAATTCTCCTAACTGTAATCACATCTTCACATACATGGAGATTTGGAATGAATAAAAAAATTCCAGCTCTTGCAGTTTTCCTCACTTCCATTCCCATGGAGGGGTAGAAGCCAGAGTGAAAAATGGAAACTCCCATTACCTAGAACTAATTCCAAATGCATTTAACTGTCAAAAAACAAGGTTGATCTATTTTAAAACACTATATCTCGTCTTGCCTGTTCCTCATTGTCCTCAATTATTAAGAAATGTCTGGGAACTTGCAAACACAAGAACTACTTGATTTCAGGAGTGAATGATGTCAACGCAGCTGATGAAGTCACAGCTGCATCACAAAAATGTAGCTAAAGACAAATAAGATGTCTAAGGACATGTAAATCTGCTCAGTAACATGACCATAAACCAGCACAGGTCTCAGGAACTGGTGCTGTGTTCAGAATTTGTGAATGAACAAGGAAGTAGAAGCTTCTCTCAAAAAAACCCAGTAGTATATTCTAGTATGTTACTCATACTTTTCACTGGGGACTCAATTCAGTCACGGATTTGGGTGACATTGCCGAGCTTTCAGTACTGGTAGAAGCTGAATTTTCCTTTCCAGTAGCAATCTCCTCCTCACAGCCATTCCAGGACTGCCCAGCACCCTTCAGGAACCTCAGACACGGTTTTGAGCTTGCTCCCTGCCTAAAGAGCCTTGCAATTCAAAGGTCCCAGCAGTACACTGGACCAGCAATACAGAAAGGAAAACTGGAATTAAACATCATGCAAGAGATTGACAGGAGAGCCTAAAGCCCTGCTATGTCATAAAGTGAAATGAAGAACAGTAAAACTAAACCAACCTCAAGAGGGATTTCCAGCAGACTCCCCTTCTTCCAGGGCACAATGCCTTTGAGAATGAAATCCACTACTTTAGAATTTTTTAATACTTCTCCCACAAATGTAATAACTTTTTCCACAGTATCAACCCTTTTCTCTATCTTTGCCAGCCTCTCCTTATGCTTGGAGGCATCTAGCTGGGCAGCTTTCATCAAATTCAGCACTTCTGAGCACATGCTCTGGACATCAGCCTGGGCAGCGCTGTCCGGTTCCTTCAGGCCTTTCTGCACTGCAGCTGTGCCACCAGGAGCTGCTTGGGATACTGTGAGCTTGTCAATGCCATTTCCTACAGCAGCAATGCCTCTGTCCACTTGCTGCAGTTTGCCTGTCAGGTCTTCTTGGAAATGCAGCAGTCTGTCCATCTTTTCATTCAAGAGATAGAGTTTTTTGTCCACCGTACTCAGACTGGTCACTTTTGGAGGCTGAAACTTGGTTAGGGCATGTCCCTGTGCGAGGTCCAAGCTCCCCACAGACATTGTGTCCAGACAGCAGGAAGTCAGACAGATTAGGCTGCCTTTGCATTAATCATAAATTAGAAAATGAGGCTCTGAAAGTTCATCTTCTTCAGCTATTCCTACACCAGTCAAGCTCACTTACTGGAGTCACTAGAGCATATCGTGAGATAGCTACTGCACAAAAGATTTATTTCTGTGTTATCTGTTTCTTACTGTGTGCTTTCAATGATGGAGGCAATTTGGCACCAGACTGTGTTTTCTTGTGCCTCCTTGACGTCACAAAACCATTTAAAATTCTTTCTCGAGTGGCTGTTGATAGGCAAGCATCTTAACAATGGCCAATGCCTGCGCAGGCCTCTGGAGGGAGGGGGATTGTTTTCATGACCAGTTTTAGTTCTGTGATAATGAAAAGGTGCTAGAACATTTCCCTTCATTAAACAGGAGAAAAAAATAAAAGTAAACTGGCTGGCCTTGTGCTGAAGCTTGGAAGAATTCAGCTCTGTAGCACGGATGCAGAACGCCCAGCACAGACACAGGGTGCTCTTTCAGTTGGCTGGCACTTGAATTTAAAAATAGAGTACAATGACAATGACCTGAAATACATATCTAGCACCAACATGTCTTTGTCAACTGAAACTTCTAAAATTAAATCTTTCTCCCAGGTTATAAAAATGAACCAAGTTTAAAAAAAATCATAATGAAGGCACAGCAGGATTAGTCCAACTATTAGCAATTAAATTATTAAATCATAAATCTTAAAGGGTTTGTTATTGACTTGCTTTTCACTTCTGAATCATAGCATATCTACTATACAAATTACAGTCACTGGAGAACAAAAAAAGTCACTTCACACTGTACAGACTCCACTGCCACAGCTCTGAATGCTTTAGAAACATTAATGAATGTACCCTTACAGTAGCACACAGAAGGGGAGTCAGTTCTCTGCCACAGAGGATGAACTGTGGCATCAAGAGAGAGCAGTTTGTCCCATGCCAGATGTGACACTGTCACACGACTGTGTCTGGCTCTCCTGGGTCCCTTTGCACTGCTGAGTGCAGAGCAGGGAGGGGAAACAAGGGAACCACAGCAAAGCCTTTGGGATCCTCAGCACCCCTCTCTCTCCAGTCCCTTCCTCACTTTTTGTAAAGGGCATATGGAAAAAAATGTCACTCTTAAAGTGAATTTCCTGTATGACACAGAACATTCTAGACATTAAAATCCTTCCCACAGAGTAGTAGCAGCATTAAAGTTACTCTCTCAAGACAATGTTGAATCCTTGCCACTTCTGTAAGATGAGAATTTTTATTTACACTTTAAAAGAAGCATTACATCTACCAAGGCCATAATGTAATTATAGCCAACCTGTTTTTTCTGTGACATTTATAAATAACTAGCTTTACCAAACACAGCCAAAGCTGTGAGACTTGCACTGTTCATCACCTTCGCAGAAGAGTTTGAATATCAAGAAATGACTTTAGAAGAAAACCTGGCACCTCGTGCCATGTCACTTCTCCTGACCAAAAAGGTATTTTGAAGTCACTGGGGTTTTCCCAATGGTCTGGGATACAACAGTGTAAGTTTTATGATATCCCATACAATACAGTAAAATATTCAGCTCTGTCTTGAAGGTTTAGGACATGGGCAATAAATACCTTGCAACTTTACTGCTGCAGTTAAAGAATCAAGAGCTTTTAGCCAAATGTATCCAAGGAATTAATTCTTTCAAGCCCACAAACATGCTTGATGACAAAAGATAAAAACAACCAACATAATTCACTAAATCAAGAGTACCTGCTGAATGTTGTCCTGTTAGGAACAAGAAGAAAGTGGTAGAGTCATGAGAGCGTTGTATTTAAAGTCAGACAACTTGCAGCAGATGCTTCAACAAGGAAGCTTAGCCACAGAAAGTCATCCCCAGCTGCACACACAGAACTCAAGTTGCCACCAACCACCAGTGTGCTATTCCAGGCACAGCACAGAGCCAGGAAACAATGCAGGTACAACCAGGAGCACAGCTGGCTGTGCTGGGGGCAAACAGGAGTCCTGCAAAACCTTGAGCTGCTCTCTCAGTTATTTAACAACTGAGAGCAAAAAGCATGATTGCTGCCCAGTTGTATTATCTAGTGTTATTATTCATGTAATTGCTGATTTAATCTTCCTCACTTACTGTGGTAAATGCCATGTAAAGCAAAAAGTGGGGCTTAAAAAAAAAAAAATAAAATCCCATCCCTTTCTCCTCTGGATTCAGCCACACACACTGTGTATTCCAGCCACATGGAAGAGATTTCACCACCCAACTGCTCACACAGTGCATGGAGAGATGTTTGAAAGAATGCTCTACAGAGAATTCTTGCTAAAAATATGCAGCAAACATTCCTGGCTAGTGTTGTCTGAGGAACAGGGAAGATACAGCCATTACTGCCTCCTACTCTGATACAGCTGCTTGACTTATTATACTGCTTACATCAAACTGTGCCTCCATAAACAATTGCAAAATTACAAATGGGATGAAGGACAGAGAAGGAA
Source organism: Emberiza elegans (assembly GCA_024865655.1). Taxonomy (NCBI): domain Eukaryota; kingdom Metazoa; phylum Chordata; class Aves; order Passeriformes; family Fringillidae; genus Emberiza; species Emberiza elegans. The sequence goes on from JALJVW010000129.1 coordinate 2,422,700, forward strand.
ACCTCATTTGGACCAAAGTAAAAAGTTTTACAGATCTGTGACAAAGTTAAGGTCAGCTATTCTTTATTCTTTCCATTTTCTCCTCCACTCTCTGCTTTTGCACTGCTGGCAAACACACAACCAGAAAAAAATGGCTCTGGCAAGTCTAACAGTTTGTCTTGCCTTCAGGATGACAATATGCTCAAATACTGGCAAAAACCCTTTTATTCTTTTTGCTTTGAATTACAAAAGCAGGCAACTGTTGTTCAGAACATTGATTCAGTGCCCAGTGTTCAGATCTTGCTTGAGCAGCCTGCAGAGAGCATTTATTTCCGTTGTTAGTCCCAAGCCTTTCAGTAGTTACCAAAAATAAGGGAAAAATCCTAAAATTCCTGACACCACAAAAAAGCACATTGTGAAAAGTGCCACAGCCTATCAAAGTCACTTTTGCTTTGTGAGAAGCTGTTGCTTACAAGGACATTTTGCACTTAGATACCACAACACAGGGTGGTTCATCTTCAGCCCCCAAATTTACCGAGAGCTGTGTGAACAACAAATCCCAGAGAGCACAGTTATGTTCAGTCACCCCTGCTGGCACTGCCCAAACTGGTGCCCCACAAGACTCCATCATTGTCTGGGTGTAACCTGAACAAAGTTTCTGATGACAATTGGACTCCTGCTCATTTCTTCCAGATAACAAAAAATGAGCACTGGGATCTGGAGTGTGCAGGAAACTGCCTTGATTCCATTGTCTGCTGGACTGAAATGAACTTTTCTGATCCCTTTAAAACACCTCCAAGGTATCAGGTATCTCAGGAAGGCAGAGAAAAGGAACACACATGCTGGAGAAACACAACTACAAGTGACCTTGAAGCAATGATGCCACAGAGACTTCTATTCTCAAGGGGGAGAAGAGTTTATTCCTCTTTGGCTCACACCTCTCACACACACTCCCAGCTGAGAGAGAGATGTCAGAAAACAAGAGGAAAAATTCAGATTCAATACAGAAAACCTATCATATGGCAGTTTAATTACAATTCCTCCTTGCTAGGTCTGACCCAAAGGAATAAAAAATCCTCAAAGATGGAGTGAATAGCAAACAAAATATTAAAATAAAAAATCTACACCATGTACTGAAGTGACAGCAGAGACTGATACCCCAAATGAGAAATGTCACAGAGGTTAAAACCAGCTGCTCAAACAGATCATCTCATTAGATTGTTGCATTGCTTCCAACAACATTGTAAAACTGGAGATGGCTGACAATACATAAGGAAGTGAAAAAATAACTTTTTATATGGCCTATAAAAAGCCAAAGCTTAATACAGAACTTAAAGGCTTTGGGAAAAGTTTGCAGTGCAATAGAGTTCCAAGGAGATGGAAAATGCAATGTGGCAAAACATCAGGAGATTACAAAAGGAAAAACCAAAGCAAATAAGCTCAAAGCAGTCTGGCTACATCTGATAAACACTGCTCAGGCAAGAAAAAAAAAATTTTTTTACAAATATATTTTACATATTTAGAAACCAGATGTCAGCTTTTTCAAGTTATAATGAAAATCTACTTAATTTACATCTAATTGCTGCAGCTCATTTACATACATTTCCCACTTTTCTCTCCAGCAAATAAAAGGGCAACTGAACCTTTTTAGGGTACCTAAATTTTTTAAATACTAAACCTAGTTTCTCATGAACAGCACAAAAAAATTTATTATATCTACAGGGTAATGCTGCAGCAACAGACCAAATCTAACAACAAGCACAAAGGAGGCATTGGCTCTAATTCAGAGGAGTAACTTCCAAAGGCAAGATATGCCCATCAGCCTGGAAAAATCCATCCAGTCCATGGCTGGCTTTCCTGCTGGGACCAGGAGAAAGTCCAGCTCCTCACCCTGGGAATTGGACCACAGCTGCTTGGGAAGGCCAAGAACCCCACATTTAATGCATCACTCATGCCCTGTTGGTTGAAATCCACCTGCCCAGTAAAAGGATCTATGAAACACTGTTGGTATCCCCAGGTGACCCTGGCAAGAACAACTCAAGATTGCCTCTGTCACAACATGGCTCTGGTGCCAGGTACCCCAACAATCACCATGGAAACTTGGGGTTTCTAGGTGTTGAATGAGAGAAAACTGCTAACACAGTCAATTAGGAAATACCCTTGCAAGTCCTGCCTTCCTTCCCCACTTCCATTTCATTATTTTGCAGACAACTGAATCTAAGGATGTCTGCAGGCAGCAGCAGAGCCAGGGATAGGTTACTGAACCTGATACCATGTGCACTACTGTAATGCATCTCAGCCAGGCAGCTGACAGCAGAGCTGAACAGATCAATTATGACATTTCATTTACATCAAAGTGATGAGATTTCTAGATAACACTGTTTACCATGTGCCCACAGTCCTTCCACCAGGTTACTCTGCCTCTCAGGATGCCAGCAGGGCACCTGCTGTCTACCCACATTCACTCACTTAACCCCAGAGTTTATTCCTCACTACCAAGTCTGTTACTCACAGATACTACATTAGAAAGCTCATTACTTGGAATTCTTATCCTTTAATTTATTTTATTTTTAAGCAGCTATTAAACTATGGAGCAGAAGAGTGGTAACTGAGAATGTTTCCTCAGTGTGGTGGTAAGGATTCAACCTCCAACTCCTCCATACCCTCCAACAAAGACCTCTCCTCTAGAAACTGAACAAAAAGGTCATGTTCATCCTGCTTCCCCTGCATTTGGTTTTATATCTAATGCAGTCAGTTCCTCATAAAGCCTGCTGATTTTAAGGGTCAGCCACAAAAGCTCCCCTCAGAGTCAAGAAGCCTCTTACTCACAAGATGCTCTCTCAGTACTCCTGGGAGCTCAGCAGAGCCCTGAGGCCCACCTGACACGTGCCAAAAGCTCTTGTGTCAATGCAGTTTGCTCAGGTACAAGAGATTCTGTGTCACTGGGATCTGCCACAACAGGACAGTGGCCCTGGCTGTGCAGTAATGCCAACAGGAATAAAACCAGTAAAAGCAAACTCTCCTTACTGAAGTGATGAGATAGGGCTCTCAGGATGCACACACAGGGAACAGACCTGTTGCATAAGAAAGGGTTATTTCTAGACAGTCAACTTTTCTGAAAAACAAACTTACATAATCTAGAGTTTGCTCCAAAACACATTAAAACCAGCACAATTGTTCTTGCTGACTTGAAATTTGACTGGCTTCAAACCAAATCCCTCAGAAAAGTCTCTACTTTGCCAGCAACATGCTTTTGTTTGAGAAGATGCAAATCCCCTAACTGCACTTTCTGCACTTCTGCTCCCTTCCCACTTTGGATCTTTTTAGCTTCAAGTCTGAAAAGACACAACAAAAATGCACACTCAGAGCTGTACTAACTTGTTCATTTGTTACCATCACTTCCAACTCCACCTTTCTCACCACCATGACTGACAACTGTAGTCAGAATACATAATACTATTTCCTTTGCTTCTCCACTTACATTCCCAAGGTTGAAAGGCAAGAATTGTCCTCCAGCCCCCCCTTCCTGGATACTGACTGAGGTATGACCACCTCAGCACAGTTTTTCATTGCACTGCTTTAGGTCTGTGACAGGTAAAACACAAGCACCTCAAATCATGCTGGACTGCACTGGAATTAAGAGACAGAAGTGTTCACAGGCAGCCTTGCAAGAGGCAGCCTCCAAAACCATCCAACTGGACTCCAGCACCCCTTGGTACTGCCACACACCCTTGGAAACTCCTCCCAGGTGGAGTTTACAGAGGCAGTTCCTGCCATCATGTCAGGCCTGTGCAAGCTGGGGTCTCAGTCCCTGACTTTTTCTCTTACCCTCGTTCCCACCTGACAGCTCCCAGCTGTGGTACAACAAACACCAAGCACTGCCTTCACTGCTCCTTGCTAATAATGCTCTTTGCAGGAATTCAACAGCAGGGTTTTTTTTAAGTAAGAACTCTTTGACATTGCCATTTCTCACTAAAACCCAAAACACCATGTTAACAAAATTTTAGATCAAGTAAATACTTATCTGGCCTATAATGAAGTCTGTTGTGTGCTATATTCACCTGCTGATATAGATCTCTGCTATTTTGCTTTGACATCATTCACAAATACAGGAATAACCATCACTTCAGGCTTAATAACCATCAGTCTCAACACAAACTGCTTTGAAAAAGATTGAAAATAAAAGAGTTTGTGTACAAAAAAGCAGTGGTTTTGCAAACTCTTCTCAGTAATCAAAGCTCACACAGAAGCCCCTTGCTGTCCTTGAGGTGAATGTTTCCATGTTTGGCAAAAAGGCAGAGAAATTGCTGCATCCATCTCAGCTGTGAAAAACATCTCCATCTAAACTCATAATGATTTCCATCAGATTGGAAGAAGTATACAGGAAACAAACAAAAGAATGTGATCTACAGAAAAGCTTCCTAAAGGAACATTATATCACATGCCAGTGGAATTGCAGAAGGCAACTAACAACAGGAATCAAGTTTCTCAGAGCAAGGAATAGGAAGGCAATTTTTAAAGTTTACCTCTCTGAAGCAGATAGCTTAAGAACAGTTGGGTGTGAATTAGAAGCCTTGAATTAGGGCTCCAGTGGTATGACTGAGCACAGAGATCCATCTTTCCATCTGGGGTTAGTATCTCAGCACAAGTATCTAGTAAGAACAGAATTCCAGAGCACATTTGGTACAGCCATTCCCCCTCCCAAAACAGGAAATACCCCCCAGTGCTTCTCTGCAGGGCTTCTATCAGGACTCAGGAAGTTTTGCTTCTGAACCACCTTGCTACCTTAAATCAGCAGTCAACAGACTCCAGAGCATTCATTTTCCTCAACCACACAGACATTTCTCTGCACTCATAGGAGGCTCCTGAATTAAAACAAATAAATCATTGATTTTGGAATTCTGCTGTTAGATCAGTGACAAATTAATCTCCAGCTGCACTGCAGAGACAGCTGTAGTGTAAACAGACACACTGATTATCAGTGCTGGACTACAAAAACAGCCCCAAGGCCTGGCACCACAAAGGCAAAATCACTCAGAGGAAAGCAAATAACAGTGCTGATAAAAGATCCAGGATATAAATGGTCTGGATTTCATATTAGCTGATACCAGGAGTATTTGCCACTAATGGGTAGTAGGGCAGTGCCAGCTAGAAATCCAGTAACAAGGCATCAAGACCTCTTCAGTGCAAGAAATTAGGAGAGGAGTTAAAACATGGGGCTGGATGCTGGGAAATCCTGCTGTCATGTTCTGCAGAGAGGTAAGCAAATTCCAGCTGGCAAGAGTCCCTACATAATATCCCTGAAAATGCTGAAATACAGGGGTCTCATGCTCTTGTTCCACCACAAAAGGAGAAACAGGAAAATTCTGACAAAGTTTATGGAAACTGAATCAATCCAGTGAAGAGTGGATTCTCCACTGACCATAAAACAGCTAAAAGTGCCCCAAAACAAGCTCAGTGCCCCACAGCAATGACTGGCAGCTTCCTACCTGCCTTGCCAACACAGGCCATCCCTGCTGGCCAAGGTGACAACTGCCTCACACAGTGGGCTGACCCACAGCCATTTGGTAGCTTGTGCCAAAGTTTTCTGGCCCTAAACCTGATAGTTCTGCATAAAGAACAAGAAACAAGAAGGTGAGTCAGTCATCAAATCTGCAGCAAACTATTTTCTTTTTATAGCAAGACAGGTCAAGGGAGATGCAAACCAAACTGTGCTGATTCCTAAGGGGGCTGAGAATTAACTAGAACCCTGAAGTTTCCCACACTGGGAAATTCAGCTGAAAATGGGAACAGGAACCCACCAAGAAAACATCCAGAACAGATTTCCTGATAGAAAAAGTCATTTCTTTTCAACTCTGCCCAGCCCCACACCATATCAGTGATCATGCAGTGACAGGGCTGGAAGGAATCAGGTCTCTGAAGGGAAGCATTCAGCACCTGAAATCAGAAATATGTCTAAGATAGGTGAGCCACAAAGCACATGTGCTGCTCAAAGCTGAACAACAAAACAAGGACACCAATGAGAGAGGGAAAGGTGAGCCACAAATATAGAAGACAACAGCAGGAGGACCTGTTAGCTCCTGCTATCTCAATTCAGCCATGGAGAAGGTGAAAACAAACCTGGTTTGTAATGTCACAGACTATATATAGTTTACTACTTTAGTTTCTGGGATATGAACTGTCTGAAAGGATACTCAATAGAATATATTTAGACTGCAGACCACTATGGTGCAAAATTTAAATTGGAACACATGACATCTTCCTCTTGAGCTCCCACAAAGCCTGGGGAGACAGTGTTAACAATTGAGATGCTCAGCAATTTGTCAATCATGTATTTTTCTAAAAATCCCAATCCTTCAGAATGGTTTACCAATTCCATTCATTTCTTGCAGTCTGTCTGTCCCTGTGAGCTCTCCAGAGCAGTGTGCACACCCTGCCAAGAATCAGGAGGGCTCTTTGACATGGGCTGTCCAGAGCCTGCATCCTAGAGCTGCTCTGCTGGGGAGAGAGAAGAGTGACTCCCAGGTGAGCAGGAGCCTGAACTGCAGGTGCCAAGGCCTGATCTCCATCAGCAGCTCTGCAGTCCCAGCATCAACTCCACAAAACAGGAGACAACTGTTTAAAGGAATTAAAGGTAATTGTTGTGCAGTGCAAGAACAGGAAGCTCAGGATGTGAACCAACAGCACCTGAGGAGTTCCAAATAACTCTACAGAGGATTCAGAAAAATATCTCTGAGCAGCAAAAGCAGCAAGATGTTAGCCCTTCCAGAAAAACCCCACAGAGTGAGACACATACCCCCAATCACAAACATGAATGAGGAGAGGACCATCAAGATTAACTTATAGGAATGACTAGGTGACTTCAAATATCTCATTAGGGCTGTGTCCTAAAAGAGGATAAAAAATAAATCAGGTCCAGCAAATCAGAAGAAAGACAGCAGCACCACTAAGGTTAAAAGGATTGATCTAGGTGAACATCAAAGCTGTTCAGCTCCAGAAAGGAAAAGTCTGAAGGAAGTACAGGTGCCTTGATCTTCAGGCACACGTTAGAACACTGCTTTCATTGCCTCTCCTAAGAGTCCAATTAATTTCAGAGGAAAAAAATGCCTCATCTTATTGCTTGAGCACCAACTCCCCCCTCCACTGTAGCTCTGAGCAATACCAGATTTCCAATCAATCTGTAAGAACATTCAGGGCACTGCTGCAGAGCTGCCTGGGGTTAGAGGACTTCCACAAGAGCCCAGCCAGCTGAGCCAGCCCCTTGTTTGAGAGAGCAGGCAGAGCACAGTACCCCAGGTACTGCACAGGAGACTCCAGCCCACAAACACACAAACAACAGATTCCCCCTCCAACCACTGACATCAGAACTTACACACACCCACCAGATCCTGCTGGGACAGGCTCAAACCTGACCTGCAGGCTGACACTGGGAAAAGAGAGCTCTCCCTAGGGTTAACATTAAACTTACACATTAGAGCAGTTCTCACCAGCTTTACTAAGAATTGCACATGTGGTCCAAGACTATTCATCCTTATGGGTTCTCTGCCAGTCCCATCCTCCAAAAGCATCCTTCCTTTGCAATGCTCCATGAATTTGAGTACTAGCTTTGTGAACAAAACAAAGGATGATTTTCCAAGAGATAAACATAATGAGTTTGGTAAACTGGCCAGAGTGATGTAATGCAATGTGAGACATCCAAAACAAAGTTGGGTTTGACTGTTAGAGCACTGAGGACAAGGAAAACCAATAAATCAAAATAAATCTAAGATAACTTTTACCTGTGGACTTTAATGTGTTTCCAGAAGAGAAGCACCATTATCACTAATTTTACAGAAAAGGAAATTGAAGTAATGAATATGAAAGAATTACTCAGTCACCCAACAGATCAATTACAGAGAAACAAGATATTCTGAATCTCATTATAGTCTTCATTGCAAAACACTAACTCTGATCTGCACAAAGCCAAGCCACAGAATGCCATGGAGACAGATAACTGCAGTACTGACTTATTTGCCCCAAGACATGACTAGTCCAAAAAACCTGGCTCATTTGTTTTTATGGTTCTAGGGCCAGCCACCTTCTGTAGTCCTGAAAATATCTTTCATTTGCACTCCTTCAGAAAAAAAGCAAGAGAAAATCTCACATATTTCAGGCTGTTTACTACCTTTAACAAAAAGCTGAAAATGAACAATTTAAACACATCATTACCCCTTCAACAAGAGCAACAGATGAGCAGTATATTCAAATGAACAGACCAAAACATTTTTCTGCCACGTTGCCATAAATAGACAACAAAACATGCAGTCACTAGGATATGAAATGTGTCTGGTCAACTGAGCCTGTTCCTTATGTAATACATGATTTTAAAAAAATCATCATACTGCTGCCTATTAAATCCATCACATGTTGTTACATTAGAGGAATGTAAAGCTTTGGAACAATATTCTACTTATTGAAATTAGTGAAAATTTTGTCTGTTCTTCAACTGAACCAGATTTCAGTTTATTGCATTGATTTAGTTCATTTACTCCACTGGCACTCTAAAAAACAAAGATGATTATGGATACAGTCTCTTTAAGAAAAGCCATTACAGCTATTGTTGAACAAAATACATGAGGAAATCCTTTCTTCAAAACTTTGAAAGAGAACAATTTCAAAAAACCCACAACAATATGATCTATTCTAATTAAAATGCAACTCCTATAATTATTTTTTTTTAATTTCTTGAACATTATCATATGCCCATGGAATTATTTTTAAAGTTTAAGTTTTTTAATTCTTTTTAAACTTAATGCTTAAGTACATTTTCTGCTACTGCTCTTTTCAGCAGCTAAAAAAATTGGTAAATGCAAACAGGCTGCTGAAAACAAATTCTTTTCCTAGACTTTCTGCCACAGTAGCAACTGAAACTGAAGCTCACAGGCAGCTTGAAAGCACAGTGGGTTTTAATGGGTAGCTTACAAAGGTGGAAAAGCAGATTCCCATCCTCCCTTCACCAGTGGTGTCTCCTCAGCTCTCTGTGCTCACAGGGTCTGTGCTCTGTCCATCAGGGCTCCAGCTCTGGGGAGAGCTCTCTTCTGCTTTGCTCCTCAGACCTGTGCACTGTGGGGTTCTGATCTCACAGCTTTCCAGGATGACCCCAGAGCACCCTTTGAGGCACTGAGTGCCACCACTCAAGGTGATTGCACTGCTTTTACCACAGGTCAGATGGGCTCATGCAGAACTTGGCTGCTCATAAAATCACCTCAGGGTCAGCCTGCCCAACAGAGTCACTGTATAAAACACACAGACATGTGGCAAGCAAAGCAAAAAGCACTAACAACCAACCTCCACATAATTTGACTATCAGTTTGCCATCCTATAGAACAAATATTCCAGTCAGAAAAAAGTTTGAATGTGCCAAGGCTCCCATGAAAAGTAAATTTATTTACAAAGGCAAAGCTTGCAGTCATCATTTCAGAAACACCTCCTTGAGGCTGGCAGGTGTTTTGCAAGCCAACAGGCTGCACAAGCTGGCCAAGAATGTCAAACACACACAGCATGTTACAAAAGGCACAGAAACCAATTCTGTGCCATCCACAAAGTTTTCAGTTTCAAACCAGGCTCACAATAAAGCACTAAGGAGTCCCTTACCGTAAATCTCTTTATGTAATCTGAAACACAAAATCCTGCCACGCTCAAACGTAGGGATCTGTGCAGGGCAGATTCTTGATATAAAGTCCCCATTCTGTTTGTCTTGTCTGGTGGTCACCCTGGTAGCCTGCAGCCTTTCACTGAATAAAGCTGCACAGCCTCCCTGGATCTTGCTAGAATTCTGCTTGTGTGATAAACCAGGCATTTCATCTTATCTGACACTACACCAAGCATTTCAGTCATTTCACTGCCTTATCACAGTACTAAGTTCTATCCATATCCCAGCAGTTCACTTCCTGAATCACTGATAACAGATACTCCAGGGCACAGAAACAATACAAGATGACAGCCAGACCTCTGGAGTCGCTGAGCAGTCCCTTCTCTGCATTTCTTTGTTCCTTCACTTATTTTAATCCAATTTTACTTTGCTGTAGCTGTAACTTAAGGACACGTTGGCTTCAGCCAAGCAGTGACAAGACTGTAATTTATCCAAGTGCTATTCTATTTTTCAGTGACACTGATAACTGCTGCAGGATATTGCCTTCAACACAACACAAATCTAACACATGTGGGAATTTCTTGCATGCCAAATTTCTTAAGCACAGGAATAGTGGGAACAACGAATGGATTCAAAATGACCATTCAGGAGTGTTCATCCTCCATCAGAATTCACACACCTATTATGCCTTAAGCACTGTCTCTACATCTGATGCTATGCACACAGAGCCATTCCCTTTAGTCTCTAAACACCTCACTTACTTGCACAAGTGTACATTGCCATGAAGGCCATGTAGGCATACTTGTGAACCCCCTAGATGTAGGATCTTTAATTTCTACCTACACAGTTGAATATGCAGCCACAATGCACCCAAATAATGTTCCTCATGCATCTGGTTCTCAGCCAATTAATTCCTTTTTATTTTACCCTAAGATATGCTTTTTTTTAAATAGAGTTCTTACCTGTAAGTTTGTGTCCATGGAGGACAAACACAAAAACAGAACAGATACTAAGACACTGGATGACCTAAGAAGGAAATTAGATCTAGAGAAGTAGAAGCAAATCTGCTTTCAGTTTTAATCTTTGTTTTCCTCTTTCACTCAGCCAACAAGCTGTAATAGAATTATCTCTGATTACAAGCTGCAAGTGATCTAGCATTAAGATGAATCCATCAGGCATGGGCACACAAATGACAGCCTCTCACTATGGCCCTGCCTTTGAGCAGGTGGACAAGCACCTCAGGCAGCAGGAGCAGGGCCTGGCATGGGCCATATCTTCACTGCTTCAATCCCGTCAGGAGTGTGTCCCACCACAGCAGGGGTGCACCCTGCCCTGAAACATTCAGGCCAGTGGAGATAAGATACTGTACCTTTAGCATTATGATCTAAGAGATGTCAGGTCCAGACGTGGGGGTACAGAGCTGGCTGCCCCTCTCACAGCAACAACAAGTGGTGTGCTTCCAGCTGGGTTTGTACAGCAAAGTAACAAATATGCTGTCAAAAAATGAAATGAAACCAATGTAAGTACAGACAAAACCAGAATCAGGTGAGTGAGGAACTCTTGCAGGGCAAAAGCCAGGGAGGAGATGGCCATGCCTGCTTTACTGCCTGGCAGGGAATGTTTTTCAGGCTATTTAACAAACAAGTACAGAACAGGGGTTGCCTGGGGTGACTTGAGCACAGCTCTAGAGATGTCAGTAGTGTAACATCCTGCTAAAGGGACATAAGCAACCTGAGGCTGCCTCACACGCCGAACTTAAACCTCCAGAGATGAGACCAGTCTCAACTGCCAGACCCTGTGCAATGCCTAACTCAATCTTTGTGCCTGGGCTTTTCCACCTGGAAAACAGACTTAAACCTTTCCCAGCTCATAGAATATTTTCACAGCTTCAAGATCTATTATTACCAATCTGCCCTTTTAAAGGGCAGGAGTAAACCATAAATTCTAGGTCCAAACTGCCCCAAGATTTTTAAGACACATCAGCCTGGTGCATGCAGTGGCACAGGAATATTGGTGCCCTGTGAGCTGAAAGCCCTGCCCCTGCTGAGCCATTCCACATGGGCAGGGATGCTGCTGGCCTTGTGGCAGCGCCTCCAGCAGCATCCCTGGCACTGGGAACAGCACCCAGCCACTCTCAGAGGAACAGGAGACCATCCCCATGGACACCAAGCTCCTGAACATGGCCTTCAGCTTTTTTACTACTATGTAACTGATTGTGGCAATTAAAGACTCCCATTCCAATACCTAAGAAAAGAACAAATATTGGAACTGCTCAAGAGGTGCAGGGTTTAACAATGACCTTAGACCCAAGGGAGGGAAAGAAGTATTTTATATATTTGTGACTTCTTCCAATAGCACAAATAACATGCAGTTACTCTAGATTTAGTAAAGAGACACTATAACTTCATGTGGCAGCAGAGGCATGTACAGCATGCAAGCACCATGCCACAGGGGAAAGCTTGCATGACAAAGAGAATCCTTTAGAAACTTTGGCAAGAACTCTGGAATGAGCAATGCTCAGCCTGCAACCTTCCATTAGCAGATCTAAATACAGAACCATAGTGTAAAACAACACCTTCCTGCAGTATTTGCATTCATTAATATTAAGAATATAATTATTATGATGAGTTTCACTGACTGCTTTTTTTTTCCCACTTAGGTCCTGAAAAATAATTAATTTGGAGCTTCTCTCTCCCTCAGTTTAATTTCTAATCTCACAATGTCAGTTCTGGACTGTGTGATTCTGTGAGTATTAAAAAGCAACAATTTAGTAGCAACTATGTAACTTTCAATCCCCAACAAGGAAATACTCCACTTTTCACAATGTTAAATGTATTTCTGTGACAATGGATACAGGACTATGTTACCTTTAGTACCTGGGTAAAGTCTAATGGCTTTTACATATCAGGAAATAGAGATCTTGGTGCCTTGCCCTTGAGCTAGAGGCAAGGAGAGTGGTCACTTTGAGTATAGGCTTTGTAGGCGTTACAAGACACTATTTACTTATAGAACAAATGCAGAACTTGACCAAAACTCATGCATATAACATCCAACAAATGAAATCAAGATCAAGGGTTAGTATTTCAGCTTTTAGAGGAACTCTTCAAACCTGCTATACTTACCCCCCAAAACTCCTCTCTCAAACTAGAGAAGTCACATCAGTGCATTTGGAGCACAGACCAAGACGAGAGGTAAAGAGGTTTATTATAACTGGCTTCACCAGCCAGCTGCTGACAGATTTGCCAATTCCTGCCCTAACTACAAAGTAGAATGAAAGGGCTCTGTTGTAGAGCTCAGCATTTTTGAGGCGACTCTCACATCTCCCAGCATCAGCCTCTGTGAATTAGGAGGAGGCGCACTGGTCCACAAGCATCTCATGTTCAGGGTATTTATAATCTGAACAACATGACTTAGATCAAATGGTTAATACAGTCTTTGCTGAAATGAGGGGAAGCTTTAGTCACTTGGCACATTTCTTCTACACACACTTAAGAGTTATGAAATCACTTAAGTATTTGAGAACTTTGTTGTCATTAATAATCAGGAGCAGGGAGCTTCTAACACTGATGTCACCCAGTCTAAGTCACCATAACTGTGCCCTGAACATCAGCCTGAAGGCTCCCAGTTCTCTTCACAGGCACTTCCAAGGTGCACTGCTGACTTACCCTTCCATTACGCTTCCATCCACACCTCGGGCTGGAGCTGAAAGCCAGCACAGGAGTGTCCCCAGGGAAATGCACACAGGATCAGCAGGCAGGTGCCCTTCTGTATCTGATCAGGACAAGTATTCAGGAGCCTGTGAAGACTTTGAGTGGTGAGGCATTTTCTAAGAGCAGTCAATGCCTGGTTGTCTCTGTGCCAGTATCAGCTCATTGCTAGAGCTGCTCCACTCACAATGGATTAGTATTAAAGGACAGGTCTGCAACCCTCCCCACCTCATTAATATTCATTTTAGATTTTAAATTCCAGTTACACAAGGACTCATGCCCAAGGCTTGATGTCTCATAAATTATATTCCATTTTTAAACCTGCAGCATTTGCTCTCATTGTTTCAGAGGGAAAACACTAGCAGAGACAGCTTTAGGCAAGCTGCTTTTGTTGAAAAGAATACTATCTAAAGCCCTGCTTTAACTTCATTAGTCCACAAAGATTTGTACTACAACGAATCCTGCCTGCAAAGCACAAATACAACTGCCAGCAAATTTTAATTCTGTCAATATTCTGCTTTTGTTCCAGCTGCCAAAGCAAGTGCATATAATGTCTGCAGCTGAATAAACTCACAAAAGGCAACTTACCAAGGGAAGGCTTGAAAACAGCTACAACCACCATAAAAAACCAAATTAGGAGACAAAGTGACTCTGTATGTACTTTGTCTCCTGGCAAACATGGGTGGGTGATGTAGATGATTCTGCATTGAGAGCTACCACATTACACAGAAAACCTGGCTTTGATTGTCAGAAGAAAGGTCCAAAGGAGAAGAGAGTAAAGCCTTCTCTGCAAGGGTGGGGGCCAATTTTTGGGTAGCAGTCTCCTCCTTCTGTGAAACCCAAAGCCTTGTTACATAGGTCAACCTGACAGCACCTGGAACCTTCTAGTCTCCACTACTGAAGGAATGAACAGCAAAAGGAAAAACAAAATTTGCTCATTTTACCTTTACAAAAGGTAGAAGTTGCTGCAGCACAGATTTCATGTTCAGCAGCCTGTTAGTTTAAAACATGGAGAGGTAACTAGAAACAAAAGTTTTTCACATCATTTTTCTACCTGCCTTCTAAAAAGCCTTCAGCAGGGAGAGGAGCAGACCAGGCTCGTTTCCCAGCACAGGATGAGCAGGCTGACACTTGCATGGGATGAGAGATTTTTATCAAGCTCCTATTCTGCAGATGCACTGTCCTGTCATTTTTATAAAGAATTAACACATATCCTCTTGCCCACTTTGAGGCAGCCACAGAGGTGGTAATTACAGCCTCCCATTTAATGGTCCATTAACTAGAGGAGACATCATTTAAATGAGTAAGCCCCATTAAGTACACATGAATATACATGTGGAAATCAGAATTATAGAATTCTCTAGACTGTATATGAAATTCAAAGGTAAATATTTTAGCTGGACTTTAACTTTGGCAGCCTGGATTGATGACTTTTTTCCCCTGTCTTTTAAATCACTGTCCCCTAACCAGGCTCATTCTAGCCCTCAAAAATCTTCACAAGATGTCTCCCCATTTTGACTCTGCTCTGGAAAACAAGGATTAACACACTCAATCCCACTCCCAGTGGTGGTGGGATCTTGTTCACCTTCCATTCATGTCTGAATCTGTTGCCCACAGAAAAGCCCAGTAATCTCACAACTAAGGGTACAGATGGGGAAGACCAAGCAGAGGAACAAAAGAACAGTCTCTGGAGAATTCCTTTCTCCAACCACTGAATTTCTAGGTATAAAGAACTGCCCAACTGTGGGGGCAGCTGTAACAGCAGTATCCTTACTCCTCTGCAAGGGCAGCACGTCTCCAGTCTCTCCCTGTTCTCCAAACTGCCCTGCTCCTCCTCCCAGCTCCCATTGCTGAAGCAATGCACTGCTCCTCCAGTGACATCCTGCAGGTCACTCTCCCCAACAGCCTGACCACAGTCACTGTTAATTCCCACCATCAGACCTTTCTCCATTCCCTAGCCAAATCCAGCTTGTCTTTCCTACCCTCTCCACTCCTGGCATGCCCTCTCTGGTCCCTGCCTCCCCCTCATGGCTGAGGGAGCTGCACTCACCTCCTGCCTTTGCTTTATAAGGAAACCCCGCTGCAGCTCCAGTGCTGGCTAAAAAGGAAAACCACAAGCCTGAAACCCCAGAAATTGAGATTACTGTAATCTCAATACAACCCAAGAACACGCTGACAGTGGCCTTTTAAGGCACGGTGCTTTTGAGTATTGCTGCAGTCACAGAGTGCAAGCTGTCAAAAACCCATTAAGATTTCACAGCTTGATCAGCAAAAAAAGCACTGGTGAACTGAGAAGCAACAATCAACAATCAGTATTAATTAATCTAATATAGTCTCAACCCATCTGTTAGTCTCACAAAACATAATTTTTATTACTTCCTCAGATTCCCAATGTTCAAATAATGAAACTTCTTGTTTCCAAAGAATGCATTTGTAACACAGGCATTCAAAACAGAACATCCCCCTGCTTTACCATTTGCTGTATTTTTATTTTTGATCTTTCTGGAGTTGGTAGGAATAGGGTTCTGCTCATTTGGATTTCAAATTTTTGCAATATATTAACAGTCTAATAAAGATTTTAAAAGACAAAATATTTTGAGACTAATTGTCCTATTGTACTATTGCCATCAGTCTCAACTACTGAACAGTACAAATTGTTCAAGTATCTGTTTCCCCTTCCAAAGTCCTTTAACCTTTTATTTTTTTCCAGAACTACATTTAGATGCAGACGCAGGAGCTGTAAGCAAACGTGAGCTTCCTTGTTGCTAAGTAACTGTGTGCCAGAGCCTGCCCTGCCACTCTTGGAAGCAGCAGCACCACAGCTGCCACGTTTGGAATTCGCTCAGCGTCAAGAAATGTAAGCTAAATATTTTGGATGAGACTCCCAATCTTCTTAAAATGGGTGTGAGCAACAATGAAAGAGAAATAGATCTGGAGATGACCAGACTCATGAGTAATCCTAACGCTGTGGGACACTTTTCCCCATCAGAGCACTCAGGCTGTATTTCAGAATACAGCTATTAGTATTTCTCTAAATTAGGCTTCTTGCTCAATTTCCAGTCAGCCCATTATACACTGCTTTGAGGTACTATTTTCAAAACATTCCTCTTTGTAAGTGTTAGAAATAGTAATTGTGATCATTCAGCTAAATAAAAGGTCTGTTTTAAAAGTGCCTTTTTGAAAACCTTTAATCGGAGGTCCAGACCTGCCACTGTAAAAAAATCTCAAAAGTAAATTCTAATGCTCATCTTCTAATCTTAAGATAGATTTGTCCACACAGTTTAGCAGGAAATTCTAGTTGTGCAATTAAAAACCACTTTTTTTTTATAGTTTCTAATTTAGTTTCTTGTTTGTAACACAATCAGAGGTAAAACTATCTCAGGATCAGGCTCTGAATCAGTACTTGGCAAAGACTCAAGATAGCTCTGTCTTATGCATTTCCTAACTTACTGCACCCCTTTTCCTTCTTTGGAATTGCCTCTGTCCTAAAGAGCAGAGATCTTTGTTAGTTTTCCAAGATGACAGGAAACAATCTTTACCCTCCACTGTTTCAGAAAGCTACAAAAAAAGGCACTTTTACCTTAAGCCTCAATCCACAGTTTCTCAGTGAATTTAAACAAATTGAGCCTTATTCTAACTTCATTCACCTGAGTTACACACCAATGTTTCAGTTTTAATGGTCCCCAGCTGAGAGGCTCATGCAAAATGAACAGCTGTTCTCTTCCAGAGTTTCTTACACTCCTGCCTTTCCTCTGACTCTGTACAACAAAACCTCTACCACCCCCAGGACACTTGTGTGGTTTCACAGACAGATTTCATACCTACTGCACTCTCATGCAGGTTATGATAAGTCTAAATCAAATATCCCTGAACTCTGCTCTTAATAAACTGTATGCCATTCCTTAAAAATATCCTTAACACATGAGAATTTTTTATTTGCTGAAGAATTCAACTCCGCCAATAAACACTACTGTCAGTACACTACACCTGCTGTGCTATAAAATCATTTATTCATTTTACTGAAAACCAGAACTCCTGGCTCAGCTCTTGCTCCAGCGAGTTCACTGACCCTGAAACATTTCTTTGGTGTTGCTGAGAACCAGGAGCTGGGGCCCAGAGCACCTCCACAGCAGAGACTCCAACTCCACCCCGCCAACCTCCCATCACTACCCCTGCTCACACAAACAAGCAAAATGTGTGTGTTTGTGGCCCACACACAAACACACCCCTTTTGCTCCACAACTTTTCCAAATAAAGCAACTCTGACCTCAGTCTGAAGATTTCTCTTTATTAGCACTGTATTTTCCATTAAATATTCATAAGTTGTTTGTTCCAAGACAAAACAAACCACAGAAACCTGGTAAACTGCCAGACTATTAATATTTGTACTCCTGGTATGTGGAACACTCACTGTTCTTGACAACATTTTATGGTCCTCAGTGCTGTCCAGGATTAAAAATAGTATTTAATTCTTAACTGTGATTAACAAAATTACTAAGTTATAATTGAGAGAAATAACACTTAGAAAACCAAAGGCAGAGCTCAGATTTGATATACAAAGCTAAGAAGCACCAAAAAAAGCAATTTATGAGGGGGACTGAGGGGAAGATGAAGAAGAGGTACCTGATCTTTTCCTGGGGAAATGCTGCATCATGACACCACATGATTCATGTGAACCATGTTCTGGGCTTGAAATTTTAAACAACATTGGTCAAAGCAGGTTTAGGTTTTCTTCTGCAGAAAAAAAGAAATACAGATATTTATCCAGATTCATTGCCTCCTGCCTAATCAATTCCTTGCCTCTTACTTGGATGGCACATCCCAACCAACAGCTGGCAGTGCCAGAAATAAGTGCCTTATGAAATAAGTGCAGGGGAAAAAACCCAAATATTTTAGTATATTGATTTTTTTTCAGATATTTTCATTTCATTATGACCTCACAATATCTGTGGATATCATGCAGTGTCTGATCTGCCATAATGCAGAAAAAACTGATTTTCATCTCAACCAAAAAACCTGCTTAATAATTTTTTAATGTTGGGACCACCAGACTTAAAATTCTGTAACCTGTTTTGAAAGTGGTAACCTAAAAAAAGAGGAAATAAAATCATTCTATTATTTTTAGAGCTGTCCTACCACTACTGCAACCAAAGTGGCAACCTCCTTAAAGCACAGGCAAATAACTGGGGAAAGCAATGCCTTGGAATGCTGCAGTTAGATTTGCCAGATGTTATTTGCCAGAACCCACAGTGAAATTAATGAGAAGCCTACCACAAAAACACTGACAGTACAGTCAATACTTTGAAGGACAAATTGCTTTTAGACTCACCTGAAAGCACTGGCTGTTAACACTGGCTCTCTGTATTGCCATAACAAGCAGGAAGATCTGTGGGGTGGAACAGATGGAACTGAGAGCCCAGCAGCAGCTACAAGGAGTCCAGGTCCTGCAGACCAAACACCCACTGACAGCTGAACCACCTTCCAGGCAAGTTCTCCTGTCCATCCTCCTTCCCAAGACTGGCCCATGATGCAAATCTAAGCCCTGGAGGTGCAGAGCACCAGGAGGTTTGCTTGGAACACTCCCCATGCCAACAAAAGCCCTTGCACAGACACCCAGAGTTACAACACACCTGCACCTGTTCATGCACACACAGGGATCCCTCTCAAACAGGCCCACACTAAACTGTGCCTTAGCACAGCTTTCTGCTTGCACTGTTTAATCACAGGTGGTCAATACCTTAAAGATTATCAGAAGCCAAGCACCATGTCCTGTTAGGCAGTGAGATGCTAAACATCCTTCACAGTACAGCCCAAGATACAAGGAACAGACACAGAGCTGCTAATAGCCTACATGATCACGGTTTCACTCTGAAACACCCCAAAATCTAGAAAAACTACCAAAAAAATAATCAAAAAGCCCTACATAAAACCAACCTAAAGACCTTCTTTGGGAACTGATATTCAAAGCCAGTATCTCATTTTTAGTCTCTTTCTCAATAAATCCTGCCCAGCCACAGGACAATCTGCAAAGTATTCTCCAATACCTTGTCCCAATTTCAACTTTTTAAAATCAACCATAGCAGTATCAGAACAAAGTAACTGGACCATTAAAAGATGTTTGTAAAATTTCACCAAAGAAAGCTTTCAGGGGACTTCCAGGGCAGGTGACGAGTTTCCTTAAACCATTTTCTATTTGATTGCCAATTTAAAGTTCAGAATTCTCTGGTCCTGACAAATTATCCACCAATCCTCACACCTCCAGAACTGATGAAGCAATGTTTCAGTGCACACAGCCAGTAACACCCACTAGCAGGATCTTCATTTCCCTTGCTAGGTGGGAGTGATGTTTTAAAGAAAAATGATCTTTCAGGTTGCTCTCACTGCAAACTGAACACTCCCTTTTGCTGGTCTCCATGGTGAGTATGCCCGAACACCACAGAGCTGTTTGGAATAAGGCTGCCATCTAGGAGCACAGCAGGGGAAATGCAGAGAAATCTAAAGGCAAAATTTGAACTGTGAGCCCACTTGATGGTCAGACATGCTATTACACAAAGCTATAAACAGTGGAAGCACAGATCTTGAGGAAAAAATTGATAAGAAGTGGCAGAAAGCAGAATTTGTTAAAAGGTAGTTTATAACCAAATAGTTCCTAACACAATCCTCAACTATTTGGTTCACAACAGTTTATCCAGTCAGGCAAGTCAACCTGTACAGAGGTGCAGTAGTACCACAGTTTATCTTCTTTTTTCATTAAAAAAACTGCAGCCTAACTCACTTTTTCTGAAAGAGTATTTTTCCATGTGAGGTTGCAGGCTACAAAAATGCAGTGAAATAAATTAAGTCAGCCTGAACCACAATGACAGTCAAAGGCAGAGCCTAAAATCTTACACTGAAACTAGTCACAAGAAAACCTTTATGTAAGCAACTTCCTGAAGCCTTACCATATTTATTCTTGCTTCTCAGAAACTAGGCAGTTTCCAAGCAAGTCAGAGCTGCAGTACACAGAATTTTACTCTTTCATCATTCAGCTGTCACTGGCTTTATTTTACTTTCATAGATGGAGAACAAATGCAATTTACAATTATAATCTACAGTGATTTGTCAGTGTTTCATCCATGGATCATCTCTAACACACAAAAGAAAGAGCTCTTGAGATCCATCATGCTGATGCCTATTTTGTACAAAGCAGACACTTTCCAGTTCAGTTACTGAATACGTTCCAAGAAATCTGTCTTGGCACACCACAGGTACCAGGGCTTTTGGAAGAGGCTGAAATATCCTGTCTATACAGGAAAAAATGGTTTGTTCCTGGTTGGTGGGAAGAGAAAGTCAGGTTTCTTGCTTTGCCAGATCCCCTGGCAAAGACCCACTCCCTCCCTAGAGTGTTTTCAAGGCCACCTGCTTCCATCACAGCTTTCTCAAACAAACTGGAAGACATTGGGGAACAAAAGTAGCATGAGGATATGTGGGAAAGGGATGACAGAACAGACCTGGGGAATACAAAGAGAAGAAATACAGAAATAGAACTCAACCACTGTTTCAGGAAACCTCCACCAATGAAGAATAAATGGCCTTGCACATTTGAGAGGTACAAACACGTTTTTCGAAAGTACTGATTAGAAAAGGCACCAATCTAAATGTAGAAATTAACTTAGAGTTTTATCACATCCAACAACATTAACTTTGGTCCTGTGACAGTAACCAATTGCATGTGCAGGAGCAGAAAGAGACAGGAACCTGTAGGAAAGCAGTCAGAGCACCAAAGAGACTGCCTTGGCAGCTCCCCCTGTCCTTTCCTACCACAGCACATCTCATTCCAGCCTGACCATACCCTTAAGTGAGAACTTCCCTTTTGTCACTGGCACTTGTAACTTACCATGCAAATGAATTCTCTATCCTTAACTGACTCATCTGTCCTCACTACTGGTATCTGACAGGCTACAGTTCTGGGAAGCACAAGTTCAATGATGCACAGAAGTAGGTCTTGTATTGGCAATTTCTCATTTACTGCAATAAAGACAAATGTGTTTTAGTGGCTTAAGCACATTTCCACACCATCCAGTGTTAACAAGGATGCAAATAATTCCTTAGGAGCTAAGAAGTAAAAACCACTTTCCATGCTTCCTGCTTTCACTTACACAGGTTGCATTTGATCAGTGTCTTGTGGCTTAACTTGAAGCTTTCACAGCTCCTTCTGTTAATCAGTAACTAATAAACAGCCAGTATCTAATAGCCCAGCTTTATTAATAAACATTTTGGCTTTCACCCAGAGATCAGTTCTGTAGCTGAACCTCATTAGGCATTTCTCACGACTCAATGTGATACTGAAAAACACCAGTAATACTGAAGAAAAAGACATTTAGTTGCATTTCCCCTCCTAGAATAGAGGAAATTAAAGGTGTCTAAATTCCCAGTGTGTCAGATTTTATGAATGCAATCATCTCCTACATCTCCTCCCTCAGGATTTTACACAGCTTGAGGCTTTGGGGCTTTTTCTTGGTAAAATAAAGTCCCCCATATAATTATTAAAGGAAGAATTTTGGCTGAAATTGCCCTATACTACTTTAAGAAAGACTACTTTGTTAAATGTCTTCCCCAGAACTATTTATATCAAAACAGCTCATTTTTGCAAACTCAGGTCAACTTTGCTTTGGTATTTACAGTCAGCAATCCAAACACAATACCAATAAGAATTATGCTTTTAAAAGACAGTCAAAAAAAAGCCATGGAGAATAAAAGGAACTACCACATCATGTTTTGGAAATACCAGTCACAGGATGCCAACTGCAGATCTACCTTTCTGATGTCTCCTTCTCTCCCTCTCCAGTAAATAATGGGCCAAGAAAGAGTACAGGACAAGAACTTACCAGCTGGACAAGGCAGATACTCAGCAAATAATTGTTACAAAACAAGTGCTTGGCTCTCAAACTTCAGGAGTCTGACCCCCAAAGTATATGATTTTTAAAACACAACTCTATGGAGCAAGAAATTATCTTCAAGAGATAATTAATAAAAAATATGAAGTTGTCTAACAAAATAATCCTCCCAAATTAAACCATTTTAATTTTCTTCCTACCAGAAGTATATCACACCTGCTATACAAAATGTCATACCTAGGATGAATACCAGATTTTTAAGAGGATTAAAACCAACACACCCTGAGTATCACAAATGTACTTAATTCTCAGTTCAATAAAATATTGGAATATCAATTTATTAAAAAGTTATGTGAACTGTACATACGTAAACTGCAATATAGCTGAAAAATCTGAAATATATAATTTTAAAGGAAAATCATTTATTTCTGAAAATATTTAAAATATTGCATTTCTGGCAGCAAATTCAAAAGAAGTGCTCTGGAATGGGTGCAGTCTCTCTGTGCATTTGTCTTCAAGGCATGAAACATATCTGCTTTCTGGTTTTTCACAGCACAATCTTGTGACCACTTTTTTTCTGATTTGTAGAGACAGAATTCGATTTCCAAGAACAGGAGTAGAATTTTTAACAGGAAATGCTATGATCCTTGTTGGTGCAGACAACACACTTTCCGAGAGTCCATGGCACCTTGGAAATCTGCTAGCCATCCTGCATAAAACTGCATCAGATTGTGCTCACAAGTTACAGAATAAGTCTTTGATTGATAATTTTTCTGTTTATTTCCGCCAAGGCCACTGAAAATACGAAGGCCTTTTCATCTGAAAGGTTAGCATACATGTCAACTTCTTTTTCTTGTTTCTCTGTAGAAGAAAAAAAAGTCACTATTAGAAGCTTTTTCCATTATTTGAAGTTAATGCAAGTTAGACAGAAATTAATAAATTACGTGAAGTAGTGGAATTGAAGTTAGACAATCAACCCCTATGCACGGAGGGGGTAAGAAAGAGGAGGAAGTAATAGAGGCACACAAAGGTGCTGGAAGAGCCACAGAATGAGTCAGCCAAAAGCATGACTGAATTTCTCCTCTTTAACAATGAGGGAAGAATGAATCGTTAACATAATGATAAGTATTCAAGGGTTCCTTCAGGTTTTTTTGGTTTTAGTGGTTTGTGTTCTTTTCTTTACATGACCACCTCCCACCCAAGAAAACAAAGTTATTTCACATACGCTCATTAAACACAAGATTTGCCCCCTTACTTTACAGCTAGATGAAGGAAACCCAGGAGTTTAACAACAGTGTCAAAGGCCAAAGAGCAGACACTTGGATGAAGTCAGGCTCCAAATTTATCATCATGCACAATTTTGGACTTTCTACACTGCAGACTTTCCATCTCATCCCAGCTGTAGAACAATGCTAACACACCTCATTGAGCAAGCAAAAGCCCATGAGCTCCCTGTGCTGATGTTGGCTTGCTTCAATGCCACAGACAAACAGGAAGCCATCTAAAAGTTTCCGTACTGCAGTGCTCAAAGAAACTAAGTTACACTACAAAAATTCATAAAATAATACAATTTGAGTAATACCACTTGCATAAATACCACCTCCTCCAGATCCTGACTGGTTCTATACCAGTTTAGCAAGCCACAGGTAGCTGACACAAATTGTTAAGAAAATAAAGCCAACAAAGAAACAGTTTTGTCAGCAGGAGACCAGACTTGCAGACAGAAGGAAGAGAGAAATACATTGAGAGCTTTCAGCTGTGGAACTCCATCTGTAATCCAGGTTCCATGTGGCCTGGACTCATTTCCAGGCACAACACAAAGCTCACCTGAGAGACCCCTCAGTCTCACTAACACTCACACACACCCATACTCTGGCAACTGCTCCAGCAAGACACCTAAACTAGCATGGGAAAGCCAAAGAAAGGGCAGCACTGGAAAATAACAAAAAGTACAATCAGGAACAAAGATCCCAGCAGCTCCCATCTCCACCTACCCACAGGGTTACCCTTCAATGGGTTCACACTCATAACAATGGTTTTATTTGGTTTCACATTAGTGTGCAGCTATGGAGAGAACTCCAGCAGACTGTCTTCTGTGTGAAATCAAGTGCTTGTTCTGAACTGAGTGGGAGAAGCTCCAAAATCCTTTACCACTGTGCTCTGATTTACTGACACAGAAACAGCAGAAAGCAGCTTTTTGCTGACTTCCTGGCTATGCAAGGCAATATCCTCTAGTGTATTGAGTTTGAAATGAGTTTCAAAGTGAGTTTCGCTGCCAGTCCTATCCTGCAGTTTAAGACAAATCAGCTTCTCTATGTACACTCTGGGCTGCTCCACTTCCTCCCTCTCACCATTTAAAAATTAACAATGCTGGGAGCAGTTCTGAGTACAGACACTACACACACTGGTTATTCCACATTAACCTTTTCTATTTTCATATCTAAGCCCCACCCCTTGATTCATACTTCCTGATCCAAACGAATCCAGCCACAACTTGAACATATCAGCAAAATTAAAAATACTCCCCCTGCACCACACCCTGGTTGCTGTTAACAGACTGTGGACTTCTTAGTTTCCCTTCCTCCCAGATCAGCCTTATTCTGAGACTTCAGCTTACTGAAATCTTGATATCAAAGAGTATGAGGGACTAACACAGGTGTGCAGGCTTCATGCACTTTTCAGGACAATTGTAGTTATCAGTAACAACTGAAGAGCTCACACTTGCATGACATTTTATCATATACTATTCCTAGGATACCACAGCTTCCACACACTGAAAACTTTCTACTTCAGTCTTGTCTGAGAGTAGTTTTGTCTCTTTTCTCTATTATGAGCAAAAGAAAAATAGTATTGTGTTTCTACAAGACAGTAAGACATTAAAAACTAGGGGGTTTGCTATACAACTAAAAGGCTATCTAGGCAAAAACATGTCTCTTGTACCCCAGATCTCCAGCAATCCTTTTATACTGCAGCCCTTAAATCAGTGATTATGTATAAATCACATATGGACCTCCCCCTTCACAAATTCTGTATGGATTCATTTTTCAAGATAGCAAGTTACTTCAAATATCCACACTGGGAAAGTAAATGTGTGAGTAATGCAGCTGGAAATTACAGGAAAAATAAAACTTTAATCAAGAAAACGTATTCAGCTTAAGTTTTATCAGGATACTGAAATGTCTGTATCTACCTTTATGAAGATTTGGCCTGCTAAGTAACAAGCCTGCTTCAGCAAGTCTACTACTCTTACTGAGACTTACTTGCTGGTAACCTCTTTCTGAATAACCAATATCACTTCCTCCAGTATAAAAGGTTTTTGTTTGCTTTACTACAATCAGGATTTTTACCCAGATAACAAGGCCACCTGGGAACCAGTCTAGCTGTGTGTCACAGTCCCACACAGTAGAACAAAGAACACACCTCCACAACAAAATCAGAGTCAAATTATTATGGAATGTTTGTGTTTTCAAAATACATTGCAGTACACCTGACAAAGAAATTAAGTGACAATTTTGACAAGCCAAGGCTGCAGGGAGGAGTTCCTATTTTCCAGGGTCATCACTTGCCTCTGAAACATGTGATAGGACAATTTTCTGGGTCCCAGTACTGCCATATCCCCTCAATCTACATCTGCTTCCTCTTTCCTCCCCCTCCATTCCTTCTTGCTAAATCTGCAGGGAAAATAGCTTGTTTTAAAAAGCCTTTTTGCTTATTCTATTCTTCTTAATTGCTGCAGCTCTTTGCTCTAATGTGAGCCAGTCACGAAGGACACAAAAGAACCAGTCAAAGGCACAGACACAACTGGGAACAAGCACAGTGTGTATGGAATTGCATGACAAGCAAGGAAGCAAAGCTACAGATGTCACTGGGGTCTTTAGGAAGGAAATTTTCACAGCTGGATGGTCTTCAAATGTACAGATAATCTGTTCTTCCATGTTAATACAACTGAGGTGTTTTCTGTCTGCCTGTTTTTCCATCTACAAATGCATTAGGAGCCAAGTATGCAAGCAGTGGCTTCTTTTCAAGTCTTTGGGGCAAAAGCACAACCTCTAAAGAAGTACCCAAAATATCCCTGAAACATAGAACAAGCAAGGAAATTAGATACTGACACCTTGCACTGCAGAGCTGACTTTCAACACATACAGACTGCTGCAAGGACCAGCAACCACTCACACAAAACCCACCTTAACTGGAGTAGAATTACAGTTGCTTAATAGACACAAACAACACTATCAAGCAGCACATGTGGTAAAGGAAGAATATTTCTAAAATTCCTGCCAATTATTCCACACACAATAGTTTCAATTTTGTAAGCAACTTGAAAAGGGAGAGGTCAATGTTAACTTGTTTTAGTAATTACTTACAAAAGGATGAGCTCCCTGCTGAATTTATTTTTATAGCCATAACAGCCTTTTATATAAACCTTTTTTTAAATCTGCCTGATAATCATAACAGTGGTCTACACACACTACATTCTGACGTAACAGTGGTCTACACACACTACATTCTGACATAACCAGAAGTAAAAAACATATTCTAAGCCTACTTACTCCTGAACAATAAGATGAGCTGCACAAGGGCAAAGACAATGACAAATGGATATGAGCCCAATCCCTGCACAGGAGGCTGAGGAAGAAACAGCCATCACCAGATCAAAGAAAAGGCATGGTAAAACAGCACAAGAAGATGAAGGCAATCTTACCAAGTAAGATTCAACTTTAAGGAAACACCAGGAAAGGGCACATCACACACACTCTTATGCAAAGATCTCACTACACCCAGATCTCTACCCTTCTACCTCCAAGCCCAGCAGTATTGTCACACTTCGGAGTTTGCAGCAAGAGGTTAGAAACATACACCCTAGTTTGGACAGGAAAACATGTTCTCTTAATATCCCTCCTGCTGTCAAATTCTTGCTTTTTGGAAACTATAAAGCATGTCTTAAGAAAATGGATCTTTTCCTTTGGTTGCTTATGTTGCATTCCTCTTTGTCAGGAGACAGAAATTTTTATAGGGCAGCCCAACCAGCTTGCTGGAATTTTAAAATCAAGGCTGTTTGTGAAGTAGACTGGCAGTTAAATGCTTAGAAAGGATCCTAAAGCTACCAGACAAGTCCAGCTTGGGTCACCAACAAATAGGGAAGCTATTATGACTTACTGACATCAATAAGTCATATGCAATGGTGAAGAGATTAGATACTACAAAGTGCATTTATATTAGAGTGAAACAATTGCCATCTGGAAAATGTACAGAAATTAAATTCCACCTCCTCTTTCCACACTGAAAGCACTAAAAAAAACCCAACAAATCCAAATTTATACTTGGGTTTTACATTAAAGAAACATTAAGAAACAGATTTGCATTAAACAGCAGAGATATCAAACTTGGTTTTGAGAAGTCAGAAATTTAAGGAATTTCCAACATGGATTAACACACTTTTTTTTCTTTTGTAAGGTGGAAAGAAGAAATAATTGCGTTTCTGAATTATGCCACATGATATGCTTCAAGATTTCAGGAGTTTTGGGAACAGTATCTGCTGAATATTTGTATGAAGTTTTGTCATTCCCCTTTTATCTGCCTTCCAACCTTCTGAAGCCCATGCTAAGTTTGGGATTCATAACTCAGGTCTAAAATTACTATCTCCAAAAACACAGCTAGAAAATGCAGTGTCAATAGGCTCTTAAAACAAGAGGAACCCTAAGTGACAGTTACATTCTTGAGGGTTTCTAGAATTACTCTAGCTATGTAACAGCCTCTTTAATCATTTTGTATAATGATTAACACCAGCAGGTCACCAAAGAACCTTAACAGACAAGGAGGCATTTTTCCTCCAGAAACGCAGGACTAAAATTCAGGTTATATTAGTGATTCAAGATGCCCTTTTTACTCAGGCCCTCCAAAAGGTTTCAAGAAACTTTTAAAGTAATCCAGTCATCCTAATCCCCTCTCTGACAACAGATATCATTATACGGCTTCTCCTTGTGATACACAGCAGCAGCACCTCAATTAAAAAAAAAAACAAACCAAAAACAAAAAAACCACCAAAAACCTACTTAACACTTCAATCCAACGGCTTTCAACCTACATATTGAAACTTGATACAGTGGCTAAAAATACAGATTCAGATCTTTGTAGTTAGTTTCATCAGACACTGAAACATAAAACCAGAGGTCTCTACACATGCAAATCAGTCCCTTCCCCACATTAAGGTATCAGGTACTGGCTGAACTAGTTTACTTATTGAATGGTATAAAGGTTTGCTGATTACAAAAGATACAAACAGAAAATCTAACAAACAGATTTCTGCAGATCTCATACCTCTTTCTTCCTCGTGCTTTTTTGCTGAGGCACTCTTAGGTCTTCCTCTTCCTCGTCTGCTCTGGTCTGAATGGCTGTTGGACCTGGATCTCTTGCGGTTTTCTAAGTCTTTATTCACTGCAGAATTTATCTTCTCTCGTTTAACTCTCTCTGTCCGCCTCCTTTTGGCCTCACTCTTGTTTTCTGTGCAAATGAACAGAAATAGCATGATGCAGGGCTGTTTTCACCTTTGTTCTTAATTTACTCTTAATGCTTACCCCACCCAATCAACCTTACCCTCAGATGCCTGCACCTTTACAGAACAATTGCATCAGCACGATATCCATGCAGAAATTAAGGTGCCAGATCCAGAAGGGTGCTTCACTTCTTGATTCCAAGGAATTCCCTTTAATTACTTCAAAAGCATTCTGCAGCCTGTGATGTTTGCTGGGACACAAGAAGCTGTTTCCCAAATAAGATGGGAGCACAAACTGCACACACCACAGCCTTTAAGACATCACATTCTGTATCTGTTCCACTAGGAAAGTTTATCATCCAGCAAACACCACAGCACTGGGGCTTCCAATGACACTAGCAATGAAATCATTGCTGCTGCTCAGACAAATTGAATGCTGAGTCAGTGGTGCTGGCAGTGAGCACCTCAGAACACAGTGAATGTGTCCCACCACATCCAGCGTGCAACAGGGTCCCCTCATGCTCACTGCTGAACAGGTATTGCCCTCCTCAACACCCAAGTCAGTCACAGAAAGGAGCATTTCCATGAGTTTTATCTGGAAATTAAGCATGAATTAATGAGCTTGGGTACCAAATATAGTACAGTCACCACAGCACACTCAAGGATTAGCTGCACGTTTGTAAGGCTGCAGCACCACTCCACAGTAGCTGTACTGCTGAAAATACTGGAACAACATTTTGAGAAGAAATTGTGGTTACCTTAGGAGCACAATACAGACATACAGAGTCTCCTACTGTACCTCTCTGGGGAACTGATTTCCTTTGGCGGCAGTTGTCCCATTGATCTTGTTCAGACACAGGGACAAGTTGCACAGCAGGGTCCAGTCACTGAAGCTCCTACAGAACCTGCACTCCAGTGTCCCAGCCAGGGTGAGGTAGCAGGGGAACCGCTTCAGACCCTGCCTAACCCCTGCTCATACAGGGCCATCTCCAGAAGGCTTTGGAGCACTTCCAAGGTTAGAGACTCCACAACCTCTTTTTGCCAGTGCTTGGTCACACTTACAGTAAAAAGCACTTTCCAGAGCTGCTTTCCAGCAGGATGGCCCCCAGCATGTCTCCATTTTGCCTCCCCTGGTGCATTTCCTCTGTACAAAGCTGAATTATACAACCAGATAATGGCCTTCAGCTTCATTTGGTAACTACTTTATCAAAAAAGCAGGAGGAGGAAAGAAAATTAATCAACACTTCCAGTCTACCAGAGACCTCCTCCACCTTGAAAGATCAGTTGTCAGCATAATGTCACCTAATTCCTACAAGTAGTAATCTACAGCTATCCTTCAAAACAATGCTACAAAACATCAAATAGCTGACTTCCATTTTGTAGGTCTGGTAGATAATTTTTAAAAGTAGCTATTATAGATCAGATATTTGCTGGGTTTGGTTTTGGTATTTGTTGGGTCATGCTTTTTGGGGTTTTTTTAATAGATATCTTCCCTGTCAGGCTCTTTTTCTGACTAATTTCTACTACTGCAGGAAGTTATATAAATGAACACTAGGAGAATGCTATTCATGCCAGAAAGCACATTCAGCTGACTTCTTACTGTGTCCATCAACAAAAGACACACAAGTCAGGCACAAAAAAAGCACAATTTAATTTAATCATGGAGAGAAAAGCAAGACCCACCCAGTTTTAGATTAAACATTATGACCAATTTTTTATTTTCAGAAAACCCAGCTTCAATCAGCATGTGCTCTGAAATCAGATCCTTTTGGGACCTCTACACATTTAACTTCAAAACAGGATTAACACAAAGCATTCTGTAAGGGGTTATTTTGCATAGCGATCAGTGTGTGCAGCTAGAACATAAACAGAATAAATGCCAACACCATGAGTACAAAGGAAGACTGAAAACACCAGCTTCCCTCTTCTCCTCAAAAATCAAGAAAAATTAACATATTCAAAGTCTACCATGCACAAATTGAAGGGAAAGTGAACTGACAACAATCAATTTACACAGAGAAGTAAAATCCACTATCTTTTGCCTCCAGGAAATAAGGGGAAAGAGCTGTTGCTCCCTTCTCCCCCTCTCTGGAAGTATTACCTGTGATGGGTGGTGATCTCTCAGCACGTTTGGCGTGCAAGAGTTTTCGGCTGATAAATATGTAGCCACAGGGACATGATTTACATGCAACAGGAACCTGGGAAAACAAAGGATAAATTTTTCAGGTAATTTCAAATTATGACAAAACTCCTGTCTCATGAAGAAAAAACACACTTAGTAACTCACATTTTGTCCTCAGAGATAACTCTTCAAATTCAGTCTGTACTGCAAACCACAGCCTGTCCTGTTACTGCATTTAAACATAATAAAGCCAGATTCTGCTGTAAATCACTCACCAAGCCTTTTCTTTATGCAGTTGTTAAAAATCAAGCTTGAAATGTACAGCTGTTGTGATTGCTTTGCACTACTTTTCCCCATACTGACAGGAAGGGGGTGGGGGAAAGCAGAGAGCATTAAAGGAAGGCTGAATTAAAATAGAATTAGTTTCTCTTCAGAGCTCTCAAATATCAGTAGTCAAATCAGTTAGACATTTCCAGTTTTGCTTCCTCTATATACTTGAAAAAAAATAATTATGAGTTAAAACCGTCAGTGCATTGTGAATGCATTCACTTCCAGCAGCATTTGAAAGCAGCTCCTTTAGAGAGGAGCAGCTTTAGAGGCACAATAGAGCCTGAAGCAAAACAGATGCATTTGCAGCACGCTCTGCTCCAGCGCTGCAGACAAGGCCGGGTGGGTACAGAAGGAGCTCGTTAATTCAAAATGCAAATAACCCAGCCCAGGCAGGCAAGAACTGACTGCAGGCCCGGGAGTTTGAGAGAATACAGCGCCTCTGAGCAGCTAAGCAGGCAGCAGCAATATGCTCCCCCAGAAAATAACAATGTAAAACAACAAATGCCACATTTAATATAAAAAATAACAAAAAATCACTCAGAGCAATTAAAAAAAGCAACAGTGATAAATTACACCGCTCATTACCTTAGTGCCAAGATCTTTTGAGATCTTTTAGAAGAGCAAGCAATACACCATATTGCTTTGATTAGGTTTAAGACTGAAAACACAAATTAAAGCAAGTTTAGGCAGAGATCTGGAAGAGATTAAATAACACACATTAAAGTGGAATCATGCTGAAGCATGATAGTGGGGGGAAAAAGGCAGGAGGTGATTTCTCAAATGTAATTCTTTAAGACAGGTCACTACAAGTCAGCCAATATCCACTGAAACAAGCAGGAGCACAGAACCACAACTGCCCCTCAATTTAACCAGACATGGGGAAGAACCAAGTTCCAAAGTTCTACTGACTCAAAAAACCCTGCCAAATTAGTACGTGAATTTGTAAAGGGGAACTTAACTGCTACTCAGAATAAAGAAATCATTTTGCTTTCTGTAGCACATCTGAACTCCTGCACTTTACCCTACAAAAAGCCTGCACATAGACTTTTTGATACAGGTTTTGCAGAACTAGAGATTTTAAATTCCCTTTATGGAGACACTGACATAACAAAAACGAGTCCAACAGAGGTTTACTGAACTTTAAAGGTCAGAATTTAGCAGACTTGTGTGCACAGTTGTCTCCTTGCTCATAAGTCAGTGTAACAATACTAAAGCCCCAGCATCTCACAGATAACTTGTGTGACATGGAATTCCAGCTAAATCCATTTCTGAACGCTTGGGTCTCTCCAATAATTACCTTTCCAGGCTTGGCCTAAAAAAATCCCCAACTTTGGCAAAGCCACCCAAGGGATTGGAACAGAGTCAGTATTTTTCAAGGAACTCAAGTGTGTTTAACAGAACAATACTGTTCTCGTGTTACAGGTTTAGCACGTAGGGGTGTGCAACATTTGAGGGTGGGGGGCCTGGGGGAAGGGGTTTATCACTGAAACTGATCACTATCAGTTATCCTTTGAAGACCCACACTGATAATATCCTGCAACATAATTAAGGCAAAAGAGTCCTAAACACTATTTCGCATTGTTTAGCATTTTCCTAATAAAAAGGGAATTTTTCTCATACAAGACATTTTACTTGATGCTAAATTAAGAAGTGATTATTATTTCCTCAGATCGACTGCAAGTACTTCAAGCTCCCTAGCTAAAGGAGCTGTGCTTTGATTGTGAAAATACTGAAATATGATATATTATCTAAATTACAACAGAAAAATGTGTTGAAGTCTTAGAAGTGTTACTCAATACTTCACTCCAATAATTGTGGGTGTCTAAATATTTCCATGCATGCCACTTCTACTGAAAAAATCAGAAACAAATGCTAAATTCTTCCTTGCTCATGGAAGAATTTAAGAAACACCAACACAGGACACACTCATATAAGAATTATATGAGTTTCCTCAAAATCTGCAAAGGGTTGACTTGTACTGTAGGCCTTAGCTCCTTGCTCCCTCTCAAATATTTGGCAGTGGAAACAAGGTGTTTTCCACTATGAGCAATGTGTGCCAGAGCAGGACATATAAGCACATAAAATCCATGGAAGCTACAGAGGAGGTGCTAACAGAAAATCTACAATGACAAAAACTAAAACACATGGTATGCATATAAGTGTAGAACAAAGTGACAGTTTTCATGTCAGTGAAAAAAAATCTTACAGTGTTCCTGCTTATTCTCAGTAGTTTGACATTCACTACACTTACATTAAAAAAAAAAAACAATCCAACCAAACCAAAAACATCACCACTCTCATACATGATTTCTCCCTCGTTTTCGTTTCTCCTTTCACCAAGTGAATAACCAGAACTTGGCACACGATTTCTTTCTCAGAAATAGTATTTCAGTGACGTGCCTAACGTGCATTTGCAGCGGTTGATCTGTTGGTTAAAACATGAAAGGACGCCCACACACAGCTCAGCGCTCCCAACTGTGCCAGGATGGGCAGGAATACTGTAAAAACTATGCAAGTCAGAACAAAAAATGCGATTTTTCTAAAGCTATGCAAGTAGAGAGAAATGATATGAGGCTATTTATTTTTTTTCTAGGTATGGCTAAAGCAGTGACTGGGGGTGCCTTTGCAGGGTCACAGAGCCGATGTCCCCCGGCGTGCCGGTGACAGGCGCTGCCCCTCGCCGAGCCCCAGGGCCGCTGCAGCGCCGGGCCATTGTTCGGGGCTCCGCTGCTTTCAGAGCTCACATCATTGCCGGTAAATGGAGACAGGCTCCTGACACGGCAGCGGTGCAAGCGGCTGCTGCTCTGTGTGAGTGTGAGCAGCTCCATTTTGTGCACAACAGAACCCGCAGTGGGACACACCGACAGCTCAGGCGGGCACCGGGGAACCGGGCACGAACTGCACCAAAGGTCTCCACCGCTTCCCGACCAGCCCCTGGGAAAACAACACCTCTGAGCCCCCTCCTGCCCAGCCCCGGGCACATCAGTCATCCAAAGGGCAAACTGCATTATAGAAATCACCCGGCTCATTGTATTTTTAACAGATCACACAGTTACTAAACAACAGCAGCACATAAACGCGAGGTTCTGCAGTCGCGCAGACACCCCTCAGCACAATCCAACTACTCCGCTACCCTGCCAGAGGGACGCGCCGTTCAACCCACGTTCCGTGCAGAAGCTGCAATGGCAACAACCATTGAGTTCGCACAAACACCGACTGGAGCCGCACGGAGCCGGCCTGCCCGCTCCGCCCGCCGCAGCCCGGGTCCGCCGGCAGTCGCTCACCTGCTGGTCGCACTCGGGGCAGGACTTGGTGGCCATCTTCACTTTCTTGGCCCTACTGGAGGACATGCTCGCTGCTGCCGTGGCTGGGCTGACACGGCCGCGGCCGGAGCGCCCGCCCCGGGAGGAGCCGGCGGGAGGAGCGGGAGGAAGGAGGTGGAGTGAGGAGCCGGCAAGAGGAGCGGGAGGGAGCGGCCAGAGGAGGAGGTGGCGGGAGGAGCGGGAGGAAAGAGGTGGAGTTGGAGTGAGGAGCGGGAGGGGGCGGCCAGAGCAGGAGGCGGGAGGAGCCTGAGGAGCCCCGCGCGCCCCCGACGGAGGACAAGCCCCGCCCATCTCCGCGCGCGCGCGGCCGGCCCCGCCCGCGCCACCGGATTGGCTGCGCGCGGGCGGCGCTCGGAGCCCCCTGGCGGCCGCGCTGGGAACGGCCCGAGGGCTGGGAATGGTGAGGGCAGCGGGAATGGCGGGGGGAGCGGGAATGGTGAGGGGAGAGGGAATGGCGAGGGCAGCAGGAATGAGGGAGCCTGACAGAAATGTGCCTGCCGTCAGAAAGCACCAAACACCATTTCTCCGGTCTCCATCTCAATTCAGAAAGAGCCAAGACTGCAGCAGAGGGGGATGTTTATCGCCTGCTGCACTGCGGGGAGCCCGGTGGTCCCAGAGCGGGGTGTCTGGCCGTGCTTTTTGGTGGATTCCGCTCACAAACGGGATGTTTTCGAGTACAATGTCCTCAGACAGCAGCGTGCTACTGCCAGACCCGACCGGGACCAGAGCAACAGGAGCAGCTATTCAGTGAATTTCTGACACATAATCGCATTTATGTCCTAGCAAGTATCCTCCACATTGTCATGCCAGCCCTCTCCATCCTTACTACCAATACAGTATGATGAATAAAGAATCAAACATCGTTTGCAATGTCCTCTCCTGTGCCAGGACAACCTGTTGATTTTTTTTTCCCCCCTCTTCCACAAGTGTCTGCCCTGAGCCTGGTTCCCACACAGGGCATGAGAAGGTCCCGTTCTGTCCCTGTGAGCACTGGGCTCCCCATGTGTGTGGTGTTGCTGGTTGTGTACACAGGTACTGGACTGCCTCATTTGCCCTTTTCCTCTCCTCCTCGGTATTTAATTTATGACTCACAGGGTGGATTTGTTTCCCTGTTCTCCTGAATATTTTTTCCCAGCCTATACCAGTCCATTGGTGCAGGTGTTTCTCCAGAGATACACAAAGACAAGACAGGTTTATTTTCCATATAAACTGTGACTGCTGCCAGAAAGCAAATACATTCTATGTAGGCACAACATGCAGATTTCATTCCTGAATCCAGAACAAATCCATGCAACCAAGACCTTGAGCTTACATTTGGATTTTTAATTTTTTTTTCCTTAATTGATAAGGTCCAGACGTAGCAAAACATAGAAAGGTATTTGAGGAGGATTTACAACAGCAGGGGGCTCTGCTGAGTATAGTAACAGTATCTAGTAAATAAAATAATGAATATACAAGAGAGCTCGCAGAGATCTATGACAATACCCTGCTTTTCTTCATAGAGCAAATAAAGTAGTCAGCTGTTCAACTACTCCATAAAAACAAAAATGTTTTCCTTTACTGAATACAAACAAGATAGTTCCTAGCTAGAAAACTGATTTACCATACATGTATTTTTCATGTTATTCTAATTTTTTAACACATTCCTTTTGAGTTCTGAAAGTCCAAAACCATTTATTTTACATGATTTCAGAGGTTTAATACAGCACTGAGATAAAAACAGCAAATAAGGGTACAGGTTTAAGGGTATAGGTACTTTCTCTCTTAACAGAGTCGAGCCACTTTGCAAGACTAAGCCTTATTTAAAATGTCTTTAACACCAATTTAAAATAGAAAATAAGAAAATTTGCAATGTCTCTATCGTATGAAAAGCTGCAGGTGACTTTGTAAGTGCCTGATGGCTTCTTTTCTTTGCTGCTGTCACCAGAGACTCCAGCTGAGCTGAGTGGCCTGAGATGTTGCCACTGCCTGCCACATCAACTCCCTGCAACTATAACCTCACAAGGAAACAAAAACTCCAAAGCAGGATCAATTCGCACATCTGATCCACCTCAGCGTGGGACAGAGAAGCACTCCTGAGCTGTATTTCTGCTCAGCACTCCAGGCAATTTGGAAGCATCCTACTCTCCTGCAGTGTCCCCCAGGAGAGCTGACAGCCTTGGACTCTGTCAGCCCCAACGTGCTGACAAAACGCAGCAAACTGAGAAATTAAAGTCCTAAAGTGCTCTGGAACCTTGTGTCCAAAGGTTATAAAACACATCCTGGTTAAGTAACAACTTCCTAATTAGTCAGCTATAGTCAGCAGGGTCATTATTCTTTCCACGGCCAAAGTACTATCCAGAGAATTTTTAAATTGTATCTAAAATACAAGATTAGGATGCATGAGAGCAAAATTACAAATAATAGGAAGAGCTAGATTATAATATTTGCAATGTTACCATGTAGGAATTGAAGTTGTAATGGGACAGTATTCAACTGGCAAGAAGAAATTACTACATTAAAAAATACACTGATTATACAGACAAGCTTCAATCCTATTTTATTATTCTGATTTTGGTAATTTTGATAATAATAATAGTTTACAGTACTTAATAATATTATTGTGCTTCTCACCAGTGGATTTCAGGGCAGCTGTAATCTGAGTCCCCTCTGACTCCTTTCATAGGCAAAGTCCTGCCTAACAAGTCCTTTGAGATCCCATTACTCTGAATTTGGGCAAGACTAACATTTAAGTGGCACAAATGTTGGCTTTGTTCTCCAAGCGCAGCTAAATATTGAGTGTTTCCCAATTACAAAGCATTTTTAAATTCACAATGTCTGATGCCTCTTGGTTTCAGGAAGCCCAGGCTTAGGCTGGCTCCTGCCTCTGGCTCAGCTGAGCGCATTAATGCTTGCCTGAGGAAAAAAGGCCACAGCCTCAGATTTTAAAAAGAAGCATTTCTTAAAACATCAATAATTTAAACTATCTTATAGCAGTAGCGCCTACTATTCCCTAAAAAAAGGCTTCCAAAATTTTATTCTCACATATTAGGCCTTTTGCATGGGAAACTTTTTTAAAATCCACACGGTGTTCTGAATAGTTTGGTTTCTACCAATTAATATAGTTTCACCAAAAGCTTACATTATTTTCATAGAGCATCTTTTCAATTAGTTCTTATGAAGAGAATTCAATAGATTTATTTACAAATTCCATCTGAGTTTTTGGGTAGGAGCTTGGGCTTTTTTTTTTCTCTTTATCATGAAATAATGAGTTGTTAAACATTAAGGCATGAAGTCACTTAACTGGCATTTTCACAGTGGACTGCATTGAGCTTTGCACCAAATCTTAAAGTTTTATGTTCATTTTGAAGAACAGTAGAAATAGTCATTTCTCTGAAGATACTCCTTATATTCTGAGCTGCTACCATAAGCAGTAGTCCATAGTAAAAAAACCCATCCTCCTTACTTGTACAACACAGAGTACAGAAAACCTTGCTCTTTTTGTCTGAATAAACCTGGTTTTCATAATGTAGTTTCCATTTACTTAGTATGCTCAAAGATTCCCAAATATTATTTAAAAGACTTTGGCATTTTAGGCTATTGAGAGCAGTTTTCTATCCAGAATCTTTATTTCAATGGAACAGCAGCAGCAGAATGAATGCTCAGTTACCACATGTCATTATTGTAATCATGGGGTTTAAACCATGCAACTATTCATGGCAAAGCAGCTTTTTGAAGGTCTGTCAGAATGGAACATGTGACAGCAGCTGTTATTCTGTTTATCACCCTTATTTCTCCAAATCTCCATCTACCTTTCCATGTATTTATGCATTTGCTGCTGTTCTGTATTTCTAGCTTGGCATCATCCACATGAAATTCATTATTTTAGCTTCTTATAACTGCAAGAAAAGCAGCTTGTGTCTTTATGACTAAAGGTGGAACACAATCTGGAGATCAAAGAACCTTGGTAAGCAGCACTGTCCACCTTCAATGTCTGGCTTGTCTGTAACCTGTGTTCATATGATTTGCATATTCATTTAGGAGCAACTTTGCCTCAACATCGCAAGTTCATCCTACACTATTTACTTTCAAGAAAGCATCTGTATTTAAATAACCTTTGGAGATACATTTACCACGTAGAAAGAGAGAGAGACCTTTCTCTAGCACCACTTCACACTGCATTTACCATGGAAAGGCTTTGTTTCATCCCATTTATTTCCTGTGTGCTTTTCTGAGAAATTACCCCGACTATTGAATTCCAGTTTTGCATATATTTATTCCAATGTTCTACTAAAACCATTTGGGCTTGTGCCAAGTGCATTTGCAGGTGTGGAGCCTCCATCCAAGGCTGGCCTGTGTTCACACTAACCAGCAGCCTCACAGAATTTGCAAGCAAGGTCTGAGGCTTGCTGGGATTGTCACCAGTGCAGGGACAGAGGTGTCAGGGGATCTGCGCCTTTAGTTGTGGGGGATCAGAGGGAGACTCGGGGCAGCGCTGGCTGGACACCTTGTGCTACGCCAGCTCTTTCTGGGGGGCGGATTGGGGGTGGAACGGCAGCGCGCGGACCAAGAGCAAAGGTCAACTTGTGTTCCTCCCCCAGCAAAATTACAGTCCAAACTCTGATCTTTAATAGCCTGGGTCGCACTTCGGCCTTGATTTCTAAGGAACCTTGGAATATACTCAAATTAAGATACCTGGGAACTCTGCTTGAATCCACTGAATGTAAATATTAGAATTTAAAATAATTTGAACATTTCAGGTAATCTGACAAAAGCTTACTATGAAATCCAATCTGGTTTTGTGATAAATCCAACCTTGACATGTCTTACCACAGCTTGAAAGATTTTCTTCTGAACTACTTTTTATCAAACCTAGAAAAAAGGGACATGACACTGT
The DNA here is from genome assembly GCA_024865655.1 of Emberiza elegans. Classification (NCBI taxonomy): domain Eukaryota; kingdom Metazoa; phylum Chordata; class Aves; order Passeriformes; family Fringillidae; genus Emberiza; species Emberiza elegans. Next base: position 2,462,037 of record JALJVW010000129.1, read on the forward strand.
TAATTATCGAACCGCCAGATTCAGAGAGCACTCGGCTTTCCAGATACACAGCTGATGACAACTTTAAAAGTAAAGTGTCAAAACATACAGGCTCCAAAACCTGACATTTCAAAAGTTAAAAAGGTTTATGGGGAAAAAAATCAGATGCAATCTCCTGGAACAGCTGTGGCGGCTTCAAGTAAACAAAAATGGACTTCTTGGAACTTGAATTTCTAACAGAGCACTCCATTGGGTCATTCTGTGGGCAGAATTTTGGAGGCAGAACAAGCAGGGTCAGAAACTCTCAACGTGGCCTTCACAAACTGAACAGTAAACAAGAAAAAGCTCTTAGTAAAATCAGTACAATGACTGGAAACAAAAAACAAATGAGTTTTCTGAACCACCTCAAGAATGTTCCTTCAGCACAAAAAAAAATTCCATCTCTGTTATTTTGTTAACTATGACTTGACTAAAATCCTCAAGCAGCAATTATTTTTAAATTAGCACAAAGCAAGTGCTGAAAAATATTGCACTTGAAATAGAATAAGGACTGGAGCAAATTACTAGTGAAACTAAAGACTACGGCAAGCAGAAGCTTGTTAGAAAGAAGAAATAGCAAAGACAGAAAAAAGGCAAAAGACATGATTGTATGTAATGAAATAAAATCAGACACACCAAAAGCAGTTTTCTTGCTCTTCATCAGCTGAAGAAAACACCAAAACAGAACAGAACCCAAGTCTCAAACCATCTAATTTAGGCACCTAAAATTAGGAAGTTGGTTTGTCATGTTCTAAGTGGCAAAAGAGAAAGTAAAAAGAAGGTTCTACAAAAACAATTCACAAATAAGGCTGATTTACTGCCCAGGCTCCTACTCAGGGAGGTAACATTAGGTCATAGGAATATTCCCGAGTGAATGATCCCTTATTCCACTCTCTGAGCACAAACAAGGAGGCTCTTCTGGGCACCCAGGATGGGTGAAAAGGGCCTTCTCCTGCCCAGGGGCAGCAAGGAGGAGAGAGCATTTACCTCTCTCCCCCCTGAATTCTGCTGCTGTTGTATTTCATGGCAGACCTCCAGTCATTTGCTATGAAAGCTGAACTGAACCCGGGAGATAAAAACATTTTCATCATCTGGAAACAATGAGGAAACTGTGAAAGAGGACTGGCTTGTTCCTGCGGGAGGCAAGGATCAGGAGCAAACGCTCCGCTGGCAGGGTGACAGGGTGAGGGACGGGGCTCTGGCGCTCGTTCAGCCTCGCTGCCCGCCCGACTCTAGAGCCGCTCTCCAGCAGCCCCGCAACAGGTGACCGAGCCACCGCCGAGCCCACCCCCGAGCCCACCGCCCCGCACTGCCAGCGCCACGCCGGCTGCCAGAGCAGCGCGGGCGGCCTCTCCCCCACGGACAGCGGAGAGCCAGCGTGGGCAACGCGGCGCTCCTCACAGCCAGGGCAGAAAAGCGCACCCAGACAAAGGGAGCGCTCTGCGCGCGGCCGGGCGGAGGCGCCGCGGGCTCCGAGCGGCAGAGAAGCGCTCCCCAGCACCGAGAACACTTGGCTCTGCCGTTCCCTTAGGACAATCCCCCGCACTTGCCCTGACCCCGGTTCCCCCCGCATCTCCAGCAGCGGGAGCGCGCCCCGCCCTGCAGACAATGCGGGAGCGGCCCGGGGAGGCCTCTGGGTGCGGTAGTTCCCTGCCCATCACCTGATGCCGTGGGCAGGCGCAGCCGGGACTACAGCCCCCGGCAGGCAGCGCGTCCGCAGCCCGGCTGGTGCAATCACACCTTAGCACGCCCCGGGGCCGGGGCAGCGCCGGCTGGGAAAAAGGATGGGTTTGCCCGGGACTCTTCCAGAGCACTAGCGCGGGCACTTCTGTCGGGGCAGGGGGCTGCAGCGCTATTCGGAGGCAATGGTGGTTTCTATTTCTAATTCTGCTCCTGTGGTGGCATCGCAACGCTGCAAGATCATAAGCTAAGTTTGCGGGATCTGGACATGAGAGGATAGAGCGTGTACGTGTAACTGTGCCAGCTCTTCAGCATTTCTCCTGACCGCACCTCCTGCTCGCTTGCATCTGGCTAGCGCCCGGTTCCGGCTACAAAATACACCGATCCGCAGCACTTGTATCCTTCATCTGGTTTTGGGAGCTACCCGAAGGACCATGCATCGGTTTGTCCTGGTTGCCAGGCAAGCTGCGGCACGGCTGTGCGGCCGCGGGCCGGGGGGCTGCCGGGGCGGAAGGACGGACATGGCTCTGCGCTGCGCCGCTTCGCTGGCGGCCGGGCGGCAGCCGCGGGGTCCCCGGCGGGAGGGGACGGTGCGCTGGAGCAGCGCGGCCAAGGCCTCCGCCGTGAAGATCAACGAGAAGGCGAGCAGGGAGAAGATCCTGACGCTGGAGTCCATGAACCCGCAAGTGAAGGCGGTGGAATACGCGGTGCGCGGCCCCATCGTTCTGAAAGCCGGGGAGATCGAGAAGGAGCTGCGGAAGGTGAGGCAGGGGCGGCGGGGCGGGGCAGGGGGCAGGGCAGGGCAGGGCGCGCTCCCGCAGCCGCACCGGCTCTGCCCCGGGCGCTCCTCCGCCGCCGCCCCCGGCTGGGGATGGCGCGGGGCTCGGCGGGGACGTGACACCCCGCGGGGCTGAGACGTGACCCTGTGGAAGCCTCGGGAAAGCGGGAGGCACCAAGAGTGCCGCTGCAGGGCTTCTACCGAGTTAAAAACTCTCGGAGCGCAGCAGCGTTTTCCCCATCCCTCTGCTGCCCCGAGCCGTGGCCGGACGCGCTGTGCCCGGCCCCGCTCCGCTGCGGCACCCCCGGCCCCGCGCCCCTTCCCACGGGAGGCGGCAGAGGCACGAAACAAAGGAACCCGCCGGCCGGCTACTGTTTATCCTGTGTCACTGGCTGCCTAAGGCAGATACGGGACACCCCCACAAAGCAGTGTTTACATTTCTCCGGCCACTTTGACCCTTTGCTGCAATCCCGTGTCCTTTGTGTTATACAAGGGCGTGAGTGACCAGCTCTCATCATACTGATAGAGCGTTTGAGTCCTTGGTGAGGATTTCAGAGATCCTGCCTTGGCTGGGGCAGGGAGGCACCGGGCTCCTGACAGGTGAGCTGGCCCAGCTCTCCAGCACTGCTCCGCAGCCTCCCCCAGCTCTGCACTGGGTCATCCAAGGAGATCACCGAGAATGTGCTCCCTTTTTTTGGTTGCAGAAGTTGAGGTGCCCGAGGACAAACCTTCAGAGCACAAACACTCAGTAACACTGCCCAAAGTTGTAGGTGGTTGGTTCTCTTTGGCAGATGAGATAATAAAGCAGATCCTAAGGGTCTGGGCCAGTATGTGCTAAATAAAGCATCCAAATCAGTTAGTGCTTATATTTTGCTCTTCATATTTCTTTCTTATTCCTCGAGTATTGAAATAAAAGATAATAAAAAACCCTTAGCAATACAGACATGGCTTTTTGCCTCTGCTGTTCAAACCACAGCTTCCCTCTCATCACAAGGACATACTTATTTTTGTTTTGATGAAGCATCTGGCAGAGTAGTTTTTCTATCATTTTAGATATTATTCCCTGTTGTCACTGCTTTAGAGAGTCTTTGTAATACCTCATTACAGGTACTGCAAGACCATTTTCATTAGTTCATGTAAAGTGCTTTGAACTAAAACGTGCTACAGCAATTCTAACCATGAGAGTAAACTGGTGATTCTCTGGTCTTAGTGTTACTTGTTTCCCTTGTTTTAGAAGGTGAAGCATTGTTTTCAGTTCACTGTAGTATATGCATCAACTATTTATGTCTAACTCAATAATTATTACAAATAGCTTTTTTTCAGAATTTCACTTTAAAACTTCAGAGTGGTAATGAAGAATTAATTTTGGAACATCTGTTTTGATTTTTACCTCAAAATTTGTTTATAAAGCTGTCGTTGTGTTTATGCAACTAGGTTCCCTAGTGGATGCATTTTCCAGAGTATAAAATCTTCCAGTGTTCTCACTGAGTATGTTTTCAAGTTAACATCACAGAGCAGGAGATATTACGTGACAAAACAAATATAAAAGGCCCTTCACAAACTCCTCCCAGCTCCCCTGCTTACTCTAGTTACCAGCTGAATCACTGGCAGAAAGAATAATCTACTGTGCACTTTTGAAAAAATATAACAGCGCATCATTGGCAATTGCTTTATTAAAAGATTTTTATGTCAGTTTAGTGTTGTGCTTACTTATGTGGCATTTTCCATTTAATTTTTTTTTTCCTGGAACCAGTCTCATGAAATAATGTTTGCCATTGATAATGGCTACCAGCATTCCTAGAGGTGACTGTGCTTTAACACAAGTAAGGCAAACAAACCTCCCAGCTGGCAGGGAAAGAGGACAGAATTACTGCAAAAGTTGAGACAGTATCTGCAGAGAACACTAATCAACTTCAGTAGAAATCCTTTACTTGCTTCCACACTTCTCAAGTTACTCATTCCTCTTTTCGGAGAAAAATACTGTTATTCATTCTCTTGTTTAATCAAGCTGTCTGCTAAAGCATACAGTGTTGAGTAATGCCGAGGTTCTTTATAAGTAAAGTATTATAGGTTATCTAATTGTCTATTTTTTGTGTGTGTGTCTGAAATTTAAATCTGTGTGCTCACACATCAATGGCACTTCTTTGTTTCCTTTCTATTAAGTTGTACAGCTTTTTCCAGCCCTCTCAACCATAGCCCACAGGGTTAGGCCAAGCACTGCCAGCAGAATTAACACTGCTGGATAAAAGGAAGAGGCTGAAGTGGTTGCCACTTCAGGGAAGAGGAAGGAGATATCCCACAGCATCCCTAGATCCACGGCCACTTCACTAATGGGCTCCCTGGTGTGAGGGGGGAACACTGCAGTGGCTGGGGGTAACAAGAACAGGCAGGGGTGAAGCAATGGCAGTAAATCTTTTATCCTCTTCTGCCCAGATGCCTTTAGGTAATTTGTTTCTGAACTGAAAGCACCTGAAATGCAGCAGCCATTGTATATAATCAGATGTGATAGAGGCTCTCCCTGTTTAAACTTGGTTCCATTTGGTTACTCTTCATACCTGTTAATACTCATAAAGCTGTTATGGAGGCTGTAAAACAGCTACTTGAAGCTGTTTGCACAGTGTAAGCTTTCATCTTCCTTGGAGTTTGTTCTGCTGTCTCAGATCCCAAAGAGCAACTCCTCTGTTACTCTCTCTGGCACTTGCTGCTTCTCTATATTAACTGCAAATGATCACAACAGGAGCTGTAACTCCACAGTGCACACAGAAATAAGGACTGAAGTGAAGTCTCTGACTGGACAACTGAAGGGATATTCCTTAAAAGAACAAATAAAAGTGAGGCATTAGTGTTGTATTTAGCATATTTCAAGAGTCCTGTACCTTTCTGGTGTTGTCTTGTGGGCAGCAGATCTTCACAGCACAGACTCTGGGTCTTCCTTAGTCAGGGCTCCTCCGAGGCTCTCCCTGACCAGCCAGCCCACCCCCTTTTATCCCAGTTACCTTGACTGGCCACAGCTGCAGCCCATCAAGAATAACTAGGACCTGTCAGGGCAAAGATATTCAAATACAGTACAGATATATTTTACATGGACTCAAAGGCCACTTACACAATACCTATATTTTCAAGGGCCTCCTATATTTCCCCCTTTTTCTTTTACCAAAACATGTTTAGACAGACAACTATACAGATATTCACATTATACAATAATACATACATTTTCCCAGCTCTCAGCTGTCTTATCTCAAATACAATACATTTTCCCACTACTCAAAGGCCATGGTACAACACACACACCCATAACTCAAAGGCCATGGTACAACACACACACCCATAACTCAAAGGCCATGGTACAACACAGCTCCTTGCTCAAAGGCCATTCTTTCCACAGCTCCTGGCTGTCACAGCTCATTGATCCAAAGGCCATGTCACAGCTCTCAGCTGTCCTATTCTTCCAGTTCCTCTGTCCTGGCTCAAAGGCCACCACAGCTCTCAGCTGTCCTATCTTCACTATCATGTCAGGTTCACCAGATGTTGTATTCAGCATATTTCAAGAGTCCTGTACCTTTCTGGTGTTGTCTTTGTGGGCAGCAAATCTTCACAGCACAGAGTCTGCCTTAGTCAGAGCCCCTCCAAGGCTCTCCCTGACTAGCCAGCCCACTCCCTTTTATCCCAGTTACCTTGACTGGCCACAGCTGCAGCCCAATGAAGGACATCACAGCTGCAGCCCATCAAGGATAACTGGGACCTGCTGGAGCAAAGATATTCAAATACAGTACAGATATATTTTACATGGGCTCAAAGGCCACTTACACAATATATATATTTTCCAAAAGCCAACTATACAGATATTCACATTATACAATAATACATACATTTTCCCAGCTCTCAGCTGTCTTATCTCAAATACAATACATTTTCCCACTACTCAAAGGCCACGGTACAACACACACACCCATAACTCAAAGGCCATGGTACAACACACACACCCATAACTCAAAGGCCATGGTACAACACAGCTCCTTGCTCAAAGGCCATTCTTTCCACAGCTCCAGGCTGTCACAGCTCATTGATCCAAAGGCCATGTCACAGCTCTCAGCTGTCCTATTCTTCCAGTTCCTCTGTCCTGGCTCAAAGGCCACCACAGCTCTCAGCTGTCCTATCTTCACTATCATGTCAGGTTCACCAGATGTTGTATTCAGCATATTTCAAGAGTCCTGTACCTTTCTGGTGTTGTCTTTGCGGGCAGCAAATCTTCACATCACAGACTCTAGGTCTGCCTTAGTCAGGGTTCCTCCAAGGCTCTCCCTGACTGGCCAGCCCACCCCCTTTTATCCCAGTTACCTTGACTGGCCACAGCTGCAGCCCAATGAAGGGCATCACAGCTGCAGCCCATCAAGAATAACTGGGACCTGCCGGGGCAAAGATATTCAAATGCAATACGAATATATTTTACATGGACTCAAAGGCCACTTACACAATATATATATTTTCAAGGGCCTCCTATACCACTTGGTTACTCTTCATACCTGTTAATACTCATAGAGTTGTTATGGAGGCTATAAAACAGCTACTTGAAGCTGTTTGCACAGTGTAAGCTTTCATCTTCCTTGGGGTTTGTTCTGCTGTCTCAGATCCCAAAGAGCAGCTCCTCTTACTCTCTCTGGCACTTGCTGCTTCTCTATATTAACTGCAAATGATCACAACAGGAGCTGTAACTCCACAGAGCACACAGAAATAAGGACTGAAGTCTCTGACTGGACAACTGAAGGGATATTCCTTAAAAGAACAACTAAAAGTGAGGCATTAGTTTTGGCTCTCATGCCTGGGACTAAGCCAATGTAAATGACTAGTAAAATACTCAATTAAAGCAGAATAAGATTGATTGCCCAATACAGGTGGGGCATGCTGTACCTGGATTTCACAAGTTTTGTTGGCTTGTGTCCTGTATTCATCTAGGTGGAAAATCAGGGGTTTGATCTACATTAAGTCTTTCAAGATGGAAATCACTTGCAAAATCTGTGACTGGATTACTTTCCTGAGCCTTTTTTTCATAATTTTGAAATTGTGTCATGCTTTGAAAGTGAAAACCCTTTTTCTCTTCCTTTTTGCTATTGCTAGCAATCAGCTGATTCTTACTTACTAAGATGACAGAAAGAACTAATTCCAGCCATTTTCCTTGGTGTTTCTGGCAACTTTTTAAAGCTAGAGCACAGGCATATTTTAATAAAGGATTACACTCTAAATAGAACTCTATTAAATAAGACCTTTTTTCTACCCCCTTTGTATAGACTTGCTAACAAATGGCCACCGTATCAAGTATTGACTTTAATTACATTTCAGACTAGAAATTTGCTTCTGAATAAAATTCAATGCAGGAATAAAGCAAGGTCTGAGAAGAGCCCTTCTCTTTACCTAATCAGTAATGACAAACTAACTTATCTTTACCCAGGTAGGACACATACCTGATTTGTTGCTTTGCATTCATGCTAATTTTAACTGACCTTGTTATGGACAATCCCTTTATATCTGTTACTCTGACATTTCACCTATACACTCCTTTTCTCCCCAGTTCCTGATTGGGTTTTACATAATGTCAAGTTCTGTGTTAGGTTAGGTTGCCTTACATCTCCTGGCAAAGTGTGTGCATATCAAACAGCATTTCAGGATCCACAGGTCAGCTCGGGTGACATTGGAAGCAGGGCCTGGCCCAGTGTGAGGCACACAAGGTCCTTCCAAACTTTCAGGCTACTGAAAGAGAATTGTAGGGTGGAAAGGGGGAGAGGGAAGGTGTGCAGGGATATATTGGTAGCATGTAGGGAGTTCCTTCAGATAGCACAGCTGGGTAACATCCCAACCCTGGGCCTGGAGCCATGGGCCTTCACTGGCATTATACACTTTCTATACACTGAAGGCCCTATTTTTCTGTTACCTTTACAGCAAAAGGGTTGTACATTCATCTCCTGTGCCCACGCTTTTCATTTGCATAACTATTGCAAATAGGTTCCTGTTTCAAGTTTATTCAAGCCACTTGTTCACTCCCTACATTGCTATTTAGACAATAAAACTACCAAAATCCTTCTACTTAGGTAACTGAAATCTCAGGCAGCTTCTGCTAAAGTATTTTGATTAAAATACTGTAGAGGTTTTTTTTTCCCCTCACTAATTCATCAGACTTTTAAATTGAATAGAAAAAATCTGACTTAGAATCCAGCCTTAATTGTAAATGTGAGTTGACTGTGTCCCTGAGAGTTTTGGAAAGATAAAACACAATTTAGACAATGACATGCAGAAATATAATTTAACATGCCAAGAAAAAGAGACAAGATTGACTGGTACACCCAGTAATGAAAGATGTTAAGCTTAAATTACCATCCTATAATTTTCTGCTTTGAATACGTGACTGTGTGCACACGAAGGAAGTATCTTCCAGGCAAGAGCATTTGACCTCATTAAGACAGAACTGTTGTTCCTCAGTTGTCTGTACATGTTGCATACATAAGTGAATCTGTAGTAAAACCTATGGTTTTTAAGATGCCAAAAACTACTGCAGATGAAGGTGAAAGAAAACTGGTTTCAAGAGCACAATTATCAGAATCATATTTTCAGAAGCTCACAACCCACAGAGTCCAGTTTTTGATATTTTCTGGTTGAATACGTTAGCAAAATTTATTCTAAAATAGATCTTTTCCAGTAACCCTCCAAGTTAAGAGGGTCTTAATGTCTAATCACTTTCTAATGAGCATTATTTTAATTCTGTCATTTAATTCTGTTATGAAATCTAGTGGTTTATCTATATAGGCAAAAATTCTGAATGCAAATCCACTTTGATCAATGTGTCAGGAAAAAGTAACCTGAGGACAAGTCTGTAATCTCTGAATCAGATCTGCCAATTAATGGTCAGCCCCACTGATTTTCTCATGTGATATGAGGGGCATGCAAGTAATCACTGCCATTTTGAGTCAAAATCCAGAATTTGCCTTCTCCTTTTTCCCCAAACCAGCTCGTGTCAGCTTGAATTACACAAGCATAATACAAACTCAAAGCCTTACTCCATGGTAAACAGGTCAGGTTTATTTTTCTGCTGTGAGCTGGTTTAATAAAAAGATTGGAATGCTAATTCAAGTCTTCAGGTCCCTATTAGTTAAGGGCCTCTGAGCAGTGCTTTCTTGGTCTCTTGAGAGGAGGAGAGAAAAAAGCAAGCAAGTAACTTGGCTACTACAGCATAGATCTCAGCTATGCTGAAATGTTTGGGTTTGCCAGCTCTGATTGTAGAGCTTGTTTGTGCAAGTCACAGCAAAAGCAGTCTCAAGGAAATAGTGCAGTGTTTCATAGTGTGGTGTTGTTTCCTGATATCCATCAAGAGGAGGCACAAAGCCATGGCAATGAAAATGAAACAATTGGGAGCAGCCAGGAGCCGGCAAATTCTGAAATTCAGACATAGCTGTAATACCATGGTTCTCTTCTGGGATTAAAAGCAGCTCACATCTTTGTGGCCTCCTCAAGGGAACTCTTTTCAATTCTTTCCTATTGTCATTACCAAATCCACACATGCTCACTCCAGAGTGATGGCTTTCCTTTGAAATTTGCTGAAGATTTAACAAAGACAGTGTCAGGTCAGTTTGTACCATTCTTTACTCTTTCTGGGCACGGTGGTATTTTGCAGTTTGCCAGCACTGTCAGATGGTACCTTTGTGAAGGGAACCTCCAGGTACACTAAAACTCCTGAGACAAAGCAGCTCCTGGCAGGGCATTGCCCTCATGGTTGTTCTTTGGGGTGCTGTATGTTCTGGCATCACATTGCTTCTTTGATCAAGTAATTCTCCCAACACTTCTTCCATCATGACTCTCTCCTTGGGAGACAGCTCATAATTTCATACTGTTCTCCTTTCCTGATGGGTTTCTGAGGCTCTGGGGATGTCTAGGGCAAGAGGAAACTTCTCCAAACCTGGTTAACTGCATAAAGATTTCTATTGACTTTGCACCAATGAATTCTAGTTCATGTATAAAAATCCCTTCTCCCAACTTTGTGTGATATTTAGATAAAGCTGTTAGAATAATTGTGTCTGGGCTTGCTTCAGGTTTCATCAGGCTTCTTAAAAGATGCATTTCCTCTAAAAAAGGCAGAGAGACAGAAGTAACAGTTGAAGGAAGTAATTTCCAAAGAGCATATTCTAAATCCTGGAAGATTCTTTTATTCTATTAAAATCCTGTAATTATCCAGAAGCTGGCTACTAAAAGACAGTGCATGTTTTTATATTTTCTCTTTTACATGTGGAAGTGAAGGATGGCTTCTACAGCTTTAAAAAGGGCTACTATCATGGATGTGTTTGCTGCCACTGTCAGAGGAGTGGCAGGAGCCTGGCCTTGATTCAGCTGAAGCTGAATCACGTTGTGAGCACAGTGTGAGGTGCCGCCAAAGGCAGGAGGCTGGGGCAGAGCTTGTTTTGTAGGGCTGGGCATTTCTTCTCCTCCTTGATGTGGTTTATACCCTCCTCACAAGGCAGGAGAATCAATCTGGAACTTACTGCTCACGAGTTTGTTATTAGAGCTCCTGTTATGCAAGCTTCCCTTTTGCAAAGCTCTGCCTGTTTCAGTGCAGCCAGGCTGCCTGTGGAGCACACCTTGGCTGCACCCACACAGAGGCCATGGGACTCCAGATGTGCTGGGGATCCCTAGAGGAGAGCAAAACAGCTCCAGGGGCCCAGTTCCTGCTCCCCCTGTGTGTTCCTTTTCTTGCAGGGATATAAATTGTCTCAGCTCAAGTGTGTTGTTGACATGGTTAAAGACTGCTCAGCCTTCTGCAGTGAAATAAATCCATGACCTGTTGCAGCCCTTTTCCTGCTGCTCTGCAGTTTGATACTGAGGTTATCAACATCACATTCACATTTCCTCCTTTCATACAGATCTTTCCACAGACCTTCCAAAAGGTATTTGGCATAACCCTCCCTTGGATACCCACAGCCATCACCAGGAGAAGCCTTGACACAAGTAACTGGTGACTGATGCTGCTTTCTGAAGGGTTTGAGCAGAATTCTGCCCTGAGCCCACCTGCAGAGTCTCAGGCACTGTCTGGACTCCCCTTGCTGCCAGCTTCTGATAGCCCTGCTTAGGGACTTTGACCCATTAACATTTAGCACTTGTTCTTGCCTGTTGTTGTTTTCTGTTCCTTCTTTTTGAAACAGTAACATGGGACTTTTTGTTCTAAAAAACTTTTTTAGATTTTTTTTTTTAAGAACTTGTTTAGATTTTTTTTGTTCTAAACTAATCAGAGTAACTTCTGATACTCCTTTTTTTCCATAGAGAGACTGGAAATCAGGTAATAAAAATTACTAAGGCCATAGTAATTTTTGTATAGATTTCACTAGGAGAGGATATAGCAAGTCTCCTGAAGACAATTCTAAAGCTGATATGAACTTGTTGTCAGGGAAGGAAAAGACTCCAGTTATTTAAAAGAATTTCTCTTTTGAAAGACAAAAAAGACAACACTTCTTGAGCTGACACCAAGAAACACAAATTAGTTAAGAGAACCATGGGCCTTTAAGCCCAAGTGGGAATGTGTGTACCACACAGAAAACATAGACTTCCTTCTTCTTACCAGATTTGATGGTGACAGAACTATTGTGTGTGGTTTGCTATTTGTTCCAGATCCATCATGTGAGAAGCAAAGGGAGTGTGGGGTTTGTGCAGCAGGTGATGATTCTGTACTTGTGGTGATAGCAAAACCACTGAGTTTGGCCCTCGTAAAGTGCTAATAAGCTCCAACATTATTTATGATAAACATGACACAGGCACCAAAAAGGTCTGTTACCTTTGTTTTAAAGGCTGTACCACTATAAAAACTCCAAAAATACATTATGAAATGCCAGGTACCTTTCATCATTTCACTAACCAAAGAAGCAGCTTTTTTACATCACAGAGCACAATAGTATTTGTGAGCAAAAAATATAATTAGTCTAATGTAAAGTACTTCTATTATTAGGGAGTTGGTTTGTTTTGGTTTTAATCTAATAAATCTGAGTATTTCTATTTCATGTTGCTGTGTTCTCAAACTGCCTAACTTTAGGCAAAGAAAATATCATCCATATTCCTTAACAGATTTGTATTATTTGCAAATCTAGTGAAACTGATTCAATTTGCTGTAAGGACCAAATGCAACCAAAATATGTGGGAATTTTTCTTCATTTTAAGCAAATTGAATTTGTTCTTCTACATACACCTTTCTCTTCCTACTCATTTGTGATTAGAATGAAACTGTGTTGTGCTCTCAGGGGACCCCAGATAGCTTGAAGACCACACATATTTAGTTGTTTACATTACTCATAAATTACTAAACTTCAGCCTCAGATAAGTGTAATGTCTATCTGGCATCCCTATTTCTAGTTTTTTATTTAGAGCTGAAATGAAGCTCTTAATTTGGGGGCTCACTTAGATCAACAAGCATAAAAGCAAATGACTTGATGGACTCAGTGTGTCACTTTCAATTATTTTAAGTGAACATTTTCTTTTCAATTGCTGCTAAATGTAAGGCCATATAAAATTTACCCTTTTCAATCAGGATCATGTAAGCCCAATTGTCTGGTCCTAATGCCACTTCTAACTACATATTTAATTTTAAGAGAAAAGCCCCAAAGGCTCTCAGATATACAATGGACTGGATCCGTCCAGTGGGGTACTGGGGATTGTGCAGCCTTGAACCTCCAAACCTTGGCATACCTGGGGATCTGTATTCCTGGTGACTACTTGTATTATTGTTATTTCCACATCTGGCTTTTGGTCTGACATTGAAGTCCAACACCATAGTCCATGGTGGAAAAGCAGAAATTAGTTCAGGCTTGCCAGCTACATATTCTATATACAAATCCAGTAATTGGCTGTAAATACATGGACCAGGAAGAGGCTTTCTGAGTCCATACCCAGAGCAAGTTGTTATAGGTCATTTTCTCTGATTTTGTAGTTCCTTAGTCCACGTCACAATTCTGTCACTGTTAGGATGACTCCCTATTACCTCTGAAATATACATTAGAACAACTCTAAATTTATTACTGCCTCTCTCACTTATTCTTCTTGTAATGTTGGCCTTTCCTTTCAGTTGATCTTTTTCATTTAAACCTCTGGTGGTTTTTTCAATCAGTCAGTGCCTTGCCTTTTTTATGCCCTTATTTTATTTTGCTTTTTAAAGAGCTGTGATTGCTAATCAACATTCATTAACTTCTTTCCCTGTGTTCTCATGATGTATTCAATTTCTCACAGGAAAAATGGCTGGCTGTTCAGATTTTGGAGACTAGGAAGCTTTTAAATATCCATGGTGATTATTTAGCACTTCTGTTTATCATACAGAGCCTCACTAGGATATATTTTGTGAAACATCTCTACATGGAAAAGTGAGGTCATCATACAAGGAGTACTTAATCTAAGTATAAAATAAATAAGCAAGAAGTATCTTTACTGTTTTTATTCTCAAAGAACTAAAGGTCTTGAGGTTTCTTTTATTGGTGGATATTTCTCAAATATCCTCAAGTCTTTTTAGCTTCTTGATTGATCCATGCCTCCCTTAGGTATCTCAAAGAAGTTACTCTAATACTGACAACTCAAAATGCCTTTTTTCCATCTTTTCTACTTCAATATGTGGTTTCCAGCCAAGTCAGTATCTTACTTGCAAATAGCAGAAAAATAAAAGCCAGCCTATCATTTAAAAATGTGTCACAGTCAACAAACTTTCTGTAAACCATTTAAGATTTCCTGGCAGTGTTGTCTAAGAAATGCATTAAGCTTTACATTAAACACTGTAGCTGTTACAGCCACGTGACAGATACTAAAAAAGAATCTTCTACTACCGCCCTAACATGCTGAATGTTCCCTTTCTAGGGAATCAAAAAACCTTTTACTGAAGTGATTAAAGCCAACATTGGAGATGCACATGCAATGGGACAGAGACCAATCACCTTCCTCCGTCAGGTAAGGCTACTATAAAATATTATTATTCATTTTTATTAGAATGCCTTGAAGCTGTCTGATATAGGTATTAGTATAATTGATTCCCTAGATGCAATTAGACTTAAAATAGTTCTTTTGTAAAGAATTTTAAATGTTCGTTTCTGAGCCAAAGGCCTATTGTTTGCTGGTTGTCCTCTTTTAACACAGTAGCTTTCCTTAGTTCCCATATCATTCCCCACCCATACTTTTTCCTGCCACTTCTGTGTTATCAGTCAGCACATTCATTATCAATAATGCTCTTCAAGAAAGGAAGCGGTTCTCTAAAGAAAAAAACAAAAGCCTTTCTTCATCTGAGAGAATACTTTGAAATCTGCACGTAGCTGGCTTCAACTACTTGTACTGTGTCTCATTTTACACATTTTACCTCTGGTCAAGCTAATTGGTAGGTTAACTTTTAGGAAAAATTACAACAGAATTAATATTTTTATATTATTCCTAAAACACAAATAAGGTTAAAATGAGTATTAATTTTTGAGCATCCCTCACGCCCTCATGTGAACTCCTCTGTCTATAAAAATGTAAATTCAGAGAGTTCTACTCAAACCTTATCAAACTGAGGGTCCAGGTGATGAGATTATAAAATCGATCTATGAAGCAAACTAGGGAGACCTGAGCCCCTTATAAATTATTCAAATGTATTACAGGTTATTCCAATGTTATTAAATAAAATGGGAAATCCTTTCTCCCCATGACTGTGTGCACACATCAATTAATTCATTGTCATTGTCCCACAAGATGACAACAGCCTGTCCACATTACACTATTTAAGCATAAAAATGAGAGAGACTGGAATAAATTAGGCTGATCTCAAGAGAGACCTCTCAATTCTTTGTGTCTTACATTCCTTCATTAACTTAATTCTACTGGGTTGTGTTTCTACTTTTACTATGTTCTATATCACCACTTCTTTTTTTAATTCAATATTTCCCATGAATTCAAATCAGTAAGAACTAGAAGTTATTTTGGGGAAGGATTATTAGAACATGCCACTTTGACTTCAAAATTTGATTGTATTTCTCAGTTCTGCTCCATATTTAAAATCTTGATTTCTTGTCAATAAAAGTGGGCTAGTAATACACAAAGAGTGGAGGATAGAGCTGCTTAGAGGTAACATAGGAATAGTTAACTGTGCTTTATTGTGTTTGCACTATGATTAGCTCACCTGGAATCTTCACTGTCTGTAATAAAAATAGTTAATAATTCTAGAACTGTTTTTATCAGCTTAACTTGAAACCTGATAAGATATTTTCTCTTCTGTGAGAATAACCCTTAAAAAAACCAACTGCAAACTCTTCATCAATAACCTGTGTTTTAAATTAGCCTGTATTTGTTTCCAAGGAAAGTTAACATGAAGTTAACTAAGTTGAAATAACTAATGAAAAGTGGCCAATTGACATGTTCTTGGCACTGCAGGTGATGGCCCTGTGTACGTACCCAAACCTGCTGGACAGCCCGAGCTTTCCCGAAGACGCCAAAAAGCGCGCCAGGCGGATCTTGCAGGGCTGTGGAGGAAACAGCTTAGGTAAGGCTCTGCTCTGGTGGTAGAAAAACACAACTGGTTCAGTATCTGCAGCTGTTCTAGTGTTAGAAAAACACAGCTGGTTCAATATCTGCAGCTGGTGGGGTCAGGTTTACAGTGTGACCTGCAGGTGGTGACCAAAGGGGCGAATTTTTGGTGGGACTTGTCCCAGAGGAGAGGGTCCTTGCCACAATAACATCTAGACATAACTCTAAAGGGAATGCTGAGGGTTTTTGTACCAGGAAAGAGGCTCTGTTCTATTGGTATGACATCTCTTAGTCCAGGGCTCTGTGTCTCCTACTAAGACTAGGTGGAAGCTTTTACAGTTTTATCTTCTCCAGTTGTTTGTCTGCCAAGGAGCTCACTGTCTCTGTAATGCTGGTGTCAACAAACAATACATGTCCATCTCAGCTGATCCAGTGCACACTCCTGGGTCTTCATTTTGAACCATCAGTTCAAGTGTGTTTTCTAGGGTATCAGGAACTCAGGTACCAAGGTGATAAGGAAAGCTACACTGCTGAAAGTCTTTTACCTTGCTGAGATAGTTTTAACTGAAGGTGTCAAAGCTCTATTTCTCCAAGGTAAAATAACTCTTGAAAGAACCACAGAGCTCTGTTCTTCAACCACTGTTCCTACGAGAGTGCACATGTCATATCCACATAAGCACAAGCTTTGCATATTCATTAGAAAGGAAATGGAAGAGACAATTTCTTTCTCATCTAGTGACTGTGCTGCCTACCTGTACCTGACAAATGCCATGAGAATTTCTACTTTGCAGATACTGCTACAGCTGCTGGGTGCAGCAAAGAATCTGGCACACTTACCTTCTTTCAAGTAGGCAAACAGTGACATTTCAGAGGACTTATTACAGTAATTGGCATATTTCTTAATCTTTGTGATTGCAGTGCCTATTTGCACTGGTATATTTTGAGAGTGGGTGCTATGAAACTTCATAAAATAAACAAAACATAATAAAATAAGCAAAACATAAACAGTGATTGCATTAGCAGCATTTCAAGCTTGACAACACAGCCTAATACAGAATATGTTTTATCTTCACCTTCTTTATATTGGGTTGTCTTTTAATGTAGACCATTAAAAACACATTTTGAAAACTGAGAAGTTCCTCTAGCTCAATGGATTCCTTTCCTGTCTTACTTTGGAACAATAAATCTGCATAGTGTTGTTGACACATAGGAGTTGCTGGGGATACATTTGAATTTTGACTCAGTCTTTCTTTGTAATGATTGTCTAATTTAGGGATGTGGAAGGAGTTCTCAGAATGAGCAGTCTTGGCCCCTTGGTGCTCCTTTCCCCTTAAGGTCATGGTGGCATGGGACACCACAGCCCCATGTTATAAAGAATTCAGTCTTGCATAATATTTCAGAAATGTGTTCCTTTTTTTCAGAAGATCACACATTTCTCATAATTTCTGTTAGCTCAGTAGATTCGGAGGAAGTAGGCCTGAAACAATTGCAGTATTCAAGTAAGATGATAATTCTGAATACACACTGTTCATTTCAGTGGCTAAATTTGGATTCTGGACTCTAAATGTTTTTTAATTTTGAAATTATTCATGCCAAGAACAACTGTACCTCTAAATTCCTGACAACTACAACCACTGTAGACTTTACTGATGTGCTGTACTGGTTTCTGCCCCCTCTCCACCCTCCCTGGCTCGAGTATGGTGTGTCAGCCCCTCCTCTTGGCCTCTGGAGCTCACCAGCCTCTGTTCAGCCTCCCAAAACATGCAGCCAGAGGCACAGGGACGTGCAGCTGAGTGGAAGTCTCCCCTATCACTTTGTTGGTAGTCTGACAACTTACTGCTGTGGTCTTCGTGGCTGAGAAGGAGAAGTTGCCTTTCTTGTGAAAAAGCAAAGATGAAAAACTGGCCCTGCTGTGTTTTGTTCATAACGGTATTTTTCAACAAATTTGTCAATCCAACACAAAGGTGAAATCACTACAAATGGTCAAAATCATTTGAAGTGTTGCACTTGTATCTACACCAGCCTATTTAAAGGTGTTAATTGTAAAGTTAATATGAATGTGAAATTTCCTCAGGAAGTGAACTAGAATGCCCTCACTTCCAATGAACATCCATTTGGCAAAACCCTACTGATGGTTTTGAGTCTCACTACTCCCAGGCCATGTATGAAGGCTCAGATGTGTCCTCAACTTCTCTTGTGTCCAGACACTCTGGGATTCTACTGACACCACTTACTTTGCATGTGGGATAACTGGAATATCTTCCCAGGCATTTGAGACATCCCTCCCATATATAAAAATACATAATATATGCAGCTTTTTGGGCTGGGTTTCTTTATTTGCATCCCACAGTGTAAACATGGGTTCTAGTCAAAGCCATCAACTGAGTACAAGTAAGTGTAGAAGTACAGTGCAATTAAATGTTCTGTATGTCCTCAGAGTGGTAGGACTCAGCACCCAGTGGAGCACAAGACAGAAGGACAGCTTAGGTTTGTTCTCCTTTAACAGCATCCTCCTGGCTGTGGTCAAACACCCGTGTACACTAATATAACTTCTAGTCCTGTAAAAGTAAATGTTTGGGACATCAGGGAACTTTGTGCCCTGAATCACCATTTTATCCCATGCAATTGTGCAGTGCTTGCAAAAGTTCTTTGTCTTTTTAAATCATGCTTTTACAGAGGTCCTACCAGGCAGACTACTATCAGATAACAGAGTGATAGGAGTTAAGTCAGGCATAATTATTCCCCTCCACCCAACAAGCAAAGAAGATTCTGCAGCTTCCTGACAGTGTTCTAAAATAGATGTACGCTTGTCACTTCTTTGTCCATCAGTCTTAGGCTTCATAGCTTGAATTCATTTCTCACCTCGACCTAGGCTTATTTTTACTCTTTGTTTGTTGCACATTTTCAGCAGTGCTGCACACAGGCATCTAACATCTCATTTTATTTATGATTATTAGTTGTGCTCTGCAAACTGCACATGAGATTGGGGAGATTCTAGACATTTCTGGTGAAAAGTGGTTGTGGGAGATGCTGTGGGGGAAGGAGAGAAGCAGTTTAGGATTTTTTTTGGTTTCAGACTGTGGGAGAAAATGATATGTTATTTTCATGTTCCAAATAAACTCTTATATTTATCATGGATTAAAAGAAAATACTTTCCTTCTATTGCACATGCTACCTCTGTTCCTGGTTTCACTTACTTAAATAGGAGTTTGTTTACATTCAGGAGTGCTTCCAACATAAAGAAGGCAACTGAAAGATAGTAGAAATGGAATTGTTGTCCCAGTTTGCAAAGTAGGCTTGAAATCACGCTTTTTACCAATCCAGTGTCTTATTTTTGTATTTTAGTGATGCTTATTGTATTTGTTTCCTTCCAAATTAATTCTTTTGCTCTATGAACAAACCAGCTCCCTCACCTACTCCATGGAAAAAAAAGCAATTGTTTGCTTTTTTATATGGGGATCCATATAAATATGGCTCATACATACAAACTACTCCATCCAATACCAGCTCAGGAGTATTGCTAGTAACAGAAAATCTTATGTACATTGCACTGAATTCTCATCTCAACTCTGTATTTTTCACAGGATCCTACACGGCCAGTCAAGGTATAAATTGCATCCGTGAGGACGTGGCTTCATATATTGAAAGAAGAGATGGAGGGGTTCCTGCAGACCCAGATAACATTTACCTCACCACTGGGGCAAGCGATGGCATTTCTGTAAGTGTTAAAAGAAACCTGTTTCTTCTTGGTACAAACTGCAAATACAGATCCCTGTTGAACCTCTGGTCTCACCGAGCCCTGTGAGTTTGATCTGGCAGACAAGGAAGCCACATTCAATGAATATCGAATCCTGTAAACACACCAGTGTGAATGTCAGGAGCCAGCTAAGAAGTGTGTGCAAAGTCTCTTAGTATACATCAAATTGTACCTTTCTGTAGAGGTAATATGAAATAAGCTACGGGTGCCTAAATGTAAATTTAGAAGATTCAGTGCATTCAGACTACATAATGGTTGTTCTTAGTGGTTAAGACACATAAACACTGAAGATTAAAGAATATCAGTCAATGGAAGAGGGAAGAAGGAATGAACCTCCGAAATGAGAACTCTCAGCTCTTCTTCCAAGTAAACTCTGCTAGTGCAGATCAATGCCAGTGAAAATCCCAAAGATTTATTTCTGTTGGTGTATTTTAGTTTGTTTGAGAAAAACTTCACGTTTTGGGTTTAACCAAGGTTCCAAGGTGGCCCTCAGTTAAGAAGGAATACCAGTCTGTGTCAGGCTGCTCCTTTACCCAGACGCAGTTCCTGACAGCGCAGCAGCCGTTTGGCTCTCGGGCAGGCGGCCTTTGGCAGCGTGTTGGGGAGGGTGGTTTTTTAAAGGACATCTAGTGGCACAGCTCAGAATGACAGCGATCCGGCAGGAGCGGCTC
This sequence comes from Emberiza elegans, assembly GCA_024865655.1. NCBI lineage: Eukaryota > Metazoa > Chordata > Aves > Passeriformes > Fringillidae > Emberiza > Emberiza elegans. The sequence continues at coordinate 2,482,438 of JALJVW010000129.1, forward strand.
CCCAGAGCTCTGCAGGCAGTTGGCTTTCCAGAGTCTCTGACACTGGCAGCTTGTCAGGAATGGCAGCACAGCACAGCTGATCTGCACCGTGCCGATTTGATTGCACCACTGATGTAAAGCCAGCGCTACAACTCATTCTTTGGCCCTTTCAAAGATAAAACAACTATTGTTTCACACCTCAGGGGAGAGAGGGTGTTAAGGAGTTTTTAAATATGCATTCGGTCCTGATTATGTGTTTTGGATGCTTGGTATTTTTAAACTCGTGGTGGGTACAAAATTATGTTGATTATAAATCATTAGCTTAGCAGCTGAGTATGTGATGAGAGGCAAAGAACAGCAGATTTTGTACTAGAACCACAAAGAAACGAAAGGATACTGCTGCTGAGAGAAAAGATATTTTTGGGTTTAGATGCCAATTACATGCTGATCAGGATGCTTGCTTTGATTGCACCTGTACTTCAGAGTTCTCCCATGGTTATAAAGGCAAGAAATCTATCTGCTTCCTGCCCCTTGTGCGCTGTTTTATTTAATTCACATGTAAAAAGCCTCCACATCACATAGACATTGGGCACAAGGAAATTGTCTGGACTGACCTTGCACAAACATTACCTTTCTGCCTGTATCTTCTGGACATAAGCTACCTATGACTCTATTTCCATCCCAAGACATGCAGACTTTGGTCTGTTCTGTTACTTGAAAATGAAAACATGATTGCTCCTAATGTAAAACAGGTTTCTCTGTTCCAAGGGAGAATCTGCACAGGCCCCAGTTCTAATTTCTGGTTTTATTTATTGGTCTCTTGTGGTTAATGAGATAAAATAAATGGAAGGCAATAAGCAAGAACTAGCTAAAGCTTCTTTGCTTATAACAGGGCACAGGAAAAAAATCATGATCTTGATATTTGTGTTTCCAACTTGCCCTCTAGCCTTGTGCTCAGAATGTTTTTCCTAAATTTTGTAGTTGATCAGGCATGATCTTTGGAAGTTATGACATGAGAGGATTCCATTAAGCTTAGACCATCCTCACTCAGCCAGTAACAACTTGAAATAAATAACTCTCTTTGACTATCTGCTTCTAGGACACAAATCCACCTTAACTCTACACTTTTTTAGGAAGTTTAATAACTGATTACAGAGAATATTATTAATTATGGTGCATGACCTTTTTTATTTTTTTAATTCCTACTTTTTCCCCAGGCAATTTTAAAGATCCTGATCTCAGGATGGGGCAAATCCCGAACAGGAGTGATGATTCCTATTCCCCAGTATCCCTTGTACTCAGCAGCCATCTCTGAACTGGGTGCTATCCAGGTGAACTACTATTTGGATGAAGAAAATTGCTGGGCTCTAAATGTGAATGAACTTCGCCGTGCCTTGAATGAAGCTAAGGCATATTGCAACCCAAAAGTCCTCTGCATCATCAACCCTGGAAATCCCACAGGTCTGTAAGAATTTTGTTTCATGAAGGGGTTTTAAGACCATTTTCTTTCCTTTTTCATTCATTTGACATTGCAGGCAAATCCTAAGTACATATCAAATATGTTGAGCTGAATTCCAGAGATCAGTGCTCTAAGTAGGACAGGCTTTACTTTTAGAAACATATTTTCAGTGTCCTGGAACTCCAGAAACGAGGGAGCAGATTCACTTCACAGGATCCTATTTGAAGCTGCTGCTTCCACTGAAGTTTTCCAGACTTGTGGAATGACTTTCAGTCACTTTTGGTCTTTAGGAAAGATCTTGCTTCTGGCATGGCTGTAATAACTCAGAACTCAGTGGCAAGCCTCCCTCAGAATTTAGCTTTATGGGTAGTTGAGTTGATTGGTGAGAATCTAGCTCCCTCCTAACCATCATGCATGGGAGCATTTACAATGATTAGCTATACACAGAGTACTCTCTGTAAGTCCTTGATTGAGTACTGTATCTCACACTTTTGCTTGAGATGGACTAAGTTAACTTGTACCATAATTCTTCCAAAAGTGCTCCTTAATTTCATATTTAGTGAACTGAATTCTAAAGTTCAATAGCACTTTCCTGAGGAAGAGGGATATCTTCTTGAAAAGTTGGTAATCTAAGTAGGTGTGGATGAAAAGATTTGTATGTGTATACTCCACTAACTTTCTGCTTGCTTTAAAAATCAAACTACAGGACAAGTGCAAAACAGAAAGTGCATTGAAGATGTGATACACTTTGCATGGGAAGAAAAGCTTTTTCTTCTGGCTGATGAGGTAATGAAATAATATGTTCTCTCAAAAGCACAGCTAAGGGTACTCATATGAGGTACAGTTTTGTTCCATGTGTGGCAGTGGTATTTCTTAAGTACAGGGAACAGACTCTCTGTTATCATATTAAGACATGAAGAGACATTCAAGATTCTTAATATCAAAGGATCAATATAACAGGTGGCTTGATCTGGGTTTGAACTAGAGAGAAAGTATAGGGGACACAAGGAAGAACTTTGCTGGAACAGACCTAAAAACCTACGTGGTGCTCAGACCACTTCAAATGGAAGAAACAGAAGGAAAATCAATTTAAACATACAAGTAAAGGTTAAATCATCCAAAGGAGCTCACTGTTCTCCAAAGGCCCAGCCTTTAAGTGTGGTCACATCAGATAAAAAGTATCATTACAGTAACTAATGCTCAACAAAGAACCTTGTGTCTTCTAACAGCTTTGAAGTTTTGAGTGTAAGGACTGTTTCTTCAGTTCAGATCTGCCTCTCTAAAAGGCCGTGTTTTATCCTTAGTTGGGGGAACAGAGCACATTAATGTCTTCTGACTGTTCAGGTTTACCAGGACAATGTGTACTCTGAAGGATGCCAGTTTCATTCTTTCAAAAAGATTCTGTATGAGATGGGACCCGAGTACTATAACAATGTTGAGCTGGCCTCTTTTCACTCCACCTCTAAGGGATACATGGGCGAGTAAGTCTGATTTAGTTTTTTTTTATTTCATCTTCCTCATTAATCTGGTGGGACAGCGCTTTCATATTACTGACCTGAAGGTAATCCACCATAATTAATCCTCTATTAATTTTAACTAAAGACTATTAAGAAAAGAAAAACAAGCACAGAGTAATGGATTAACACAGTGGTTTTTAAAGTACCAAATAATAAGCGTATTTATTTCAGACACCTAATGCCTCAGTCCCAAAAGGTGAAATCCTACAGTCCCAATCTGGACCTGTGATAAAGGAAAATTGGCCTCCAACATTCAAGGGAACAGCTCAAAAATCACTGGGATATTACAAATGTTTGCGTTTGGTTTTTCTGGGGAGGAGGACATGGAAGAAAAAGAATTTTTTTATTAAATGTATGCTGCTACAGCCATATGCTCTTGTTTTGAAGATTAAAGATCCATGTTAATTGTTAACTTGCCTACCAGGGAAGCTGCATGTCCACCGTTATCTCTGTATGGGATACTAGGACTTAATGACATGTCATGCAGCTCCATCTTAAAGCATATCAGTGTGGCAGCTGTTTCAACAAGCTGTATCTTACCTATTGTGAGATTCTCATCAATTGTCTTTCCACTTCTGCAATCATTTTCATTGTTTTGTTGTATTTATAGATGGGAAGTTAACCAATCTCTTCTGTTCACTTTGCAACAGATGTGGCTACAGAGGAGGCTACATGGAGGTCATAAACTTGCACCCAGAAATCAAAGGACAGCTCGTTAAGCTGCTTTCTGTTCGCCTTTGCCCTCCAGTCTCAGGACAAGCAGCCATGGATATTGTGGTGAATCCTCCAGTACCTGGAGAAGAATCTTATGCACAGTTCATAAAGGTCAGCAATAACATGCTGGTTCTTTTGTGCATTTCACAAACCTATCCTAAGTACTGGAACTCAAATTATGCACAGAGACCAAAGAGTCTTCTTTTGTTTCTCCTATCAAGTCAAATCAAAGGTTCAATTAAGATGGTCTCTAAAAAGAGCCAGGAGTGGATGCTGAGGAAGGAGACTGTAAAAAGAGGCCACACAGATAGAGACTTCTGCAGGCTATTGTCTGTCTGCAACACTGTAATTGTACCCTGCTAAAGCCCTTTGCACTGCTGTTTTTAAGAGTACAACTGGAATTTGAAACATGGTTTGCTCTAACAGCTCAGCAAAGCCCTACCACTGTTTCATTTGGGGAGGGCCTTTTGAAACATCATCATTTCTCCTGGTGTTTTTATTGCTACTTGAAATGTGTCCAACTGAACACCTTCCTTTTAAACAGGAGAAGGAATCTGTTTTGAACAATCTTGCCAAAAAAGCCAAACTAACAGAAGACATGTTTAACAAGATCCCAGGAGTTCACTGCAACCCCCTTCAAGGAGCCATGTACGCTTTCCCTCGGATCTTTATTCCTTCCAAAGCCATTGAGGAAGCAAAGGTCAGTCAGTCATTCTCACCCCAATCCATTTCAACCTCCTCTCACCTGTGCCTGCCACTTCTAATGATGAACTTTGATTCCAGAGATGGAGTACAAAAGCAGTATTTCATGGGCTGTGTATGATCTGAAATATAACATGACCTTTATTTGAAGAGAGGAAAAGAGAACCAATCATTTCATCCCAGTGCTAAGGCTCCCAGGCTGAGTGTCCCCAAGGATGTTGGTGTTTAGTTACACAAGTAGCTGGCCTTGTTCAGTTCCAAATTGCTGCCCATGCCTGAGTAAAGGGGACGAGCATGTGTGAGTGGCAGTGTGCTACTGACCCTACAAGAGAAGCCTCATTCACCAGGAATGGGAAAGAGGGCTGGAGCTTTCCTTACAAATTTCACCTTTCTGCCCTTGGGACAGTAACCTATGTTAATAAATGATAAGTCTTTCTGTTCCTAAGTAGAGCTCTGAAACCTAATTTGTAATATTCATTTTGTAAAGGGAATTTTATTAGCACAGCTGAGAACAAAAATAGGGCTGTTTTTCAGCTGCTTATTTGATTAGGTATCTAACCTGTACATATTTAAGAACCTCTCATAGTTATTAATCAGGGGACTTCCTAGGCAGCAGATCATTCTGGGGGAAAAAAATAGTAACTGCCAACAGAACTGGAACACACAGTTCTCAAATTAATTTAATCTTATCAAATGTCAGTGCCTTAGATTTTTCCAAGTACAACTTTCAGACTTCTGACAGAAGTTACAAGCAAGTCAAGGGGAATAACAAAATTACCTAAACCCTTTCTTTTGAAGTGAGATTTTGTGTAAGTTCTTCAGCCCTGCTCCTCCATGAAGTGCTGTTAGTTAATTCAGTGTGAACTGCCCCATTAGCATTTGTTCCTCATCTTCCTTAGTAAATTGAATGAGAAACTAATAATGTAACATTAAGTTTCAGGGGGAAAAAAGCAATCATGAAATTCTATATATTAGGAATATTTTGACTTCAATAATTCCAAGCCATCCATTCCCTTAGGCTCACAAAATGGCACCTGATATGTTCTATTGCATGAAACTTCTGGAAGAGACTGGAATATGTGTTGTACCTGGAAGTGGATTTGGCCAGAGAGAAGGAACCTACCATTTCAGGTACAGTTTCTGTTTGTTTTAAAGCAAATTAGCTGTAGTAAGCTAAGTATCACCCCAGTTCTTTCTCTTCTGATTAAATGCAAGGATTTTTATACCAGTTTACGTTGTCTCAGTTTCCACAGGACAGTTTCTGTGAACTGACAGCAAGGTCAAAGACCTGGTCTGCTGGATGAGCTATTCAAGTTTTTATGGTGTTTTCACAGCTTGCTGGTATAATTTTATTCTGTTTTTACATACTGGCATTTGAAATGCCTTCTCCAGGAACACAAACAATACTAATAGTTTAGACTTTAATTTTAAAGTTGGCTCTGGAATTACAAAAATTTCCCTGCATTCTTTTGCAGGGAGGAGGGGGTTAAGCTGTGTTTCCATATGGGAGAAACTGCATGAAAAATGCAGTATCATCTTCCCTATAAATCTGCTCCTTAAACACTCTGTATAACTTTACCAAAACAAGATGTTGAGCTAAATATTCTAATATCAAAACTGTTGCTTTTGCTTCCAATAAACAGAACTTTGCTCCAGCCAAGGCACTGATAGCTAGAGTTTAGCACGGCATTCAGTCTTCCTCTCGCTGTGCTGTGTTGTTTCTGTGTGTGAAACCACAAAGCAGAGGGTACCTTTAGCCTTGGGTGAGATCCCTGGGTACACACAGCTCCAGGGGAAACCCAGAGAATCCATTCCTGCACCAGTGTGGGAAAGCCATTGTGTTCTGTGGGCCTTGCAAGCAGCCTGGCAGCCACACCCCATGGGATTTTCAGGGTGTGCAGAAGAAGGGAAAAAGGGACTGAGACCTGCAGAGTGGGATGTTGCATTGTTTTAATGCTTCTGAACTCAGGTTTCAATTTATGAAAAAATGTACATTTACTCATAACTGACAACTCGTAAAGCTCAAAAAAACTGGGTATAATTTGGCATAAATGCCCAATGGTGGAAACTGAGTTGCTGTTATTTCTTACTGTTAATATTCTACACCACTCAAAAGAAAATAAGTTTTGAATTTCTGTATTGTAACCAATAGAAACAAATTGCACTAGTTTAATAGTATAGTTCAATTAAAGTATAAATACAAAAAAGAGAGAATCACATAAAAAAAGATGTTAAACTTATGTTACTTGCTGTGCCTTGAGATTAATCAAGATCTGTGCAAAGATCACAGTTTAGTTGGTTCTGAAGATAATATGGGCTGGTTTTTTATTTCTTGCAATATTATTTTTCAGAATGACCATTCTTCCTCCAGTAGAGAAGCTGAAGATCCTACTGGAGAAAGTGAAAGACTTCCACATAAAGTTTCTTGAAAAATATGCATGAAACTACTGTGGCTTTTCCCCCCTCATCCCCTCCCCTTCAAGGCAAACGCAGACAATGACCAATGATGTGCTGAGAATGTGCTGTTTATCTAATTTAACTAAATTCAAAATAGATAGAACCAGACTCAGATACTGCTACAACTCATTGGACTATTAAAGTTATGTCTGGTGTAGAAGACATTGTTACACCAAGTTTTTTTTAAGGGGAAGGGGAAAAAATGTGAAGAAAGCAGTGAGAAGAAAGAGTCAGTAAATGTTTTTGTGCCTTGATTGAAAGTTACATTTGTGAACTTTTGACTCAATAGGTTGGGGAAGGGAATTGCTCATTAAAATTACTACTGTCACCTGGGTTTTTTTACAATACAGAAATGCCAAGTTCAATTGTTTAGATAGGAATTTGTTTCCCATCTTAAAATTCTACTAAACAAAAATCAAAACTCCTACATTATAGGTATTGCTTGGTCTAATTTTTGTTGGTTTTGTTGTTAAGTGTTCTCCAAACCTGATCAAATATGCAGGAACAGTGTGTTTACTTAAAAAAATCTTCAGCAGATGTGTGCAGATACCTTTGAAATTCTGCTGAAAAGAAATCCTGCCATCCCAGCACAGCTGGAATGAAATATACAGTTTTGATCAAAGGAGTGAACGTGGTGTCTGCTTGAACAATATTTTTATGAAACTGAAACATAATAAGGAATACAATCTTCTTCTTCCTGTGCTATTCAACACATGATCCCAGCATAAGAGCGCTGAACACTTCCTGCCATAACAATTCCAGGAGGCTCCTGTTAGCCCACATCTTTTATACACATGGAACAGAGTAAGTTAGTGTCTCAAAGCAGATGTGAGTACAGTCAATCCTTTCAAGCAGGGTAAAACACAACCCTTTCAGAACCGCACTGTCTGTGGGCAGCATTTGTTTGGAAACATCACACGGCCCCTGGAGCTGGCCAAAATCCAGCTGGAACTTGCACAGACTGACACGTTGTTACCAGGAGAAATGCTGGGCTGATTTCTAATGAAGAGGAAGGTATTTAAAGGAAAAAGTCTTACACCAAGCATAAAGAAAATGAAAGTACAGCTGACACTTAAATCTTCCACAGTCCTACTGCTGTCTGAACCATCCTGAGTGCTTCTCAAAGCCCAGCTGAACAAGGTAGCTATCTGGGAGTACAGCTGAGTGACTCCACTAATCTCTGCCAGCTTCCCTGCAAAACAAAGGACAGCTTCTGTTTCTCTAGAGCTGGAAGCTGGACACCTTCTGCTAGCTCTGATAAAGGGCTAAAGGAACAGAGCTTTCACTATTCAGATGTGAAAGCATTAGCATTTGTCAGGCTTAGGCTCAGCTGTTACAGAGCTTATTCATCAAGAATATCACATTCAATCTAGTCATTTATTTTAAGTTATTGTTTAGAAGTAAACTCATTTTAATGTCTACTGGCACTTTGTGAGGCTGCTGTTGTAGCTGGGCCAACACCCTGTGCTGATCCAGCTTACTAAAGCCAAGGGCTAGAGAAACACCACCCAGATAAAGCTGTGCCAATTTCTCACATGAGGAAAATGGGATGCTGCCAGTAACTGTCCTTGCCACAGCAGCCCCTGCCTATGACCCAGCATTAGCAGTGGCTGGGCTTCCCACAGCTCCTTCCTGAGGCCTGTGAGAAGAATTTAAGAATTTATTCCTCTCAAGGGCTCACAGGTTATAGATGAAAATGGCATGGCTGCTACACAAAGCTCCTGTGGAGGACTGGAGAAAAAATGATGTTTTTCTTCTCAGAACAGTGCACTTCTGGGAGGAGAGCCCACTGAGAGCACTTACGCTGCTACATCCATTGAAAAACACAACCTGCCAGCACCCAGCACTTGGCATCCTTAATATGCACTAATAAATAAAACAAACCCAGAGAGCAAAACCGTGGGAGGAGGTCACAATAATGATGTGAAAATAAGACAAACAGCACTTTCCTGCTCTAGGAATGTGTCCAAATCAGATCTGGCTTTGGACTCTTAATGCAGTGTAGACTGAAACTAAGATCTAACAATGGGAGTTAGAATATTTTTTATATTTTTGTAACTACAGCTTTTTCATGGGGTAGTATTTGTAATCTAATAAGTCAATAGATTTTATATTTGCCTTGCATTTGCACCTGATACTTCTGGAAAAAATATAAAGGTTTACAAGTTTATAATGATAATTTACAGGTGTGAAAGGCTTTTTGTTTTAAGTCGGGACAGTAATTCTTACACTTTTGAATCAAAATATAATGGCATAAACTGAGGTTTTTCTAAACATTCTATTATGGTGCCTTTTCTGTTTCTGACATTATAAGGGATACCAATTTATTCTTGATGCATCTCATATGGAAGGGTGGTGATTTCTATTGTCCATCCACAATATTTGTATGTATTGTGATAAGGTTAATGTGCATTTTTGTGGAACAATCCTGTAAACCTAAGACAAAAAGGCTTGTTTTCCATGTCTTTGAAATATTTCATTAATAACAGACAATTCTTCCTTTCAAATGCATGCTTCTAGATTTGATCTTCCTCCAGGTGCTCCTTATAACAGTACTTCAGATGTATGAGACTTCCAAATAATAAAGCACATGTTAAAAAAATGGCAATACTTCTCCATTTTCTATGTCACTGGAGCAACACCAGCTGGATTGCACTATGACACATTTATTCCCATGTTCAAACCAATATTTACTAATATTTAATACCCATGTAGCAGATCATTAATTTCTGCATCACTCCAGTTTATGGACTTGACATTTGTCCAACTTATTACCACAAAACTATTCCCTACAAGAGCAGAACTGTAAATAGAGATGGTCTTAGGCAAGTTTATGCTCATAATTAATTCTATAATGCAAGGACTTGTAACCAGGAGTCAGGCAAGCCAGACTTCTTTCTTCACAGAGAGGATCAGCCAGGCAGCTGAGGCTGATCAACTGTGTCCTGAAACCTTTGGTGAGGTGTTGTCAGTTCTCTTTTTAAAAAACTTCTTACATGGCTGGTAGGAGATTAAACTTACAGAACAACACTCTCTAGTCTTTTTGCTGTGACACCTCAGAATACTTTAGTGGTGTTTGGTAATTTCAAAGAAAACAAAATTTAAGGAATAGGAAACTAGTCCTGCTTTTGTAAACAAATATTCCTATGCCAGAACTACCAAAAGCAGGATATTCTTTTCTTTATGTCAGGATTTTGAGTGTTTGCTGAAACAGAAACACTTACCTGTTTGTCTGGAAGGGTTTTTTTGGAGGTGTGGGAAGGGGAGTACATTGTTTGTTGTACAAACAAGAAAATTGTCTGATGCAGAATACTTATATTATGAATTGTCAGTCAGATTTTTTACAGCTCTTTTTGAGTGACACAGTCTGTCCCATCTGGCTTAGGAGATGTGCCAGATGCATATGATACAGAAAAAGCTACTCACGTCAGAGAGCTTGCAGCATCCATATACACAATGTGAAAATCACTAGTGTTTGAAAGCATTATCTAAATGCCTTTTTGCACAGTTCTTTGCTCAAATTTGTACAAAACCCAAGATACAATAATACCTCTATTTTTTTTATTTAGATTAGTGCAAGATAAGTTTCTTCACAGAAAGAAGAAACTTGCATGTATCAATATGTATGTAACGATATGGATTTTTATCATATTTTTATCTATTCAGTACTTGGTGTAGCCACGCCTTTCTCATGTTCCCTGTTACTACGTTTTTGTTAAATCCTAAATTTTTGTCTTCACCTGATCAGAATTTGCACAAGCTGTAACCATTTGCACTGGACAGAGCAGGTTACTCCCTTGGTTAGCTCTGAAACCCTGCATGCTCTGCACATCGAACAGCAGTAATTTAGTGTCATTTTGCTAAACCCAAAGCTGAGCTCCGAGACAGGGCCCTTCCTATGGAGCACAGAGCCTTCCCAGCGCCTGGGGGAGCCGAGCACCGCCGGGCCCAGCCCTGGGCACAGTCCCGGGGATGGAAACGCTCACCTGCTCCAGCGCAGCTCCCGAGTGCCCGGGGCGGCTCCAAACAGGGAACAAAGCGCAATTCACCTGTGTGTGTGAGAGAGAGAGCCTGCCCAGCTCCTGCAGGGCGTAAGGATCATTAAATCGTGGAATCATGGAATGTTGAGGGGTTGGAATGGACCTTAAAGGTCAGCTTGTGCCAACCCCCCTGCCTGGGCACGGACAGCTCCCACACGGCTGCTCAAGGCTTTATCCAGCCCGTCCTTGAGCACTGCCAGGGTTGTGGCACCCACAACCTCCCCGGGTTCCAGTGTCTACCACCCTCAGAGTAAATAATTCCTCTCTATTATCTAACCTCAGCTTCCCCCCTTTCAGTCTGTACCCATTCCTCCTCGTCCTGTCACTTACAGGTGCCAAGGCCTGAGGCACCTCCGAGAGGGGCACTCCCAGCCCATCCTCCCCTCACGGCGTTCCCTCCCCTCACGGCGTCCCCTCCCTTCTGACAGAGCCCGGGCACCGCGGGCTCCGCTCATCCCCCCCCTCGGCGGCTCCCGGCCGCCCTGCCCGCCCCGGAGGTGTGTCCGGCCGGTCCAGCTGCGGGCACGGCTGCGGGTACGGCTCGGCCCGGCTGATCGGCCATGGCCCTGGGGAAGGCCCCGTGCCGGCGGCGCAGCAGCGACTCGGGCGTGGAGCCGGACCGCGGGGCGCTGCCCCGGGACAGGGACCGCACCGCGCTCTCCCAGAAGAAGAGGGACCAGCGCATCGCGCTCTTCCTCAGCGACTTCGACCAGCAGGGTAGGGCCGGGGCTGCCCGGGCTGGGGAGGGAACGGCGGCTCTGGGCCGGGAGAGCCCCGGGCCGGGGTCGCGCCCTCGGGCAGGGCCGCTTGCCCGCTGCCCCGGGTTGGCGGCTGATAGAGGCTCCAGGCGCTCCGACTCCCCGCTCGGATTTCTCCGGATAAATCGCTGTTTTAACTTTCTTTTGTAGCGCTGTCTTGCAGGGCTTATACTTGGAAACATGTCACACGCGTGGCAATAAAACTGTGTTTTGTTTTAAAGCCAAGGAGCATATCCAGGAGATGAAGAAGGAGCTCGATTCGCTCTTGCAGACAGCGGAGAAGGCGTTTGCGGTGGAGCTGCTGACGATGCCGGCTGCCGTGAGGAAGATGAGAAGGAAAGAGGTGCTCGGTGAGAGTGCGTGGCCCTGTGCTCGGGGTGCGGGCAGCTGTGTGCCCGGGGCTGCGGGAGAACACCTGGGAACTTGCTCCCTTTCATGGAAAGATTTGCTCTGTCTGCCCTGTATTTTAAGCAGATCAGCAGTGCTGTTACCCAGCAGATGCTCACTGAGCACTCCTGTTCAAGACTGATCTGTGTAAAGCAGGGTATAGAATTACTTGGTGACTAACTAGTCTGGAGAGTACTGTTATGTCTGCACTTAGGTAATCTTATTTAAAGTCTGAAGAGACAAGAAATAATTACAAACCTAGTGTTTTCTGCATGTAAAACCAACCATTTTTGTTCATCTGAATCTGCTCATCCTTAGCCACTGAGATTATTTTCTCTTTGTCAATTTGAACTCTCCTGAGCCATTCTAATCTAGTCTCATCCCTGTGATGATAAGCAAACAAGTTTAATTTTACATTGATACATTGATGCAGAGGTTTAAAATGTTTACACTTAGCATCAGATGTATATTCTGGTGAGAACTGATGTTTCTGGAATCTGCCTTGCAGCTGGAAATTGTAGGGGCCACAGAGATCAAACCTGAACCTCTTGAAGAACTTGAGTTTACTGTAAGCCTGAGTATGTGTTTTGGTGTCCTTCTGGAGAAACTTCTGCCCAAGAGCATTAGCTGTCTGCAGTGCAATGTGAGCGTGTGGTGGTTCTTTGAATGTGGGGGATGCCCTGTGTGCCTACACTCAGGATTCTTTCAAGGATAAACACTGACGGCCTCAGATTTTCATTGTTGTTTTGTAGGAGTGATTTCCTGCAAGACTGGAATCTTGTCCAAATGTAACACATATGCTGACCTAAGGTTACCTATTTAACCACTGTAATCCTGAATTACTTGTTTGGCTTCTGAGCCCATAAGAACATGCAAGTAGTAGCATCTAAATAAGTTATAATTTCTTGAGTTACAGATTTGCAAGGACGGGAGGAAGTGGCTCTTGCTGCTGCAGTGGTAAGCGTTTTCAAATCTTATCACAGTTTACAGAATAGAATTCTTCCCTCCCTGCTGTAAATACTTCAGACAAATTATTTCATTTGGCTGTGTGTTTAAATAGAAGATGATATGAAATGACTCGGCAGCCAGCCACAGTGCAGTTATAAACATTACCTAAAGTTTTAGGATCTTCTGCTGGCAGAAATTAGTATGTTTCCAAAAAAAGCCAAAAAAACAACTGGTGTTTAGCTAATCCCACTTCCTGTCAGTTGCTTTCATGCCCTTTTAGTTCACTGCCTCTTGTAACATAATATGCATCTACTGGGAAAAAATCTGACAACCTTCCCTTGTTGGATAAATATTTTTTTCAGACTGACTGCTCTGTAGAAGACATGCCAAATCCCAAACTGGTGAGGACCAACAGCAAAAAAGGCAGGTCAACTCATTAACATATAGCCTGTGGTTCTTGCCTTTTCCTTTTTTTTTTTTTACTGGTTTGAACTGAGCATTTGTAAAATGAATGTTAAGCCTGAAGAATACAAGAGGGAACAGTGCATAACAGACCCCCAGCATTCAGTGTGGAGGATCATGAGCTATGCTACTGTACAGGTACTTTAAAGCATGAGATAAGAGCTTCTCTCCTTTGCAATTTATCAGGGGAAATGGTGAGAAGAGACAGATTTAAGGCTTTACAGTATAGCAGGAGAGCTAGGAAAGTCACCCCTCTTTTCTTAGGTTTCCTGTAACATTCTGCCCATTGAGCTTTGTAGGAAATACAAAATTTTCTTCATATCCCCAAATAAGCAGTAAGGAGGACACTACCACTCACTGGGGTGTAATTCTGTTTTCTCTGTGGGCTGAGGGATTATCTGGGGTCTTTTAACTGTCCTGTGTCCCCTAGTGCCTGCTGAACACAGTTTGCTTTGACCTGTGTCCCAAGTGAATGACATTGGATGGCACAAGGGCCAAAGCTGTCCATGGGGGGGAAACAGGCTTCAAACACGAGGCTGAAGTGGTGTTTTGTGCTCTTCATGAGATCTTTATTTTCCTTGTCTTGCTAATACATTTATAGTTAAGGTAACTACAATTGTTGAATATGAAGATACCAAGCACAGTTCTGCAAAGAAAATAACTAAAAAAGTAAGTTTATTCTGTTTTTATTCAAAAAACATAAGGACTTTATCAGTTTGGCCTGCCAGAAGCCCTGCTAGATCCATGAGAAGGCAGGCCAGTGCTCTGCTGTCTGTTGGAAAAGTCAGTTATTTTAAATGTAACGTATTTGAAGTTAAGCAAGGCTAATTGTAAATTATTTTCATAATGAAATATGGTATCTGCACTTCTAGTGACTAATTCACACAGGCTGGCAAGTACTGGCATGGTCATTCTCTCTTGACTTGCCAGTAAGTCTTGATGGTTTGAAAAAACATATTTTGTTGAAACTTTATTTTTTAAATCAACCTCACATTTAATCCGTGTTTTTCTATAACTGAGTAGTGCATTCTTGTTTCTACATCAAATCATTTTAGTTTTGCCACCTCCGTCTGTCTGGGCAGTATAGCTCCTCAGCCAGACACTGATGTAGCAAGCTGACAACAAATACAAAAAAGATTCTGTGCAATTACAGACTTCTACTGTAAAAAGGCTTAAAAGTTGGAAGGGTGTATGTTAGGTGGTTGGTTATACAGAACTTCAGTAGGAATAAATATGTTTTGGCATTATGAAACTTCTTTTAGAATGTATATTTGGCATTATATATATATATATATATATATATATATATATATATATATATATATATATATATATATATATCTCAAAGGCAGCACTATGGGGCTTAGCTACCCTTTTTCAACAGGGAATTTTTACAGTATTGTTCCCTGCAAATACCTATAATTTTGCTTTCAAATGCTACCTTTTTTAACTGCAGTCTTATATATAAACTTTTAGATTTCCAAAACCAGGTCGCTGGTTTCACTGGCCTCTGATTTAAGTGGCAAACTGAACTCTCTTTCTAGGTAAGACTGATCTTTGATAGCTTATTTAACTCACCTGAATTTTTGAGTGCTGAACACAATTATTTTCAAATATAGTTGCTGAGATTTGAGCCCAAAGGGAATACATCTGATAAGGATTCTTCCATAACCTGAGATGCACTGTGGTGATGTGAACCTGAGCAAAAAAGCACCTGTAGCTGATGAAGGGATAATGGTGCACAGTTCTGAACTGAGGGGAGTAGTACAGATTGCCAAATACTAATGGAAGAGAGCATGAAGGAAAGCATCTTTGCTCTGCTAGTACTGCTGAATTGTTCTGTAATAAACACCTAACTTGGGCATTGCAGCCCTCCCTTGCCCAGTAACATGAATTATTATTGTGTTCTTGTATGGTTTTAATGCCATATGTCATGTTTCCCTCAGCAGGGCTTTTTCACATGTTTTTCACACTAGATCCCTGTCATGGGGCACTTCAGCATTCTCTCTGATCCACTGTGTGTCTACCTTCATCCTAGCTAAAACTTTACAGTAGAAGTAGATGAGAAGGAATTAAGTAAAAATAGTAAATCACAAAATAAAACTCCCAACAAAACACAAAGCCAATAACTACTTTTTTTTAGTGTCTGTTTACTCTTCTGCTAGTGTAGCTTGCAAAAGGATGCTAAGTCTCTTTGTTTTCATTGCAGTACCACAAATCTCAAAGCTACTCCAAAGGGAGCTAAAAGGTAAGGAGTTTTCAGTTTGCTCTTAATCAAGAATTTTGTTCAATACCAAGACTCTATATATTATTATCAATCTAGATGTAACAGATCTTCATGGTCTGACACTAAATGTGTCAGTAGGGGTGCCAAACCAGTTACACCTCCTGCTTTGGGTGGGGGGGGTTAGCTTACATTATTCTGGAGGCACAGGATTTGATGTCCTAACGAAGTCAGTTTAAAAAAAAATGTATTTAGAGTATAAATGCAATTCTCACTATTTACAGACTTGCATCTCAAACTGGTTCTCAGAGCCCAATCTTGATTAAAATGTCACCAATACTGCTTTATTAAAAGTAAAACAAACCAATCCCCACAGTCAAGATTTTTAGTTAGTATCATTCTGCACACACTACAGTTTGCTTTTGGCATGAGCTGAAGTGAGGGTGTGAACAACTTAAATGGGTCCTGAAACCAGTAAGTGGTTCAGTTTCACCTTGGCCTGCTATAAATGTCAGAGGCTTGCTTCCATGCAGAGCACACCCAAATCGTACATTTTTAAAGTAAAATAATAACTGTTGTACAATGAAAACTTAGGAATTCTGCATGGCATAAGGCACACCCTGTGCCTCTGAGAGGTAGCAGCTTTGGTATTTATTGATATCTCCCTCTGTAGTAGACAGATACAGCACAAGTCTTATCTTAAGCCCTGAGGCACGAAGTTTCCTCTTTCCAAAACTGTAAACATTCACTGCTGATATCGGAGAGTGGATATTCTTGTTACTGAGTGGCCAAAATGTCATCTTGTGTCACAGGCTTACAAGGTTACTGCAATGGCAGGGTCATAAAACGTTACCCAGCAGTGCCCATAAGTGCTGCTCATGGTTGGATTTCTGTAGTCTCCTGGCAGAACTGGAAAAATTTAAACATGACTGCCTCTCTCCTAGGTGTATTTCCTACTACTGACATTTATTTCATGCTTGAAAATTTCCAGCAGAACATAGAAAGTTAACCTCAAAGTAACATTTTCATTGTATTCTAGTGCTGGATTACAATGGACTGTCTCAAGAACTTTACCTGCCAGTGGAAGAGTTCAAGGCATGTTAAAGAGAAGTAAATCAGTACCCCAACATAAAAGTGTTCCATTTGTCAACATTCCCCTGGCTGATGGACAGGTATCTTCTTTTTTTAAAAAAACATTTTCAACTTACAATAGTTGCTCAATGCAAATAGTCTGATAGTGATAGCTCTTCCTATTCCTAAAAGAGATGCTGCTTAACGAAAGGAAAATGGTTGCCAAAGTTTTGCAACGTACAGGGGAGCACATGAGTTTCAGAGAAGACGGGCATGCAAGAAAAATCTTTTAATCTTATAATCATTTCTCTTCACAGACACTGTGTACAGCTGGTGGAGACCTCCGTAATATTGATGTGCAGCTCCTAAATCAGGATACAGTACAGCACATCCATAACCTGGTGGTAAGCTTGAACTAGGAGACTTACAGATCTGTGTACTCACACACCTGGTCCTAGGCTTTCACGTCACGTTCTGTAATGAATGCAAATTTCAACTCTTTGGAGTTTAAGCCTAAACTGGTTGGCATCAGTTGGAGAGAGGAAGAGGGAGGGAAGAACTGCTGCACATGGATCATGTGTAAAAGGAACTGCACTTACACAAGCATGTGCAGTTTGGTGACAGTGGAAGGGCCACAGGAGCATAAACTCTTCCTTCTGCAGTGCTCTGGTGGCTGTCCTGCCATGAGAGCAAACTGCCATTCCCTTATCTCTCATTCACAAAGGCTGACAAACCTACAGCTCAGTTTTGAGTCTTCCTACAATCCATAATGCCCTTGCTGAGTAAGAACTACACACCTGTTAAGGCCCTGCTGCAGCTGACCAGGAAATGCCTTAATGTTGTGAAGCAAAATAAAGTGGACCAGAACTTTGTAGCACTGACTGCCCAATCTTCCTGAAGATGAGGGTACCTGGGCTATGGTTTGAAGTAATGGAAATTATCCAGACATGAGAGATGTTAACCAGTGCAGCTGAGTCAAGCTCAAGGTCTGGGAGCTGTTCTGTGGTTTTTCTTATGGCCCACCCTCTGTAGGCACACAGTGGGGAGTGAATAAGTGCTCACTGCTTGCTTTAACAGTAGGGACCTTTCTTCCAAGTTCTTTTGGGCAGCTTGAGCTAAAATGAATTTTCCCCCCTCAGAGTGAGCTGACTGTTCTATGTGGAAAGGTAACACCTAAACCAAGTTAATGGAACTGTCTGGTGACTACAGAACATTGGTGACTGCTCTTGCCTGCTGCCTCCCAAGTGTTGAAATCATGTCTATTATGTCTTAATAAAGCTGTATACTGCCCAATAAATGTTTATATAAGCTTTTATATCATGTGATGTGTCTTATTAAGTTCCTGTTATGAAGGATAGCAAAGCAGAAGAAAATGCTTTTTTTCTTTTGGCTTAGTTAAAATCTAACCTAAGTTCACAGCAAAATGAACAGTAAGAGGCTGTATACAGGAAATAAGTTTCCCTAACATCAATTGACAAATAAACTGAAATACAAGGTACTAAATTTTTGAACAGCCTTAAGACACTTTAACAGCTTTGGGTATGTAGTAGCATGCATGAATCTAACACAGGAACAAAATTTATTTCCAGTCTTGTGTGTGACATGACAGTAATGTCCAAGATGACAGGTAAAATTAGAATTTATCAGGTGCTGCTGGCAGGAGCCCAAATTAATGCCAGCTGAGGACTGAAGCAGAACTGCCCTACAGTGAGCTGCTCTTCCTCCACCCCTTCACTTCAGCTATCATGAATCCCTTCCTCTCTTCCCCTTCAAAAAACTGAAAGACCTGAATGGGGATTAAAGGCTTAGAGTGTTACTCTATTTTGCAAGGACTTACAAGCAGAAGACAGGTGTTGTAATTGTTTAAGCAATGCAGGTTACAAGGACTGACACCTTGGTGAGAGCAGTCAGGAGAAAGGATCAGCATGTAACCATGGCTTCACAAAAAGCAACCCCAAGTTTTAATAAATGAAAATAAAAACCCACTAGAGAATGTCACATCATAAGTCAGTACTGAAATACAGATCAAACAGTATTTATTTTTGCTTCATTTTTAGAGTCTATAACAAGGATGTTCAGCAACACTCAAATGCCAATGCCTACCCAAGCACATTGAAACCCTTGGAGTTTGTCCCTCCAACCTCATCAATAAAGTGTCAACAACTATCAGAAAAATAACTAAACAAGTCACACTTCAGATTTGTAAAGAAAAGTAGAGCTTCAACTTTCTCACTTAAACAGGAGAGAAACCTTGCTATAGAGGCAGCTTACCAACCCAACACTGTTCATGCACAACAGTTCCTTAGTTAAGGTCACATTTTTGCTTTGTTCTGGCATTTTTGCCAATTAATAGTAATAGAACTGCAGCTGGAGATTTTAATATCTTCATACTTAAACCAAAGTGCAAACTACAAGAAAAGTAACAAAACCATCTACATTTATTATGTTTCCAGGTTAAACAATTCTTTTTTTAACCTGGAAACATTTCTCTAGGAAGTGAGGCTGAATCAGACTTTGAATAGGATTCAAAGGCTAAGAGAAAGACACCATTATTTCAAAATTTAATCATTCCCCATTTAAGGGGTTTGTTATCTTTAGACTGAATTCAGATATCCTTGTATTTTCTTCACACAAAGGGGACATGGCTGCAGCCTTCCCTGTGCCCATTTAGTCATCTCTCATTTCAGGAAGAGACTTGAATGTGGCACACAATTGTTATCCAACCTTCACCTAGTCTTAAGGCAGCTTCAGCCTCCCTGTGTTTATAAAATATCTATCATCTACATAGTCTCTTCATACACAGACTAGTTAAAGCCACTGGAAAAGTAAGAGTTACAAGGCAAAAGAAATATATTATACACCAACTGCTTTTATTTAATTTCAGAAACCGTTCACAAGATGGTAGAAAAAAACTTACAACCACTTCTAATTTAGTCTTTCATTGTTCCCAGTCAGCTCTAAACCCATTATGTGCAAAGCCCATTTACCATGCATCTAGATGATAGATACAGGCTATGAAATTCTTGATTCTACTTGTAGCAGCTTATGCAGGTGCAGCCAAATACCAAGCCTCAGGACAAATTGTACACAAACTTTACAATGTAGAATTTGAATTTAAAATATGAAACTTAAAATCTACACAAAACTGGTAAAAATCAAGCACAGATACGAGGACAAACTTAAAACCCATGTGAAAAGGAGTCTCGTCTTCCTTTCAAGTGCTTTATTCTGCTACACAGTCAAAATGAAGATGTAAGCTTGTGGTTAGTTTAAATTACACTCTGTAGATACTATAGACCAATTTAAAAGTTACACATACAGCAATAGATGTCCATTGGTTCATCTGGATTACTTATACAATCCAGCTGGATTGTTGAAAACAAGTCAGGCAAAATTTGAAAGAAAATCCTTGTGCAACTTTTTAGACAAATGTTTACTGGTGGGCACACTGTACCCCAGGTCCATGATGGCTGCTTTCTTCATCAGAACTATCATTATAAGCTTCACGTCTCTGGCCACCACCTGAACCACGAGTGGTATCAAATTCTTGAAGATCTACCTCTTCTGCATCACCAATTACATTGGGAAATTCTGGTCTAGCTGGCAGAAGATCTTCAAGTTCCTGCCCCAAAGAAAGAAATGCATTCAGTATTGCATCTAGAAAACCTAAATAAAGTGCCTGGTTTCCCATAACTTCGAGACACCTCCAACAGCAGGTCTGGCTTACACGTGTATGCTGATGAAAGCCCTGAACTGCAGAGTCACTGGAAGACACCACTTCAAGAAAACCAACAGCTCCACATATCATCAACCAGAAGTGCAATCAGTAAATACAGTTGCACTCCATAAACTTATCACACAGCAACAGAAAGATTCTCCTCCTGCCCCATCTGTGCACCATCTGCACAGCTCTGAAATACAGCTTCCACAAATTCATATTTCAAGGGCTATTTCCAAGTAAGACGTGGCCCATTAGAAAGGTTAAAAGAACTTTACTTGCATCTGAATTTAGGCACTGAGAGCAAGCCCATGAGGTACAACACAGGCTCTTTGCACACTATGTCAAGTAAGACACCACATTTATGCTTGAACAGCTACTTACTGAAAGCTTTTCTGGGCTAATCCAGTTATTTTCAGGAAACTGAACATCAAATTTAATGTAGAGATCCCCTTTCTCAAAAGGATTGCGATACTGTGGCATTCCTTCCCCTCTGACTACACGAACACAACCTGCAATTCAAAGAGAACCAAAGTAATAAAGTGCTACTGCAGAGCCACTCTCTCTCCACGCAGTTCTCTGTTTCCCCAGCCTGGGCTCAGTTAACAGGACAACAAGGGTGGGATTAAGTGCTGAAGAGTCACAACAGCATAATCAAAGAAATCCTTAGCAGGTCAAGCCTACCTGGTTCAATTACTTTTCCAGGAGGATATTTCACCACAATCTGACGTCCATCAAGGTGCTTAAATGTGAACTGAAATCCACACAGTGCTTCAACAAGTCCAATCTTGTGTGTCATATGCAAATCATTCACATCCCGCTGGAACACCTGGGAAACAAAGGAGATCTCCTTTCTAGTACTGCAGAGCAACAGCCTTTTTATGAAGTGAACCTGATTCTATTAATTCAGATGGTTTAACATGCTTGGGAAGTTTGTGCCTGACCAAGCATCATCTAAAATACACCAAACCACACCACACACCAAGGTAGGATTCAAATTAAAGCAGCCCCAACTTTCACCCCCAACATCTTCCACACAAGCAACCTATAAACTAAACTGACAACAGGTTGACACTATTGCACCTGCACTGGAGTATATAAACCACATGTTTGTTTTCAGCTCTTGTCCTCAAGCATATCGGCTTTAGCTCCCTTGACCTACAGCAGGACTTTGATCACTTAGTCCACAGCTGTCAGAAGAGATCTTTAGGCCACATAACTCAGGATTCTTAATCAGAGTGAATCTTAAAATTTGTCCACTGGCAGATAAACAGGCAGTGGACATTTGTCCATTGAGTCCCACCTCAAGAGAAATTTTAAGAACAAAGTCTATCTAGTTTTACTCACTAGGACAAAGTACAGACTAGCAGATTAGCAGTCTTTGACACAGCTTTGAAAAGCTTACAAAGTACCTAATTAGCAGATAACTAACATTACATCCTTCATATATGACTGTAGTTTAAATTTGTACTCCATGCTACTCTGTCACAACAGAAAACTCCTCAAGTGTAACACACAAACTGTTTCTTATTTCACATAGCTATTAGAATTAAAAAGGAGCAATCACCTCAACTCTGCCCCACATGCAGTGATTCCAGCATACAATGAACATAAGTCTTACCAAACCAGTATAAAATAATAATGTTTGTTTTGTTAAATTGATCAGCAACATCACCATTTTGTGTTACTTCAAGAACCAGAGTAGCAGACATAGAAAGCACCATTTGGGGGTTTTATCAGGAGTTCCCTGCCATGTCACAAGACATGGAAAAAAGGCACACTTAGAATTTTGTTAGTGTCATGAGCAGAGCAGACTAAAGCCAACATCCTAAATGTCTCTTCACTGCATCTCCTGCATCAAAGTCAGTCAGAGCTTATCTGAGCAGCTGCCTCTTGCTAGCATTAGGAGGCACCAGAAGCTGCCAGTCCTCTGGCTAAGGACTTGCCCAGTTTTTTTCTGGCACACCATGAAAGCTGTGTTACACACTATAAATCTATTAAAAGCTATTCCCCATCTTTCCCAGAGCTGCAACTGTATCAATTACTTTAAATTAATGGCCATCTACAGAACTTAAATATTAACAAGCAGAATAAAAGGCATTTAAAAGATCAACTCAAAAGCATTACCTCATTCTCCTTCTCTTGGAGTAAAAGGACAATATCGCCTGGTTCCACACCAGGAGCCTGATCTGCTTCTCCACTGAATGTAATTCTTTGCCCATGTTTCATGCCTTTATCTACATGGACTTCAAGTATTTTTACCTCTTTGATCACCTTCTTCCCTTCACATTTTTTACAGCGGTCTTTTTCATTAATTACTTCACCTAAATAAAGACAAATTTTGAGTTCAGAGATTTTGATATAGTTGCATCCAATTCCTAGGAAAAACTATTGGAAAGCAAGATGAAGAATTTCCGCAACACAAGTAGTGATTTCAATGCTGCTTTATGAATTCCTCACAAGAGGAAATCCAGGCTTCATTTACTCTAGCTGATAAAGGGGGAAGGAAGAAAAAAACCAAAAGTTCCCTGATTGCCTCATCTCCCAGAATATCCCCACAAGATACTCCTGAGTAAATGCAGCCAGCAGAACTAGTCTCATATACAAAAACAGGGAAAGAGAGCCGGTCACATCAGATTCACCCATACAAAGGTAATTACTGTTTCCAGCAAACTGAAGGGTGACAATCCAAAATGGCTTCAATGCTCTGTTCTACCTCACCTTTATTTTTCCAGTGAGCTCTTGTCTCTATACACAGTAACCAAAGTATTAGGGCACATGGACTGTAAGATTTCGGTACTAAGTGCCACAAGCAGATGCCTTTGGCTTAAAACATTAAGCTTCTCACCTTAAACCACCTTTCTGTGAAACAAAGCATAACATTATGATGAAGTTGAAACTACAAAATATGTAGGTTAGGCATATGAAATGTTAAAAGACAACATCATTTATGAAATGTTTTGACAAGTCACAAAATACAACTCTTTGTAGTTTGAGTGTTGTGACAAGTAAAATCATCCACAAGGTGATGTTACTACTCTGCCAACTACAAAATGCATAAAAAGAAAACATATGAAGTGCTGAACTTGCTACCCCTAATCAGAACCAATTTAGGCAAAGATATCATCTTAATTTGTAGAAGTTAAAAATTCAACTTTAGGTTCCCATTTTTAACCTACGACTGTTCTTGGATATCAGGAAATGCAAAAAGACAAACAGCACCTAAAAGAGCAACATCTTGGTTTTTACTTTAACACAAGAGTAACAGCAGTAAGCAATATTCACATCTAAGTGTTTTTAAAGATGATCAATCCCTACTGCTTGAGCTTCCAGGCTGTTTTTCAGCACATTAAACACTAAATCTTGCTGCTGTTCTGAATGAAATGATTTCTCCATGCTGCCACCAGACTGAGACGCAGCTGACTGGGTAAGGGCAGAAGTGTCCTGGATAAGTTCCTCCTGAGATTTGAGCAGGAGGCTGGATCCAAGCAAGCACAGTAAGTAGCAGAGCAGAGCCTGGCCTACCTTCTCCATTGCAGTCGGAGCACACGGACTGCATCTGCTGCACCATGCCCGGGGCCAGCTGCCGGATCATGATGCGCACGCCCCGGCCCCGGCAGGCGTTGCACTTCTGAACGGAGCCGGCCTTCCCTCCCTGCCTGCAGCACACAGCACCGGTTGCATCAAAAGGAAGTTCTTCAGAAAGAAATCAGAAACCCCCTGCAGCAGTAGGCTAGCATGCCTCCATGCCCAACTGCACTGCCAATTACAGTCAGGTCCTCTGCTCTCCCACCCTTCCCCCACACAAAGCCTCTGAATAGTTCCAGTTCCATCAACAGCATCATTCAAGTTCAACAATTTGCTGGTCAAAAAACAGGCTCCAGTAAGTCAAATACCGATAAAGATCTGACACTGGAGATCCTTCATTACACTATCTGCCAAAAAAGCAACCAGAGAACTCAAAAATACAAACTTACCCATTACATGCACTACAAAGGACATTCTTGCTAAGTTGTAGTTTAGTTGTCTTTCCATTATACAGATCTTCTAAAGAGACTC
The DNA here is from genome assembly GCA_024865655.1 of Emberiza elegans. NCBI lineage: Eukaryota > Metazoa > Chordata > Aves > Passeriformes > Fringillidae > Emberiza > Emberiza elegans. Next base: position 2,506,933 of record JALJVW010000129.1, read on the forward strand.
TACAAAATAAAGTATTTCTCCTGGGTTATCATTTAACAACTTATTTTCCCCATATAATTAAAATACTTGCCTAGAACAAATAAAACAACTAGATATTCCTAACAAGACTAAATCTGCTATCAAAATAATATTTTAAGCACCATTTTGGCTTCCCCAAAAAGTTACTGAAAAAAAAATTCTGTACGTATCAATATACACTTATAAATCTGGACATAGTTTTAGAGAAAAGCTGTAATTTAATCAGAATAAACCAGGTAGGAATGGTTGTGTTTCTCAATAGGAAATAAGCTTATCTAGAATTTTAGGAGCTATTATACAGTCATAATTAATTTCTACCAGGCAGGTGAGAAACAAGCCTCTGTAAACACTGCAGACAATAAGATTGTCTATTGCATAAATAGTAAGAACACGTAGAGTACTTACTATTGTACTGGGTTTTCCACTTATTGGGGAGGGGTTAGCATGTCCCCAAGGCTACTTAACTTTTTAGTATTTCTCCTAAAAGGGTTTGTTAGTGGACAGAAATTTCAACTCAATGTATTGAGTTGTATTAAGAACAGGTTGCCTGGCATCAGTATTTACAAATAACAAAATCAAAGCTCATTAATAATACACCATGGAGTACCAGCTACTAAACAAGCAAGCATGTGAAGCAAAACAGACTTCACCAAGCACAGTCTGCCAACCACAGGAAAGATGTTGCTTAACTGAAATTGTTAAAAGGGACCTGCTTGGCAGGCAAAAAGCCAACCATGACTGCAAGAGGAGATCTCCAAAACACAGATGTGATATTCAAGAATGGCTTTGAATAAATAAACAAAACCAAAACCAAAGCCACAACACACACTTTTCCATTAATTATGAGGTTCAACCATAGTTCCAGCTGGCACTGCCCTATGAATTCAAGTCCTTCCAGAGCACCTCCACAGACCAGAATCTGCCTGGTGAGTAATACTTGGCTGTTGAAGGCTTTTCCAGATTAGAACTACCAAACATAATTAAGGAGCAAAACAAAGAAAATAAAGCTAACAAAGTGCATAATTCAAATAACCTGGCAAAGTATTTGGTAGTTTCTAGATTAACCAGCCCAGGAAAGTAACTCCAGATGACTGGCCCCTGCTCTACACACAACACAACATGCAGCTCTGAAGAGCACTGCAGACTGCAGAGGATCTCAACTCAGAAGTGTATCAAGAGCAGAAACCAGCAGTTTCTACAGTCAGGAAGACTTCAAAGCACAAGTTGCAGCATCAAGGTACTCACTTGAGTGGATGCACCATATCTTCTCCTCTTCTTCTACCATTGCGACTTCTACTCTGGCCACCCATGAAATTGAACAATCCCCCACCAAAGATATGGGAGAAAATATCGTCCATGCCACTGCTGCCACTCCCTTCTCGCAGCCCCTGCTCTCCATATCGATCGTACAGCTCACGTTTCTCAGGATTTGACAATACTTCATAGGCAAAGCTTATTTCTTTGAACTAGAAGAGGAAACAGAGTCAAAACAGTGCATGATAATTCAGAACTTCAAGGCAACATTTTCTGAGTTTCTCCCCCTGCATGAACACCCATCAATTAAGAAGGTTCACAATGAAGCATTTTTCCACCCTCATTTTAACATAACTTATTCTTAGCAAGACTTTAAAGTTAGACTCAGGCTTAGTTTTGTTACATCTTGCCATAAAATAAGACATTTTACTGCAAAACTTGGTTGGCTTTGTTCTTTACTAGCATAAGACAGATTTCTTACAAATTGAAAAAAAAAATCCAACCAAAAAACCCCCAAGTACACAATAGTGCAGAAGCCAAAAGGCAGAATATCCAACAGTTACATACTAACAGCAAAGACTTCAACATGCTGGGCACTTCAAATACACTAACAATTAAGTAGCTTACTGAAAAGTATATTAATGTATTTGGCAAATTAGTATCTTTTCATAGTCATCTCTGCTCACTTCTAAGCAGCCATAAGAATTTTAATTTGGTTAAAGATAATCAGCTGAGTCAACTTAATTGATGATTTTAAAATTGCTTTCAGTGTAACAAATCTAATTGAATCTTCCCCCATAAGTTATTTGGTTTCTGCTGCAGCAGTTTTAAGAATTTCTACACATACATTTCTCCATGCTGGAAAAACGACAATCTTTTTCAAATTCCTACACAGATGCCATGGCCAGATAATGTTATCTCAGAAAATGACCAGCAGTTTATTCTTCAGCATTACCTTCTCAACCAATTTGAGCCAACTGCTGCATTTTGTCATGAGGTACACTGGCAGATTTTGAGATTGGGGAGAAGTTGATCAGACAATACTCCCTGTCACAGTACTGCTTAACAACTTAAACAGCAAGCCCCCAACACCTGTATTCAGTTCCTTAGATGCTAGTGTAATGGAAAACTTAAGGTGTTTAAAAAACAAAAAAGATGAGTCTTTCTTACTTTATCCCCTGCATTTGGATTCTTATCAGGATGGTATTCCTTGGCCAGTTTTCTGTATGCCTAGTTGAAAGAGGTAGAAAATTATTTTAAATTTCCATTCATCAGTTCTTTTCTAAGAAACTCAAGTAATGTCCCCAGGAAGAAAGAAAATCCTAATAAAGCAAAGTGTAAATATTATGGTGTTTTAAAGTCACTCATACATTGATAGGAGCTAAAAAAATTTTAATATTGCTACATGTATACATTAACCAGACTCACATTCACACACAGCCATGGCACACAATAGCCAGAACTAGTTCTTCTGCTTATCCTCATTAACTTACAGGGAGAATCCCATTTGATTTTCATTGAAATGACTTGCTCTTCAGAACTCACTCAAACCCTACACCACAACAGTAAATTTGAACCCTGTTTGTCTTTGCCCTCAACCACAGCAGCTCAGTAACAACAAAATGGCTGCCTGAGCTTCCATTCAACCCTAGAACCACTCCTCACAACAATCATTTCCTTCTTCCCCATCTATCACTAATGGGAGGGTTCACCTCACTCTGAGCTCAGTGTATGAGTTACATGTGCAGAAATGTACACAGCACTGCTTTTATTTCAGTTCTGTAAATCAGCAGGACTAAGTACAGCCAAACCCCCAGAAGGGACTTTCCAGGCTGCTTTTTTCTGACCAGCACTCTGACATTCTGGACCACCACTGGTTCTTCAGCAGCCCTTCATCTGCTCTGCTTACACTTGAGAGGACCAAAGCAAACAACACAGCAGGCAGAGACTTCTCCCACTGGAGCTAATGACAACAGAAACTTCAACCCTTCCTCTACTCCACCTCAACATCCCTCAGAAGCAATCAGGGGACAGATATTTACAAATTACATTGTATACAGTCTTTTATTTTTCAAATTACAACTATTACCAAAGCTACAGTGATGCAACAGCAAAAAATTGATGTATCAATTCTTGGAGAGGAGTTTTCAAACACTTCATTTCTGAAAAATTGAGCACCTAAAGTAACTCTTTAGAAATACAATATTAAGAGCTTTATACACAAAGCTTTACAGAAATTACAACTTCTCAGCTTCTGAACAAGTTTCCTTTTTTTAGATCCATTCAGTTATTTCTCGTTATTATCTTGAAACACTGTACTTTTGCATGCAATCAAGACATAACAAAGAACTAGTGAAAGAAAAACAATGTTGATATTACAAGCCTAATATTCTGAAGCACAGTAACTGTAAAAACCAAAACTCATACATCTTACTGGACAAATCACCCATCAGGAACAAAGCATAATGTTCCACAAACCAGTGTATTCTATGCCATAATGGATGTTCTCCATATATTTCAAGTATTACAACCAAAACACCACTAAACTGATAACCTAAGGAACATTATCTAACGAGGAAAAAAGGAGCTTGCAATGATGATCTTCAAAAAGAGAAAGCCCTCACATCTTTTCTGATAACAGCATTCCAGGCCAGAGCAACTCTTACAACTACCCATGGCCCTAAAGGAAGCCATCACTATTTCATCAGAACCAAATCCAGAATCAAGGTGTACACTGGGAACACATATAACTTCAGTAAATGTTAATTTAGCCACTGTAAAAGCCTGTTCACTCAGCTCCTTCAGACCAAGATTCGTTTTAATATTTTTACACTATTATATCAGATTTTAAAGTACCCATGAAACCTCTCAATGACAATAAGATATACAGGAACTCCTTGGTGTTGCAGACAGTTGGAAAATCTACATTCCACGATTAGCCTAATATGTGGTAATTAATACTGGGTGGTGCAGGCTATCCTAGCAGAAAACTGCTCCGGTTTTCATTCTTAAAGGACACATAGCTTTAAGCGAACCCTGTAATAAAATGAAATATTCTGGTGGGCAGTGCTGTATACCAAACACAACCTTCTCAGCGCCTGCCCTCCATCTCCAGCACAATTTCAACACTGCAATTGCCTAGCCCTGCACAAATTAGGCTGCCGCGTGCATGACGGGTAAGGCGCAGTTGTTGGTGCCAGCACCACCCACCCGCGGAAGCCTCTGCTAGTGAACCGTCTGGTTCATTCTCCTCCCTCACGTGGAAACGGTCATTAAGGCCTCCACAAAAAAAAAAAAAAAAAAAAAAAAAGAAAAAAAAAGAAAAAAAAAAAAAAAAAAAAAAAAAAAGAAAAAAAAAAAAAAAGTGCTTTAAACACTACAAGATGGAATTGCTATAGTGACGACCTGGCTCCAAGTTTTCACCTCCCTTCTTTGTTTACCTCGCCTTCCCGCGTTCGGCCTGGGAGGAACCGCATCTATGAGCGAAACCGAATCCTCCCCAGGCCTGCACGTGGGGCAGACAATGGCACCGGTGAGGCTCGACCCGCGGGGATTCTCACCCCCGAAGAGCCCTTGCGGCGGCGCACGGCGCGGTGCGGCGGGGGCGGGACGAGCCGCGGCCCGCCCGCGCCCGGAGCCCACGCGGGACGCGCCGGGCCAGGGACGCGGCGAGCGCGGCCGGGCCCCGCCGCCCCTCCTCCCGCCGGGCCCTCGCCCTGCCCGCGGCCTCCCCGACCGCTCGGCCCCGGGCGCGGCCTACCGAGCACCGCGCCGCAGCCTCAGCCCCAGCCTCAGCCCCGGCTGCCCTCGCCGCCCGCCCGCCCGCCCGCCCGCGGGGCCCTGCCCGGCCGGGCCCAGCACCCCCCGCCCGACCTCCGCCCCTCCGCCGCACCTTCTTGAGTTCATTGTCGGAGGCGCCGGGCGGCACGCCCAGGATGTCGTAGAGCTTCGTGTCGGCCACGTTGGCCATGGCGGGGCGGCGGCGGGGCCGAGCGGGGCCAGGCGGGCCGAGGGCGGCGCGGGCAGGGCCGAGACCGGCGGCAGGACACGGACACGGACCGGCCGCGACGTCACCGCGCACGCGCTGCGTCACCGCGCCGCGACGCGCGAGGCGCGCGGCCCCGCCCCCGCAGCGGCCCTGACCCAGTTCCGGCGCGGCGCGGCAGGGGGCGCTGTGCCGGGACTCTGAGGGCACGGCTGGGGAGCGGGGCGCGGGGCTCGGGCTGCGTTCCGGGACCAGCGGCCTCGACTGTCCCGCCTGGCACTGCACAGAGCCAGCGGCTCGGAGGAGACCTCTGAGATCGTACAGTCCCACCTATGACTCAACCAGACCCTGGTACTGAGTGCCCTGTCTAGTCTGTTCTTAAACAGCCTCAGTGACGGTGACTCCACCATCCTCCCTGAGCAGCCCTTTCCAGTATCTGTGAAAAACTTGGACCTAATGTCCAACCTGAACGTCCCTCAGTGCAGCTTAAGACTATTCTCTCATCCTGTCACTTATTGCCTGGGAGAAGAGCATGAGCCCCAGCTGGCCGGGGCCTCCTTTCAGTGAGTTGTAGAGAGTGATAAATTCGCCCCTGAGCTTCCTTTCCTCCAGGCTGAGCCCCCCAGCTCCCTCAGCTGCTCCTCATCAGACCTGTACTCCAGAATCTTCCCCAGCTCCACTGCCCCTTCTCTGGAGTCCCTTCAGCACCTCAATGCCTTCCAGAACAGAGGGGCCCAGAACTGGACACAGCACTTGAGGCATAGCCTCACCAGTGCCCAGTACACTGGGATGATCCCTGCCCTGATCCTGCTGGGACAATCCCTGGGACAATCCCTGCCGTGGTGCTGCTGGCCACCTTATTCCTGGTACAGGCCAGGGGCCATTGGCATTCTTGGCCACCTGGGCACACCTGGCTCATGTCCAGCCTTTGTTGACAAGCACCTCCAGGTCCTTTTGCACCAGACACTTTCCAGCCACTCTGCCCCAGCCCAGAGCGCTGCAGGATGTTATTGTGGCCAAAGGGTGGGACTGGCATTTGGTCTTGTTCAACCTGAAATGCCAACACTGTTGGTCTTGGCCTGAAATTTTGAACCTGCAATGCCACTGTCTGTGCACCCATGTCCCCCAGGCCCCCAGGCCCCCAGCTCCTGTCTCCCCAGGCATGGCACTGAGGTGCATGGGGCACCTGCACACCAAGCTGCTACCTGCCCTCAGGCACCAGTGGGTTTTCCTTCAAGGACATATTTCTAATTTCTTAGAAATAGCCCTGGTACCCATCAGCTCTGGTTTTGTGCCTTGCTCCACTGCTGGGATCTGAAGCACCAGTGGCTGTGTGAGGCACAGAGTGACTCACAAAGTGCACCAACCCCAAGGCCCCAGCTGGGCACCAACCTTTGCAGGCAAATAAAAAGCTGGGTTGTGTTTAATTAGATGTTTGTCCCTTAATCTGGGCTGGGAGAGAAACTGCTAAGCCCTTCCTGGGCTTGTAGTCTCTTGGTTGTTACTCCCTTGTTAGGCAGGGGCTGCTGGAAGGCTCTAAGAGCTGTGGCAGGTGCATGGCTAAGGGTGATGATATGGGGTCTGTATATGGGCAAACCCCAAAAACTGGCTTCTTGCTTTCTGTCTGGGTAAACCCAGGCTGTGCCTCAGAGAGGATACTCCCTGAGGAAGCGGTGAGCAAGGCTGAGGCCTGAGGAGAGGCTGCTGGGAACAGATTACTGGCCTGACATGTGAGAGAGAACAGAAAAGGCCCTTTCAAAAGATTGTTGTGCTTGTGGCACAGAGATTTGAATAGGTCCCTTGCCTAAGGGGCACAGATCTGAGTGCCTGAAGGTTTCTTCCCTCTTTGTCTGTAGGGGTACCCTTAATCTTGACACAGCCTATGGTTGCACAATCCTGGGGCTGGATTGGGAAGTGCTGTCTGCTGGTGGCTTCTCTCTTATTGGGAGGGTGTTTGGGGGCCCTAAATTCCACCAATGTGTTTATTTGGCCTATAATGATCTGGTTCAGCACATGGTGGTTAATACCTGCCTCTGGGGTTACAGGCGTGGCAGCAGTTAAGAGCTTCAAAAGAAAATGGAGACTCATTTTAGAGGGAGAAAAAGAGTGGCAGGGCAGAGAATGGCTGGTGGAAAACAGTCCTATGGACTGTAATTATTAGTCTGGTTCAGAGATGCACAGAAAGAAAGAAAAGCCCTTGTAAGGAGAGGTATTTTTCTTTGGTGTTTTTGGAGGCTGCTTGTACAGCCTTTGGGAATTTCATGGTTTAACCTACAGAGCCAGTAAGTCTTCATGATTTGGTTCATCTGTGCATTACTTTACTTGGTTTCATCTTTTGTTTTGGTAAGGCTAAATTCATCTTCTCTAAGAACTGTCTGCTGTGCATACGTGGCTTGACTATTTTAGATTGTACTTGCTGACAGATTGATATGTTTCTAGAGAAGATTGTTTTTGTCATACAGTTGGGTTTTTTTTAGTGGGCAGTCAGGTAGGAAGAAAAGTTAGGAGTGTGTGGAGGATTGCTTCTTTGCCCGACAGCTCAGATTTGGTTTTTTAGGTGTTAAGCAGAATCAGCAGACTGATACAAGCAGTATTTAACATATAAGGAATGTTTAGCATACCATAGTGTTTATGTTTTCTTTGCATTAAAAAAAAAACAACTAAAGCTCTAAGAAGATGAGTTGCCCAAACCAGTGAGGTGCCATTCTTATCTATGCCTGTGGGGAAGAAGTTCACTGAAAGTATGATTCAGCCCAGACTTACCTGTCCTGGGAGCTGGGTGGCTCCTGAAGGCACCTGGCATCTTGGGGCCGTGCTGGCAGCAGACCATGAGCCAGGGCTGCTGGGCTGCAGCAGCACAGCCCAAGGAGGCAGTTTAGAGCAGTTTTCTTCTTCCCTGCCAAAACATCCAGGTCTTTTACTACAGGCCTGGTTTCTATCTTGCACAATCAAACTAAGCAATAAATAATATGAAAATTCCTCTGGGATGAAACTTTGCATTTTATTTTTAAGTGGAGCTAAAGAATCCTAGGCTGGGATGATTAGCTTTTTATTAAATTCAAATGTGGATGAGGAGCAAGGTGGTGTTTCTTCTTCCTGCACACTGCTTTTACCATAGACTTGGGAGCTGTACTGACAGAACACATTAGACACACAGCTGGCCATATTTCACATTTAAATTGCTTTCAAAATATCTTCAAATTGAGACTTTCCTTGGAATCCAAACATGTGTCCTCCCCCGCTTCTTTTGGTATCACTTGCACATTCTTTGTTTTCTTTGTATGTCTTTTTCATTTTTTTAAATGATTTTATTCTTCTTTCAGATAAGAGCTTTTCATTTAGTTCTAATGTTATTATCATCACACTATGATAAAAAGCAGTAGCTATATGAATGTTTGTTTGTTTCTAAATAGACTGCACAATTCTCAGCTCTTTGAGGTATTGTTTTATCCTTACAAAGGCACCAAAAGGGACTATTCAAATTCAGTTATTGTTTCAGACCTTTCTCTTTTTTTCATTCTTTATATAAAACAAATTTAATTTCTTTTTTAAAATGATGCTTTCTTAGAAATAAAATAATATTGATCATGTTCATCACTGGAAAATTGGAATGACATCAATTTCATGTTACTACAGATTAAATAACCCCTGTTCAGGCTTATTTATGAAGTTATTTTATGTGTTCAATGTGGTCTGAACATGAAAATATGACTGGGCATCACTAACTCCTGCTTTATTACTAAATAATCAAATTGAAATTAAAAAAGGTGTTCTGTTTAAATACTGTTAAAGAATGCAGTTACACTGAAAAAAAAATAAGTGCTGAGCCTATATGGCCATTCTTTGAAATGTTTTTGGTATCAGCTTTCATCAGATAAGGCAGTTAGTGTATCCTGCCATCTCTGATTTCTAAACCCTTTTAGCAATGGAAAGCAAGCCAGTGAAGAACAAGGAAAGGACATGGAATTTGTAGAGAAATTTTAGGGCTCTGAAGGGCCTGTTAGGAAGAGGGCAGCTCTAAAGGGCACAACAGGCAGAGGCAGCCAGCTGTTCCTTCAGTGAGCAGGGAGAGCACCTGCCTGCCTCTCCTGAGCTCTCCTGACCAGAGGAGCAGGGTCAGAGCAGCTCTGGTTTATTGTCCTGCCCAGGGGTGGTGATGAAAGCCAGGGCTGCACCAGGAATGAGCTGCACACCCTCTTCCTTTGGCCATTTCCTGGCCCTGTTTCTTGCTGTCATTACACCTCTGTTTTTCCAAAGCAGGCTCCTCCCAAATAAACAATCCACCCCTGATGACTTGTTGCACATTGGCCCCAGATTTCTACATCTGCACTCAGATTTGGGTTACTCAGATAATCCCAGCCTTACATGGTGTTACTGACACGGTTACCCTGAGGTGCTGACCTTGCATGACTTTAGTCCTGGACTGTCCCTGGCAGTCCCTTCCAATTCTCTCTGCTGTCTGACAGTTTCTCCTCCAACTCCTCCTTAAGCACCTGTGGCACCCAGCCACCCTCACAGCACTATCTATAACTTTTGTCACCCCTCATAGTGTTATTTGTAATTCCTAGTGAATTTTTTTAATGTCATGTCAGTAGTTTCACACATTTTGTTCACTTAACTGAATCTCATGCCAGCACCGACTCCCTGCCTGTTTTGCCCCATGTTTGGGCCCATGTTTGGGCCCTTTCTCCCTCCCGGTTTTGGCCCATTTTTAGCCCATTGTTGGGCCCTTTCTCTCTGCCGGTTTTGGCCCATTTTTGGCCCATTGTTGGGCCTCTTCGCCCTGCCAGGGTCAGCTGCTTTTTGGCCCATTCAGGGGCCCCTTTGCCCTGCCAAAACAGGCAGGGGAAAAGGGCCCAAAAATGGGCCAAAACAGGCAGGGAGAAATGGCCCAAAATTGTCCCAAACATGGACCAAAACAGGCAGGGAGGAAGGGCCCGAACAATGGGCCAACAATGGGGCAAAACAGGCAGGGAGAAAGGGCCCAAAAATGGCCCAACAATGGCCAAAATAGGCAGGGAGAAAGAGCCAAAAATGGGCCAACAATGGCCAAAACAGGCAGGGAGAAAGGGCCCAAAGATGGGCCCAAAATGGCCAAAACAGGCAGGGAGAAAGAGCCAAAAATGGGCCAACAATGGGCCAAAACAGGCAGGGAGAAAGGGCCAAAAAATGGGCCAACAATGGCCAAAACAGGCAGGGAGAAAGGGCCCAAACATGGGCCCAAAATGGCCAAAACAGGCAGGGAGAAAGGGCCCAAACATGGGGCAAAACAGGCAGCAAGGAAAGGAGCACTGGCAGGTAGTGCTAAACAAGATAAAAAGCCTGCACTGTGGGGATCTGAAAGGGGAGCAGGAAGGGGGTGAGCTTAAGGGATTTTCCTTCTGAGTTAGCTAGAAGAATTTAGGAGTTCTGCATTTTTAAATGCCAAGTTATCAAGCCACTTGGGCTTTACTGGGTTTTTTCCATCCGAAGGGCATGTGGCAAATCCTTTTTTTTCTTGTAAATAGAGTGTTTTGAATTTGGATTTAGGTTTTTGAATTTTTGGGTGTCGAGTCAGAGATCACAGAGCAACATAGATTGGGGGGGGGGAAGTGATTTAATTTCTTCCTTACTGAGAGATTTTTGTGGGATGAACAGTGTTAGGTGTTGTGTATAGACCTTTTTCAAGACTGCGAGTGATCAGAAAAATATACCAGTTAACTTTATTAACCTTATCTTTTCCTAATTAATTCTTGATCACAAACCTTTCTCTGTGAACCAGAGCAAGATAAATTGAAAGTTTCAACACAGCTTGGCATATGGTGTCTGAGCTGAAGTTATGAACTACTAAGTTAGATTATCAGGCTGAATTTATAATGGTCTTTAGCAAGATGAAAAGCTTTTTTTCCTAAGCTTGGGAGAAAGCTCAAAAGGATTGTTATTTTATCCTGTAGTAAGAGCTGGGTGAGTAAAGAAAAAAGTGTGTATCTATACAAAAAGCTAAAAAGTGTGTGCATGCATATACACACTGAAAAGTTGACATTGCAAGGACCTTCCTTCTCCATTTGAATTGCAGCTGATTGCAACCCCTCTCACTGATTTCCCTGGGAGTTTTGTACTAGGCAATGTTTGAGAACAGTCTCTGCATTTCTATCTGTGTCTATGTCTTAACCCCGGATAAACATCAACACACTATTGTTTTATTCTAATCATCATTTTTTTGGTATTATTTGACAGGTTCACCTTGTGTAATTAGTTGGCTTGTCTGCTGTTCCTGATGTGCTAAAACTGCTTTGGGGGATTTCTATGGAATTCAGAGCTTATTGCAACAGAAGAGTGATACAGGTATGTTATATGGATATCAATACTGGAAAAAAAGTGTTGTGAAAGTTAGTTTCTGTAAGGAATCAATGTTTTACCTTAAACAAAAAGGAGTGGTTTTTAGAAATTTTTCTTAATACCTTTTAAAGACCCTAACCTAAGACTTGAGAATGTTTGTGAGACATTTATTTCAAACCCATAATTTGTATATAAAACCAAAGCATCTTTGCTGAAACATGATTTTGGAGGAAAAGTCTAAAAATCAATGCTGAAAAAAATCAGCCAGCCCTGTTGCACTCTCTCTATAAGATCCTGAATGAAGTCCAGCTTCCTTCTTTTCCTAATGTAAAGATCTCAGTGCTACTGTAATCATCATAGTAGACAAAAATGTTTTTAATAAGGTTTGTGTTTGGAAAAAGTGTTTCAATTGATTAGGGTGCAATAGTGAATGTAACAGCTGAGATGTAAGAAGTGGCCTTGCTGTTTGTTTCTTTTAGTCGCCATGGTTTGTAGTATAAAAAACTGATTCACTATTTTATATAAGAATTGTCTTTTTTCCAGTGTTGGAAGAATTTTCTTTTTTCCCTGAGTTGGAAGCATGCAATCTTTTAATTTTACTGACAATTCGAATTCACTTACACTCTAGGAACTCTTCACAAGCATTACTCTGAAGCCCTGCTGGTTGTGTGCACTTAACTCTGTGTGGAGACAGAACAAAAGACATTCTTAAGAAAAAGGCTAAATTTGGTAAAAACACCTGCAAACCAACCATCTCTGCATGCACACAGATTTACACAGGTTTTGTATTTCATGCCTAAAATTTGGATTCAGCTAAAGTTTGCATCTTTATCTGCTTTTAGCAGACTCTCCTCTTAGGGCCTGATTTCTGTAATGGGTGAAAACATTCTGACTGAAAAAAAACATTCTGTCATTTACTACTTTGATGTTGTATCAGTTCTTTATGTGAAGGCCTATTCTCAATAAATACAGAATAACAATGACATTTTCCTGTCACATAAATGTAAAGATCCTGTTGCTACACCTTTAGATGTATTTAAATGTTCCTGAAGTATGTTGCAGCTGGTACAGGTAAACCAGGCCCTCTAAAAGCAGAGGGAGAGGGGAATGGTGTGAAGGGTGGAGGTAAGGTAGTGCTGGACAGATTGTACAAAAATTTAAGCCAGGATGAAAGAAACTGTTAGAGAAGCTGACTGGGGACAAAGATTTTAATGTTTACTTCTTTTAAGAATGCTTTAGCAAAACCCCAAAACCAACAGTAATGTGGCTTCTGGAGGCAATAAGCTGCCTCTGAAGGTTCATCTGCTATAAAACATACCTTTTGAAGAAAGGAGGCAGCAAAGGTGTGTAATATTTTGAGGCTGGGACACGTGTTAACTGTAATGGAAGTATTCTGTAGAAACAGTTCACTGAATAACTTATTTATTCTATACAGAAAACCACACCTGCTCATCAGCCTACCCATAAACCATCTTAAACAAAGCCAGCCCAGCTTCTGACAGTCTTGTCCTTCCACAGAGTAAAGAGATTCCTGAAAGTTGTTGCTGAATTCCAGCTGGTGATGAATTGTGACTCATACATCTATGCTTTAAGCTTATATTTGTAATTTTATTATAGCTAAGAGTCAAATTATTAATGGATCAACACATTTATAGTCAGTGCTTAGGAAATTAATAAGGAATTTATTAGAAACCACTGAATATCAGGTTTCTACATTTCCATTTTCCATTGCACACATTCTTCCCAGCTTACATTGCATCACAGATAAATTAGTTTACACAAAATACTTCACTACAGTTATTTTTGTGAGTGCAAAGACTGCAAAACAAATAAGAAAGAATAATATTTCATCTTACGTTATGAAGGTATCTGCATTTTCTGTCCTTTATATAGCCAAAATTTTGATGTCTAGAGTTATGTGTTATTTTGGAGGAAGTGCATCTGATAAAAGTTTTATGTACAAGATAGATCTTTGTGCTTGGAAAAAATGCAGAGGATTGTCACATTTGAAGCTCTGTAACATCAAACACTTTTACAAGCTGAAGCAGTATCTCTTGACTGGTTCAAGAGTGCTGTTTCAGAGCTGTGTACTAAAGGGCACGTCTGTCCTTATAAAGAGATTTTTATGAGTTTGCTTAACCATGCACCAATACCTATTGCATTATTTGTTGTAGTTCTAAAGGTTACTTCATAACTTTAGCTTTAGACTTGTTCCAGTTGATCTGACTTTTACCATTAATTTCAGCATAAGTGCAAGTCTGGAGCTTTTTCTCCTGTCAGTCTGATCTTTTCCAATTTGAAACATATTTGAATAACAAGTTAAAATCAGAAAAGTTTTTTATCTGTCACTGAACTAATAATGTGGACAGAGTATCTGAAAGTGAGATTTTTGCCTTTCAGTTCCCACCAATCTCTTTAGCCTGTAGGAATAATACAGAACTTAGGGGAGAGAAATAATAAAATTGACTTGCAGATCCTCTCTTGTATTAAAAGCAGGAATTGTGTATTCATGCATCTGCTACCTTTGCACTCTGTGAAAATGTGAAAAATGTGAAAAATAACTGTTTGCTTGTTATCATCATCATCATCATACTCCTCTTGAATAATGATTCATTTCTGACTTCTGAGAGGTCTGGGAAGAGGAAAAGGTGAAGAAATAAAATCTCTTCCTGTGTTACTTAATGACTTTTTTTCTTTTCTTTTTTTTTTTTTTTTTAATTCGAAGTGAGAAAAAAGGCCTGAATAAAAAAACAATGAAAGAGTTTGTGAGAAACAGTAATACCTAAGATATTCAAAGATGGCTCTCCTGACTTGGTCACGGGGTTCATATATAAGATTGGGAGTTTTAACATAATCTAATCAAACTCCCCCCAAAATAAAGGCCAGAGTGCCTTGTTCTCAGCTCAGATTATTTGTGATATGAAGTTGTTGTTCTAAAGAATTTTCCCCAATTTTGGGGAAAATTTGGTTAATGTTTCTAATAGAGCACAGTAGTTATCCCTTTCATGAACTAGATGCAGCATTTCCAGCTAAAATCTGATTTGCAAAGTAATCAGGAAATAGGAAGAGTCCAGACAAAAGGGTACTGTGAAGATATTCTGATTTTTTTTTTTGTGTATGCAAATTTTCCACCTTTTAAATGCCATCTAAATAATCTGTATTATGTTGGGCATGCAAGTTAGCATATCAGAGAAGTATTGGAGATTTCTGCATTGGAGATTTCTGTCTTTTTTTTTTCCTCTCATCTCTGTAAGGAATGAAGGAATTTGGCATCTGCTGCCTGTGAAAATAATCCCAAGTGCATCGTTGCGCTGTGTTTATCTCTGCAAGGGGATACCCAGTGCAGCCCCTGCAAGTCTGCGCCCGACCCCGGCCGGTTCCCTGCACTCAGCCGCTCCCGCAGCCAGGCTGTGGCTGAGCTCTGTTCAACTGGAGGGGGCAGTCACTGACAAAATACTTCTTAGCTAGAGGTCTGAGCCTTGAGAAACCCCGGCTTTTCTCGTTCCTGGAATGCTTTCCAGCCCTCTCTGATTAAAGCTGGGAACAGTTCTTTCAGACCGTGTGCCAAACGATGGCTGTCATCAGGGTGTGCTCTTTGCTGTGTCACATGTTAGCAGCTCCCTCTAGGAAAAGTCTGTGGTAAAGGACTTAAACTCGTTTCTCTTGCTGCTTATTTGCTTTTTTCCTGCATCCCGGAGATTTTCCATGTGGCAGTGAAGCAGGGCGGGCTGGCTCTGTGATAAGGATCGGGGCTATTCCCGGTGCTGTGCGAATGCGCTGCTGAAAGCAGCCTAGGGTTCCCGTGCTGCCTTGCTGAAGTCTTCTGTTCTGCCTTCATTGCCAGAGAAGCAGGCACTCTAGAAGAACAATTACAGTGGTTCATCTTGAGTATCTTCAGATAAATTTGAACTTTGAAATCTTCTTTCTATCTGGAAAGAAATTATTCCCCCTCAAGTAAGATGAAATGGGCATATTTAGTTTCTGGTTAAATCTGAAGCATGCAGATCAAAGGACATTCTTGTTCCTTTCTCATTTTGATCAGCAAATCTTGAAGACAAAAAAATGAAAGAGAGAATAGCTTGGTGTTTAAAATGTGGCAGTTTTCCAAATCTAAGTAATGTTGGTGACTTTAAAAAACAATATACTCTGTGTGTGTTTGTGACAGTTGGGGATGCAGCTGACCTGAGCTGAATTCAATTACCTTAAGGTTATGAACTTCCTTATGTTCTGTGAGTTATTGGTCCCTCTTAACTGTCTCCTTTTATTAAAGGGATGATTTCGTGGGCAGCCGGGGAGCTGGGCCCGTGTCCCCTGCTCGCTGCGGAGCCCCCGGGCCGCCGCTGTCGCCGCTCGAGGGAGCTCTTGCTCGGGAAATGACTCCGCTCCCACCTGAACCTGCCTCTGCCGTGCCCACGCCTAAAATCCTGCTTGAACCCCCTTAAACTTCACTTTGTCACACTAAGAGTTTTACATTAAAATTACTCATCTTAAATTTTGAGTTAGGATAGAAGAATCAGGAATTGTTTCCATAGTAACCTGAAAATAGATGCTTAAAAACACAATCTACTAAACTGACAGTAAATTAAATTTGGAATAACTTTGATAATGGGACTTGGTAAATTTAATAAACTGTTGTTGTCAGCAAAATCTGGTCCATATTGCCTGGACAGTTAGCTCTGGCAGTTGGTTGTATTTTGGTATGGAGGAAACCAATTTGAATACAACTCAGTCCTTCCAGTTTGGACCTGGTAGCAGAAATAACAGTGAGAAGAATAAGGTCATGCTTTCAAAAAGAAAGGAAAATAATACATTTTGAAACCTGTAGGTAACAGCAGAAAGGGGGAAAAAAGATTTGTAAATGGCAACCAAACTGAAAGCAGAGGATGACTTCCCTATGTTTGCAATAGATCTTGCAGTAACAGGGCAGTAGGGAAGTGCTGTGTCATGGAGAGCAGCAGCCGTGGCCACTTTTCTGTTTCATTTCATGGAAAGTGCAACCACCTCTCATGAGTGTTTCAGGATCACAGCTAGGATTTATAATACCCCATGTTATCTTTCAGTAGAGATCCAGCTTTTTTTATTAAGTGAATTCTCTACTTCCTGATCTTTCACTTTTGAAGAAACAAGAGGAAAACTCACTCCTTTAATAAGTTTAGACATTATTTCCTAGGTATTCAAGTTATGACAAGGTCTGTATCTCCTTGCCCTTTTAAATGTGACTTCAGTGATTTTTAGTGAAATAGTTAATCAGAAAATAATTTTGAACTTAAACAGTCAAAATTAAATTTTCTGCTTTCCTACTGATTGCTAAGAGTTAGTGAAGACAACCTTTTCCTTTTGAAAGTCTTTAAACTGTGAATGAATATTTTTTGGAGCCTTCAGCTTGACTCAGAAAATGAAACTAAAGAACTAAATGGTAGACAGGAAACCTTTGCCTGGTATCCAAGAAACACATTTGGCAATAATCCTGGAGCTTCTGATTACAAGCTGAAAGGGAAAACTTCATTATTTAAAGTACAGAAGAGACTGAGAGAAGCTTTTTCTGTAGTATTCTTGATTGTAGGAATGTCATTAACAGAGATAAAACACTGCTGCCAGATCACTGGAGGGCAGAAACCAGAGAGTGCAAAGTAAAAGTCTAAGGACAAAACAGGGTGATGCAAATTGTTAAATTCTAGGGTGTGTTTTGTGTGTGTGTGCATTTTAGGAAAGGGATGTAGTAGGAATAATAATATTTTAAAATACCCTGTAGAAACCATATTGCTTATTTCTGATTAATAATGTCAGCATGTTGAAGGTAGCCTCCTGAGTGAGTTATGCATATATAGTTCACTATGTAATATATATATATATTTGCAATAGTAATTTGCTGTGAAAATTTTTATTTCTAGGCAAGTAGGTTAACATCACCTCAGGTATAATTTCAAGGGATTTCAGGTTTCAGGACAGACTTTTAAAAATACATCCTTTTAAGAAGCTCAGATTTGTTCTTTCATCATTTATAACCTACGTAACAATGAAGCTAAGATTTGTGGATTTTTACTTTGGTATTCCAGCATAGAACTGGTGTTGTAGTGGTGCAGACTGCTTTCCTAACTAGATTCACTGAACAGGGGAGAAGAGCTTTTTTGAACTGCTTGTGGGAAAAGTCTGTGTGTTGCCAAGTGGTTGTTGCCTTATTAAGCTTTAAAACAGTTTGGCTTATATAGGGGAAAAAATCTGAAACCTTGGGGCTTTTAATTCATTCAGTTCTATTGGCTAAACTCAGGAACAATCACAATTAGTCAAACAAGCTGATCTGGCTCAGGTAATAAAATTGCAGTACATAGTTCTGACATACTGACAATGAAGTGAGCAGCTGACTTTGGCTGAATGTATATATTGATAATTTTGGGTTGAGATGCCCTGGTGGGGTAAGGTCTCCCAACAATAAATACTCTGTTTCCAGCTGGAGAAGTGAGTAATGAGCCCAGCTGCCCTCCAGCACTGCTGCAGCTCACAAACACTCTACCTTCAACATTGCCTGCTCCTGTCAAGTGTGGGAACATGTGGGCAGGAACAGCTCAGTGCCCCTGACAGGAGCATCTTGGCCAATGCTCTGTGAGAGCCAAGCCCTGCCAGAACAGGGAGAAGGAGAGTTTAGTGCTGGTTCTGAGCTGACACAGGGCACAGAGCCTGCCTACCACAAAGCAGCAAGATGAGCTAATTCAAATAATAGTTTCCTCCTACTGCTGCCAGAGCTGTATCAAAAGAAGTGTGATATGGCTAGAGGAGATCAGTAGAGGAGGGAGTCATCCACTACAAAATGGCTTAGACAACCTTTGGGAAAGGAATATGCTGTATTAATCCTGAGAGACAAGTATTGGGTATAAAATAGAAATAACTACAGAAGTATTGAGGATCTTTTTTCTATTCTATAGTATGTGCATGAAGTCTTCCAATGTTAGAGAGCATGCTCATAGAGTGCCTGTGTGTGGTTTTTTGGTTCTGTAAATTAGGGGTTTAATCCTAGCATCTGCTGTTCTCCTGAACAATTAAAGTAAGCTCCTTAGATTTATGCACTAAGATTCCAAACACTTCTACACAAGTAGTAAATAACTTGTTTTTCAGTACAACCAGGTTTACTTTATTCTCTACTCTGACCCAATATCACCATTGATAGTAATAGCAAGATTTACATCATGTATATTTGTTCTCTAAATATACTCCAATTTTCCTTCCAGCACAAATAAATCTAATAATTTATACTCTCTAACCTGTATACTGCTAATATAAATTAACACTAACACTGTTCAGATTAAATTTTTGCTGGAGATAATAATGGGGAAGGGAGGACTGAGCAATTTACATTTTTATATTAGGTATGAGAAGTATACTGGCCTGGCCACTAATTCCCCCTCCTGCCCTTTGGCCCTTGTTGCTATATTGCAGTACTGAATTTTGTCTGCATTGGTGAACAGCCTTCAGCTGGTTTGGTGTACAACTGTATTAGCAGATGTACAATGTAATTTAAAGTAGCTCCTTAGCTGGTTGATTCTTTGCCTTCATTTCATGTTGTCAGTCTGAGCAATGAAAAATGTCTGAAATCTTGCAATCATTGCATCTGAAGATCACCTGAAGATTGCATCTGAAGAATCATTGCAATCAAACGCGTCTGAAGATCTTCCTGGCTTGGTGCTCCTGGGAGAGTGTGTTAGGAGGAAGATTATTCTAGAATATTTTTTTTCTTTTTTTTCTTTCTTTATGCTTCCAACAAAGATCTGGGATTGTGTTTAGAACTTCTTTGTATAGAAAATTTGGATTTTATATGAAAATAAGTGTAATTGTGTACCTGTTTTAAGTGTATTATGCAGATGACTCTTGAGTGAACTGATGGCTGATATCTATCCTATTCATTTTCAGCTTAGTGAGGAGGTGAAGACTATAGGGATTATGATGATATTTACTTTTTTCTGAATGTCATATTTTCTTTTAAATATTATGCTATAACCTTTCTCTCACTGTAGTTTGCTTTGTATGTTAAGGCAAAATTGATTCCTGAGCAGGAGTTTGACACAAGATTTGTGTGCTTCTTAAATTTTATGTAAACTCCAGGTGGTGCATGGGATTTAAACTGGTATTTTGTAGAGTTGAACTTCACCTTTATGACCGGGGTAAGGAATTTTTAACTTGATATCAGCAGGTAACTTGTAAGGAGAGACACCTAATAAGAGTTGATCCAAGCTTCACTTTTTTCACACTGAATTTCTAGAGGCTTTGAATTACAGCTGTAAAGAGTAATCCCTGTTTCCTCATTGTCACAAGACTGTTTTCAACATCTCTTACCTCATGCCTGCCTGCTGAAAGGTGCTAAGGAGCTGTCACTCTTGTGTCCTAGACCATCAGTACACCAGATCAGCCCACCATACTATCTGTCCCTGGGGCCAGTTTGTCATGATGCCCATAAATGAAGAAATTCCTGAAAAATGCCTATCCTTAAAGGCTGACTTCAAGTCTATAAAATTTGGATATTTAATTAAAATTTGAGTTTGAACTTGTCATATACTTTGCAATCCACTTACGTTGATGAATATTTTAATTTGGACTCTATCAGTGCTGTCAGTCAGACATGCTTGATTCTGTTTGTCTTATATTCCCCAGCCAAACTGTTGTTTTCCTTATGAACATTGGCCAATTCTTAAACTGCTTAAGGAGCTTCTCAGTTTTCAGGTCTGCTTCCACAGTGATGAATCAGGACTTGTTCCTCTGTTGCTGCACTTGTTTTTATTTATTAGGTTGGGGATCTTTGGTTTCATTGTTGTATTACTCCTTGTACCTGAGGCCAGAATTTAGGGCAACACTATATTAGTAGTAGTTCCAGTTAAAAATATTCCTTTAAAAAAGTAATGTTTTAGTTGACTTAAGGACTCAATAATACCTCTTACTTTATTGTACTGTCATTATTAAGTGCAAGGATTAAATTTTTTGCTCTCCTTTATCATGTAACAGTGTAGGAATTGTATCTGACATGGCCATTGATTCTCCAAAAACATACACTTACAAATTTCTTTATTCTGCAGTCATGAACCAGTATAAACACCGGAAGAAAGGAGCATGTTTCTTTCATCCTCCCTGTAAGCCCCAGGGAACACCAGAAAAAGCAAACTGGTAGCTAAACTGGATCACAGAGCACTGAGAATTGGAGAAGAGCATCATGGTGGAGTACAGATAGTTTTGCAGGCAAGAAGTTTAATTAGGGCTGGGTTCAGAAGCTTTGATGTGCACCTGTACAAATGTACACTTAGATGTCTCATGTCATTATAGTCAAAGCTGCCTTTAACAGATCTTATAAAAGCTAAACCATCAGTGATGATTAGTCCTTTGATAAATTTGGACTAATGCATGAGGATTTATGAGTATTTGCAAAAATAATTATTTGAAAAAATAACTGAATTTGTGGTTCCAATTGTGCTTTTAAAATTTAAAAACATTTCTACAAGACTGCTGTCTGATTTAACATTGTCTAAATTACAGTCTTGCAGTCTTCTTGCTCAACACAGTGCCAGGGCAGGCTCATTGCTTCTTTTCTGACCTTTGTCAGTGAGTTGGTTCTGAGATAATGTCCTGGAAGGCTTCAAGGCTAATACATCTTTCTGATTTAACAGGATTTCCTTGGTGTTCCAGACTTTTTGGTTTTCTTTCTCTGAGCTATCCCAGTGACATGTACTCAACACAGCACTACATTCATTAGTGCTGAAAGTGTCCTGCTGATCTCATAGCTGAACAACTGAAGAAAAAATTATTTGAGAAGGACCAATCATCCTCTCTAACTTTCTATGTTATAAGTAGTGCAGAAGGTGCATTGTGGTTTGTGTCAGTATCCTTTTAAGACTCTATGGCAGCACAAAGCAAGAGCTGTTTCTCTAACCAAAATTTATGTTGATGATTATAGGAATAGCTTCAGACTATAAATTGAGGGCTTTCAGAAATCTATTAATGCTTAATAAATCTCTATTGTCTTGACAACTTTATATACCAAAAGGTAATTTTTCTTTGTATAAATATTGGTGGTTTAGAATTCAAACTTCTTGAAGTGAATGCTTCAGGGGAGCACCAAGATCAATTGTGTAGTAAAGGGCTTTTATTTTAGCAGAGGTTAAAGAAAGCCAATGCACTGAAAGCTACTTAGAGGATTGCGATATCTATAGATAAAAGTTACAATTACCCTCCAGTATATCTGTTTTCTGTCTCTTCTAAATCTGAGGCCACATTCTATAGGAGGAAAGCAGCTTGACCCAAAACTCTGTGATGTATTATTTTCTATGGTGCTGTCACTCACTGCAACATTAGCTGGGAAAGCTGGGGCAGCAAGGTCTGCAGTGAGCTGACTTTGCAGCCCTGTCTCTTCTCACTGCACACTTCTGAGGAGCTGTCTCCAGCTGAGCTGCACAGATAATGATTGTTCATATCTTTCTGCTCTTATGGACTTTGGCAAGTGCTGTGTTCTTCCTGCTTCTGCTCCAAATCTCTAAAGTGTGTTTACCAGCACCCTATAAATTCTAGATCTCCTTTAGCTTGAAGGAGACAGGCAAGGAGATGATACAGCTCTTGCTGATAAGCTGTTTAGCATCATGTGCTTTGTTAGTTCAGCTTTCTTTTTATTGACTTTCTATAGTTTGTAGCTTATCTGTAAATAATGCTGAATCAAGAAAAAGAAAACACAGACAAATAGAAAAAGGACTGGTTTTATCCACTCTTGCTTAAAAACATAAGATCTGTATTTTTGGTTTCTAGTGCTTAGGATATATTGTTTCACAGAGCACAGCTTGGACAGATGTGATATATGGTGCTTTGCCAAAACAAAGACTGTAACATTCAACTGTCATCTCCAAACCTTATGTTATAAGGTTGGATAAAGTATCATTGAGACAGATTCATTTTATCAGGGCTGTCTGGAAATAAAATCTTCAAAGTAATAGTGATGGGAAATGTTACATTGTAACTGTGTTAGAGCAGCACTGGTAAGCATGTTTCCCGGGAAAAAGAATGCAAGCCCCTATGACAAAAACTCATGAACAAAGCATCACTGATAGGCCTCAAAGGACAGAAATCATGTGACCTCTTGCTTGGTGGTGCAGATATGAGTAGAATAGGGAACTAAGAGCCCAAAATGTGGCTTTACTGACAAGGGAACAAAGCCTTGTCCTGTGCCAGTCTTCTTTCTGCTCTCTCTAGAACCTTCTGCTGAATTTCCCAGAAGCAGACAGTTGTGGGTGAACAGTTTGGTTTGGTTTTTTTGGGGGTTTTTTTGTTTTTTTTTATAATACAATTTTACCTAAAGGAGCCATGTTATTCTATGGTCCTGTGGCAAGAAGCAAGCTGGTTTTTACAGCTTGTTTTCCTCGTGGAGGTAGAGGCATTCTACAGAATCACTGCTCGGTCTCTAACTTTTAATGTTGAGACCCTGGAGGAGCAAAGACCCTCTAAGCCATAAAAACCTCCCAAACTGAGCTGTCAGGATCTCTGTAGAGTTGATCACTTGTAGGAAAAGGAGGTGGTAGCACTATTGCACCTTTGTGCCTCCAAGAGCTTCCACGTTGAGCAGCCACCTGCTTTTCCTGTGTCTAGAGCTCCTCTTTGGCTAGAACATGAGGTTTTATGAGCACCTGAAAGCAGGGATTTAATTTATCATAAAAACTACCCATTTCTACACAGTCATTACTTATGTGACTAGATTTATCAGAGATAGTATGTTGCTTGCACAAATAACTGCTCAGCTGAGTTAGTCATAATGCATTCCTTATCTCTTGTCAAGCAGCTGGTTTCTTCAGTTGAAAGAAACTTAATTGCCATAATTAATTACAATATTAATTATTACACTGTCTTGTATTTGAATGTTGTCACTAGCAATAAATGTAAAAGGGCTTGAGAATCATTAGGGAATTATTTATACTAGATTTTCTATGCTTCTTATGTTGCTCTTAAAAAATACCAATCCTCAAACATTTCCAATACTAGAGCAGTTTAAAATCTACTGAATATTTAGTTTGTTCTCTTGATATTTACTTTAAAAAAATAAATCCATCATTGAGGTATGTTTTGAAAGGATAGGGATCATCTCTGGAGTTCAGAATTTCTATTCTATTCCTCTCTTTCCCTGGGAGAGCAAAAATGTGTGTGTAGCCTTTTGAGCCTGTTGTGGCTCAGGATATGCAGCAGTGGAACTTGAAGCCTTTCATCTTTTTTTTAATCTGCTTTCATAGCAACAGGTATAACTGAAGTATTTGTTTCCATTTTCTCTAATTTTCTGTTTAGTTTCTACAAAAGCAAACTTTTCTTTGAGGTTTTAAATAATCCATTTCTAAGATGCTTTTTTCTTGCAATGTTATGGGCCTTTTTTCGACAGGGAATGGACTGTTTTGTTCAGTATTGTAATCTAAAACATCCCTTCCTGCTGGAAAGGCTACTTTTACTTTCTACTTGGACATGACATAGAGAAGAGCTGAGCATGAGTTAAAAAACAATAGATTTTTAAAAAATCAATTGATAGATCTAAGCCAGCAAAGGGAGACATTTCAATTTAATATCAAGTATAGTCACTAACCTTTGCTGCCATTCTCTGTGACCATTTCAACCTTTAGAGAATTGTGTTAATTTAAATTGAATTAAAATTCAAAGTTACTACGAAGTCAGAATTGTCGATTGTGCTGTAAAAAAAAGAATTTGTTCTTTTTCCCACCCTTTTCAGGTTTTAGCTAGGTTCTGGTTTTGTTTTGCTGGCTTTTTTTCTTCTGAAAAACAAAGGGAACACAATTCCCCTGGCATTGTTAGTTGCCTCTGGTCCAGAACAGAGTTCAGTCATTCATGTTATGCTCCTTTGTGTGTCAAAACAGTTGAATCTATTTTGTGACTTCTTTCTTTTCACTTCTAGTATCCTCTCTGATAGAAGTGGGAGGAACTGTGCCCAAAACCAGATGACATCAGTGCGCTGTTGGCCAGGAAATGGCAGTTTAAGCAGTAATTTGTTTACAAATGTTTACTCTAGAAGAACATGACCTGAGTAATGAATGTCACCTGTTCTTATGCTGCCAAAAGCTACTGGCAGCATAATCCCTATAGCAACAACAATTCTGGGTGCAGAAAATTCAAATCTATCACTAATGTACCTGGTGTATTTGCAATTTTGTGTGATAGTTACTTCTGATCTTTTTTAAAATCTAAATATAATTTACTCATTAATAAATACACTCCAATTGCTCATATTTCAGGACCTGGACAAAATAAAAAAGTAGAGAGAATTTGGACAAGATGTGATAGCTGTGTAGTCAGGATCCTGCTAATGTGTTCAGATAACTTAACATTTTGGCAAAAAGTTGTATTTACCTTTTACTGTTCTGGTTGTTCCCTTTGCATGGTTTTAAATCTAATTTTAAAGAGATCTTGTGATTGAGATTTGTCAAAATCATCGTGCCCTGCATTGTGAAAGGGACATTGTGGTCAGATTTTGTTCTGCTCTTTGTGCTTATATGCCAAAACACAATTTTTTATTTTCTTAGCACAAAGGGGAGGAGTGGTTACTCTTTGCCCAGAGACAGGAGGAAGTAATCACATGGAAGGAAGTGGAAGATGGTCAAGCTGTTTGGGAACTGGATCACTTCTGTGTGTTGCTGTTTTCTTTCTTTCCTCTAGCTTGGATAACATGCTTATTTGTCTGTGGTTTTTTTATTACTCCTCTTTCCTCATTGCTGTTTTGGGTTTTTTCTAATCTGGGAAAGTAGCTGTGGAAAAATTGCCAGAGCATGTTTTGGAGGAAACCATAATGACAAGAATGCAGATTCCTGATGCTGTGTTGTTCCAGGAGCACGCAGCAGTCTAAAGTGGAAAAGAGTCAGGTGACAATTTCATGTCTGCTGCAACGTTTAGAAGCAAAACTGAATTTTAGAGGAAACTGGTATTGTCACACTATTGATAATATTTAGGGCAGACAGTTTTTATTACTGCATCAATTAAATTAATAGACAAATTGGATAATTTGATCTCCAATGCCTCAACCAGGAAAACACAGTTAGCAATGGCAGAAGTGGGAAGGAAAACCATGAGTCCTGAGAGGAAAGCTATTGTTCTATATTTTGGAACTTGTCTCCATCCCTATCCCCATCCAAGCAGTGTAATTTTGTGATATGATTGTAGTACAGCTGTGTACTTAAAATTACACTTCACAGCTGCAGACGAAACCTTGAAATTGTTGAAATACTTGAATTAGAAAGGCACAAACATAGATGCACCTTTACTCACAACCTTTACTGAATGATTTCTGAGTCTGCAAGTGGAGTGGGCACAGGAATGAGGTACTTGACCCCTGAGATCTTTCTTCCATGGCAATGCTGTGACTTAGTTATTACCAGAATATCTCATCATTGCAAGGAATTTTTTCCTGTCTGTTCTTTGCTTATTTATTTTGCCCTCAGGGTGCTTTGGGTGGCCTTAATGGAGGAGCAGAAGCCTTTGTCATATGCTTATCAGGATGTAAAAGGAGTTTTAATCTTACTTTGACCACTGATTGCCGTGACAAATCTAATGAAGTAAGTGAGCTGCACAAGTTCTGTAAATGAAATAACAAGTATTTATCTTGTCTCCCCACTCAGTCTTGCTAGGAAAATGAGAAATCTGGATACAGTAAATAACCTTTCCATGGAGATGGAGAAAATAATTAATGTAATTGTAAAGAGGGCACAGCATGACTTTTTTCTTGAGCCATTTCTGCTTTGGCCCCTTGACTTCAAAGCCTGAAAGGTGCATTAATGTAGCAATTCAGTGAACTGCTGTCTAGTGAAAGAATTTTCTAAAAGCTTCTGTTTTGGTAGGGGTGTAACTGAGGCATCATTCCTTCTTCCAGAGTAAATCAGAATTTAGAGAAATATTTTTTTTAATGTTCTCTTTCCCTCTGTATGAGCTATGTATCCAGCTAAAAGGATTTATTAAAAGCCTTTTCACTTATTTGTGTTCAGGAGAGGGGGGAAAAGTTATTTCTTTGATGTTCCCAAGACTTTCCACGTAACTGGATTAAAATCTGAAACCATGTCAAGCAAAAGCTGGGACAGTAATGTACCCTAATTTGTTTCCCTGAAGATTGATGTGATGGTTATTCAAGCTTACCTCTCTCTTCAGTTGTTTGAACGTTTAATTTGTAGATAGTCATGCATTATTCATCTTCATGCTGATAGTAAGCTGCTAATAAAACAGGAAATATCTAACTCCTCTGTTGTTTTCTCAACAATATCCTTCTTTCTCTCCCTTATACATACTTTTTAAAATTTAGGTTCTGCAAGATGAAAATATATATATTTGAAATCATATGTGTGCATTCTTATAGGGTTGCTGGACAACTGTTTAGCAGATTGTCTTCCCCATTTGTGACAGATATGAATGGATCAGTATTTTAAATTATTGCTACAGGAACACGACATTGTACTTTCTTATGTTTATTTGAGTTGGAATATGAATTATTATCTGCATACAGACAGCAGAGAGCTGTAGTCTGGGCTTGGTCAGATAGTGTGAAGGACAGGGATAGAAAATAATTTCATAATCAACAGCTTTAATGGATGATAATACTGTAGGAAAAAACAGAGCTGGCTGGCTTTGGCAGCACATTCAATCTGAGGGTACTTTTGTTATTATTTGAGCTAACCCTGACATGAAACTAATGAAGATACATTTATTTAGATGTGCTGTGTGCAGACATTGCCAGACACATGGCCCCATCTGATGAGCAAATAGGTTTAGCAATTTTTTGAAATGTTTGCTGCTGGAGCAGGCTAAAGAGGACAATATTCTTGAATAATCAGATTTGTCGGTGCTTAAGAGGTTTTTTGCACTAGAAATGAGGAACTTGGTGCTTTATCTACTTTATGCCCCATCAGGATCATGAGAGATGCAGCTCTGCAGCCAAATGCTACATGCAAGGCATTCAGGGGTGTCAGGAAAATTAGACCCAAAGATGGGGGATAAACTTCACTGGTAATAAATGAAACAAATCATGCACTAGAAGACTGGGATGTTTCAGTGATGCTGTAGTGTTTCTGAGCTCTAGAAAAGTAAACCCATTTTCAATTTGCAGCTTTCTATTGGCATTAGAGAAACACATGAGTTACGCCTTGGGTTACATCCAAAATTCAATTTTTCAGCCCTTT
Source organism: Emberiza elegans (assembly GCA_024865655.1). Classification (NCBI taxonomy): domain Eukaryota; kingdom Metazoa; phylum Chordata; class Aves; order Passeriformes; family Fringillidae; genus Emberiza; species Emberiza elegans. Next base: position 2,534,680 of record JALJVW010000129.1, read on the forward strand.
GTAGCCTGTGGTTGTGTAGTATCTGTTCTGATACTTTTGTAACCTAACCTTTTTTTGTTTATACTTTCCTGCCTAACTTTTCCCTCTCTATAAGAGATTGTAACAAAGATTTTATTCCAAAATCCTTTTAAAAATAGTAAAAATAAGCATTAGATCAGATGTGGCATTTTGCTTAGGTAGCTTGGCTGCTGGGAACAGAGAACTTGGTTTCATTTAATCTTCTAAATCATCCTTCAGTTTTTCAATTCTAGGCATTAGCCATTAATATTCATACAAAGTCTTCCTTAAAAAGAAAAAAATCAATAGGCACATCTAACCTTAATAAGAGGGGTTTGCTATTAATCAATAGGATCACTAACATAATGAATTACCCTTCAAAATAGCACTCTAGATGTTTGGCTCTGTCTTGAAATCTTTCAGCTTGAGTGTACTTTTGTGTAGAAAAGTATTCCAGAACAGTCAGTGAAGCTAATGTCTATTATTCATAGGGTATCCAGATCCTGCTCCTTAGGAGAGTGTGTGGGTTTTTTTGATGCTTTTACACTGAATCTGGTGGATTTTATATTAGACCCTATAATTTGACTCCTGTCTGAAAGAGAATCAAAGCTGTATTTTTTTCCCCCTGGATATATCATACTGGGTATTTCTGTTAAGATTGGCCTGGGGCCCACAGGTGGGATTGTCATTCAGTTCAAATATTCTCCCATCAGTCCTGGAAGTGCTTCCATAATGAAAGAGGGGAAGGCAGCCCCATGGTTAGGCAAGCAGGAGCCAGGTTATTACATCTTCAAATATCCAGCAGACAAGTGGTTCTGCTTTGAGACAGGCTTGGCTTTCTGCCACTTCCTTCACTTGGTGTCAGCTGTTCTTTGCAACTTAACAAGGCAACCAAACAAGCTGCAGTTTCTTGCAGTTGTACAGAAATAATATTCCATTATACTCAGTCTGAAGTGACTGTTTCTTATCTTTTGGGTTTTTTGGCAAGAATAAAGAATAATTTTTGTGCAGTTCTATGGCAAGGATAAGCCATGACCTCCAGTTCTGATTCACATAAAACTAAATTCAATTACATCTGTTTCCCTCAGTAGGTGTGGTCCTTGTATGATCACTCTGCATATTTTTCTTTGTTTTTAAATGATGTACAAGCTATTTGTGTAGGAAATAGGAAAATTAATATAGAAATAACTTTTATTTTTTCTACTTCTTGCTGATGTTCCCCTAAGCCTTGAGGGCTACTTCTTACCTTGACCTCTTTGTTTGGTACTGTTGCTAAAGAACAGTTGGTAGTTTTTGTGTTCCTGAGGGGAAGGGAGAGTACTGGAAAAGAAGTGGGTTTATGCTTTTTATTCCTCTTGTTCAGCATTAGTATTTTTTAGCTGCAGTAATGTTACAGGTGGTACTAAAATGTCATTAAATCCTCATGTTACACATCTGGCAACTTGTAATAGAAACTATTCTCTGAATGTATGTAATGCATCTTTTTGTACTTTTATAAGTTGGCATTTACACCAGGTATTTCTTAATTTTAAACACAGTCATGCGATATTTAAATCTACTCTTCTTATAGCTCTTTGTGGGGAAAACCCCACATTTGCTTTAGAGAATATTTTATCTTAAGACGTTGATAATTGAAGGAAAGTTGGAACTACAATTAAAAAACAACCAAGCCCACCAAAGCATATGTTCTATGAATTCACAAGTCATGTTTGGATTCTGATAGTTCAAGTAAAGGATTTCTTTTCCTTATGCTAATGTCTATCCTTGCTTCTACTGTGAGGGAAGTGCAGTACAGTAAAGCTTTAATAGTTCTGGATCTTAAAGGCAAAGAACTTAGTTTTCTTTTATTCCTACTTCTCTTGCACAGATTTGAGAGCTTGTGTTCAAATGTATTAAAACAGACAGAATACAGAAATGTCTGGGAGAATGTGATAATCTTAGGAGTCACACAGAGCTCTAAAAGTTACCTAATATATGAGGTTATTTTAAGTGTCTGTTGCTTTTGGTTTGTTTACTATACACTTGAATGATACATAGATATTTTGTGCTGTTTTTTTATATTCCAGAATTCCCTTTACTGTTAAAGATAACATTTAATGATGACAGAAGATTAAATGGCCTGTGCAGAATCCTTCGCCTCTGGTGAGTGAAAAGCAAACATCTTCATGCTACTAGATCTCTTTGTTTTTCATTACTACAGAAAAATTAAAATTATTTGAGTTGGCCTCAGGCCTTCAATTACTCTGTTGGGTTATAAAAAATACAGTGAAGAGCCAGCAATGAGTGGTATTCCTTATGTACCTTGGCTGTTTGTTCTTTAGAAACAGAAGATTGATTACAATGGTTAAGAGACTTGGGATTTATTGACTTGTCTTCCTAGGAATTTTTTATCTCATAATTGCTTTCAAGAGTATTTTCCTGCTTTTTTCACCTCCATTAACCACTGAAACATCTTTTTCTATAATAATCAGTAGTAGCTGAGAATGCTAGCCAGTAAACTCAGTCCTAACAGCTGGCTTTTTCCAAATTATTGGGAGTATTTGAAGGTGCTTACTGAAGTGAGGGAACCTAAAATATTAGTTAGGTATAATGATGAACTTTACTGTCTTGAGGGTAATTCAATTGCATTGGGCATTGAGTTAAGCATTGTATCAGAAATGTCCAGTGCTTAATATTTGTTTGTTTCTCCTTTTGAATTTTAAACAAAGAATTCTTTAATTGTCACCTCCTCTCCTGTCTCTGCAAAGATCTGAAGCCATAGGTTCCTGTGTTATTCACAGGTGAATGTAGCACTTATTACAGACGTGTTATGAGCAAACCTGGGGCAAACAAAATCTGCTCACAAAAACCACAGGCCCATTTAATGCTGATATTACTCCCCCATGAAGCACTAAACCTTGAGTATTAGAACACTGATGTACTTTGTTCCAGTTTAGCCATATTCATTTGAGGTTAAGCAGATAATCCTGTGAGCTTTGAGTTTCCTTTGTAGTTTCTCACTTCCCTGGTGGAAAATAAGCTGCAGTACAGTCTCAGAAATGAACGTAATGCTTCAGCTCTCAAATGCTGTGGTTTAGTGATAAATGCAGTGTAATCCTTGCTCCTAAATAACATTTGGAAGGAACACAGAAGCAACTTTATGTAGGTGATTATGAACTTTGAGGCTAATTATAGGTTGTAATATGCATATATTTCTATATATGAATTAATAAAATATTGACATAAGTTTTAGCACATAAAAGATGTCCAGGAAATCTGTGTTTGGGATGAGAAATATTTATTTGGGGAAACTAATGTGATGTGCATCTTTTAAGAGCACTGGCATAATTCCATTTTTAGAAGGACTGATACAGACTCCAAACCAGGAAATTATTTTGAATTTTTGAGTATGTAGGTCTTAGGTGTCTATTATTTGGTTTATCACAATACTTAGTTCTTGAACAGAATTTGGCATGAAGAGTTTTTTGGGGTTTCTCCATATACAAGTTATTACCATAAATTATGACATGTTAGTGGAAAGAGGTACAAAGACATCAAGTTTGTTTCTCCCTGAGCCTGGCTCTCTAAGAACAGACTTATAAAAACTAATCTGATTTATCTGGTATATGGTAGATTATCTTCAATAGTGAGATAAGAGGGAACAAGTTGACCATTCAGAAATTACTGTTGTTGACTTATGAAACAGATGGAAAAGAGTTTTTGTTAAGCTGATTGTGTAAAATGGAGTGTAGCAAAGGAATTTGAATATGAAAATAAACCTGTCACAGAATATTACAGCATATTGACATGTGATTTAAGCATTTACAAAGGGGATTGATGCTGTACAGAGATGCTTATTAGATATCACAGGAATGATTTTTGCAGTTGCAAAAATAGCAGCTTTTGTATTGTTAGATTGAGATGGGTGCTGTAAATACTAATTTTCAAAGCATGATTCAATTCATCCAGGTTTTTGATTTTAAAATCCATTCTCCTATTATAATTAATATTCAGTTTTAGCAGTGTGATCTCAGTGTAAAATCAGCTTATCTTTCAGGCTGGCATGGATTAGGAATCTTGGTTTGATAAACAGTCTACAGACCTGAGCAATCATAGTGCTTGACATGTCAACTTTGAAATAAGGACATGTTAAAGTAAATGGGCTTGACTGAGTTTTGCTGTGAACGGATACACAGAGCCTGAGCGTACAGGAAGCTCAGACTGTAGCTGTGGCTTCTTACATCCACATGAACTCAGTTGTTCTACTTCAAGCAGTAATTTACTCATCTTCCTAGATATCCATGCTAAATATTTTTAAATTTTTTACCTTTTTTTTTTTTTTTTACTACTTGTGCTGTTGATATCCTTTTGGATAAAGGATTGTACTTAAATAGTTTGGAAAATTAAACATTTAATTAAATAGAACTTATTTAGGGACAAATTTGTTTTACAAATAAGATAAACCTTTTCCCCTCATTCAACAGGTTTGCTGCTAATGCACAGAATTCTTTGTTCTAAGTGAAAAACAAAGCAAAGCATATTTTAATGACATAAAGATTCTGTGAAGTGTTCACATGACAAGCACCTTTTCTGGTAATCAATGACAGTTCTTTTCATAACCCTTCTTAGTATTGGTTTAGTAAAAATAGACAGTCATTATTGCAATGTGCCATTGGAATTTGTAGATACTGTGAGGTCATCTTGTCTATAGCAGACAGGAGAATCCCGTGCATTTTAAGTACGTATTGGTATTTCTGTGATCACTGAGGAGTCAGGAACAGCATTAAATCTGAGTTTCCTGTGCCACTGCCATCACCTCTGTAAATGCAGATGTCTCCTCAGAGAACCTGCAGGAGCTGTGAATCACAGTCACTTTTATTTTCATGTTGGCTGTAGGTTTACTTGTACAATTTTCATCAGAATTCATTCTTCATGTTAGTTTGTTCAGATAGTTTAAGCTACTGTGATAAAAGGTAAAAATGAGTTAAGAGATCCCAAAAAGTAGTCAATGCTATTGGCCTTGTCCCGCTCAGTGTGTGTCTGGTGAGTGTGTCTTGCTAAGGAGCATTCAGCACTAGCAGAGGGTGTTGCAGATATGGGTACAAGGGAGTGCAAAATCAGGGTGATCCTAGAAATGTATGAATCTAAGATGGACACAATGGAAATAGCCTAATGGTGTTTAGATACTGCACTAGTATGAAATGTGACATTTTTCACTAATGCCCAAAAAAGTTTAAAGACCACAACATCAGCTTCAACGGGATTGAGACTGCCAAAACAATGCTAGATTCTTTTTCTAGACTTGTCAGCTCTCTGTACTGTGATACCCAGCAGCCTACCCAGTCAGCTTTCCTCTGCAGTGAAGGGAAGTTGATTTTAGTGCAAGTGGAAGTACGGCTCCAATAGTTCTGACTCATTTCTTAAAGCACAGCTCAGTGACTGAAGCCCAGCCTGCCATGGGCTGTGTAGGCAGATTGGTTTTCAAACACCCCATGGGATATTGGAACCAGTTATGCTCCAAAGCCAGGACTGGTTGTGGAGCTCTGCTGTGCTCTGGGGCAGCCAAAAGGCAGCTGCGTTCTGACCATGTAATCACAAGGCTACAATCCACAGAGACTGAAATATTACTCAAGCCATTTGGGAACTTCTTCAATTTTGCTCTTCTCCACACACTTGGGCTCTGCAAGGCTTCCTATTTGTTTTATTAGTACAGCTTTACTGCTCAAAGGCAACATAACTTGGGAAAGAGTAGGGATCATGTTATTTTTAGCACATGGATAAATACACCTTAAAAAGAAAATTCAATCATGCAAACCTAGTGTTTACAAGTTATATGGATTAGAATGACCCATGTAAAACTACATATTACTTGTTGAAAGAATCTGGAACTAACAAACTGTCACAAATAGCATGGTGCATCCTATAGGTCATGGTGAGATATTTCATCCTGAGATCAATGAGAAATAAATAAAATCTGCCAGATGTTTTCATTGAATATTCAAAAATTTTTAAGTAACAACTAGATTTTTTTAACATTTATTTTCTGCATGTAGTGCATCTAAAAATAAAGCCCATTTTCATTCATTCAAATTGAAATACATTCTGGGACCAGCACAAAAACTGGCACCAGAGTACATCCAGCCTTGTGGGTCTAAGATAAGAGCTGATTAAGTTCTTTTTAAACAGGAGACACAGGGTTAACTTTGAAGTTGGGGATTGCTGAAGAAACTCAATTCCCCTTTCTTTTTTCCCCTTAAATGTTGTACATTTTAAGCATTTAAAAAAATCTTTATCATTCTAATGAAAATCTGTGATTACAGCTGTTGTTCATCTTTATTTCAAAGAAATGATTTTTCAGTTGCAAGGGTCATAGGTTAGGACGTTTTTAGGGCTTTTTTTGTACTACATTCAGCACAACAAACACTATGGTTTGACATCCATCTGTAAATAAAGGCTATGCCCAGTGCTAGCTGGGGGATCAGCTTTAGTCAAAGGTTTCCTGTAAACAGAATACCCAAATAAGCTCAGACTACCTAGGGAAGAAAGTGTAGGCTAATGTGGAAGTCAGGACAAGTATTCTTGGCAAATTGTGATGTGTGCAACAAAAACTGCAGGTTAGTCAGGACTGCTAAGAGGGACCCTGAAAAAAGCCTGCTGTCCACCAGGTGCTAGATTTGGATTTAAGAAATAGGCTGTACAGTATCAAACTATATAAAAAGCTTAAAAACCACAATGAGAATATATTTTAAAAATTTTCTTCTATATTGTAAAAATTTTTAAATTAGGTCCAAACCACCATTTAAAAAGGTATGAAATGTGCAATTTTGCAAATGGAAACAAGGGGCACAAGAAGGATTCCATAGGGGTTAATTAGAGTTGCTTTGTGATTTCTTTGTTTCCAGTTCCTTCATACACCCAGTAATCACACAGACCTCAGAGCAGTTCTCTTCAGGCAAGTAGGACATGAGCTAAAAGTATCATTGCTGATTTCAGTGGGGAAGATTGGCTGCAACAAGGAGTAAAAAGCTATTTTAAGAGACAAATGTACAGTACAATCTATTTATGTAAATACTTGGAAAACTCAGGAACAAAATTGTTTCCTAAGTACAGAGCTGTGAAATCAGTGTGCCATATGGAGCTATAATATATGGCAGAATATTTTAAAATCCTAAACCTTCTTGAAAGAAAACTGTTGTAAAAGTCTGCATCTAGAATAAAATGACTACTCACTTGTGTTTTAACTGAAAGCTGCAAAGATATTTCCACATGTACTAAGATTAATATAACTTTATATTGTTAAAAAGCAGTGACCCTTTTCACTTATTTCTCACAAAGCCTAGAGTGTGGAAATGATAATTAAAGGCAAGTGAAACAGATGGCTGTAACATAATTTGTGAGTCCTAACTGGCACTTAACACTAACTCTATTTGACAAATACAATAAGACACCTATGTTGACATACACATAGTGCACTTAACTACTTTTATTTATGCAAGTGAGGTATTAAAATTGTCTTGAAAAGTAGACATCTAAAGAAGAGTAAATGGTATGAAGAAGAGAATAGTAGTCATTGCTTTCAGTGTTCAATGATTAGTAGTTGTAGGGTTTTTTCTTCCACCATCCTATCTGATAATTTCCATGCAAAGTCTCTGTCTTACTCCTCCACTAGATAGGTAGCTTGGGAAGATTGGAGGAAATCCACCACTTTTCCAGCAAGAATTAATTATGAAGACTGGTTTTGTTTTTTGGAATGAAGTATAATAAGCTAAAAGTGTGTGCATCTCACACGCTGCGTATGGTACACCTTTAATATATACACTGTCATTGTACATGAGCATTTTGTATATACACTGACACCACTTCAGCAGGAAGTTAAAAGTCAATAGATAATGAACCTTGTGCTGTGTCTTCCCTTCCTCTGACATAAATTTCACATGGAATCTCCTCCATCACCCTGTCTTCTATCACCTGCTCAGGGCAGTCGTGAGCTTGCTTGAAAGTGTAAGTGCTTTTCTTGAATGTGCTGTTGAAGGTTTTCATGGGCTGGGGCTGTGCGAAGTCATTGCGGAAGGGCAGCTCCATGGAGCTCAGGTTGCTCCTGCTCTGTTTCATGCTGGAGGCCTGGGAGCCACAGTGGTGGTCGTGGATGCATCTGGAAGCTGTTGAAGGGCGGCGCAGCTTCTGATAGTTTTCAAGTTCCTCTGATAAATCTGCCAAATCTGCAGAAATTTCTTTGTCCCTTAGTGAGAACAGTTCATAGTGAGGAGGATCAAAAACTTCCTGGAAACCAGTTTTATTGAAGGCAGTCTTGCAAGCCATAACCTTTTTGCGAGGTTGCTTTACTTGCACTAGAATTGAAATGATGAGAAGAACTAAAACTATCCCTGTTGTGATGCCAATGATTGTCCCATGGGTTTTGGTGATTTGTTCAAACAATCCAGTTCTTTTCTTTTCTGCAAAGGAAGAAAGTGATTATGACAAGACATTTATTAGTTTCTACACTTTTGATAACGTATTTAAACAAAGAAAGACTGTATTGTGATTGCCATGCAAGTGATAAAATTACTTAATGGGACTGGAGACTAGAGCTGTATGTCAATGGGATTTGTCTAATTCCCTGTCATTAGTAGCTACCATATGATAATTCAGTGGCAGGTGCAGCTTTGTGAACCAGTGCCTGCTGACTCAGCTGGGATGAGCCTTGCACCTGAACCTTTACTGATGTCTACATTGCTAAATCCATGACCTAAATGGGCTTAAATTAACCTTAAATAGGTTTAATCCAGCTCCAGATGATGTTTCTCTTACCATGGCTGGCTCCTGCTGGTAACATTCCCAGGGATGTCAGTAGAAGAAAACCTAGATTTAAAATTGTCTCCTTCTTCTTTAAAAGTGAAATATTATCAGATATAAGAATGACTGTACTGTTCTCACATCTCTTGGAAATGTAATGGCTGTGTCTATTGTGTAAGTCAGTTACATCTAATTCATCACAAGGAGCTTTAGCAAAGCTCTTATTCCAGTTCTAAGAGTCCAGTGATGATGTTACTTGAAAAAAAAAAGGTAGGGGGATACACCAACAAACCCAAATCATCTGGCAATTTTGGCTAGTACTTCATGTGAAAACACACAAGATGGCAGCATCAGAACAAGATGTTTTTCCATATTTAAAATTCTTATTTGAAGATTAAAGTTTTCCAGTTTCCAGTTTCCATTAATGGACTTCTGTTCCATTAATGTTTTTGTCCTGGGGGACTGAGAGATTTCTACACTGCAACACTGGCTACTGGTAGAGAAGAATTTAAGACTATGAAGAAGAAAATGTAGTAGCCTAAATCTTACAAAACATTTTCAGATATCTGGCTCATGGCATCTGAATGTGCGTGTTATGTATCTAAATACCACACACAGTGCATGGGGAAAGTTACACAACATCATGTGTTATTTGAAACAATCCTTATGCTGAGCAGAGACTCCCAAGTAGCCGGCTAATAAGAAATTACATTTCTGCTTAAGAACTTAGGCTCCTTTGAGCTACTTTTTACCTTTGAAGTGAAGGAAGATCTCTCCCCTTGTCCTGCCTGACTTAGATCACAGTGGTGCCACCCATGGTGGGAGGTATGAATTTCACTGTTCTGGCAGTTCTCTTGTCTGCATCTAGGTTTCTTAGTTCTTGGCAGATATTTAATCAAAAAGTTGTTTTGCAAAAGGCGATGTCTTCGCCAGTCTCTTAAAATAAATTGCACACAACTGACTTCTCTATCAATTTTTGTGTTACAGGGCTTAGGCGTAAGTAGGTCACAATATGCTCAGATTTATGTAGCTATTGATATGGACTAAATGAGAACTCTGGGTGCCTGCAAGAACTGAGCACAATTGTGAGCAGCTCTCTTTCTAAGGCTAAGAATTGCTTATTTGGTTGCATCAGTCTCCCTTAGCTGGCAATGTGGCTCTAGTCTTCAGCTGTCTCTTAATTTCTGCTGTGCAAGTATTACAGCAGAATTTAGATTGCATTCACATAAAACATGATGGGTTATTCAACATCAGAGAAAGCAATTTACAAATATTGGGAAAGACACAATTTTTATGGAATTAATTTTTTTAATACTGCAGTAAATTAGTGACATGTGAATTGTAGGGGATAGTCTAGAAAAAGTTGGGAAAGATGGGAAAGAGATCTAGAAATTAAACTTAAGGGGGAATATTGAGTATTATCAAAAGTAAGGATTGTTTAGAGGAAGTTTAGTTTTACATTGCAAACTTCAGAGTTATGGACCAGTTTTGTTGACTGGAAAACTTCCACAATATGCCTTACATTAGAATATTTATTAGTGGTGTGAACCTCTTTGTTTACCCAAAATGCAATTAACAAGTAGGGGTTTTTTAATGTTTATTTGCTTAAAAAATGCAAGCAGAACTTTTGCATTGAAAAGAAATTTTCTTTCAAGACTTTCTATAGAGAAGGTTTTGACCTTTTCTGCAGGGTCGGTTTCTCTTTGAAATGGAATACATACTTAAATCTTCTGGAGTTTTGTGTTCAGACTTATTGTTGCCATTCTATTTGTCAAAAAACCCTAAGCAAACAACCTCAAGTGTTTTTGTTCTATTGTTTTCTTTAGCAAGAAAAATGGTTGACCTTACACTGGTTTTGTTCTAACTCTGATAACTGAGCTATTCTTGAAGCACAGGAGAATGTCTGTGCTTTAACAGAATAACAATTTCTTCAAATTATGAGATTTTTTCCTACAAAGCCTGATATTGAAACAAGTCTTTACTGTACTTGCAATGATTGAAATAATACTCCCAACCCACGTTCTAGAAGCAGGAATTTACATGTGTCTGTATTCCATAAGTGTTTATTTCATTCTCCCTAACAATTCCTCCTTCCTCCCATCCTTTCTCACACCATATACAGCAGCTGAATTTATCCTGAAATAGCTTGTGATTTGCAACTCTAAACAAATGTTTTAAAATTGTCTTTGAGGATAGTTGCTTCTATTTCAACCCTGAGAGGGTTTTTGTCCTTGAAAACTTAGTTCTGTGTTTTTTCAGCTCTTTATTTTATCTCTAAAAGGTATTACCCATCCCTACAATCCTTGCTTTATTAACGTTTAGAAATTGAGAGGATGCAGCCTCAAAAATACTAAATTCTAGTTCTTATCAAGCTGATATCATTTTAAAATAGAGAGTATATGCTGAAGAAGAAGAAATTTAGTTAAAAGCAGTAGGAGCAATATTCAGGATGCTTACATGTGTCCTGAGTTTAAATAAAAATTTTGAAACACCTTCCTGAGATTAGTAGAATAGCTGTCTTCAGCATATTTCCAGGAAAAAGACATTTCATGACTTTCTTGAAAGGCAAACTGACCAGCCTAGCTCATAAAGGCTGTGGTTTGCACTATATTCACCTCTGCAGTGATTCTCATCCCAAGGGTATGCACAGTTCTGAATGCCATTGCAGACTAAAGAATTATTGATGCACATGTTGCTATGGCAGAAGTAAGTGTTGCCTGAGCAGGGAGCTGCAGGAGAGAAGAGAAAGAAAACATTCAGAATTTTCAGTAATTGATGCCTTGCAATAAAACTATTAACTTTCTGTATCTGCATTTTTTAACACACATTCTTCCTCTCTGTTTCAAACACAATAATTTCTCTTGCACATAACTATCTGATGCTTTTCTCTCTCCATGTAATTGCTTTCAGCAATTTCAGTATTATCAATGCTACAAAACCTATTCTTGCTCTAAAGGGGTAGGGAGCAAATAGCGACAGTCACCAAACACAGATGATGGAAGAAGGTTTTAGTATGTGTCTTTAAAAACTTAAAAATCACATGCTCACTATCAATGATATATTTATTCTGGAGCATCTGCTGTGTGGATGTTGTGAAGCACTCCCTGAACATCTGCATTTTAGAGCCCATTACTATCTTAAGACAAATCAGATTTCAGATTGTGGAGGACTGTTTCAGTAATTGCAAGAGATTTCAATAACTAGAGGCATCTAAGTCATTCCTGCTTGTGAATCAAAAGCTCTTGGATCCTCCTATTAGAGCTAATGCAGGGATTGAGAGAGTACAGTTTAGCTTTTTATGTATCTATCTATATATAGTCAGAAATTTGAAGAAAGAAATTAAGTAGAAGGCTGCCCCATGTTTTTGTGAGGATTTGTTACAGCTCCTTGACATAAGAAAAAAGACAATAGAAAGTAGTAATAATTATTTTCAGAGTGTTGTATCATCTATGTAGGGAATTATTTATAAATTCAGGGCACCAAGAAACCAAGAAATTGGTTTTCCATTTGTTTCAGTAATGGGGTATTTTTATGATGGAAATGTCTGTTATTAATGAAGTCAGTTATATACTAAACAGCAAAGATGTGTGATAGGCATTCTACTATTTGGTTTCACAGAAAGAATGTGTTCTTGAGCAGTCTGGATTCTCTGAAACATAACAGGAAACCCAAAGGGTAGAGCAGAGGGAATGACTGCTCCTGAACACTGCATTTCTCACTTAGTCATTCTGTTAGGCTTGAGAATCTCAATGACAAAAAGAGGAGTTATGCCTAAGAAAAAAAGAACATTAAAAGTTTTAATTTTGATTTTGCATTCCTAAATTAAATATTTATTGTCTTTCCATGTCTTACTCCACTGAAGCTGGGTAACCTACACTCATTGGTTTTAAGCTTTTGTATTTGCTGTTACTGCTCAACCCTGGCAATCTGGTAAGAAGTTCCATACAAGAACTTGCTATAATTGTAGTGCAAGTATGAATACAGAACATACTTAGAGGGTATTTTGGAACAGTTTATCTATGTAATCTCAGTGCTTAAAAATGTAACAGTAACCATCACATTGCTTCCTTGCTCAAGTGAGTTGAGAATGTGATTGTTTGGAGAGCAGCTCTAGCCTGAAGAGCACTGCTTTAGAACAGGATCACTCCTTCAGAAAGTTGAGATCAGGCCTGTTCTGTCAGTTATGCCATAATGTAAACATACTAAACATATTCTCCTTCTCATTTCCCTGAACAGGTGAATTTTTTTTACAGTTCTGGATTTGGTTGATGAATTCTGCTGTTGCTTCTCCATCTGCCCGCACAGTCTCTTATTAACATGTTTGTGTAGTCCCTTTAAATTTTTGTGGGCATGGCTTTTGTTCACAGTTCATGAAGATGAGACAAATGGCCTTATTTTCCTTTTGTTTGTTATTTGGTGAGTTTGAAGTCTAAAAGTCACAATGGTTGATCAATTCTAGTCCAGGACTTCAAGGACATAGCTGGACTCTTCTCATAACAGCAGCCCAAAAATGGTGCAATGCTCACAGTGTTCTTTGTATCCAGCATTACTCATCTATTGAATGAAGCCAGGAATCAAATACATTGATTTTTCACATTGCTGTTAGCTGAATTACTTAGTCAAACCTGCAAGCAGTGCTAGGTGTGTGTTAGGTGACTGTCATGCACTATTAGTTCATTTATGGAAATCTTTCCAGAAATATTGATCGTTTTCATGGTTGGCTTCATGTAATTACAAATCATTAGCAAGGTAGAAGAGAAAGATAGCTTAACAATCTGAAAATAAGATAAACTCAGATTCACTTTTTTCAGTTAGAAAAATTGCTTATGATTAGATTATATAAAAATACTTGAAATACTTTACAGCCACAAACTTTTTAATGACTCTACCCAAGAAGGCAGTATCTCAGGTAAATAACAATAACCACATACCATTGCAGATTTTCTTCTGCCAATGACTTTTGAGTTGCTTTAAACTCATAAATTTGGAAAGTTATCTACCTTTAGGAGTATTTAGTATTTCAATCTCTTGCATTAAAAACCCCCACAACGCCCCCAAAGAAACCCAAACTCAACAACAACAAAAAACTCACTCCAATAATTATAATATAAATAGACAATTTCCCTGGCAAAGTTCATAGCATTTTCTACATTGAAAGCTAGAATAACTTGCACTATCACCAATGTTAATAATTGTATTGAAATAAAAGCTAGTGGAAAGGCAGTTATCAATTTCTGCAAGCTGTACTTAAAACTGACATTTATTTAAATTCTCAATATCTAAAGCTTATTAAATGCTTCTTGTAGGCTAAGCAATATTCTAGCTTGAAGCATGCAACTGTTCCTTACTACCATTTACCCAAAGTAAGCCAGAATCTATTTCTCTTATACATATTATTACTTTAGAAAGGTTGTTTTATAAAAAGTAGCTTTTCTCCTATGTTAAAATTCACTGTTTTATGGTACATAACATAAAGTCTACCTGTTACCTGTAACCTGAACTTTTTTGCAAGTTAGTGACCAGGATCTCATTCAGGACTGGCTACAGACATGTTCTATCAGAAAAGCTATTTCTTTGTCAGCAAATCTGTACTATTTATTCTTCAAGCAGAACTTTTAAAAAAGTTCTTTAGCACAACCATAGGTCTGACTTCCTGAAATGGGATTATTTCATTCAGCTCTCCCCATATATTTCAGATCTGCTCTGCAGTTCTGAACTCAGTCTGCTTTAGTGCCATATAAACGGCACTGCAATGGTTCTGCAGTGTGGACAGTGTTGTCCTCTGTAAATATGTGAGGCAACAAAATTCCATTCAGGTACAACACCCTTAGAAGAAAAAAAAAATCTCATAAAAAAAAACCTGCCTTCAAGAAACATCTTAATTTACAATGAGAATAAAGACTATCTGTAACCCAGGCTATGGAACCCAAACAAAACTCCAGATGGCATTTACAACTCAGCTTTAATTACAGGCTTCTTGAATAAACTTGAATTTAACCACTTGTCTATCATTGTGCAACATGACAGGGCTTTGCTAAGGGAGCACACGTGGGGTCCATTAGAGCCAAATGCAGCTGAGGATAAGGGAGCAGCTTGGCTGGAGGGGCTGTACGTCCAGACCCACAGTTGAAGACAGAGCTGTGTTTAGGAAGGAGAGCAAGACTTTACAGGATCAGGGATGTTTTCTACTCTTCTGAACATCCACAGTGGCCTTAAGAAGAGCCTGTTGTGGTGTCTGGCAGGGAACTGGGCGCTAGTGGGAGAGCAATGCTTCAGTCCCACTGCTGTCTTTTTGAAATAAGTCTGTGCTCATTTGTAGGGAAGGATGTGTCTTTGCGAGAAGGATGTAGCCTAGGGCAGTATTGCTGAATTCAGAATGGAAAATAAGCCTTTTAAGGATGCAGGAAAGCTTTTCTTCAGGAACCATGATAGAAATGTAATAAAGCAATTATCTAATTTACCTGCCAGTATGTGAAGGAAACAGAAACAACCTTTTTCATGTTTTCCTGCTGTTTACTATACAGCTGATGCTTTCCCTAAAAGACTTGACCAGGAGAATGGGCCCTTTTAGCTGTACTCACGATCCACAAAGGAGGTGAAGAGCATCCTGAAGCGGCTCAGCCTGCTGCCTTCATCGGCCCACATGCGCACCACGCCCGTCCCCGTCTGCAGCGTCACGTCATTGGCCACCGTGCTGCAGAACTTGGCCTTCAGGTTCTCAATGGAACTGCTCCCATCATACACAGCCACGAAGTTCCTTTTGCACTCATTGGAATGCTCCATTTGATAGTCCAGAAATCGCATGTAGATCTGTTAGAAAAGAGGAATCAATGTCTTTAGGAGAAGAAATACAGAGAGGAGAGTTTTCTTTCTTAGCAGAACTTGAATAAGATGTTTTCTTCCCTTACACATAAATGTGATTTCCAATTCACAACACTTTTAAACTTAGATTTTCTCATTAGATGTCCGTGTGAAGCATTACCTAACATTTGTCTTGGGTATCCATTTCACTTCTCCCTGTTCCCCAAAACAATCTTTATTTAAAAATTTACTTTATTTCTGCTCCCTTTGGAAAAACACTACAAAGCAACAGACTTGGTGAAGAAACACCCAAGAAGTTCTGCTAAATGTGAAGTCTGTTTCTCTAGAAAAAGATATAAGGAATGCATAAATGTACTGAAATAATTTTAAAAGTATTTTGACTGTTCTCTTTCCTTTCTTTCTAATTCATAAAAACAATTTTAAAGTATAGGGGAAGAAGTCTAGTCAGAAAAGCTCTGAAGTAAAATAAGGAAATTAAAATTTATTGCTTCAGAATGAAAGCTAATTACTGAACCATAGCTGTGTTATGGAAGACACAAACCATGAAGTCAGGAGTAATTTGAATAAAAATGGAAATGAGAGAGAAGTAAGCTGGCTGTGTAGGAAGAATTAATGAATTTAAGCTAATCTTAATACTTCTAAAAGCAGAAATCTAATCCAAGAGAAGGCAGCATATGTATTGGAGCACATGCAGCAAGGAAATTAGAAGATTGGGATGGTATTTAAAGAGTAAGTAAATAATTTATTTTGCTGGAGCAGGAAACTTGTGCAAGATTGTAATTCAGTTAAAATTACATTAACACATCAAAAGGCTTTTGAAAATCTTCAATGGCTGTATTGGAATTCTCAAAATTCTGAAAATTTTGAGATATGAAACCAAGTCACTTAAGCACGCTGCAAAAGCCATTTCACACTTTAACAATTCTCAGATAGGCACTGTGCAGCCAGAGAAGCGATGTGCCCAGGTGGAGGCTGAGGCTGCTGCTCCCCTGTCCACGAACTCTCCTGCGTGTCCCGCTGCACCGGGGCTATCCGAGCACCACACCGGGGCTGTCTGAGCACCGCACCGGGGCTATCCGAGCACCACATCGGGGCTGTCCGAACACCGGGGATGTCCGAGCACTGCACCGGGGCTGTCCGAGCACCGGGGATGTCCGAGCACTGCACCGGGGCTGTCTGAGCACCGCACCGGGGCTGTGTAAGCACCGCACCGGGGCTGTGTGAGCACCGCTCCCGACCTCCTGTCCCGCCTGTGCCGGGGCTGCTGCAGAGCCCCTGCGCACTGGGGCTGTATTAATCTACCAGAGGGCTGGGACTGAGCCCTGCACACCGGGGCTGTCCATCTGCCCAGGGACTGAGCCCTGCACACCGGGCTGTGTGCATCTGCCCAGGGACTGAGCCCTGCACACCGGGCTGTGCCATCTGCCCACTGAGCCCTGGGCTGTGTGCATCTGCCCACTGAGCGCTGCCACCGGGGCCTGTCTGCCCAAGGACTGAGCCCTGCACACCGGGGCTGTGTGCATCTGTCCAGGGACTGAGCCCTGCACACCGGGGCTCTGTGCATCTGCCCAGGGACTGAGCCCTGCACACCGGGCTGTGTGCATCTGCCCGGGGACTGTGCATCTGCCCAGGGACTGAGCGCTGCACACCGGGGCTGTGTGCATCTGCCCAGGGACTGAGCCCTGCACACCGGGGCTGTGTGCATCTGCCCAGGGACTGAGCCCTGCACACCGGGGCTGTGTGCATCTGCCCAGGGACTGAGCCCTGCACACCGGGGCTGTGTCCATCTGCCCAGGGACTGAGCCCTGCACACCGGGCTGTGTGCATCTGCCCAGGGACTGAGCCCTGCACAGCGGGATGTGTGCATCTGCCCAGGGACCGAGCCCTGCACACCGGGGCTCTGTGCATCTGCCCAGGGACCGAGCCCTGCACACCGGGGCTCTGTCCATCTGCCCAGGGACTGAGCCCTGCACACCGGGGCTGTGTGCATCTGTCCAGGGACTGAGCCCTGCACACCGGGATGTGTGTATCTGCCCACAGGGACTGAGCCCTGCACAGCGGGCTCTGTGCATCTGCCCAAGGACTCTGGGACCCCTGCTCAGGTGGGGTGCAGGAGGTCAGGGCAGATGAATCCCACTCCTGGGCACTAGAACCCAGTTTGCTGCCCCTTTGCCATAGCTCACTACCAGCCACCTCTGTGAGGGAAAACAAGGTGTTCCTGCCCCACTGCTACACCTATCAGGCTTTATTGAAAACATGGGAAAAGAAAGACAGGTGACACTGGTGCCCCGTGCTTTTCCTTTCCAGCGCTTCCAGAGGCAGGTTGGCCAGCACTGCCTTCCCTTGTGCATTCTGTCTGAAGGTGCAGCCAGCGCCATATTAGCTCATGCTTCACCACACTGTTTTCTGATTTTCAGCATATGTATTTTTTATTTTATTCCATTTTATTTTTTTCCCCCCTGCTGTTTTTGTTAAGATTTTCTACTGGAAATTCTCAGCTACATTGGGAACCTGTTTTCCATTGATGACTTACCTCAAAAACATGGATGTGAGCTGTAATTGCTAGTATTTGGGCTAAGAGATGGTATTTTCCTTTAATGATTGACTTTGTATATCTGCTACAAAATTACAGGGGAAACTAAAAATAATTTAGCACACTTTTAGTAGAGCTATTATTTGTATGATAACAAAGGAATAATCCCATTAAAAGTGCTCACCTCTTCACATGCTCCTTTGGATTAATGAGCTAGGCAAGTATAAAAGGTCCTCAGTCTTACATTATATTGATTATTCTGGTAATTTTATGAAATCTGGACGTAATTTATTAAGTGTCTGCTATACACATTTCAAAAGTACTTTCATTGCTGCACTTGTGTCAGTTTTAAAACTTTATTTTTATTACAAAATCAAATTGAGGATTTTAAAAATGTCTATGCTTATTTTTCTCAAGAGACTGCACTGTATCAGATCTAATGGTTTTATCATCATAATTCTGCCTGAACTGAAGCTTGAGAAACTACTGTCAGAATACTAAGAATTATTTTTCTGTAATGTTTTAAATCAATAATTTAGGATGATGATCTAATTTCAGGACTCACCCAACTATAACTCTGCCTTCTGGCAACATTCAATAATTTATTAAAATACTTAAGCACAAGACCTGGTGCACTCAATGGCAATGTAGAGAGAAAATGGGTTTGTTATTGTTTCTGGAAGAACTGCATCTATTACCTAGACTAGTATGGGGCTCTTGGGAATTGACTCACTTCCTCAAAGGCTCAAATATATTAATGGACTTTTAATTTATTTCATATCTTGTCCTCTTCTTATCTTTCTGGTTACTGTTTTAGAATGCACTTGCAAGGTGGTTAACTGGGCTGGTTAGTTAGGTGTTAGGAGTATGTAAGAAGGCAGAAGAAAGATTTGTTATCTTGGCAGCTACTGCTTCAAAATATTTTTAATTTTTATGTATGTGCAAGCAGAAGCAAAGTTAAAGATGTGTATGCTCTATGGAGAAAAGTATGTGCTCTTCTGTGCAACATATTTAACAAATATTAATCTGAAACGAATATGATTCAGGCTTTAGCTATTGTATTTTGGGGTTGTGAATAGGATTTTATCCTGCTGTCTGCCTAACAAGGTAAAGCCTTTCTATTTAGCTCAGACTGCTGATGAACGTGGGTTTCAAGGTGCAGGATTGTGAATTACATGGGAGAAGCAGGCACATGTTCTGTTGTCTTTGAACAGAACCAAATTCTCCAATAGAACCACTGGAGACAAAACATTCAGTTTTGGCAGTGAGATTTACTGGAAATTACTAAAGATGTCAGCCAGCATTTTTGCCTGCAGTCTTCCAATAAAACCAGGATCCAAGTCAAATGCCCCTGAAAATTGTTGCTTTAACAGTTCTCACAGTTATTTGGTATTTGAAGCTTCAAATAATAGGAAGCCAGCTCTATGGACTTACATAAATTTAATTTCAGAAACAATTCCCTCTCTGGATTTCCTAAGCCACTGCTACATGACTCACTTCAGTAAAGTACAACATTATGCAAATCACAGTTAGTGACCATTACCTGTTGCTGCTGCCACAGAAACCCATTTCATACTGAATGATATGAACAAAACCCACCTTAGCATTTGGAGTGGCTTTAATTGTCCAGATACAGTCAACTGCTTGTCCTGGTTTTGTTTTTCCTTCTTGTTCTACTTGACTGGAACGTACTATTCCATCAGCTCCTGAGAGCTCAAACTGGCAGTCTAGGGAGGAGATAGACCTTGCTGTCAAATGCAATATGACATTAATTTAAAATTTCATGTATAAAGAAATTGTTACTGTAATACCATACCTGGGATGGGATTTAAAATACCTCCTAGGTAAGTGAAGTCAGGATCTGTAATAGAAAGAAGTCACAAAGGCTATCAGTGCTTGAGAATCACTTCAAGCTTTAGTATTATCTGCAGATTATGTCCATTTTTTATTATGTCACAAAAAAATTGCCAGAAAGTTTACTGAATCAATTGGAGCATATAAAGACAAAGTTTTTTTAGATGAGAACATTATGCCACAAAGATTGACCTTATCTAAAAAACATAATTCTACCCTGACAGATCAGCTTTCTAGCATAACACCAAAAACTACTATTCAGTATTTTGTTCCTACATTATATTCTGAATTTAACTGTGTTAGTTTTCACTGAAACTGCTGGAGCTCCAGAAGAGTACAGGGGATCTTTCTCTGTGCAAAAAGCTTATTTAGATTTATTTTATCAGACTGCTGTCTATGTAGTTCTGAACAATTTGAACTGAGCTTAGCAGAATATATCAACACTTAGAAATTGCTAACTGCTGTTTTAAAAGTATGGGAAGAAGGCTGCTCAATCCTAAAAGTACTTTCCCCTGGGTTATCTATCTCTTGCATTAGGCCACACAGAACAGCTCTAGACATGGTTTAGGAAATGCTGTTGTAGGCAAAGAAAGCCCTAGTTCATGCAAAAGTGAACACTGGTTTGGTACAAAGTTCTTTTCCAAATGAAGGTCCAGAGTCTGGCTCTTTCTGTGGTCCTATAAATTATTTTTTCTGTATAGAAAATTCACCACTTCCCCTAGAATGCCTCAGTCCTGAGCTTAAGACTCAGCACAGTTCAGAACATGCCTTCTTTGTCTGCTTCTTTTTATTTACTGTATGGAAAATTCTGCAAAGTTTTCAATCTTTTTTTCAAGCTGATTTTTTAATGAAGCAGGATGATGTGCATATGTTCCCTTTCATTTTCACAAACATAAAATATTTTACCACACTTCATATAAATGAAGAGGAAGGAAAAGAAAAATATATGTCCTTCAGTTGTTGTAATCTATTGTGAAAATAATATACAGTTTAATGTATATTTAAAGTTCCAGCCTGCAACTATGGTAATTTAGTTTTGAAAGTGATGTTGATGAAATAAATGGCTTCAGAAATGGACTCAGCAAAATGCATAAGCACTGTCCCTGTGAAAACATTTTATCATGTAATTCCCAATGGTCTGGTCACCGTGTTAATTTGAAGTTTCTGAGTCTAAATCCCTAAGCAGTAATATATAATCATGAATTGTGTTTTCATGTGCTCTAGGGGTGAAGATAACATTAAGAAGTTATGTTTGTGTATACATTTATCGAAGTGGTAGAGCTGACATTTGTATATTGCCTTTTGTCCCAAAGGACAATAAAATGCTGATAACTACATGTGTAGTTCTATGAAGTACAATAGTCAAGCACTGCACAAGGACATCAGGTCAAGTTTTCATGTAAGAAGGATGCCCTGCCAGGTTTAAGTAGCTCCACAGAGCAGATGTAATTTTTGTTTGTCTAAAGGCACTGTCAGCACATTGTCCTCTCCTTTGCACCTGTGAACTACACAGCACTTTGAGCCAAGAGCAGCTCTGCTGTCTGAGCCCAAGGGTTCAGGGAATCCAGTTATACCTGGAGCTTGTGCTTAGACTGTGCAAATTTTGCTCTGGGCTTTCACAATGGAGATTTAAAACATTTTGCATCTCGAGTGCTATTGTAAATTGGTGTTTTTGTCCAGTGCCTTATATGCCTAGAAGAGAGGCTGGTGAAAAGGCAGCTCTTTGTATAAGCTGTGTTTCCTTTCCTACCACTGGTGAAACTGGTACAAACAGAGAAATAAAGAAGGGTGTTGCTGAAGATTTCAGCATGAACAAGCTCAACTGTCTTCCTCACTAGCAAACTACGGACCTGTAATATACTTCAGTCAAGGTTCCCCAAGTGTTTTTAGCCATGTGCCCTGTAGGATTAGCAGGACTGAGACTGTGGCTATCACATTGTCACTGTGCCTGTGTAAGTGCCCATGCTGAAATGCAGCTCTAGGCTGAGAGGACAAACACACCCACAGAGCTCAAGAGGAGCAGATAATTATTAACTCCATCAGAATTTTAGACATCTTTACCTGGTATAAATGAGTACTTTGCTTGAAATCCCTTTCCTTCCAGCTCCTCATCAGAAATAAACTTGATCCACATAAATCTCCCTGTTGATCTAATTAGTGCAGGACTTTTCAGACCACAGTAACGATTAATGAGAGGGGAGAACCCAAAAGGTCCATCTCGAACCTCCAGGTGATCAAACCGACATTCAAATGAGGGTTCTATGTAATAAGGTTCATCAAAGGTCAACTCAATTCTTTGTCGTGGAGCAGCTAGACACAAAAAAAAATTGAGCAAAAGATTAAATGAAGATCTTGATAAAAAACACAAAGACATGAATTAATGAAGAGACAGGCTTCCAAAACAGCAAGATAGAAAAGAAACTGGAAACTTCTCAAATCTGCAGTCTGCTACAAAAATTTTAAAAATTATTTTCTAAAAATTACTTTTGCATAGAATCATAGAAAATTTTTGCTTGCTCATCTTAATTGTTGAAAACTCAGAAATCATATTACATATCACATACACAGCACATATAACAGGTATGAACATACATACAAAGGTATTCAAACAAGGTTAAATATTAAGATATAAATTAAAACAAGTTAAAGCAAGACACATAAAAAGGACAAACCCTGAGCTATGCAGAAAAGAATAGAAAAGAGAAACATAAGAAGAACTACTCAATATTTCTTAAACATAAAGTCCAAATTTGTAGATCTTTTCACAGAAGACATCTTTTATTAGAATATTCAGAGAAGTGTAAGTGCTTCATATATATCAATGATATGCAGGTGGCTACAGATGTTGGTGAGTGTGAGCCTGTGGCAGCCTAACATCAGGATTGGGATCAGAGCCCTAATTCCCGACTCTCACATCCGTGGTTTGGATCCCAGAACTTTCTCCTGTGTGAATGAATGGTTTTAGTGTTCCTCATTCCTGGCACTGGCTGTGCTACGTGAACCTCCTGATCCTGGCTGGCTCTGGAGTGAAAGCCCTGAGGAATCACACCCTGCCTGCTTGTCCTGAATGCCAAAAGGATTTTCTCTGGCATCTCCAACCCTCCCAGCAGACCTTCTGCCTCACTCACAAGAGCTACACGCATTTGGAGCTGCTGGCAATGTTGGCAGTGCTCTGCATGAAGGAGCAGATCTTGGCTAGAAGTTGTGGAGGGCCTTGGCCCCTCTCAGGCACCCAGAGTGTTTCTGTGGGAGGACTGAGGAGAGCTGGAAGCTGCTCCTGTGCCCCAGCCCTGCAGCAGGACAGCCTGGCTGCTCCCTGGGGCACTCCTGGGCACGAAAGGTGCAAAACCAACATGTGGAGGTTTTGCCAAAAGGAAAAAGGGGGCCTGTGAACCACTGCTGTGCTGTACAAATAAAAACTCATCAAACCTCATTACTTGAAATATTTCAATTAATTGATATGAATCTGATGATTAGGCTGACTAATATTTTTAGCTGACTTCAGTGGGGTTTGGGTGCATTCTAATAAGAGGAAAAATAATTGGAGTGTCTCAAGTCTTGCAGCCTTTATTTAAAATATTCTCATTGGAATATGGTTTTATTCTAGTTAATGACATTTTTTGTTCTCATCACATTATTTTAATAGTGACCTCAGCAGTGCTAACAAATCTCTGTATTTTTAGTACAGTGCTATGGCAGCCAGATATATCTTTTTATTAATGAAGGACAGAATAAAGGTTTTCTGCTGCTGAGACAGAACATTACAGCATGGTATGAAATAGCCTTCATCTTTTGCAATCTATTATTAGTGATATTAAGGTAACAAGCTACAATCTTTATCTTACTAATTCCTTATCTTCATGGATTACAGTAGATATGCCGCTCCTTTTCCTGGCTGTGAGGATATGTCTTGTTCTACATAGCTAATTTCTTAACGTTTATATTTCTTATTTATTTGTTGTTATTACTTGAGAGAGAAAATTTAGCTTCTTATTCAAGTAAATGACTGCAGAATTCATTATATTACCAGTATATGCAATACTTTACAGCAGGGTAAGATGACAGTTTTAACAGTTCAAGATTTTCCATTTAACAGTAAGATTACAGCAAAACAAAACAGAAATGAAGCACGTACCTTCTAAGATATAGATACACTCTTGATTGGGTGGGTACATGTTTGGGTAGTTTGGTGAAGCAAAATGTCCTCCATTACTGGTCCGGACCCAGTTGTCACACTGGGTGGGAGGAATGCGATTCACTCCAATGTTTTGCCCACCTTAAGCAAAAAAAAAAAAAAAAAAAAAAAAAAAAAGTACTCAAATTAGTGATCTGCAAGCATGCAGATTTGATAATGTAAAATTCTGGCATGACACATAGCCTATAAAGAAGAAAGTAATTTATTTTGGTTACCTTCTTGTAAGGCATTCATTAATGTCTAACTAAGAAAATCTTATGTTTAATTTTGTGGTGGGGTATATCCTAAAGAAATCACAATTTTTGAATATCAAATATATTCAAACATCCTTGGAAAGGAGAGGGATTAATTTATTTTTTTTTACCCAACTCAGTTCAGGTTTTTGATACTCTTCTTTCTAAGTAAAATAGTCACAGTGGCTGCCAATACCAATTTTTTATGGGTTACGTCATTTCCATTCCTATGTAAATATAATCAGAAATATTTGTCAGCTTTCATTGGTTTTGACCCTGATTCCAGAATATGCTAAGGTGGGATATCTGTTTACAGTAATTTGTTGGACTATAGGATGTTTGTAGCAGAATGAATTTCAATATGCAAATACACCAAATACAGCAATGGTAGTTAATGAAATTCCTAGATTGCTCTGGTAGCTAAGGGTCTCATTTAGGATCAAAGCTCCTCTTCTGGATGTACAGGGAAATGTGTTCTGTGATTGAGATTATGCAGTTTAGTAAGGTAATTCTTCTTGCTGGATCATTCACAGAGCTTGGTTCAGATTTCCTTGTCCATGGAGATGAGGTTGGGGATCTCTGACATTCTTAAGTACCTTTGGCCCTTCTCTTTGGTATCTTCAGAACTGGAGAGAGTAAGACATAGGAGATGTATTTTCAGCTAGGTATTTCCTAAATCTCACAGGGTACTCATAGTGTTATTTATATTTATTTATAGTTTTAATTTGCAGACCTGTGAGAGGACATCCATGCTGGTACAGGTCTTAGATGCCTCCAGTAAATTACATCACGTTCCACTGGTACCTTGACAGCTTTTTGATTTATGGGGGTGAAAACTCTCCCTCTCTTCTGCAGAAATTTTTCAAGGAAATTCTGTAGGTGGCAGTTCAAGGAATTCTTCTCTCTTAAGTGTGGGTAATCCCACATATGAAAAAATAAGGTTTGTGCAATTGATTCCTTCCCCACTCAGCAGGCTTCAAAAATGTTTGTGGGTGGACTATTTGAAAAGCTTGTTGTCAGATACAGAAAACATGAATTTCTGTGGTGGTTTCTTTCCCACCTCTAACATCTAAAACTGTAGAACTTTACCTGGGAAAGTGAAACTTCCATGTTCTTTGTGACTGCATGGCTTTGTTCATTTGGGAGAAAATGGGGGAAAATGGAAAATCCTGAGCAATTCATATTGGTAATTCAAGAGCTATTCATACCTGAATACAAACATTTCATTTCACTTATATTGCTCAGTTAAAAGTTATAAAACTGTTCTACTTTTTGAGAGAAAATCATCAAACTAAAATTGTACCTTGTGTCTTCTGTGCAACAGCAATGCCTTCCACTACCAGGATTGTTACAAGCAACACTGATGAGAGAAATTGGACAGGAGAAACATCAGTAATTCTTCAAAGTTATAGACCATCTTCTGCAGTCCCAGTTCATGCAAATCCTAGCATCACTGACCAAAACAACTCAGAACATACAAAAAGATGTAATTAATTCATGTGTTTTCTTTAAAATTTCAACTTATGAAACCAGTGCAGTCTATGTGCACTGCTGGTCCTTCTTCCAGGTTCCTCAAGAAAGTGTGTATGAGAACAGCAATTCATTGTTTGAGGGGACTTTTAAGAATATTTTCTAGAGTTTACATGGTATCTGTTGTCTATAAAACTTTTATATCCTGCAACAAGATGTTTCACTGCTATAATGAATCATATTTATCCTAAAACTCTATTTGCATAATGTGTGTAAAAGACTTCTCCAGCTTCCAAGAAGTTAATCTGGACCACAGGACACACTGCATGGTCTTAACCCCTCCATAGATTTCACAGATTTGTGCTTGCAAGAGTGGTTGTTGTGATGCTGCCCCCCAACACCAGTGATTTCTGGAAATGATGAGGCAGTAGAAAATGGGCAGCTGCACGTTCTGGAGATGGGACAGCCTCCCTCTTCCTTTCCTTCCTTTCTGGCCGTTTTACTTTCGGCCTTCCCTTACATTTACACACTCCCTGCACCCAAGAAGCATCCATATGAAAAACTCCATGTTCCACAGTCCATCTGCAATTTTAAAGCAGCCTTAATGTTTAGATTGTCCTAAAATGCTTTGTCAACTTTGTCACTTCAAATTGTTTAGGATTCCCAGGAGGGAGAAAGAGAATGAAATAGAGTAAACTAAATGCCACCCTTCAAATCTTCCATCTGCTTGCATCTGGAGTATCTCAGAAATTCTGGCCACATCCCTTACAGAACTACCTAAGCAGGCTTGGACTGCCCTGGACAGAAGGCAGCTGAGGGGAGATAAGACACAAGTTCCAAAACCACAAGTATCATTGAGATTGGGAATTGTAGGAGGCCCTGAATATTTGTATTATAAATGGAGGAGGCTTTAAATATACATATTATATACCTGTACTTGAATATCTTTACCCTGACTGGTCCTAGTTATCCTTGATGGGCTGCAGCTGTGATGTTCCTTCACTGGGCTGCAGCTGTGGCCAGTCAAGGTAACTGGGATAAAAGGGGAGTGGGCTGGCCAGTCAGGCAGAGCCTTGGAGGAGCCCTGACTAAGGAAGATCCTGAGCTTGTGCTGTGAAGATCTGCCGCCCATAAGACAACAACAGAGAGGTACGGGACTTATGAAATATGTTAAATACAACAACATGGGACTTATCAAATATGTTAAATACAACAGGGAATTGAGCAACTACTGCTTGTCTCTTCCAGTAGAGAACTGGGGGGTGAGACAGAGCAAGCAGGTGGCATGTTCAAATTAAACAAAGATTTCTGGTTTTTTTTTTTTTTTTTTTTTTTTTAATGCACACAATTCATAATGCATCCTTGAGGTAGAAAATTCTGTTTCAAAAACCCCTTAAGCCATAAGTTGTTGGAAGTCTGGGATGTATTTGGGGCAAATATAATTTGCTCTATTTTTATACTCATTCTGCTTTTATATCTCTGTAAAAGAGGATACCAAGCAAGATGGACCTTTGATGTGACCTGGTATGGCCCTTCCCATGTTCTTAATCTACTTGTCAGGCAGGCATGGCCTTAGCACTGCAGGGCAAAAAAGAGATTTCAGCAGGAATTTTATTGTCACTTTCAAGAAATTAATTTTATTTTCCCAGCCTTCCTGCCTTGTTGCTCAGGCATTTCAGTGCCTCAGTTGAAATGGCATTTTTTTCCATCTGTGCTTTTCCCTGTGTTGCTGTTGGACTTTGAGCCCTTTGGAGTTGCAGAGTGAGCATGCACTGACTGTGAACCACAGCGATCTTAACTCATCCAGATGCTCCTCTAACACTGGCATGGATATATTATCTTGGGAAAAGATTAAAAGAATCAAAGTCTGCTCCTGAAAGTGTCCATCCAGCATTTATGTTTTATTTTATATGTTTCTACTGCCCTTTCTCTCTCTACCCCTACTGAAGTAGACTGTGTTTCATTCTGAAACTTTCCTCAGCAACAACTGCTTTTTCCTGTGTAATTCAGTTCATAGCTGTGGGTGTTTTCTAAAATACCATATGGGTCTTGCAAACAAGTGCTATGTTCTTAGAAGCTTATTTGATTTTTAGGGATGGATTATGTTAGAGTAGGTGAAGATTTAAGTAGTTTTTCAATTTCCATCTTTGCAATAATTCTGCATTTTCATCAATATTAATATACTTAAAAATATACTAGCTGTCATTATCCAAATACAAAGCAGATGCTGCTAATCATTACTGACTCACCCTAAAGTGAAAATTCCTGCTTCAGAAGAAAGTATCTAGCACCCATTACTGGTATTCAGTTATGGATGTTCACTAGTCTTTAAAGCAAATGAACAAATATCCCATCTTTATTAACATATGATTGACATTAGTTTTCAGCTGGTTTTAGTTTTTACTATTCCTTACATAGATATTATTTTACAATTATTTACAGTTTATTCTTGCATCTCCTCTGTTTAAACTGTACACTGAAGAATCTGAATTGATGAGTTGCATGAGCTTCCAATGCATTTGTACTCCTGAGATCACTTGTCCCTAACAGAGAATCTTGACAGTGGTTATAAAGTTGTCAGTCTCTTTTCTCACTCCGGTTTTGGTACAACACCTCAATGTTGACTTTTATTGCTAAAGTAAAGGCAGTTTCCCCAGTCCTGTGTAAATCATGTGGCAGTATGTTCTATTGAATTCACCTTTCTTAAAGATGTGCTGTGCCCACCCTCTGTTTTGCAAGGACAGAGCAAGCTCTGTGTAACTTATGCTGCTTCTTAAAATGCAAAACGAGCTTTGACTGTTTTTCTTAAAGCAAACACACAGAGAAATGTGAGTGAAATCAACATGTGACTAACAAAATGAATGCAAATAGTCACTTTCGAGTAACAGTGAGAAATTGAGGGTTTGTTGGTTTGCTTTGGTTTTTATTTAGTACAGCTGTTTCCTATGGCTACCACTGTTCCAATACACTATTTTTAAAAAAATTTCAGTATGCATCTACATTTATTTCAGTGATTGTACTGGTGGCAACAACATAAGAATAGATGTTCTGTTACACTAACAATTGATTTCCTTTCTTGCTGATGTGGATAAAGCAACACCCCCCCTAAAAGGACTTCAGAAAGCCTGATTTGCTTTCACTAGAGCTGTGTTGTTTCTATAAATAGTCCTGCATGTGTGTAAATGCAAACAAACAGAGCCTTTCCTTGCAGAGGAACATGGATATGCAGGCAACTGCAGAAGATATGAGTTGAATATTTGTCTTACTGCTTCTTTTGTCATGTTATATGGATGACTGGGAAGGTATGGGCCACCTTCTGTTTGTTCCCTGCCCTTTCCATCCTCCTCAGTTTTAGTGTCTTACACCTTGTTCTTGACCTTCCCTGGCAATGCCCATCCTCCTCATGCTCTCAACAACCCTTAAGATGCATTCAGTAGCCCAGGTAGCAAATGTTCCAGGGCCTTCCTTTGGTGCTACTTTTATCCTGGGTGGCAGCCTGATAAAGGAAAGAGGTGTCTCTGGCTAATGGTCTGGATGTGTGCTGCCTTCATCAGTGAGACACTGCTGGCAAAAAGGGGGGGAGGACTTACCTGTTCTTCCTGAGAGTACTGGGCAGGATTGCCTGAGGTACTATTGCCTCAAACTGAGTGCACTGACATGACACAGTATAATGTGGGAAAGCAGCAGGAGTTAAGGGGCTGTAAAGGTCTATCAATACTCAGGATGAAAAGAAAAGGAAAAAAATAATCAGTCAGGATATTTTGAGACCTTTCAGACTGTTTCCATTAACCCATTTTTGTGTGCATTTTAAAAACAACAAAGCAATCTCTTGGTGTCCTAAATTCATACTACTTCCTGGAAAAATAATTTCAGATCTCAAAGACTAATTTGGACAGTACAAATCCATAAGGAGGAAAATGTCTAGGGAAGAGACAAATCCTGGAAGTCGGTGCAGTAGAGAGCCATTGCTGAACCACTGTCCTGGGACTGCAGCAGGGACACAGTCACAGCAATTAGAACAGACATGAGAGACTGAATCACTTTCACTAACAGTCTTGTAGCACTTCCAGAAGGATGAAGAATGATCTTTTTATTTCTAATAAACTGCCATTCAAATAGTTATTGTGCACCTGAACTTGAAATGGGACACAGTATTCCTCTGCTCCTTTTTTCCCCTTTTAAAGTCTCTTACAGATCTGACATGACTATTCTTCAGTGTGGACGAAAGGTAAGTCTAGGCTTAGCTCCATAGTCTATTATGGTACAGGAAGCACAAGCAGTGAGTAAAGATGCCACTTGACCATGGCTTGCTGATGTAAGCAACAGCACAGTGCAGGATTGCACTGAATATCAAAGGGATTCAGGGGGAGAGCTGGGGGTTTTGTTTTCACTGGAGGAATATGATGAGAATTCTCCCAGAGGAGCCTGAGCTATGGGACACTGACTTATGAACTTAGAGATACTTAGGTGCTAAATGTAATAAAAGTTAGTGCTTCTGCACCTTAGAGTGAGCTTCCCCTTGATGATCTGTACCCTGCAGAAGAGGCCATCCTTAAGCCAACAGCAGCATGCACACTGAGGCAGAGATTGAGGAGCTTCTTTTATTCATGAATCTGGTATTTGTACTTGCATTTCATGAATTATGGTGCACACTCTTGTACTACCATTTAGAGCTCTGATAGTGTATACCTGTGTGAGCATGAATTAGAAACACAGAAAAAGCAGCCAGCTTCTGTCTATTTTTAAAATAATGGATTTCTCATTTTCTTCACTTCTTTGCATTAAATATTTTAGATCACATAGCCTGCAGACAGCTGTATACATTTTGAGACATGAAGACACTAAACATACCATTCAAGTTCTTACTATTCTGTTGCTGAAGTAGACTTAGAGAATAACATAAAAGAAGCCCCTGAACTGGTGTAATAAACTGCATTGTTTGCAGAAGTCAAGATGTTCTTTGTTGGCATTTCCTAAATTTTATAAAGTAAATCTAAGCTAAAAAGAAAAAAATGAAGGCAATTTCTGCATTGGAGTATACAGAGGGAGGCTCAGAAATGTGTGGCTCCTACTTCTCTTTAAAAATGAGAATACTATAGTTAGTTTTGCAGTAAATGGGTGCTCAACCCAATACTGGAAACCAGCATGTTGCTTGGATAAACAAGTGCTTTAGGCTGCAAATCTGACATATGCTTGTACTTTATGGCAAAACACATTCTTCAGATTTCATGGGATACAGTTCAGCTCTGAGCTCCCTATGATCTATCTTTCCCCTGCTCCTTCTGCATGCTCTAGGGATCTTCCCACAGAGACAACAGACTCGATTTGCTGTGTGGCTCTGAGAGCAGTGTGTGTCTTCAGTGATGACAATGGGGGATCTATGCAGGCAGGGCAGGCTGAATACCAAACTGGGCAGCAGTCAGGCACAGCTGAGAAACATTCCACCATGTTTTAAAAGAAAGACTTAATCATTTAGAGTATTACACATTCTTAGTATAGTGGTAGGCAGAATCCTAGGGACAAAGATGACAGACTTTGCTTAAAGCAGGATTCATTGGATCTCTGTGCTCTGCTCCTTGGATCAGGCAGCACCTTGTACACACACAGTCCAGAGGGATGGTAACTGGCAACTCACGGGTCATGCATGTTGGAAGATGTTGCCAGGATGCCTGCTTCTTTCTGGCAGATACAGCCTGGAGTAACAAATGCTTGATCTTAATTATATACTCTGTTTTGCCTTATGGGAATGGTTCCTTTTCTGTGTATTCTTCTTAAACTTAGCTCCTCATTTGCCCTGTGTACTAAAATTAGAGTTACTTTTAGCAACTGCTCATCACAGTTATTTCAGGTTTTATATCCATTTTTTACTCACGCATCTAAACAGTAATATTAGCTATTAATGAGTTGGGGATATTTATGATTATTATATCCTATCCTATTCTCTGACCAACATTAACTACATGTTTTGGTTGCTTGTAAGGACTCTGATCAAGGATTAGTTGCTGCACAAATTCAAAGTGAGTGATTGACTGGTGGGTGGTCTTGTAAAGAACTTGTAGAATTTAGGCAGACAGGTAAAGTGTCCAGACACTTTGGATTTTATGTAATTCTGTGTGCATGGTCACCTCCTTTTCTTTCAAAAAGCTTATTAACTGCTTTAGGATTCAAGCCATTTTTAGCTCAGAAACACACACTGTAAATTTCAAGGAATTAGATTTTTCTCTCTCTTCCTAGCATTACTATGTTTGTTAATTGACAAAACGAATACTGCATTGCATCTGTTGCTGCTGTATTTAAGGCTAACAATTCTGCTGCTGAGGATGAAAACATGGCAGTTTTTGAATCCCAAGTATTTTTACAGTTCATACCCTGTATACATTCCTTAATCTATTGCAGTCTCAACAGAACATTTGCAGATTGGTAAAATGAGTATCAAAGAACATTTAAGGTGGCTGCCTACAACTTATCCTATTAACAGCTCCAGTGGTTTCCTCATATTGCAACATCCAGCAGGATTGTCACAGAATAAAGTAGAGATGAAGGTGTGCATGAGGCAAGACATTTTTAGCTGGTTTAAGTCTTACCCAGAGCATGCTAGTGGAGCTGCCAATGCATTTTTAATCCTTCTCACAGAAGCTTGATAGCAGAAGTGGGCTTCACCAGCTATTAACAGTGACTCTGGTGCCTTCTAAGATCCAAATCTTGTTAGCCATTAACTGCCAGCAGGATATCTGAATGCACTCAGGTCTATTCTCAGATATAACAGTTTCATCTCACTCCAGCTGTTTCCAGTAGGGATTCCTCTCTTTAAGATTGCCAGAGAAACAAATTGGGACTCTATCTCTGCAGAGAAACCAGGTTAACTGATTCAGGAAGTAAGTGCAGTTCTCCCACGTCCCTTTGACAAAAATCATCTCCAGAACAATTCATGCTTGGATGGATCTGTGACAGAGTCCCCTCTAGGTTGGCTAAGAACATTTAATGTTTCTGATCCTGTCCTCCATTAGAAATGTATAAGCAGCTGTGAGCTGCTTCATTTTACCAGTTGCTCCACATCCTGTTACTTATAATCCATCCCTGGCTCTGTCTGCCAGCAAAACTTCTGCCAGAATAATGATAGCTTTCATTTTTAAAATAGACTTTCCTTTTTATATGGAAGAGCCTTTTTTTTTCATCTCCAAGCTGTGTGCAGCAAGAGACTGATGAGAAGACTGCATGTGCAAACCATGTTGATGAGGGGTTTCAAAACCTTATTAAAATATGTACACTGACTTCTAGTTCAGATGATTTCCCTCCAGCTGACAGAGCTAAGAGCTAATCCTGCTGCATATGACTATTCTGAATACATCTTTCCCAGAAATAGCTTATTCCTAGAGAAATTGGATAGTGATACTTTTGACTTAAAAATCGATCAGATTATACCAGAGTTCTTTATATTCTCTTATTTATTAGCAATATACTATATTTTTCAGTGGAAATAATTTCTGGAATGTCTATTACAAAATTAGTATTTTAAGTTCTCTTCTGCAATCTTCTTTCATGTCTGGCAACAATTTATGTACAGACTACAATTTTTTCTTTTCCAGCTTTTCACTCTCAGTCCCTTAAAAAGAGACTTAACTTAGTGTTCATCAATTTTACCATATGATAAAGAAAGACGTTTTGTGAAATTATTTCTTAAAATATTTGCCATCCTTTCCTGCTGCATAGTGGAGTCAGCTTTGTAATTACAAAAAACTGAGTGAAGCACAAAGAGAATCTGAAAGAAATGTAGATTTTTTTTCAGTAAAAGTTACCTGCTGGCTTTTGTTGTAAAATTTACACTCACCCAACCCCATATCTTGCAGTATTTGAGGTGGTAGTTGCCAGTTATATGCTGACAGAGGCAGCAAGCTGTTTAAAGGTAGCAAGCTGTTTAAGTTGTCCTAGACCGTAAGTGCTTCCTTAGTTTAAAAAAACCAAATTGGAATGTACAAGGCAGACAAGCAGCAAGCTTGTTTGCAGTGTTAGAATCCCAGCTTGAATCCAAGACACTAAAATTTTGCTTCAGTCCAGACAAGTTATACTCCTAGTGCTGGGTTTGTTTTGTATGTAAACTACAAGTACTAGAGTGTGCGCAATTAGCAGCTCTCTTCATTTCTCCAGTGAATTATGACTTTCTGACAGGTTCATAAATGATGAATAGCTTATAAAGTTTTACTTCAAGGGTAATTTTTCTGTCTAATCTCTGCCTGTGAATGAAACCTTAAGGAAGATGCTGAAAATCTTAACTTTTTCATTAGATAGGGATACATAATTTAGTAGTTCCTTTAGCTTCAACCCAGTGTTATTCTATACTCTGGCTACAGCCATATACATGATTTACCCACTGAAATTTGCTATTAATATCAATGTAATTGTAACCAAGTTGTTGTGTAAAAATTTTAGCAGTCACAGTCATCTATGTCTTAGGAAAAAGAGGGAGTTTATGTACTTGAAGTCATGCTTCAGAGTGGTGCATTCTGAATACGAAGTTTGTATGTGTATGAAGAGCAAGGTGTAATACACACCACCAAACCCTCGCCTTGTTTTTAACACTGCAGCTTTTTGAATCCTGGTCTGCAGTTACTTGAGTTACTTTTGCTGACCTGCTTAGCACTGCAAGCAGTTTGGAGCTTCACTTTTTTTCAGTGCAGCAGAAAAGGTGGACTGTAGATACTGTTTAAGTAAAAAATAATATTCTGACTTCACTTGATACTGCCTCCATTAGGGTCACTGTAGCTTCTACAGTCAGTACTTTTGCTTTTGGCTTTAATGAACAAATCATGAAACTATTAGATTTTTTTAATAACCTTTTTTTCCTGCTTGTTTTCAGCTTTTTGTGGCATTATTACACCTTTTGGCTTTGGAAATAGGCAGCCATAATTTCTAGGTTTTGTGTGGAAGGAACCATTACTTCCTAACACTACTTGTTTGTGAGAAATTAACTGTTAAAATCATGCCAAAATGCAAATGAGGAGCTGGAGCAGAATGGCAGGAAGTTAAATCATAGCAGTCCACATTCTTGCAACCTCATGGAGCTGGAAATAATTCTGTAGCCCACAGGAAGGTTGGGAATGTACCAGTAATTTGTTCTACCCCTGGATGCTTGTTGAATTACTGGGTCAGAAGCTAGAGAATTCTCTTTTTGGCTTTCTAAATTAATCCAATATATTAACTGAAATAGACCAAAACTAATGTAGAGGAAGGATTTAACTGACAGCTTGTACAGTTTTTTAAAGCAAATAACAGCATATGGAAATGAAAGAGGGAGCATATTTGAAGCATGGGAACAAGCCCTTAGCAAACACATTTTGGGGAAACACCAGGTATGAGGAAATTCCAGGCAGGTAAATTTACTTCCTAAGCCTAACAGGGCCATGGCTTTATTCTGAAAGCAGCTGCTTTTTTCTCTCATGAAGTGGAGGGTTATGGTGCTTTAATGTTGTAGAGCAGTAGCATTTTGCAAGCTGTGCCAGGCTCAGGGAAGGATTCTAGCGTGTTTAAGATGGCACTGAGAACTGAAGGCAGGAGGCAAAGGCTTTGTCCTCCAAGAGCCCAAAATGCAGCAAGTTCTTGGCCTCCAAGAGGTTCCAGAGCCCACTGAGAAAGCAGGTGGGCATTGGCTGGGCTCCACTTGAGCAAAAGCTGCAGCCACTGAAATCTCAGAGCTGTCGTGCTCCAGCAGCACTGCTGCCTGGGAGAGCTGGAGGAGAGCAAAGAATCCAGGCAGGGTGATGGGCTCAGGATGAGACTTTTGAAAGTTCTGCTGAACACTACAGACAGAGACAAAGAATTACATTAAGTTTTTATTTAAATAGTCCTTGATATTGATAGTTGAGGAAGAACAGATGAATAGCTCTGAACAAGCTTAATGTAAGAAATTCTAACTGCCATAAAGTATGAGGGGCTCTTTTCTGCCCTGAGGTAACAGCCACAAAATAGAATCTCTGTGGATGACAGAAATGTATACATGCGTTCTCTGTTAAGAAAAGATGATGTTTCTAAGAAGTATTAAATAAAATATGACTTCTCATGATACACTAAGCTTCATAGTACTTTGCACATGGCTTAGCAGAACTCCTCCAGTTCTGCACATGAAGCTATTTGTATGGAGAAAAAAAATTACTGCCACTGTAGGTAGGGCTTCCATGCAGAATTTAAGCTGCAATTTGAATTTTATTCCCAGCAGTCTCCTTCTGGAACTGAATCTATACACCTATCTACAGGAATACACTTTTTGTTTCTGATTAGGTGTAATAATGGGACTATGTAAGGACTTCTATTGAAGCAGAGCTAAAGGGAGTTTATGATGCTAAGTAATGATAGGTTGTTTCTGTAGTCATGGCAAGGGATGCGTTTAGAATACTAACAGCTTATTGACTAATGGCTTTGTGCAATTTATGGATTATGAATAATACAAAAAACTTCCTATAGAGGGACTTTTTACCCAGACACTAGTGTGATTATAAAAAAACATACAGGTCTGTTCAGTGGAAAACCTGTACAGTCAATTTTGCAGCAATCACATATTTTTGGAATATAATTAAATCTGCATGTGTATAAAGTATTTAAGTAGTAGATACAACAGTTGTATTTTATGGTTGTTTTATAGTGGCTTCTGATATTTAAATATGTTACTTAAAAGAGGCAGTAGAAAAAAGAATCTAAATGCTTTGTATTCCCCATGTAAGCCATATGTTCCTATGTTGTCTAAACTCTGTGAATGGTTAACAATATAGAGACAGACATTTATTAAGAACAAGTATCTTCTGTCTCTCAGTTACGATGCTAATAAATGAAAAATATTTTTTGAAACCCTAAAGACATCAAGTTCTTAAGGCCAGGAACATGGGATTTTATGGCCCACGGAAACATTCTGGATTTAAAACAGACTTCTTTACAACTTTCATACTGTGGGAAGACATCAATGTATACACTAAACAACTCTCCACTCTGCAGTAGTGCCTTGTTGGCTTCAAAAATGCATACAGTCACAACATCTCCTAACTGAATAATTTAAAATAACAATCATAATTTTAAAAAAACCTAAAAACAACAGACTGGAATCCCCATCAAGTCTGCTATTGCTCAAGAAGATACAGAATGCTAGAAATAATCTCTTGAGGCACAAGGTTAAGTGCCACATCAAGATTTTCTTTCCTAACAGAAGCCCCTCGCCCATTGTCGAGCTGTATGAATAATAGCACAAAGAAATACTCGGATGAGGAGCCTTGCTCCGTTGTTTACCTCTGAACAGAAATAAGTTAGAAGCAAGATTTAAAAGCCTCTGGAACAAAAGCACATGTAAACACCGGTCAGCGTGTAGCTTGTGACTCGTGTGCCTGATTTTATGAAAACCTTACTGAGAACAGACCTTGTTCCCGATAACAAGCGTGATAAGCTGAACAGTGCGGAGCAGCTCGTCAGGAGAGTCACGAAAGCAGAGAGTATTTTTACTGTGAAAAGACGAGCGTAGGATTCCGCCGGTGTGTCTCGGGAATATACGGGTCGCCGGGATAGGGTCGCTGCTACTATGTCCCACCTTTCTGCGGGCTGGGACCCCTCGAACCCGAGGTGTTCCTAACACCCCCAAACCGGAGGTACGGAGGTGTCCCCGCCGCTGGAACCTCCCCAAGCCCGAGGTGCCGAGGTGTCTCGGCCGGCCGCCCGCACCAGCGGGACCGGGGGCAACCCGGGATGGGTGCGGGCCCCCGCTGGGCTCCGGCAGCCGCGGCCCCGAGCCGGCGCTGCAGCGCTGTGTCTCGCGTGGGGCAGAGCGGGGCCAGAGAGCGGCGGCTGCGGGGCAGGGACGCGGGGCCGCGGGGCGGTGCGATGGGGAGGTGCGGAGCGCCGGCAGCTGCCCGGGAACAGCAGCCCCGGCAGAAGAGGGGCAGCAGCCCCTGCGCAGCCCCCGCTCCGAAGTTTCCGCCGGCGCAGGGAGGGCGCCGGGGGCAGCGCGGGGCGGCCGAAGGGGCGGCGCCGCCGGGGGTCCCGCGGTCCCCGCTCCGGCAGGGCGCCGTGCCGCCCGCGGCTCCTACCTTCCAGCACCGAGCAGAGTTTGTGCAGGGCCATTGTCTCCCGGCGGCGGCGGCGATCAGCGGCGCTCCATGGCCGCGGCGGTGCCCCCCGCGAGGGCGCTGTGCCCGCGGCTACGGCTCGGCCCCCGCCCGCCCGCGGCCATGCCCGGCGCCCCCGCGGGGCGCGCTCAGCCTCCGCCGCCCGAGCGCGGAGCCGCCGCCGCGCTCAGTCCCATCGAGAGCGGGGCGCGGCGGGCTCCGTCGAGGCTGGCCTGCCCCGGGGGGCTCCACGCGTGGCGCTCGGAGCGCAGCCCGGCAGCTCCCAGCCCGACTGAAGCGGCTGCTGCTAAATGAAGCTCATTTAAGATGTGAGGGGTGTTTGCCTGGATGAGCCGCTTGTACGCATGTGCCCGCCCCCGACGGAGCCCCGCAAGCAGCCACAGCCGCAGCCGGCGGGGCCGCTGTGCTCCTCCCGCTCGGCCGGGCACCGAGGCGGGGGCGACAGCGCCGGACACCCGTTCTCACCCCGTCCCCACGGGGAGCCGGGGCTGGCCCCGTTGCAGCGTCCCGCCTCGGTCCCGCACCTCGGCCTCCGCCGTGCCTCACGCCCAGGCCCATCCTGCCCCCGTCTGCCGTGCGGTGCTGGGTGCCTGGAGCACGTCCCCCGCGGCGGCAAGGCGAGCCGTGCGGCCCCTCTCCAGCACACGGTGGCTTGGATAAGCCTGAATCCCGGCTGCTCGGCTTTGTTTGGGATCTGAGTGGGTCCCCATGGGATAAAAGGGACACAGTGCTTCTCTCGGTCTTCCGTGGCTCCCCTTCGCCCCCTCGCTGGTGGCAGGGAGCCCGCGCGGCTCCGGCAGTGCGGCGTGCCCAGCTGCCTGCCTGGCTGCAGTGTGCTGCCTGCAGCTCCGGCGCCGCGAAGAGCCCATCACACGCTATTGTGCGGCTGTTGTTTGATAAGAGTGACAGCTAAAATGGAGCTATTACTTTACAAGAAGTTAATAAAAAGGCGCACTTAGCCTGCTGCCTGCCCTGGCTCCCGTCCCTCTGCTTATCCATCACATCGGGTTCTCTTGTGAGGGGAGATGTTACTTCGGGAAAGGGCCTGAGGTGGAGGCAGGTGGCGATGTCGGAGGCAGGGCAGCAGATCCCGCCGCGGGGACTCCCGTCCTGCCCAGGGCGGTGCGTGAGGGCGAGAGCCGCGGCCGTGCCGGACGGCCGGGGGCATGCCCGCGGGAGGCTCTGCTGCCCATAGGCTGCGTGTAACGTGATAGCAACGCGGTAGTCCCTCAGAGAGGCTTTCAAACCTCCCATAAGCAACACGGCTTGGAGAATCGCTGGGCATTTCCTACAGGATGTCTCCTCCCTGCATCTGCCGACTAGGCGAGGCTGAGATCTTTCACTCAGGCTCCAGGAGTACTGAAATGTTTAGACCTGTGCGTGTTGCAGAGCCCT
The DNA here is from genome assembly GCA_024865655.1 of Emberiza elegans. Lineage (NCBI taxonomy): Eukaryota > Metazoa > Chordata > Aves > Passeriformes > Fringillidae > Emberiza > Emberiza elegans. The sequence continues at coordinate 2,574,049 of JALJVW010000129.1, forward strand.
GCGCAGGGGCCAGGAGCGCTCCGGGCCCGCGGGAGCTGAGCGGGGGTGCCGTGCCCGGGAGCTGCCCCGCGCCGCTCCCGTCACGGAGCGGGTCCGCTCCCCACTCGGGTCCTGCGCAGCGATGCACGGCTGCACCTCCAGCTGCCCCACGCACAGCTCCGCTGTCCCAGAGCAGGCACTTAGTGGGAGCAACTTAGAACCAGCCCACTCGCTATATCCAACAGATTTTGCAAACTGTAAATTATATGCGTAATGGCCACTTGGGAGTCCGCCTGCTTAAGGAGTAGGGCAGCTCAGCACAGTGTCTAACACGAGTGTGCGAGGTGAAGCTCTGATTTCCTTGTGGTTAGGTGCTGTGTATTTGAATGTTAAATTCTTTCTACAGTGTTCAAAGGTCAGCCTATCCTGTTAGAAAAGGTCATTCTCTTGCTTCAGATTATCTGTTAAATATTTCAGGCGCTTCAAGTCAGTGTGATTGTCAGCGAGGGCGAATTCAATGGAGAAGTGAGCGGAGAGCGGCGGGAGGGAGCGGGCCCGGGGGCTGCAGCTCCTCCCAGACCCCCGGCGAGACCTCGCAGCAAAGGTCCTGAGCTTTTCTGGGTATTAAAGATCCATTTCAGTGTTGCAAGAAGCTTCATGAAGTATTAAGGTTGATGGCCTGGCAAAATCCCAAGTTACATAATTATATTATTCTACTTACTTGAATTGTCCTTTCAATTTCAAATAGAGATGATACAGTCCTCCTCCAAGCATAGTTTTTCCATGAATTGTGAAATAGCAGCTACATTCCAACAGCGGACAAAGCGATTCCTCTGTTCCCCTCTTAACCATGTATTTAGGGCAGTGTGATGAAATGTTAAGTTCTATAGTGGAAACTCCTATACATAAAGAAGTCCTCAATAGGCGTATCTACTTCGCATTTTCTTTACTAACAAAAATGTTTCCTGTAGTAATGCAAGAAAATATCCAAGACTACTGTATCTGGCATCATTCACATTTTTTATCCTCTCTGCAAGTACACAATTAAAATCTGACTGTGCTGCTGTGCAGATTGTTAGGAAACAGGGGGTTGCCTGCTTTTTTTATTTTTTGGAATGCACAGTATAGCTGATGGCAAAATTTTACTTGGATATTTTTATTACTCATGATGATATAAGAAATGAGAACTGGCCTTATTCTTAGATCTTGGGCTGAATTTGCATTCAAGAGAACTATTTGTGGTCGATTGTCTCTCACCAAAGAGACGAGAGAAAACCCTTGTAATCCTGTGTGCTCAGTACAAGTTTGGGTAGTAATTGCAAAGACCCCATCTGCTACAGTCAATTTAACTGAAGAGCTCAACTTCTGGTTTGTCCATTAGAAGGTTGAACAGAGCTATTACACACTTGGGGAAGTGAACAGCTTTTCCATCCTGCTCTCTTTCCGGGGCTGTGTCAAGCTGTCAGTGTGGGAGAGGCAGGGAGTAGCATCAATTTGTAGATTTGGAGCACATTTTGCCCCTGTTTACTGCTGCTTTCAGAGACATTTCTCCTGTGGACATCCCTGTGTTGCTTTGTTTTGCTGGAGTTCTTGTTACAGGCGTTGCTTTCACTGGTGACAGGTCTGAAGGAGCTTTCAGTTCTTGTCTTCTGAGTCTGCAGAGAGCGGATTTCCAGGGAGGAAAACTCTCTGCTGCTGGGTCACACTGACAGTAAGCTGCACTTAATTAAACTGAAGTTTGGGAGTCAAGAAAGGTTGAAGACAGCTTTTGGACAGCCAGTTGTGGATTGGTCTGATGCTCTACCCCCATGATTATTATTGGGTAGCAGTAGTTCAGGGAAGGCAGTGGGACTCATTCTGATGTAGGTAAACACCTGCATGAGCAGCTGAGGAATGAGTCACTCACAACAGAGCTCTGCTGCAGCTAAAGGCTTACATTTGAATTATTAGAACTGGGTTTGCCTCCTCCTTAAAACTTCATTTGATTTGCTGTTCTGTTAGAAGTTTTAACTTTAATTTACCTAAAGTATTTTCTGCTCTTGAGTAGCAAAGTGTACAACCCAAACTGCCTTAGACCAGCAGCTATTTGGACATTGTTTTTAAAAGAGGTTGCAAAAATATAGATGTCAGCAGCGAATAATTAAGAAAGAAGATGAGGAATTATGTTTTAACTGTTCTGGTACTTGGTTTTGCCAGTATGATTCAGGTGCCTTTGATAAATCCTAATTTCATGATATAATTTCTATAATTAGAAAATTATAGAAGATGCAAGTACCTCAGTATTGTATTATAATACAATTGTAATTGCATTACAATATGTAATACATAATCATACATAAATATGCACAGTTGGCTTTGTTATTTACTACTGAGTAATGAACACTGCAAACTTTTGAATAGTCAGGAAGAAAACTCATAGCTTTCAGAAAGCTTACAGTGCACTTCTCTGTTTGGTAGGTAATATAATTAGATCTGACTAATATAGAATATACCTACAGACTTTTTTGGCTTAGGTTGAAAAACTCATTAATTTGAACATTAGGTTATAATTGTTATGGATTGTATCATAGATGGGATCCCATTTTTCACTGAAGTCAGGAATTAATGATAAAAATAGTGCTGTGTGGCTGATTATTTTCAAGTGACAGGGAGGCCAATATTACCAATGTCTCAACAACTAGATCCTATTCCTGTGGATAGTAGGGTTACTAGAGCAGCATAGCAATGCCAGATTTAACTCCTCTACTGCTCTTGATTTCTTAACAGAATTCATTGAACAAAACATTTGCTCATCCCTATAGAATTAGTACTACATATTTGCAAAGTATGAGATTATTTTAAGCACAGTAGTATTTTCTAAATTAAAAAAAATATTAGTTTATTAATACCTTCAAAACAGAGACAGTCAATGCTTTTACACTGTTGATTATAATATAGCAGAAGCTTATGGATTGACTTCTGCTCTATTTTGGTGTCATTCATTTGAAAGAAGTTATACATCAATTACAATCCATTGGTATCTATTCAATATCAAATATTGGCACAGGCTGGGGATCAATAGGTCAAGAGCAAACCTGCAGAGAAGGACCTGGGGGGGCAGTAAGGGAGGGGGATTCTGCCCCTCTGCCCTGCTCAGGTGATTTCCCACCTGCAGATCTGCCCCAGCCCTGGGCCAGCACAGCAGGGACCTGGAGCTGCTGGAGCCAGGCCAGAGGAGGCTCCAGGGTGGGCAGAGGGATGGAGCAGCTCTGCTGGGAGGAAAGGCTGGCACAGCTGGCATTGTTCACCTGGAGAGGAGAGGCTTTGGGGTGAGCTCAGGGTGGCCCTGCAGGGCCTGAAAGGAGCCTACAAAGAAACATGGAGAGAGACAATGTACAAGGGACGGAGTGCCAGGACAAGGGGGAACGGCTACACACTGGCAGGGAGGAGGTTTAGGCGGTTAGGAATAAATTCTTTATTGTGAGGGCAGTGAGGGCTGGGCACAGGGTGCCCAGAGAAACTGTGGCTGCTCCTGGATCCCTGAAAATGTTCAAGGCCAGGTGAAAAATGGGGCTTGGAGCAACCTGGGATAGTGGAAGGTGTCCCTGCCCATAGCAGGGGGGTTGGAATTGGATAATCTTTAAAGTTCTTTCCAACAAACCATCCTGTGATTCTGTAGAAGCCCTGAATTGACCAAACTCAGTGCATTTGTAGTGATTACTTCTCCATTAACTGTAGGGTTTTTAATGTCTCTGTTAAGCATGATGGCCTCAGCACAGGAGGAATATCATACTATATAGAATATGCCTATTAATCTGCAGCAGAAAAGTTGGTTCTTTTGTTGGGGATTATAGTGTATTAATGATAAATCTGGTAGGAAGATTCAGTCTTAAAGCTTCTCATGGAAAATGAGAACAAAGAAAGATGGTATTTCAACAGCCATCTGTCAGTTGGCCTGTCAACAGTGTTTTTATATAGGTGAAATTTCACACCGAGGAAGCTTCCAATAGCATTTCTCACCAGGGCTGTGTTAGAGTGGCTGCAGTTTGAAAATTTATGTAGCTCGAACTATTTCTCACTTCTCAGTTACAGTGACAATCACCTGGAACTACAACTTTCTAATTGATGCTGCTTTCTTAAACTTCCTGGTAGAAGGGCAATAACCTTTCCAAACATACATTTAATGCTTATAGAACAGAGAACCAAAGTACAACATGAAACCTCTGATGACAGGTTTAACAATATTTAATGCCTTAATTCAAAACAGTATGCATAGACTGTGAGCCATGCTACAAGTACTTAGAACCTGGGGTAAACTTTATTATATTGTATATAGTGATGCAATGATGCACTACTGAGCATGCAAAACACCTCAGAGCAAAAGATACCAAGTTCATTGTTTTGTACAACAGCTTAAATGTCAGCATGAGGTTATTTTATTCCTAATTGCTTTTTCAAAAACAAAAGGAAGCTAATCTATGTCTACTGTATTGTGATAGGGTAAAAAAACAACTTGCTACCACAGTGCATTATGCATTTAGCATTATTCTCCAACCATCTGAAAAAGACAGGAAAATATATTGAACTGTGGATCCTCCTAATCATGAAATTAGTTCTTTCTTTTTTGCTGCTAGGAGCCAATTCTATCACAGTGTTCAAAGGTCAGCCTATCCTGTTAGAAAAGGTCATTCTCTTGCTTCAGATTATCTGTTAAATATTTCAGGCGCTTCAAGCCAGTGTGATTGTCAGCGAGGGCGAATTCAATGGAGAAGGAGCGGAGAGCGGCGGGGGGGAGCGGGCCTGGGGGCTGCAGCTCCTCCCAGACCCCCGGCGAGACCTCGCAGCAAAGGTCCTGAGCTTTTCTGGGTATTAAAGATCCATTTCAGTGTTGCAAGAAGCTTCATGAAGTATTAAGGTTGATGGCCTGGCAAAAATCCCAAGTTACATAATTATATTATTCTACTTACTTGAATTGTCCTTTCAATTTCAAATAGAGATGATACAGTCCTCCTCCAAGCATAGTTTTTCCATGAATTGTGAAATAGCAGCTACATTCCAACAGCGGACAAAGCGATTCCTCTGTTCCCCTCTTAACCATGTATTTAGGGCAGTGTGATGAAATGTTAAGTTCCATAGTGGAAACTCCTATACATAAAGAAGTCCTCAATAGGCGTATCTACTTCGCATTTTCTTTACTAACAAAAATGTTTCCTGTAGTAATGCAAGAAAATATCCAAGATTACTGTATCTGGCATCATTCACATTTTTTATCCTCTCTGCAAGTACACAATTAAAATCTGACTGTGCTGCTGTGCAGATTGTTAGGAAACAGGGGGTTGCCTGCTTTTTTTATTTTTTGGAATGCACAGTATAGCTGATGGCAAAATTTTACTTGGATATTTTTATTACTCATGATGATATAAGAAATGAGAACTGGCCTTATTCTTAGATCTTGGGCTGAATTTGCATTCAAGAGAACTATTTGTGGTCGATTGTCTCTCACCAAAGAGACGAGAGAAAACCCTTGTAATCCTGTGTGCTCAGTGCAAGTTTGGGTAGTAATTGCAAAGACCCCATCTGCTACAGTCAATTTAACTGAAGAGCTCAACTTCTGGTTTGTCCATTAGAAGGTTGAACAGAGCTATTACACACTTGGGAAGTGAACAGCTTTTCCATCCTGCTCTCTTTCCGGGCTGTGTCAAGCTGTCAGTGTGGGAGAGGCAGGAGTAGCATCAATTTGTAGATTTGGAGCACATTTTGCCCCTGTTTACTGCTGCTTTCAGAGACATTTCTCCTGTGGACATCCCTGTGTTGCTTTGTTTTGCTGGAGTTCGTGTTACAGGCGTTGCTTTCACTGGTGACAGGTCTGAAGGAGCTTTCAGTTCTTGTCTTCTGAGTCTGCAGAGAGCGGATTTCCAGGGAGGAAAACTCTCTGCTGCTGGGTCACACTGACAGTAAGCTGCACTTAATTAAACTGAAGTTTGGGAGTCAAGAAAGGTTGAAGACAGCTTTTGGACAGCCAGTTGTGTATTGGTCTGATGCTCTACCCCGATGATTATTATTGGGTAGCAGTAGTTCAGGGAAGGCAGTGGGACTCATTCTGATGTAGGTAAACACCTGCATGAGCAGCTGAGGAATGAGTCACTCACAACAGAGCTCTGCTGCAGCTAAAGGCTTACATTTGAATTATTAGAACTGGGTTTGCCTCCTCCTTAAAACTTCATTTGATTTGCTGTTCTGTGAGAAGTTTTAACTTTAATTTACCTAAAGTATTTTCTGCTCTTGAGTAGCAAAGTGTACAACCCAAACTGCCTTAGTATTTGGACATTGTTTTTAAAAGAGGTTGCAAAAATATAGATGTCAGCAGTGAATAATTAAGAAAGAAGATGAGGAATTATGTTTTAACTGTTCTGGTACTTGGTTTTGCCAGTATGATTCAGGTGCCTTTGATAAATCCTAATTTCATGATATAATTTCTATAATTAGAAAATTATAGAAGATGCAAGTACCTCAGTATTGTATTATAATACAATTGTAATTGCATTACAATATGTAATACATAATCATACATAAATATGCACAGTTGGCTTTGTTATTTACTACTGAGTAATGAACACTGCAAACTTTTGAATAGTCAGGAAGAAAACTCATAGCTTTCAGAAAGCTTACAGTGCACTTCTCTGTTTGGTAGGTAATATAATTAGATCTGACTGTTAGAATATACCTACAGACTTTTTTGGCTTAGGTTGAAAAACTCATTAATTTGAACATTAGGTTATAATTGTTATGGATTATATCATAGATGGGATCCCATTTTTCACTGAAGTCAGGAATTAATGATAAAAATAGTGCTGTGTGGCTGATTATTTTCAAGTGACAGGGAGGCCAATATTACCAATGTCTCAACGACTAGATCCTACTCCTGTGGATAGTAGGGTTACTAGAGCAGCATAGCAATGCCAGATTTAACTCCTCTACTGCTCTTGATTTCTTAACAGAATTCATTGAACAAAACATTTGCTCATCCCTATAGAATTAGTACTACATATTTGCAAAGTATGAGATTATTTTAAGCATAGTTGTATTTTCTAAATTAAAAAAATATTAGTTTATTAATACCTTCAAAACAGAGACAGTCAATACTTTTACACTGTTGATTATAATATAGCAGAAGCTTATGGATTGACTTCTGCTCTATTTTGGTGTCATTCATTTGAAAGAAGTTATACATCAATTACAATCCATTGGTATCTATTCAATATCAAATATTGGCACAGGCTGGGGATCAATAGGTCAAGAGCAAACCTGCAGAGAAGGACCTGGGGGGGCAGTAAGGGAGGGGGGATTCTGCCCCTCTGCCCTGCTCAGGTGATTTCCCACCTGCAGATCTGCCCCAGCCCCGGGCCAGCACAGCAGGGACCTGGAGCTGCTGGAGCCAGGCCAGAGGAGGCTCCAGGGTGAGCAGAGGGATGGAGCAGCTCTGCTGGGAGGAAAGGCTGGCACAGCTGGCATTGTTCACCTGGACAGGAGAGGCTTTGGGGTGAGCTCAGGGTGGCCTTGCAGGGCCTGAAAGGAGCCTACAAAGGAACATGGAGAGAGACAATGAACAAGGGACGGAGTGCCAGGACAAGGGGGAACGGCTACACACTGGCAGGGAGGAGGTTTAGGCGGTTAGGAATAAATTCTTTATTGTGAGGGCAGTGAGGGCTGGGCACAGGGTGCCCAGAGAAACTGTGGCTGCTCCTGGATCCCTGAAAATGTTCAAGGCCAGGTGAAAAATGGGGCTTGGAGCAACCTGGGATAGTGGAAGGTGTCCCTGTCCATAGCAGGGGGGTTGGAATTGGATAATCTTTAAAGTTCTTTCCAACAAACCATCCTGTGATTCTGTAGAAGCCCTGAATTGACCAAACTCAGTGCATTTGTAGTGATTACTTCTCCATTAACTGTAGGGTTTTTAATGTCTCTGTTAAGCATGATGGCCTCAGCACAGGAGGAATATCATACTATATAGAATATGCCTATTAATCTGCAGCAGAAAAGTTGGTTCTTTTGTTGGGGGATTATAGTGTATTAATGATAAATCTGGTAGGAAGATTCAGTCTTAAAGCTTCTCATGGAAAATGAGAACAAAGAAAGATGGTATTTCAACAGCCATCTGTCAGTTGGCCTGTCAACAGTGTTTTTATATAGGTGAAATTTCACACCGAGGAAGCTTCCAATAGCATTTCTCACCAGGGCTGTGTTAGAGTGGCTGCAGTTTGAAAATTTATGTAGCTCGAACTATTTCTCACTTCTCAGTTACAGTGACAATCACCTGAACTACAACTTTCTAATTGATGCTGCTTTCTTAAACTTCCTGGTAGAAGGGCAATAACCTTTCCAAACATACATTTAATGCTTATAGAACAGAGAACCAAAGTACAACATGAAACCTCTGATGACAGGTTTAACAATATTTAATGCCTTAATTCAAAACAGTATGCATAGACTGTGAGCCATGCTACAAGTACTTAGAACCTGGGGTAAACTTTATTATATTGTATATAGTGATGCAATGATGCACTACTGAGCATGCAAAACACCTCAGAGCAAAAGATACCAAGTTCATTGTTTTGTACAACAGCTTAAATGTCAGCATGAGGTTATTTTATTCCTAATTGCTTTTTCAAAAACAAAAGGAAGCTAATCTATGTCTACTGTATTGTGATAGGGTAAAAAACAACCTTGCTACCACAGTGCATTATGCATTTAGCATTATTCTCCAACCATCTGAAAAAGACAGGAAAATATATTGAACTGTGGATCCTCCTAATCATGAAATTAGTTCTTTCTTTTGCTGCTAGGAGCCAATTCTATCAATGTGGTTTAAAAAGACCAAAAGCATTAAGTATTTATCTAAAAAAATAGCTTTTCATGAGAAAAATTGAAGGTGTGCATGAAGGAAATATTCTATCCTGAATAATAACAGCAATATGACATGAGAGTCTGTTGTGCTGCCATGTGATCAGTGCATATTGGAAACACCCAGTGAACCTTCAGAGCTCAGGACACTCAGCACACAAGGCTGCTGTGCCTGTGGCTGGGCGCTGCTGTATGAATGGGTCAGTGTTCAGCACTGCCATGGTAACCTGGGCTCTGGCTGCCACTCGGGGTGAGCACCACCAGCCCAGCTCTGGACCTGCTCCCGCCTGTCTGCCCAGGGGCTGCCCTGCCGGGCACAGGGAGCCTTCCAGGGAGGGCCGGCCTCGGCAGGGACCCCCTGCACCCGGGAGCGCCTTGACAACCAACACTGAGTTTGTTGAGAAAGATGTTGTAGGTTACCAAACAGTATTAGAATGCAAATTAACTGATGTAACTGCAGAATTAATAGTGTAAACTCATGTAAAATAAAAGCATTCTCAGAGATTCTTTCAGGATCCCAAGTACACTGAGCAACCATTACTTTATCACCACTAAAATATCTAAAGTTGAGTGACACGTCTTCTGTCATTATTACAGCCTTATGAAATTTGGGCATAGCAGTGTACATGGAAAATGTGCATTGATTATTCTGAATGTCCTATTACATTCTTAATTTAATCTTTGCATATCTCATCACTTAGCAACACATTTTAGGGTGTCAATCCTCAATCTCTCCTCAAAAATGTTTCTTTTAACTTCTTGAAAAACAAAACCAAACAAAAAATCCCATACCTTTCTTATGTTAAAAAAATAGTTACTTTCATAACAACATTGTGCCTTTCTAAAACAAATGTAGTTGTAGTTTAATTATAAAAGCAGTTTATGTAATGCTGATCCATTTTTATGATTTTAATTTTTTAATGTGTTGTCTTCTCCGTAGAAGTAGCACACATAAATACTGCATCCATCCCAGGATGACTGAACTCACATCACACTGCAGGTTCCTTTTGGCTCTGTAATTCCTAAGCTCTTTAACTATTGCACATATGGATTTAAACAAAGAAAAATACAGAATACTTTAGGTTAAGCACCATTTAATACAATCAAAACAATTAACAATTAAGTCATCTGAGAAATTACACAAGTTTAATTTTCAAAAACCAGGTTGTTTTGCAGAATGAACAAAGGACAAGACCAATTCAAGTGATACAAGGTATTCTGCTCACTGAAATGCTACACTTCATTTACATACCTTTCTTTCTATCAAATATTACTAAAGAATTGGTACATAAACAATGGTACATGCAATTGATCCCTTTACTAAGAAAAATAAATTTACAGTTCTGTTAAATAAAGGCCAAATGCTATTATATACAGTCTCTTAACTGAAAGGCCTTGTGAGACATTCAGGTCTAATTTTAATACTTTCCAAATAAATACCAGATAATGCAACATTTACAAATAACACACCAACAGTACTTTCATGGTAATAATTTTAAAAATCAGAATTTAGTCTTTCAATTAAGCAAATGAGTAGCAGCTCCTTCATAAATATTAAGGCATGTCACATAGCATCAAAATGGAACCGATGAGCCTCCTGTCGCTTCTCTCTGTCATCTGCTTTCTGAAAAATAATAATAAAAAAACACTTTGTGGAATCTAGAGCAACACTGTTATAGAAATGAGCTGTCAAGTGTCAGAGAATGGTTGATTTTTTTCAAGCCATTTGACAAAAGGCAAAAAGGCTTAGTCAAAGCCCCAACAATTAACTTTTAAATGATGTCAGCTTGAAATAGCAATAATCTACGCAAAATTGGCTTCTGCTGTTAATGCTCTGCTGTTGCAGTATTTACGACCCATTCTCTTCTGTTATTTCTAATAATGCTTTTTAAAAGGAATAATTCAAACCTGAAGACTGTTTCCTGGTATCCATTTTGTCTACATTATAAACATAAGATGAAATTACTCTGGACTAACTGTAAATGTAATTTATGTTACATGTACAAAGATTCTCATTTAAAAAAACATTCTGTTAAATACAACTTTAGAGCAAGACAGCAGTTCAACCAACAACTAACAGCACCAAATAGGTGAAAAATGTTCTGTGTCTTTTGTTTGTATTATGAAAATGTGAAGTAGGATGCATTTCCCTGCTTATTTATGCAGAACACACACTGACCTGCTGAAAGAATGAATTGGGTGGTGCTTGGAAAAAAACAGCGTATTTAAATTGCACCTAGAATTCATGTCATGTGTCAAAACATGTCCTCTCCCACATGTCTCCTTTCATGTGCTAAAGCACTTAGCAGAGGATGGAAGCATTTCTTCAAGATTCTTGAACACAGAGTGCAAACTTGTGCTTGTGTCATGACAGACAGTATGTGTAAATCCCAGCATGAGAGAATTTGGCAAAGCAGACTGAAATGCTTTTTAGCTTGCACAGACCCATGTTCTTTCTTTCTTTTTTGTTTTTTTAAGGAGTAAAATGAAGAAAAGCCTCTCCAGTAGGTGCTGCGTGGGCATTCAGAACTGTGTCTCACTTGATAAAAATACACAACAATTGTGGCAGAAATCGGTGCCCGTCTTCTGCCATGAGAGTTCATCTTCTGCTTTGGCTCAAGGCCAAAGACTTCCTCATTACACAATGTTTATGTGTGATAGCAACTCCACTGGATTAAATATGGATTTTACTGCATTTTGTAGCAGCAGCAGAGCTGTCAGTGAGGTTTAAGATATATCAGTCTGGCTTTTTTGGCAGGGACTTTATCAGTGTCAGTAGTATTCTGGATGTGAAAAAAGGGGTGGGAAGGAGGGAGTGGCACACTCTTTCCTACACTGAAATGCTTGTCACATTCCACAAAATTTCACAGTCTCACTTAGAAAACAATTTCCACTCCATTTCTTGTATGCTTCCTGAAAAAATTACTGCTTCAAATTTGACAGTAACTGATACTCTGCTGGATCCAGCAAAGCCACTCCAGCAGTGTTTCCATCACTGTGCAGTGTTTCCATGACCGGCCTCACGACCCCAAAGCAAGTTCTCAAGAATGAGAATAAGGACTATCGAGGGCTCTAGCAAATGTAGCAAGACTGTCTTTGTTCTAAGATGAATAATGGTGTCAATTCTTCCTCATTTTCTCTTTCATTTGTTATATCAAAACTAACATCTAGTAACTGAGATTTCAAAGCTTTTTTTTCTTCAATGCATTCAACATTTCTAAGGCAAGACAGAGCAACACCTACCTTTAAACCCTGCAGTTATTTCACTACTCCAATACCTGGCTGGCAGATGAGTGTAAGAACTAATGTAGACAAAGGGCTCCTGCTACTATTTATCTGCAGAGGTCAAAATCCAGGATTTATTTAAACTGCTGAATAAAACACTGCAGCTTACAGACACATACATCCTCTGGGGGAAAGAAAAGATTTTAAGTGCCAGTTCATTTCCCTTTCCTTTCTTTGCTACATGTACTCCAGAGATCTGCAAGGGACAGGCATTTAGCCAGGACAGTATTTTTAGGAGAGGATTGCTGAGAGACAGTAAACTAAGAACAGGCTTAGAAACAAGGAACTTTGGGGTTTAACTTTACACATGTCAATGATGCACAACACAGCCCTGGTGAACATTATTAACTGTTCTGTATCTCAACCACTTCTAAACATTGGGAAGGTAAAAATCTATAGGAAGAATATAGGAATTACCACATGTTTATACAATGGTCTGAAAATACACACAATTTGTCCAAATATTTGTGCCTATTTTGTGCTGCAGATTTGGAAATGAGTTTACAATATAACCAATATACCACTTAATTCACACAAACCTGGGACTGAAAACAGCTCTGAAAGCACTCTGGGCTCGGTCCTTCCTTACACTACAATGCTTGAATTAGTGTATAAAAACTATTTTGAATGTTGCCATTAAATGTGCATTTCTCCAGATGGAATTATACACAGATAATCCTTCCCCAACTCAAAGCCCAAGTACCTTTTCTGCTATTCTTGTTTGCTAAAGATATGTTGGAGAGAGAATTAAACGCAGGCAGTGCCCAGCCCTGAGCTACAAGTGAGCAGTGCTTTCCTGGTACAGCAGGACATGCTAATGACAGCCATCATAAACTTTGTATTTCTTTGCTTTGTGTGTCTTATTCCCAGCTTTATTATTAGTTGGAGACTGTATTTAACATTTTGAAGAGTGAAGACTGACAGACAAATAACATTTAAATATGAAACATGCGCAAACTTGTCTGAATGTTTAACAAGGTCATTTTATTTCCACCATCACAAAAACAAACAGTTATACTATGTCAGAATATGCAGTAATTTTATCTGACAGCTAAGATTATGGTTTGGGTATGTAGTAACATTTATTGGCAACTCTGCCAGCTGGGTATGCTTGTGAACTGAGCATAGTTAAGAAAAATGGGAACGCATTTCTTTTGTGACAAGAAAGGCCCTTTTCAAAATGTTTCTTCAAATCAATGGATTTCTATACCCTGCATGTGTAATTCAGACCCAGAGAGCAAAGCAGCCAATATGCAAAATTGACTCCCTATATGTTCCTGAATGCTCATGTCAGTGCAACCAGCAGCAAAGAGGGTTACACAAGAGAGACTTTCTCCTTGTTTTCAGATTACCAGCAGAACTCAAGGTAAGTAAACTGAGTTTATGTCCATTTTCCAAAACAGTTCTCCTTAAAACTGCAAAATGGAAAGCTTAGATATGAAACAAAGATGGCTCATTTCAATTGGAAGTAACAGCTTAATGGAAAAATGGAAATGAAGAGCAACATGGACAAGCTCAAGTGTCTTAGAGCTTAAATAAAAATAATGCCAATTTTTAAACTTGTAAACATTGATTTAGTAGTAACATCTTTTGTGACAATTCAGTCTGTGTCAGAAGTTATTACACTGTAGAAAAATTTAAAAAAACCCCAATGTACAGGTCTGTAAAATATTAGGGAGTGTTAACTAAAATATTCTAGTGAATTAGCTTACCTTTTCTTGCCAATGTAATATGCCAATTATTGCCAGGATGAAAACGCAGACACCAATTAAGGCTATGGCTGTTAGCAGTACAATGTTACTTGGGGTCAAATACAGCTTGGCACTCCAGCTATACAAAAGAAGAAAATCCAAGGAAACATTAATACCCTTCATTAAAAAGCAGAAAACAGATTTTGCTTACAAAGATGAAAAGAACCTGTTAGGGTAAGACAGGTGACAACCTGGTCTACAGAAATGAGCAGCTCTATTTAGAGACTGAAGCTTAATGATGTTTACTCGGAAATACATGGCTTAATATAATTATTTTTGAGCAATACCATGTCTAAGTACAGTTTCTGTTTAACTTTTCATGAATGCTATGGATATCCTCAGGGAATTAGCTTTTTCTCATTAAGAGATTTATCTCCTGCCCTTGCCTAGGACGAAGCAAAATGCATAAGGAAACCTTTCAGAGGAATGCTTGGGGACACAGAACAGCAGGGGAAAATAATCCTGGAAGATTTTTCCACCACATGAGAAGCTCATCTTGGACAGGCTCATGGGCCCAGTTCTCTTTTTCTGAAGTTTACCCAGGGACAACTGCAGTTCTAAACATAAGCAGTTGATTATGGCTGAAGATCAACAAAATTAAACCCTTTAGGGCTCCTGGAAGACCTGACCTCAAACCATGTGAGGTCCTGAGGCCCAGGAAACCCCCTTTTTGTACTACAGGTATCCTATCATGGGAAAGCTGTCAGCAGCAGGCTCTGTGTTGAGGCCTCTCAGAAAATCACATACCCATGTTAAAAAAAATATATAAATTAAGAAGATTTTATTATGAAATCAGATTTCTTCTGGGGATTCCGTCCTCTGCTATTCTACAATGTCCATAAACCCACTTTATATAAAAGCAAAAATAGTTTAAGAATACCATAACAGAAATTGTTTTGCATAACACATACCTTTAAATACAACAAGACTGTAACTAAATTTTCATCTGGCAGATGTTATTTCTGTGGTTGTTAATTAGCAACTCAAGCAGCACATCACTTCTCCACTGTTATTTGTTCTCTAGTAAAATTAACTGCTGAACTGATGTCAGAATCATTTCTGCATGATAAATGCAACTGACCTCACTGGTAGATCAAGCGGCAAAATGCAGCTGGAATATTTGACTAATGTTTTCTCTAATAGCAAAAAGAGAAACATGCTCTCTTTCTGGGAGAAACATTTTAATTGCAAAGTGAATTCTATGTTCAAGCTCTCGTGCCACCAACCCATTCACCTTTACTTAGAGGCAAACATTAATTCCTGTAGCAGCAGCTACTGCATTCAGAAGGGCTGAAGCAAAGCTTTTCTATGGAACCAGACAGAAATTGCATGTTTGGTGAAACAAAAATGCTTAATTCAACCATTACCATGTTTATAATTTGTCACTGAGGATGTTGTTAAATCTAGCAAGTATGTTATTATTTACAGGAGTGGAGCTAGTAATACATTTTGATTGTTTGCCTGAGCCGGTAATAGGTTTTTTTTTTAGTAGATTGTTTATGGGCACCATCTGAGAGGCTGTGTAAATACCTGAGCAGCATTTTCAGCTCCAGCTCAGCACTGACCCCCTGCCCTTGTTCTGCAGTAACTTTCTATACAAATAACTATTTCTAAACCTACACATAATGCCTAATTTACACTGTGTATTAATGTAATTTTGGGAAGTGTAAATCCAAATGATGACATTACCTTCGAGGAACATTATGAGGATAGGGAATGACTATGAGCTGGGAGTTTGGTATGATAGCTGTCCATTCTTGTTTTCTTATGGACTGAAAGACAAACAAAGGCTGTGTCAATTCCTAACAAACCAACATATATACAAGCAAAGAAATTATCTGTTGAAGCAACAAAAGGAGAAATAAAAACGTTGTGGGTTTTCAAAAAACCTTTCAATATAAGTGATTAATCCCTTTATCTCTGTTGCCTGTTACTCTGAAAGCTCCAAAATGCTTTAAAACCCACCCCCCAAAAGTAAAAAGCAAAATAACTATTGCTGACATGAAACACAGATCTGCTTTAAAAGTAAAAAGCAACAACATAATAGGGCAAGAAGAAAAGAACTGATTCTACAAAGGAGGCAGGCAAAACAATTATCCAAACCATAATTTTGGCCCATTTGAGTACCTCACTTTTCAAAGTAGTACCATCAGATCTTTGAAGACTGAAAATGGTGAGGACCCCACTTTTATGTTTCATGTAAAGATTAGAGAATCACAGCAATCTCCCCCACCATGACAGTGCCCATGGTTTTATCACTGAGGCAGAAGGGATTACGTGAGCCCAGCCCAGCCAGAGCAACTTTGGGAAAGCCCTGCAGTCCACAATAATTGGACCCTCAGACCTAATACTCATTTGCTCTACAAACAAGCACTGAAAACCATTTATAGACAGTTTCAGTCATCTTTTGGTTTTATTTTGGCTTCAGAGCTTCAGAGTTTATACACACCTCAAAAAACTGGGCAAACTGGTTCTTTTGGGCAAACCTTTCTGTATGCAAACTTACTTCTTTGATATTCTTACTTCAGAAAATTAAAAAGAAGTGTCCCAGCAGTATTTCCATCTAAAGGCTCTTAGGAAAGGCAACACCAAAACCAATTAGCTCGACAATCTTAAATGCCAACGCACCTTTTCTCCCAGGGGCCGAGGGATGCCCACGTACAGGTGGTCGAGGAAGTTGGCACTGCGGCCCAAGCCCAGCACGTTGTAGGGCAGCTGCAGAGCGTAATGCGCTGACTGGCTGAGCTGGCCAGCTGCAAGCAAAGCACAAAGGAAGCCCAAATAGGTATTTTAGGAAAAAAAACCCAATCAATCAAACCCCACAAACTACCAACTTACTACACAAATACACATTCCCCAATCAGTAATAAAAGTGTTTAAAAATTGTCACCAATTGTGTGATTATTTAATTCTTAAAGCTCAGTCCCACATTTCCAAACTACCTGTGAGTACTCACTTGGAGAAGAGCTTAAATACTTTACATATTCTTGTGAGTACCATTTCTATATTAACTCAAATCTTCATTATTTGTTACAAGTTGAGAAGAAATCAACTATCTGCATGTATTTTTATATGATTAGTGCCAAATTTCTTGCCCACTGATTTACAAGATTAGACTCAACATGTGAAGGTTCACTTTAATTCTTGTCAGTGTTAAACTGTAATTACTACTGTCACAAAATTAGCTAAGTAAATTCTCATGAACAAATTTTCAAAGAAGTTAATTATAGAAGCAACTGTAGATGAAAAATAAGATTGTTGGTTTCCTGAAAAGGCAGTGGGGAAACAGACAAGAGTTGCAGTTATCAACAAGTTCACTGGCATACCATCCCCAAAGTATCCAGGTTGTCCATTCAAAAAAAATCTTCTAACAGTTTAATTTCTGGCCAACAGATTCAGATCCTGTGTGGGTTCTTTGTTCTCTTAGCAAGTGAGCTGCTCCCACAGCAGGAACAGTATCAGCACCTCAGAAGCACCTCAGTGAATTCAGCCTTCACCAGATTAAATGGACACTTGACAACCACAAATGGGTTTCTGTGACCAACAGAAACAGCTTTTCACAAGAATATGATCTAGTCAGTATTTTTAGAGCATCAGACTTCTTTCAGCTTTGATCCCTAATAGATTACGCCTGAAACTGGAAATTTTAATTAAACATCAACATGCAACAGAATGTGAATTAAAGAACAGGAATCCATATTTTGTAATGAATTTACAGCCAATTCCTTTTACCTCTCCACACTCCCATCCAAGGCTTGACTCAGGAGGCAGCACTTGACTGGTGACACAACATTCTGCATAGCTGTGCTGAACACAGGGGCAGGAAAAACTCCTCACTCACCACCACCACTGCTTTGGCAAAGCCAAATATCCTTTCAAGGCAAACCAAACCCACCCTCCTGGCATCCTGGAGATGCCAGTAAGTGGCACTGGCCACGGCACAGCAGCACTTCACCAAGGGACAACAAAGACCCTGCTTCCAGCAGCAGCTCCTCAGCTCCTGTACACTCCTCTGGGGACAAACTCCTGGTCGTGCAGGCTGGGGATTCTGAACCCTGCTCGTTACAGTGATTACTTCATGGCTCTGCTTTTGTGAACCTCCCTTCCCCTACCAGCTCTTGAGGAAGCCACTTGCCTTATGCTGTCAGGCATGTTTTGAGACAGGCCTGTTTAATCAGGAGGTAAATATTCTGTATTATTGTGTGACTAGAACTATAATAACTATATTTTTAAAAGTAAGGTGAATGTCAACTGAGATCTGAAAGATCAGCTTGATGCAATTATCTTTGTATTAAGCTAAAATGCTGTTAGCAAAAAGAAACAGTAATGGTCTTCCTAAAGATTATACACATTTTAGATTTATTTTTTCCCCAGGTATAACGATGTAATGAGCAAGCAGACAAGGAAATATTTGTTGGATTTGTACTTTCAGGTCTCTATTACAAGGACAAGGTGCACTGTGCACATTGTTGGGTAGATTTCTCAATTACAGAAGATGTGGCACAAAGCACTGACTGAGCAGCTCTTCTCTTTAAGAACAGGATTTTTCCAGGAAGCTGAGATAACACAGGACAGGACAGCATAGGGAACATAGGGTTGGAGTCCTGAGTCTGCCCCTGCCTTGCCAGTGACCTCCCTAACATGATCTTGGCTCAACTGCTCAATCTCCAGGTGCCAGTATCCAAATCTAAAATAGGAGTAATTGTCAAAGTACAAAATATCTGACTCCTCCAGTTACCAACATACAATTAGTAAGGAGCAAAGGTGGGTGTATTTAATTTGACTTGGTTATAGAAACAAACCTGGTGTGTTACTTGATCATGCTGCAATATAAAAAAGATTTTCTTTTAGCATTTTTTCACTAATGCTGCATGCTGAAGGACTTTCCCCAAAAGAACAAGGTACTGCTGTAACATTGAAAAGCTTTTAGAATTACTTTTGAGTGAAATATTTAGGATCATGAGAAGACTGCAACTAAGATCTTGCTTTTTTCTTTCATCTTACAAATGAAATGAATGTCAACTAAATTAAAGAGAATAGAAGAAAATGTCATATACTGTGTGCAGTCAGCCTTAAAGAGGTTAGAGAGTCACATACTGCATCCAGAATTCTTAAAGCACTGAATAATGTCATGGCTACTAATGCTGGTTCTTATGCCTAAGATAAGGATAACAAAATCTTATGCTTCAGGATGTAAATAGATCATTTGCAAAGGTCACAGAGGAATGTTTTCTTCTACACAGCAGGCAGAAACGTGCATATACTTATTTTTTATTTGCCTTTAAATTGGGAGGTGTTAGCTAAGCAGGATGATAGCATGTAGAAGGTTCCAGTTTACTAAAGCTGACTAAGCACGGGAGAACTTTGAGACTCTTCCTTGCTTTCCTCAGCCTATATCTATCATAAATTCTGTTTGATGCTTACTGAAAAGTTCCACACAGAATTGCAACCAAGTAATTAAGAATGACAACTGCTCACCTGAGAAACATAAAGCCCTGAACCAAGATGAAAAATAAAAAGAGAAATTACAGAGAGTACTGTCAACAGTTTATTGACATTATCTGAAGCTCCCAGTCACTGGTAATTAATTTACTTATGAAAATATTTAAAATTTAATTAAATGGCAACCACAGCAATTTTCCCTCTTGTAAAACTACTGGAAACAACTTTCTACTTGTTTCCAAAAAATCTGAAAATCGTTTTACATCTTCAAGGAGGGAAGTGGGATTTGTTTCGTACATTCAAATTGTTCTTTAAGTTTTTGGAAGTCAGTGTAGGCAAGATGGAGGAAGTGGCTGCTGCTTCACAGTTGGTTTTACTTCATCAGTAGAACTGTTACTATAAACAAGACTTAAAAACCCTTCTCCTGATCATGCTACACATAATTTCTTTTTAATACTACTTTTAAGACTATTCAGTACTATGTCTTTTGCCTTAAGTTTCTTGTTTCAAAAATGCCATTTCAAAGCATGCAGATATCATGGGCTATGATACTGGTATTAGTGGTGGTATATATATTCTTGTTTTAAATCATAAATCATTAAGTTTATTGCTTCAAAAAACCTTGGGCAGAGTAAAATCCCCAACATTTTAGGACATGGTTTTTTGTGGTTTCAGCCTATCGGAGATCAAATTTGTAAGAAAAAGCTAATGATGTTAGGCAGCCAAACCTCAGAAGATTTTGCAGAGTTTGATATTCAGAACCATTCTGGACCTTTTGGAATCAATCTCCTTACCTCTGAAGTCTGGCATATAAAATTGGAAGCAATTCATATCATTAACCTTTCTAAAGTCTTGTCTGACAACCAGAGCCATGTGTTGTCTGTGACAGATCCAGCACTTGTTCTTTTATACCTGAATTAAGTCATTTTCCTTCTGTTTCCATTATCCTGATGCAAACTTGCTGAAAGCTCAAGGGTAGCCTGTTCTCCCCTGAGCTGAACTGAAATGTCCTCAACAGCTTATTTCAGGCTGGAGAATTTAACTTTGTGAGGGGAAAGTGGTTGCAGTTACGTGGAGGAGCAATGCCTTCTCTTGTTTAAACAGCACTGACAACACCTGGTCCTGCATTTAGGAACAGCCTCACTGAATCTACAGAAATAGATGCACAATACTGAGAGTGTTGAGTCAGTTTAAATAAACTTATTTTGTGAAATAACAGCAGAACATGCAAGATCACTACACAAAACTGAAAGACTAATGGAAAATCTGATTTCAAACTTGTGGTTTCCCAAAGCATTCCTTAGAATTATTTTTATTATGCTTTTCTTAACAAAATATTATTTGCATGTAATTAGCCAGTTAAAAGCCATTCTGTGTAAATCAAAATTCAGTAATTTTATTTAGGATTCCAAAACTGTATCTTTTACTCTCAGACTTGCATGTAAATTCTTCTGTACAATCACTGAGGTCAGCACATGAATGACTTTTTACATCCATTAGACAAACACATGTATCCTAGAAAAATTAAAAATTAGTCCAAAAGCTGCCATGCAGAGGTTGCAGCACCCAGGCAAAGCTGGAACAGGACAGAGGCAGTTTGGGTGCAGGTCACGGTCTGGGTGCAGTCACAGACACCGAGTGTCCCTTCCCTGCACAGCTGGAGCACTGCAGTGATGCTTCCTCTGCTGCCATTACCAGCACTGGCATAAAGTGCAGAGTATTTCTCCCTTTTTCAAAGCTGGCAGCTCCTCCTTTTATTTGAAAATATGCCAACCACTTACTGCAAGAAAAAGGGAAAATATAACTGATAGTAATGAAAAACCCATGGAATGTGCCTAAGAATTTACAAAGAAGCTTTCAGGAAAAAACTAATCTAACAAAAACCCAACAACTTTAAACTTGGAAACTTCATAGAAAGTTGGAGAAATTGAATTGCTTGGCTTTAGTTGAAAGCTTTACTTCAGAGCTCCTTTCATATTGCCTTTGGGGGTCACTGGTTGGAAAAAAGAGATGTAGTGGTCAAAGAGTTCTTTTTCTGCTTAGAATATGCAATGGTAACTTCATTTTTCTAAGGGCTGGGAGTGCCTCCCTGTTTTCCCAAGCTGGCTGCCTCTTTTCCTTAGTCCCCCTAATAGGAAAATCCAGATTAATGCAGAACACAGCTTCACCTCTCGACCTTTTCTGCAATACCTAGTTCTGGAGTACCAGAAATAACAAACATGGGAAAGGGAATTCAAAGTGCACTCCTGGGACTTGGACACCGATGATTGCAGTGCTGCCAACACTTGGGACACCTCTGCAAGCATAAACTCCAAAACTGATGCATTTTTATGAGCATATGTATTTTTGTGAAAAATACCTTTACACCATAAAATTATAGAAGTAAAACTGGTAACTTAAAACCCCTCAAACAATAAAATTATCATATTGCTGATGGGGGAAGCTTCATCATTTGTAATGCCCAAATGTCCAAGGTTTGGTAATATTGCAAGCAACGTTACAAATTCAAGTAAGCCTTCTAAACACAAGAGAGTTCTACAGAGAAACATACTAGAAGGCTACTTCTACCTATAGCAAACAGAAAATCCCTCTCATTGAATGCAGCTATTCAATTATTAAATTATTCCTGCTTGTTCCATGAATACACTCTTCTTTCTGTGTAGTGGAATTTGACACAATGAACCTTGCAGTGTCAAATGGCCATTGAAAATAAGCTTATTTTGCTTTTTTTCTGGTACATATTGCAATGTTTATGTTTAAATTCACGACTATAATAGCTGCTAGACATTTGTGTTCACCTCACAATTCAATTTAGTTAAACAGCAGGAGAACTCAATGCAACAACAGGGAAGAGTAAGCAGATTTCAAAAAACCAGAAGGGCACGACTTCACAGCATGTGAAAGGTCATTCTGCCATGGAAGGTTTAAAACAAAACAAAGCAAAAGCAGCAAAATGAAAGAGCTCTGGAATGAGAGCTGCAGAGGCCATCAGTCCACACAGCTTCACTCATACAGATGCTTAAACAAATTATGACTTGATCCATATCAGCCATTCAGTGAAGCTACTCTTATCATCTACCCATGGATAGAGCTTTGAGGAAACTTGAGATATTTACTGCCACCTCTTCCTGGCCCACAGAATTTATATGTTTGGTAGACACAAGCTCCAAGTATGAGCCTATTTATTTCGAACTCTATCAGCATATTTTTTACTTCAGGAGAGAAAATTCAGATGTGCGTAGCACAGGCTGAAACACAGAATATATTCTCCCAGTAAAAGCCTGGAAATGTATATGTAGAGCTGAAAATCCTGGCTGACACTCACACTTAACTGTGGGATCTCCTTAAAAATAATAACCCCAAAAGAAAAGGGAGAAGGCAGGTTGCAGGACCTGGATCAGAAAGCATGACTTAAATTTGAGTTGGTGTACTTCTCCTGGATTTACACTGGACCTGGTCTGATCTCAAGCATGAAATTCCTTAAATATTTGAAGAAGTTGTTGCAGTTGATTTTCCTCTCAGGAAGAGAAGGTGTGGGGAGATATTAACTGCAGACTTAAGGCCCAGAACTTCTCTTCTCTAATGCCCATGTTGGCAATTGCTACTCCTTGTAGCTAATTTAACAGTATTTCTTGTAAGACTACAAGTCGATTGAGCAATGTGAAAGTAAAAGCACAGAATACATGCTAATTATTATTCTGCTATCTTTTAACAACATACTGGAATGTTAATAGGAGACAGAACAATTCTAACAATGTTTTGAAGAAAACCCTCATAATTATGCAAATTTCCTGTAGTTAAGGCTTGGCAGATGAAAGAACCTTAAAATGAATTAGATAAGGACAGGCATATGGGCCTTTTTATTTTACTCTTTGCATTAATATTGCCTATATGAAAGATGCCATAACTCACAACGGAAGTCCTGCAGGATTTAGGGGATCAGAAGCAGAGTGGGGGCCATGGCTTTCAGTACTTTATGATGTGCTTAAACCCAGGGCTGGAGGGATAACTTAGGGTGATTGGTTGCAGTGGTCCAGCCAACAACTGTTCCCCCACTGTGCAGCCATAAAGGCAATAAATAACAGCAGCTGACTCTGGAGGGGGACATGAAAAGGAATGCTGAGTTTCCTTTTCACCAGAACTATGAACTATGTTTTTACTCATGTTACTTCTTGGGAAAGGGATTAATTATTTTAAAATTTTTATTAGCTCATTACTCCTTTCAGATAATTAAAAGCTTCAAGTATGGATTGTCCTGTAATATTACATAAGGAAGGCAGACAAGTTGATGAAAATTAAATTAGTTTTAAAATAGCATATGGATGCTAATCAAATAAAAGCTTAATGTGGAAAAGATGTTTTGTAGGTTTATATATGGCCCAAAAATGATGATGATATCATTTGATATATCAGATGATCTATCCTGATAAATCCTGATGATATGCTGATTGTCAAATAAAAGAGGATTGTGATGTAATGTGTTGTTTTTCCAGACAACAGCCTGTATATGGCAGTAATTCTAGTTAGAACATTTACTGAATCTTACACATATCATTTGCTAGAGAAAAAAATCTAGATACAAATGTAATATAACACCCTCAGAAAACATGACTTTCAAAAGTTCTTGCAGGAATTATACACACTCGAAAAATCTATTAACTTATTAGTGTTGAGAAACTGATCAAAGACAGCATTAGAAAATTCCCTGTAGCAATGCTGCTGGGGTCATAAATACACTTGGAATTCATTACTGTTATTTCATAATGTCAGAACAGAAAAGGAAATTCATCATGCCTGGACTCTGTTAGGTTTTTATTATTGTAAACATGGTAGCTGTGAAGGGAATATAGTAGTATTAAATCACATTTGATAACTTTTTCTTAGAGTAAATAGTAAAACCATTGCATTTCTAGAAGAACTGCTCCCCCCACCCCAAACACAAACAAACAAAAAACCAGCAAAGCCACAACCAACCAAACTCAGCAAACCCTAAAGAAAATGTTTAAGGAAAAAGCAATTGCTTTTGTTCTTGAAAGAGAGAAACAGGAAAAAAAATTAGGAAAATGATACATGAAATAGGTCCAAAGTCTAAGCTAGCTTTATTCAATTTGTAAGATGTAAATTGTTCCATGACACAGAGTTTGAAAAATGTCTTTATTTAACCATGTATAAACACAGAAATGCTAGAGTATCAAGATATGTTTTTGCAGCTATCTGGTTTGTATTTCAGGACAGCTTCTTTCTCTTTAATTTCTCCCAGGTGGAATTAACAGTTCTGAGCAAGCTACTCATGGTGAGAGCATTGCCAGTGATTCAGATTGACTCAGGACCTTAACATGTCAGCATTTTCCCCTCTAAATTATTGCTTTTATTTAAGTTAGTGTTATACAGAATATAATCTGGAACTACTGGAACAAATTTTTAAAATCTGAGTTTAATTTGAAATGAGACTGGAGTGACAGCTACAGATGACTGCACTTAACTGATCACGCTCAGCTTCTGAGTTTGGGATTTTTGCCTAAGCAAGAAATGAATCCATTATAGCCCTAAGATTACCCATCATAAATGAGACTAATAAACCACTTTGTACAGTCTCCTGTGTTTTCTAGGAGCCACCAGTACACACCTAGGAAGGCAGCACAAACCTCAGGATATTCTACCATCAGGCACAGCCTGGAGCACACCCTAATGCATGATTCTCTCTTTGGCTGCTTTGTTTTTGGACTCCTGTTCCTGTGGCAGCTGCCCCATCTCAGCCATTAAAGCTTTAGTTCCCATACAAGGTGCCCCAAGCACCCCTTCCCCTTGACTTTGACCCTGCTAGCTGAGGATTGATTCCCAGCAGTTCCTGCATTACCTGGAAGGACACAGAATTCCCTCTCCAGCTTCCTCAGGCTGCTCAGCATTTGATCTTGTTACCTGCCAGTGGGAGTGAACAACTCCAGACAAACACATCCTGTGTGTCCTGAATATTATCCTGATCCTTTCTCATCTGGCTACCAGGATTGTATTGAGCTATTTCAAGGCCTCTGCTGTTTCTTAATACATAATTGCTTAGGAAGCAATTAGAAGCTTATGCTATTTCACAAACTGATGATATTTTACCCAACAATTTTTTGCTACAGCCAACTGTTCAAACCTAACTGGCACAGGACAAATGAAAAAATAATGCAATTGCAATGTTTGCAATAAAAATGCAATCTGTAAAGAAGGAAGAGAACGCTGTGGGGTTTGGCAGTGCAAACTGAAGGCAACATTGAAACCATTCCCATTCCTCTGCCGCCTTTCCAACTCCTCAGGTTGCTGAGAAGCACAAACACAGCCAGACTGTGCCCGGGGTATTCCCACAGTGAGTTTCTCTTACCTGACCCATTTTTCAGGTACCCATTTGCATCTACAGTGGTGTACATGATGTAAGGACCAGGCTGATTAACTCCAAAGGGCTACAAGGGATCAAAGAAAAAGGCAGGCAACATTTTAGGAACAGAGGAAGCTAGAGCAATTAAACAGTAAACTGAAGAAAAATGTTTTTACATAAAGAATTTTTTTTTATATTAAGAATTTATTTTTTATACTTTAACTTCAAAACCTTGCAACTGTTTTGGTCATAGCATTATGTGGAAATCAATTTTCAAAATCACAGTAATCAGTTGGCTAAGTAATGTTCAGTTTCTCATGAAGAAAGCTGTACTATTCAGTCATCTGGCAAAAGGTTTAATGTTCCCTTGAAAGCTATAAATAAAGTAAAACCCCCTAAAAATTTAAAGAAATAACTGCATGTTCTGAAAAAGCAGAACATTTGATATCAAGAGAATGCACTATCTTGAAGGTATTTCCGAATTGAAAAATACAATACAAATTCCATCTTTTTTATCATTATTTAGCAGTGTTTTATGTAATTAATGAAAGTGATTGAACAGTTACTTGTCAAGTAGTGGTATCTGTTTTAAGCAAATTTTCTTGAGGAAGAAAATGTTCTTAAACATCAAAGTACAGTCATGAGGAAAAATAAACAAACACACACCCAAGGAAGTTGTGCATTACTGAGTGATGAACCCTAACAAATGTACCTAAGCAAGAAAGAAAAGGTGGGAAGAGAGAGGACGAGAGACAACTGCAAGAACAGATTTTAAAGGAATTTTTCTTCTTCCTTTTTTGTTTTTCCTAGTGCTGAATTCAAGCTAATATTAGGACATCAAATCCAACAGAGAGCTTTCAAGTAAGTTACAGAAGGAACACTAAAAGAGATGATGACATGTTTCACACCATGCCTCAAGAAGTAGTAAGTTTAAACCATGAGAGTAAGTGATAATGATGACAGATGAGATCAAAGCCTGACAATAACAACTGATTAGAATGAAAACTAAGGAGACCACAGAGGTGATGCTAATGCAGATCTATGAAATATGAGTGAATAAGGTGAAATTTTTTTTTTTTTGGTGCCACACAGCTGTACTCTGGCAAAATGCACCTTATGTTACTTTGTCAGAGAACTCCTATTACAATGGGAGCAATAGTGTTTCAGTGATCTCAATAATGAAATTTCCACCAACATCTGCTGTGATTTGCTTTTTAAACCCTCGATTTTTGTAATTAAGTTAATGATACTATCAAACCTCATTATTTTACAACAGAAATTAAACCCCATGTCTCAAAATAGGCTTGAAGCAAAGGTTAGCCCCATTTGAACCAGTTTTTCTATTTTCAAGTCAAAATTAAATGTGAAACTTTTGCAGAGCTAAAGTGCTGCTGCTACCTCTGATTACTCTAAGCTCCTCTTTCAGGCCAACTTTCACTGTGAACATTGCTAAACAATTTGCTAATTGGCAGTTTGGTGGGTGAGATGCAGAGTTTTATTCTCTGGAGACAAATAAAATAATCTAAACAGAAAACAGCACATGTGTATGGCTGTCTGCAGAATCATCAGAGCCCAGTGCACTTTTCCTTGGCTGTGCCACTGCTGGAGTTGGGCCCAGAAATGGCTGCATCTACCCCACAGTCAGTTTTGCCTGGACTTTGTAGGTGCCCACCAAGACTTGGCACAATTCACAGTTTGGGCACCCAAGTTCCTCCTGTCTCTGTGTGGGTAACCAGCTCCTGCACAACAACAATGAACTGATTCCAGCTCTGAGCAGCAGCTGCCCAGAGTTATGGGTCTCACAGAAGCAGAAGTTGGCCAGTCATGATTTGGATTATACACTATTCCAGTCAATAGCTCTTTTAATATGCTGAGAGTTTTTGGTAAAATTAGACTTCAGCTTATTTGAGACTAAATACTAAACAAGGCCATGGTTACACTTACTGTTATTTTCCGAGGGCAGTCATTAGAACAGAGGCCGCTGAGAACTGCAAGAACAAAAAGTGAGCATGTTGTGTTTATGTTCACAAACCATCTTAGAAGCACCACCTTTGGAATCTGGAAAACTCTAGTGATAGTGTCAAATAGTCATTAAAACACAAATAAAATAAATATCTTCTTTGTGATTTATGGTAATGTAATCAGTTGGAAGCATACTTGGCAGAAATTCATCACTGTTTTACCCCACCTCACTGGTTAACCAGCTTCAAAAGTGCAGATTTCCCACTTAGAAAAATTCCAAACTAAAACATTTTTAAAACAGTAAACTATACATTTTATTAATTATTCTTCATTTCTAACCATTTAAAATACTGGCAGAGATTCAGCTTTATTGTTTTAACTGATAAAAGATAAAGGCTTTTCCTTCTATACAAAGCATCATTTTAGAACTTGGTTTAAAGCAATTCACAAAAGCTGTAACAAGCAAAAATCCCATTACCAATTTAGTCTATGAATTCAAAAGTATTATAAACAGGTGTATCTAATGCTAATTAATAACTAAAGCCTGTGACATTTGTTTCAATTAATTGTTTAAAACTTACTAGTTTGAAAAATCAGTTACATTCAGAAATCTCTGTTAAAAACCTAAATGAGGGCCAGTGAAAGCCATCTGTTCTGTAAGCCAGGACATCCTGTCACACTGAGGATTAGAGGAAAACAACAAAACCCACACACATACAATAATCTAAGGTCCATTCTGATGTAAAATTTGGACTTCTAATGACAACAGTTTGGTTGAGCAGCAGGCCAGTAATGGCTATGGGCAGGGAGGAGGATGCACACCAGGTACTGAAGCCAGGGAAAAACATTACTGCTCCATGAATTATGGTATCACAAAGCAAGCATGACAGACAGAAAATGAAGATTTGGACCAGATTTGAGGGCAGGTCATCCTAACCCCCAGGAGTTTCTTCAAACATTTTCTGTCTTCTTCAAGGGTCCATTGAGTTAAGGGTACCAAATGTTTAGGACCAGGGAAATACTGAAAGGTGCATGTAAGAAGTTCACAGTCTGATTAGAAATCACTCCCTATGTGACTCAGAAATGGCATGGCTCTAGTCAAGGAAGTTTTCTAATAATTTGTGTGTGAATATTAACAATTGTCAAAACTCCTAAATTACCATTCTTTGCTTGTGATTTCAAAATGTTGACATTTCTATATACAGTAAGATGTAATATTTTGTACAGTCCAGACTCCACCAATATCTGAACAGTTAAGAGGAATGTGTGTGGCAAAGCAGAATTTGAAGACTATATGCACCTACAGATAGACTTTTAACACTACAGCTTTGATTTTATCTATTAAATATAGGTGAGTATGCAACTGGATCCAACTTTTCCCATTTTGATGCAAAAGGGCACTCTGAAATTTGCTGTTCAGTTTCACCCCTGGAACAAATTACCTGGCCAAGCAAATTTGACATCAGTTATAATGAGCAAAGCTGTTCTCATTGTCCATATGCCAAATAAGTGAACACAATGCATTTATTGATACACTACATCACACAAAGCACATTTTGTTAGAAATACTTTCACCTGTATCACAGTTAAAATATTTTTAGACCCTCATTAATTCCCATTTCCTGGGGTTTCTATGCAAAAATACTCATACCCTAAAAGGGTGCTAAAAAAAGGCTTGCCCCAGTTTTTAAGACAGATTTACACAGAGTGAATCAAAAAAGCATGTTGCAAATTACTCCCTTCCCCATTAAAATATCACACAATTACAGTTCTGGTAAGGCTTTGTGAAGTGTAAGATTTTCCCAGAGGATTTTCTGCTTGCTTTTGTGAATTACACTACAGATACATGGTATTATTTCAAAGAAGGCTTCCACCAACATGATAAATGATTAAACACTATCACGATGAGAACAGAGCTCAGGCTGTGGACAAAGTAATAATAGCATCAGCCCCCAGCAGTAGCTGCAGTTCTGTTCTCTTCTGGTGTGCAGAATGTGTGCTTTAGAGTACTGGATGCATTTAAATAACATGAAGGCAAATACAATTTTTGAAGGTGAACCTCTAGTTGTTACTAGTGAGCTTTGTCTTCATGGGCTCCCATACAGCCTCATTTTTCACTCATCCTCAAAAAATCAAGCAAGACAGACAAGAAATGAGCTCAAAGCTGAATGCCTTTGGAGTTGAAGAACACAGAAGGGCATGCAGTTTAAAATCCTAATTATGAATATTGTAATTTAACTGAAGCCTTTTAAATCAGCTCTCATTAATTCACACACCCTGGCCATGTTCATGGCCACTCTGTGCTCTCAGGGTAAGGTGTGGTTTGTGCCACGTGGATTTGGGCTGGAAACACAGAAGTGACTCCCACAGGGATGCAAAGTGACCCACAGAACAGATCATGCAGTGTAAGCAAAACACACCATGCCAGGAGTCCCTGAAATGAAACCAACCCCTTTGGAAGGCAATTCCGCATCATTCCCACAGGACACACACACATGAACTCCAGCAAAGCAGGCTTGCTATGGCACAGGTACAGAACATTACCATAAGGTTTTCATATGCAAAGGCTCAAATATTCACAATATCCCATTTTGATTTTATTATGCATTGATAACTTACCAATAACTTTAACAAAATAAGCATCTGCTTCAAAGTTATTTTTCAATGTATGGATAGCAAAGTCCTTGTTGGAGTAGCCTTTGCTTAGCACAATGATATCCAAGATTCCCTAGAGGAAAAAAACACCAAATTTACATTAGAATGCTTAATTACTCTTGGGAAAAATGCTGTGCAGTAAAGTTTACACCTTTGCTATTTATTTTAAAATCTTTCAAACATTATGAATATAATGCAAATCAATTTGGGATGGAGAGGGCCACCCACAGCTCAGCAGGACAATCCAAGGCTGCCCAGTCGAGGTCTGTGCAG
The DNA here is from genome assembly GCA_024865655.1 of Emberiza elegans. Lineage (NCBI taxonomy): Eukaryota > Metazoa > Chordata > Aves > Passeriformes > Fringillidae > Emberiza > Emberiza elegans. The sequence goes on from JALJVW010000129.1 coordinate 2,604,634, forward strand.
GGCCCAGGGATGGGCACAGCCACACCCAGAGCCTGTTTGCTGGGTAAGGAGCTGCACTTACATCCTCATAGATGTCAAAGAAGGTGGCAACCACAGCATCCTTGATCTGATTGAGATCCGAGAGCTCCCAGAACACCCTGAACATGCGCCGCACGCTCTTGCAGCTCACGTTGTTGCATGGGACATTTTCTAGCAAAAATGCTTGTTGATTGCTGTAAAACATACACATATAATACATAAACCAACTTGAGAGAAGTCTAAATTACAGAAATTTAAAAATACTGTAATTAAATAGTTTAAGTGCTCTGGAGTTAGTTGTAATAAAAGCTCAGCTAGCAGCTGCTGAGTACTTAAAAAATCCATGAGTACTTACGTGAACTTTACAGACAGAACTACAATCATTGTCATGCTTGACTTTTAACAATGAGAACATGAAATAAATGGATCCAAACCAACAGGAGTAACTTAACCATTCAGTCAAAGGACTGAACTTATCCTTACTTTATTCTGAAAAAACTACAAATGAACTTATCTGCCATTTTTCTTAATCCCTGCCACAGTCTGTCAGCTTAAACATTATTTAAAACATGTCCATGCTTTTTCATTATTGCATGACAGCTTCTTCCCATCCCAGCTCCATTAACACTTTTTATTACACAGTGCATGTTTTAAGCAAATTTAAGATTAAACCAAACCTCTATTTGTATGCTTTCCACTGTTTCAAGCAAAATACAAACCACAAAACCCAACCTGCTAAAGTGCAGTAAAAATAGGGCAATACAAACCAAGTTAGGCACTTGCTGACATGCAACATAAATACAAGCGCAAAACTAAACAAGAAACGTAGAAAGCAAGCAGAGTGCCAGGGCTAGTGTAGAAAAATCTCCCCTCTAAAGAGTATCCAATAGGTGCCTGTGGGTCAGTGGGAGGCCCAAGGCTCCCTCTCTCCCTGATAATGTATCAGTGCTTCTGGAACTGGGAAAATCTCACACTTTACCAGCCTCCAACTCCTCAGGCAGGTTTGTATCCCGGGAGCCTGCTAAAATCCTTCACTGCCTCAGCAATGGAAACAGATGAAGTTTCCTCCTCTCCTTCTGGGGGCAGAGCCAGGAGCCAGAGCAGTGTTGTGTAAAGGCAGCTCAGCTGTCAGAGCCCAGGGCAACACCAGAACCATGTCCTCAGTGTGACCCTGCACACGCTGCTGGCTCTGTGGGGACACTGAGGTGGCTCCTGTGCCTCAGCAGGAGACATCCAGGATGCACAGGCACACACAGGCACTTCTCCTCAGGCAAATCACTGAATTAACTATGGCCAAAGGGAAATGAGGTCATCTGCAATATTTAAGGTGCTGCATTATCTGTATCCAAGAACTCATAATCACAACTTGAAATTCTTAAGTGCTCATATTCATTTCATGTATTACCTAAGTACCATATCAGAATAGCCAACTCCAAGGTAAGGTGACAAGCTGAGCGAAGCAGTTTGTTTCAATTTCTCTTTCTCATCATCTCAACACAGCTTTTTTAAATTTGGACAAACTTTTACAAAGACTCTTTCAGTTCAGATTTTTTTCAATTATCAGAAATTACTTAGATGATAATTAATGATGAAAGGCTCATGTTTGCATTATACTCTGCACACTACTCAAGTCTAAGCTAGAAGCCCTGTGAATGGATAGACACATGTAGTTTATTTACTACAGGAAACTTTTTTATTTTCTTTCCTTACAACTGAGAAAAAAAGTAAAACATTAATCGAAGTGACACTGAGTATGGACACGCCACTTTCCTTGTCCCTTCTGTATCTACAAGAGAAACAGAAGACAAACAGCAGGAAGAAAAAAGCAATCTGAAACCTTAAACAGATGCTGAAGGCCCAAGAAATGCACTGTGGGAGAGCTCTCTTGTAGAGGAAATGAATTAATTCATAGCTGTAGCATCCCCTGTCCCGTGTGCTGCATCTCAGCCTGGGAGGAGGAAATGTTGCTGTGCAGGCCATGCTGCAGCAACAGCGAGTTGCAGGCCCTGATTTTCTGCAGAGGGGAGAGAACCTGCTGTTCTCTGGCTCCTCAGCTGCTCAGGTTGTTCCTGGGAGACATCTGGATTTGGCCTGTGAGCTGCCAGTTGAATTCTTCTATGATTTAGGCCTCTGATACACAAGGAGCCCTAGAATCGAAGTTTCTACTGCCATGTTTCATTTCTGATACATACTGTAATAAATAAGTGCAAGCTTACGACCTTCCTATTATTTTGAACAAAATTTTGAAGAGTTCCCATCAGAAAGAATCTCCCTGTAACAAAGATAATCATCTGCATCCTTAAAATGACAAAGCAATGTCCTTGAAAGCCTATAAAGACAGACACTCCTGTAATGGTAAAACCTAAAAAATCAATGCTAAAGTGCTCTACAAAGTGTAACAGTCAATACCAAACAACTCAGCTTCAATGCTACAAGAGAGAGCACAAGGACTCTGAACTAAGACCAGCCTATTGCCCTTAACATGCCATTTGCAGCACTTCAGATACAGAGCTATACACACCAATACACAGCTGCAGATAAATGGTGTACTACCGACAGCTTTATTCCAAAGCACATTATATCCCAAAGTGGAACCTTCTGACCAAAGTCATTATGCAGGAAAGGGAGATTTAATAAGGCTTAACACCAAAGAAAGACTGAAGACTTATTTTAGTTTTATTTTAACATATTCCTTTGCAATTAGAATTAAATATTTACTGCTAATTTCATACATCTCTCATGCTGTCAGTTTTAGGGTAGTTCATTTAAAGTAATACCAGGGACATCTAAATCACCACTATCTTACTCCAGACGTTCAGAATAATTGAATTTGCCTCTGGTTTTTTAGATTTGCTCAATTACAAGGTGCTCATCAATCCTTCATTTAAAAGAAGTCCTCTATCCAACCTTCCTTCTGACAAGTGACAACTAATAATGATTTAGGAAGAGATAATTTGGTCGAATAAGAGTCCTTCCATATAAAGGATTAATATATATACATTAATTTAAAACTGAGCATGAGCACCTAGAAAACTTTCTAGAAGTCTGTCATACTTAGAAGTTTTTTATTCAACTTTCCATATCCAGCTGTTTTTTGTCTCAAAGTTTCAGTTTTTACTGTTATCAACTGTATCAGAGATAAAGTATTGTCAACTTGGTCAGTGAAAAACATTCCCTTTGAATAAAAATGGATTTGAAAGACTCAGATTACACATTTGCAATGCCAGATGCCAATTACTAGTGTCTAATTGGAAACAATTGTTAAACAAAATTCCTTTCATCTAATTAGATTGGAGATAGATGCTTATAAACTCACATGCAGTACTTACAATTCCAGTGTTACCAGAGTCAATTTAAAATCAGCATGTGAAAAAATGAATTCATTTAGGTAAGACAGGAGGTATAGCTGAACCAATTACTAAATACTGATAAAATCCCTTCACCTATTATTATTCTATATACACACACAATTTCTAATACAGAATTCATGTATATATCTAGCCTGAAGAAAAACCTGTGGACTTGAATTCTAATGTGCAGGTTTTGACTCACATCAGAAGTTACAAGAATTCAGACTGAACAGATAAATATGTAAAGATCTACAGTGCATTTAGCACCTTCACCTGTTGGAATTTATTGAGTACCTGATGGAATTTATTGAGTCTTAATAAAGGCTCAAAAGGTTCAACCTCCCCCAATACCTGCAACCACAGGTGAGACTCCTTTTTGCTGTTTCTGGGAAGGAATGTCTCTACACTGTCAGAATATTACACAGTGTAATTCCAAATCAAAGGATTATGGCAGGAGATGAAACAGCAGAGTTTTATAACAGCTGTGGCAATACTTGAAACTATTGATCATTTTCCTGACATGTCCACTGGGCAGGACACTAAACCAATATAATGCCCAACTGCGGTATCTTTATTTCAGTCTTTTGTAGGGATTTGTAAGGATTTGATCTGAAAGTACTTTCCTGAATTGTGATGGAGGCATATAATTGATTTGAATTCTTTTCTTCCATTATCATGTATTGGTATACCTTCAGATGAACAAAATTGTTTCTGCCTGCTTTAATTTCTTTACATTACAGACAACAAGGAGAAACCAGGCTTCCTAAGCGATAGCACAGATTGAGGTCAAGAGTTTACAAAAATGCTTTTATCATTTAATCACAGTAATCAATCACTGAAATTAGATCTGTAGATGTAGCATGAAAGGCTTCAGAGAAAGAAATAAACAGCTTGATCCAGAAGTGTTTAAAATCGATTAAATAAGGTTTTCATTTTAATTTGCTCTAATTTAAGGACAGCTTTTAATTTAATTCCCACACTGTTTTAATTCTCTCCAATCAGTGACCCAGTTATACATTTTAAAAGGAAGTATTTGCTTAAGTCTCTCAGAACCAATGAATTATTATTGAATGTGTCATTTCATAGGGAGAGTAACAAAAAGTGACTTTTGCTCCCATCTGGAACTACAAAGCATGCTTCCATTCCCTCTCTACAAATACTGAATAGATACAATGTTAACATGCAAGGTATTTCTTGATTTTTAGGTTACTTTACTCTGTTTTTGCCAGAATTCCAGTTTTCTGAGTCTCCTTTTTAATAGTTTGTCACATCATCTGCCAGTGCTTTCAGTCCTTATGCCTTATTGTGTCACTCAACTTTGATGTCAACTTTAAAAATAATTTTGAATGCACTCAATTGAATAAGCAAACAAATTCAGAAGAAAGGAGAATAAAAGTGTATCACAGTAGTTGATTGCAAAAAGACATAGGTGACTTCTACAGGAGTAACTATTTACAAACTGTTTAATGATTTTACACGACATTACATTGCTGTAATTATACTCCAGCCAGAGAACAGAGGCTCTTCAGACTTAAAGCAGTTTCAAGTTCATTTTTGAACTCCATACATCCTCATGCAGACCTTCTGAAGAGCACCAGCTATTAGGATATACATGATAATACAGCTCAAACCACAAGATTTCCGAGGCTTAGGCAAAAGCAAAGACAGCAACTTTACAGCTCCCACCTCACTGTGTTACTTTGGCAAAGGGAAGGCTGGTTCTAGCTTGCTCTCTGGACTGTCTGCAGTCTCTGCTCAATGACTGCTGAATAGAAGATGCAAAGTCCCAGCTGAGGAAAGTCTGCAGTGAAACACCTGACATTCAGGGCCTGAGTGCTTTAACTTTGCCTGGCAAGTTTTGGGCCCTACCAGCATCACCTCCTTCTCGTCTGCCGTGTCTGAATAGAAACAGCTGCTCTGCTGTTATTTTAAGGCTCAGAGGTACAGACAGAGCTCAGCTGCTCACAGCCTTGTCATGAATCACATCATGTAGGCTGAACACAGGCACGCTACTCTTCAAACTGGGTCATTTTTAGGTGTGTCACTATCTGAAGAGTTCTAACACAAAAATGTCAGTGGGTTGACTCATGTTCAGGCAACCACTAGAAGACCTGAATTGACTTCTTGGACTTCAGCACCAAATTCTCTTACTATCAGATCCATAAAAGTGAGGTCCACACTTGTTTTCCATATTGAGTATACATTCAAACTATGAACCTGCACCCAAGATCATTCAAAATACCATGTAGAGCAAGATACCAAATACACCTATGAGAGACCTATTCTGCTTTGTAATGCATTAGTGCAAGTATTTGTCACGTAAGGAAGATATTAAGACTCCACAAAGGGTTAAAATACCTTTCACAAGTGATGACATGAAGCAAAAGGGAACAGCACAGATAAGGTTCCATCCCTGCAGAGGCTGGCAGTCAGCTGTGCAGCACAGACAGACTGCACTCACGTGCACACATCCTGCCCCTGCTGAGCTTCCCTGGCAGCCTGGTCTCTGGGGCTCTCAGCTTTTCTCCCAAATAAACAAGTCTATTCATCATCCCTACTGTCAAGCAGAAGCATGTTCACATGCAAACATGCTGCTGCACTTGAAGGTAAAGATAAGGACATGGCAGCAGCAGCATCCCCAGGTGCCAGGTGGGAGCTGCCCACGGGCTGCTCTGTTCCCATCACCGGCAGCACGTGCTCAGCAGCTCGGGATGCACCTACCCAGGTCAGCTCCTACATGGATCACTGACTCCTCTGTGTACAACAGGCTCCCTGAGAGCATCCCCACATGCCCTCTCCCACCTAGCACCAGATGGTAACAGTAGAAAGTAGTGGGAAAGCAAGCAATGAAGAAAAAATTTTAAAAAAAAGGAGGATGAGAAAATAACACTGAAAAATTTAATAAGAAGGGTTAGAAGTTTCTTTTTTGAGGGGCTTGGGTGTATGTGTTACTTATTTTCAGTTCTCTTGGACATTGTAAAAATCACTGGTAAATTCCTGGTCCTCAAAAAGGGCAAACCACTACTGGCTGCATTTTCCAGCAGTCAGCAGTCAGTGCTCACTCCACAAGACAGCACAGAACAGGTTCCCAGCTCACACAGCCTGGTGTTACTAGTCAGCACTGACAGCTGAAGTCAGAAGATGATGTGGGAAAGGAAAGGGAGAGAATCAGCCCCTGAGCTCTGGGAGGAGTGCCTGAGATGCTGCCTCATACTCCAGTCCCTGATGGAAGTCCCAGTTTGAGCCTGTACAAGGATACATTTTGAATGTAGCATGTAAATGTACTCCTGGGTTCAACAGAAAATGCTTAGCAGAGATCAAAAGTCTTGTTCACTTGATAAAATGAATGAGATGCACTAAAGTTAGTAATTTCTACAGCTGATGATTGAACATGAATCTGATAGCTTTATTTCTAGGTTTGCATTACCTTCCAGAAGTGTTCTTCAATATAGCAAGCGCATCAGGGTAGCCATCCATATTGTAATCTCCAATGTGAAGTGTAATTGGAAATGAAATTTCTGCTGAAGATTTGTCATTTTGATATGGTACAAAGCCCCAGACTGTGTCTTTATTTCTGAAGTCTTGCAAAACTGGAATCCACTGTAAAATAAAACAAAAAAAAAGAACAACTAGGTAAAGAAAATAATTTTATTTATTCAAACAATGTGGTTCTATTTAAAACAGCTGACATCACTGCATCAAGATTCTTAACCATTTACAAGTAAGGATTATTTTGTAACTCTGTCACCAAAAGAAAAAAATAATTTGAAGTATTTTTTATGCATTCAGTTATTCCAGAACAGGAAAATATAGTTAAGGATGTAAGAATACAACCAGAATACGGACACATTCAAATTTCTACTAATGTTTAAATGTAAAACCAAACCATCAGGCCCATAGATCTTGAGTATTTTTTATGGAATTGCAAGGCAATGCAATAGGCATCACTAAAGCTTCCAGAACAGGAAAAATATCTTCTAGGATGTAAGAATACAACCAGAATACGGCATTTTGTAACGAACACCTTAAAGAAATTCAAGGTCAGACTGACTTGCAAAATTTCTACTAATGTTTAAATGTAGGTAAGACCAAACCATCAGGCCCATGAGATCTTGAGTCTCTTTTTTCCCCTGGAATTGCAAGGCAATGCAATAGGCATCACTAAAGCTGAGGAGATGGAGCCAGGCTCTCTGCTGTGCTACATGGCAGAAGAGCCAGAGAAAATGGTCAGACTGACACAAGGGAGGTTCTGACTAGAGATAAACAACCTAATTAAACAGCAAACGAGGCCCTGAGAAGTTGCAGGATCTTTGTCCTTGGGGGTTTTCAAAATCTGTCTGGGCAAAGCTTTAAACAACATGGTCTGAATTCAGTTTGCTTCTGTTTAAAGCAGAAGGCTGGATCTCCTAAGGTTCATTTCAGCTTGAACAATTTTATTATTCATGGATATTTAGAAGTTCAAGAGCTTCAATTCCTCTCCTATATCCCCAGAAGCATCAGATACTGAACTGTTTGATAAGAAATTAAGATTAAAGTATCAAACTGAGACTACAAAAGAAATGCAAAGCATAATTTCTCCAGGACAAGAAATGGAATGCATCTGCACTTACTTTCCAAAGTACTGCTGAGGTGCTAAATAAAAATTTATCTTAATTAAAATCAAGGTAATTTTGCAAGTTAGCATGAAGCTGAAGTGCCAGGGTTAACATTTCAATGCTACAGAAAAAAACATCAGTGTCATTTTAAAAGTCAGGAGTAATTTTATATGTCAACTAACTGACAATGCCTTCAAAAGGACAGAGGGGTGCCATCTTAAAGGATCACTATCACCAACATCAAAAGCACTTAACAGATCTTACATCTCTCTCACCCAAGCCTCAATTCAGCTTTTTCAGGAACCAGAATGAGATCACGACAGTATCATATCCTGCCATGGAAAGACTCCCTTGCTGCACAGTCCAGGGGTCAGCAGCACTCCTGCCATGCGGTAATCGTGTGTGACACTTGAAAGCACCACAGGCAGGTGGGAGAAGCCCCCAAATGCCTGCAGCAGCGCACTGAGGTGGGTGCTGGGTGCAGCCGTGGCTGAGGAGCCTGGGCCAGTCCTGCCTGTCCCTGCACACACCCAGCGTGTGCCAGGGCTCTGAGCTGAATCCTGACCTGCAGCACCTGCTGCAAACTCCAACCGGACAGCAAACACACTTGGACCCTCACACTCCACGACGTGCACATGTCTAATTAGTTACCTGGAGTTGCTGAAGGCTTGGAAAAATCTAAGAAACAGAAAATGAGGACAATACTCTCACCCTGAGGGAAATTTTTCAGAGGCTTGGATTTCGTAGCACTTATTTGTCATGCAGAAGACTGATGAAACAATATTATTGCAAAATAGTCTAATTTTGAAAAACAGTGATTGAAATCAGAACCATGAAATATAATATAGCTTTTACTTTACATGGTATCATTCACACAGTCATTGCAGTAAAATCCAATTATATCCATCATATACTTTCTAAATGTTCTCAGGTATGGTAATACTATCTTAAAGAGACAAAATTAAAAATGAATTTTTAGGTACAAACACAAATTTGTTTCTCTTTTTACTCTATTCAGAGTGATTAATAGAATTCAATTTCACATTCCTAAGGTCTACAATGAGACACAAAACAACAGGTGAGCACACCACCACCTATTGCTACCAAACATCAGCACCACTGACACCACAGAGCAAACCCATCCCTGCCACTGCAGCAGCTGTGGGACTTTTCCCAAAAGCAGCTCTGTAACATTGCAGAACACCAGCCCTGTTTGATGCAGAACCAGATCACATCCCAGCACCAGCTGTGCCTTACTGACAGTTTCAATTCAGAGTAATCCATGCTTTTGGTGAAACTCCTTCTGTAGATTTCTACTACAAACTCCACTATTGTGTAATGTAATGCAAAATTAATTGTTCCTGTGCCTCGGGACATATAGTTAAATACAAAAGGCAGAAAAATGAAAATGTGTTTGTCAACAATATAAATCTTCTGCTTATTTTGTATCTGATATTCCAGACAATTACTTTATGCTTCATATTTGCTGTTACTATGTTACTAGGAAAAGACTAAAACTAATTTTTTAATTTCTAAGATAGAAATAGGAGGGTATAATGAGGACACATGAAGCTATTTTTTCCAGTTTTCTGATCATATGATTTCTCCTACACAGCTTAAATGAGAATGACAAAAAAATTGAGTAAATGTATTTTTAAAAATTTTAAATGAACACATAAAATTCAATCAGAGAAATCAGATTCACTTCTTCCTTTTCTGATAAATTCTTATGCACAGCATCACTGCTAACATCACTTAAAACATTTATATAGATATTTTGGATCCTTCAAATAATGATTTGTAGGCTAAAACAGGAAAAATATTTAAATGCTTGAAAATTTTAAACTCTTCAAACATTTGTTTTTCAAGAAGTAGAATGGAGAATGCTTTCCTGCTCTGTGAAAACAGCATCATTTTCATTTTGAAAAATATGTGGGGATTTGAGAAAAATGTAAAGCTCCTTGCAGTCACTGTCAAGGGCTCATTTCTTACAAACTCCACACTCTGCCATACATTGGGGAAGGCACTTCTCTTACTCAAAAGCCTTTGAGCTGGTCTTTGAGCCCAACCTGTGGGATTAACATGTCTCCATTTTTAAATTATGGCCAGAAACCCAGGAAGCACAAAACCCACCCCCAGCCAGCTGCTGCTTCCAGGCCACAGAACACAGGCAGGGAGGCAGCTGAGAGTCACAAAGTTGGGAAATGAGTAGCCCCTTCCTGGCCAATGCATTTTCTGGGAATGCCAAAGGTGAGCATCAGGAGTGGCCTGAAAGAGCTGCCCCAGCACCAGAAGTACCCCAGGTCCTTTCCCTGGGGCTCCCTCTCTCAGTGCACTGCAGTTCAGCTGCACACAGCAAAAAACTCAGGATTTCAGCATGCATTAGGCTCTCAGTGCAGGCAAGGGGCACCTGAATCCCTTAACAGCTGAGGAAATTACTGTGCTTTACACCATTAACTTATGGTCTTCAAAGCCCAGAAGGTGACAATCCACAGCATTGGTTTAGAATCACAGAAAAAAGTAACCAAAGCTGTAGAAGTCATGTTTTCAATGCTCACAGCCCCCAGCTGCTTTCAGAAAGAGAAACAACTTAGAAATGATGAGAAGATCTTGCAGAAAATGACATTTATAAAAACCACAGCAGCTGAATCCATTTCCCCCTTTAAACTGTTACACAGGAATGAGGAAAAACTTCTGACATTGACTGAGTGCAGCTGATAATCGATGCTGTCACCTCCCTCTGTAGCCTAGAGAATGACACCATGAAGACCTGGGGTTTGCTGCAGCATGCACTGCTGTGTTCTACTTCAGACCTGCTCCATTTCCTAGAGGAATAAAGCTATAACCTTCCTATTGTACAGAAAAAGGTTAGGAGAATCATCAAGCCCACAAAGAAACTCTCAGATGAAGGGACTGAAATAATAGTGTTTGCCTCAGGAAACAAATGAAAAATCATACAGAATACTTGGCAAAATTAAAGAAGAATTAGTCATCTCTAAGAATATCACAGTATCTAGAGTTCCTACATTAAACAGTACCAAGGACTTCAAAACATTTCCCAGATTAGACTGTAGTTATTGCAGGTGAATTTAAAGAAGTCTGAGGTGTCCTAACACCTGCCACAATCCAAAACAGCATATAGGATTCCACTTGGATCTGACAGCAATTCTGCTGTTGCTATGGAAACATTCACATTCCTTTAAAACCTTAGGAGGTCTGTATCTCCTTAAGCCACTCGTGTGTATTTTGTTGGCCTTTACTTCTGCTCCATCATCTGAAAGAAAAAAATCTGAGCTATTCCTAACACTTAACCCCCCCCAACCAGCATCACATAAATTAAAACCTTTGATGAAAGGTTATCCTTGAAATAATTCTAGCTTGGCCTGGCTTTCCAGTAGCCATCCAGGTGGGCCAAAGACATCAGGAGAAATATCCTGACAGACAGGATCTTTCTGGAACAACCCCAGCCTCTCCTCAGTCTAAGTTCTAGAGTCACTAATTGCACACATGTGTATTTCTGACTTTTATGCATTTCATCCCAAAGCATCACACACCATCATGGAACTGCAGTAACTGTTTCTCATTTGGTTTTATCAAATGCTACAACCAACAAGCAGGAAAGACAGAATCAGGCCCAATAGGCAAAATATTTTTAATAAGATTTCTTAATCTCATCTGAGGTCTTTCAGATTTGAGATCAGTTTCTTATAAAGAAAAAAGAAATTCTGAAAACAAGGATTTGTTAATATACCCTTAACTAAAAAAATAAGCCACAAAACCCTACAGCAAAAACTGAAAAAAGACAATGGAGATACAGAGTCTTCTATTTTTTCAAGAATTGTCTTGCAATTTCTCAGTTTCCTGCAGATTCCCCACCAGTACCATCCCCTTGTTGAAACACATTCTGCCCACTACAAGGGCTCCTTATTATTTCCCTCAAACTATAAAGTGATTGGTGAACAGAATCTATTGCAGTCTGTTGCCACAAAGTTTGTTTATCATTTCTCATTAAGATTAACTGATTTAGTCAAAGCTTATCATCTGACCTCACAACGACCAAATTCAGTGAAATGAAACTTCCAAATAAATATAAGAATTTGCATATTTGAATAGATTTCTACCTGAAGGAAGCATGTAACACATGGGAAAAGCTGCAAATATATGAATGAAGACACTGATACTTTTCACTGTTTCAGAACAGAAAAGAGAAAAAGTATCAAAAGCAAAAAGCTGCATCACCTCCAGATGAGTGCAAGAAAAGAGTATTCCAGATAGAATTCTTTAAAAGGTTAGACCAGAATAAGTCATTATTGCATGCCATTTGATACTGTCATTTTCAATTAAAGTCATTCTAAAAATAGGGAGGGAAAATTGCTTTAACGTTTCTAGGTAAGTCCAAATACTTGTTAACACTTTTTTCCTAGCAGGGTGGGACTCTTTAGGATTCTTTGCTGTTTAAAATAAAGGGGCGATATTTACCTGCTAAATTTTATCTCAGAAGTCATTATCATTTGGATTTTTTTTCCAAATTGAAACAACACAGTCAAATTGCTAAACTGAGTAAACAAATTAAATATAGGTTAAATATCTGATGTATTTGTGACTAAGTAGCTTATTCAAACTAGTAGTTTTTATTGTCAAAAAAATGAACTTATAAAACATGATAAAAACTGGCTGTATGCAATGTTAGATCAGAGCAGGTTACAATCACAGACTCTATTTTGAAACATTCTGATATTATGCAAACTGACCCACACCTTCCTCTGCCACTACTGCACCCCTCCCTTTTGGGAACAAATCCTGACCAACAGGATCCTCAGACCCCACTGCTCCCAGTGGCTCCAGCTGTTGGTTGGGGGTTCATTTTCTACAGTGAAATTACTTTAATTTAGAACATTTGTCTCAAATTTACTTGAGGAGCAAAACTCAAATTCCTTTTAGTTCTTATATTATCCAGAGTAAGGAAGTAACCTGAGGGCTCGAGTCCTTTGCCAAGGAGCAGCCCAGCCACTGCCTGTTCCACACAGCCTGGTTCTCCTGGAGCAGGAGCACTGCAAGGATCACAAATTGAGCCTCCCCTTGCTTTGTGCAAAGGCTCTGACCCTTTACTCCAACCCTGCTGCACCCCAGCACCCAGCAATGCTCCAATGCATTGGCTGTGTTCTGTGTGTAGAGGGGATGAATGAATGTAAAAAAAAAATCCAAACTCAAACAAGAAACCAACAACCCAGAACCAACCAAACAGCGCGCACAGCAAAAGGGGGTTCTGAGAACAGAGCTGCTGAGCTCAGAAGCTGCAAGATATAAATTACCAAATTTAGAGTTATTCTTTCATACTCTGATGTCATGTTCCATCCCAGTCATCCCCCCGCACTGACTGGGAGCTATGTGCTTTCCTTTCCTACACAGAGTGATTTTCCTCACTAGTAGCCTACAGCCTGTGTTCTATAAATTTTGATTCTTTAAATGAGAAAATCTACACTCTAAACTTGGGCTGCAGACTGTAACAAGTTCAGCTATAAATTCTGAATTTTAGGTTAGAGAGGGTATTACTTTTAGCACAAAATTCAACTTAAAATTTTTCAGTGAGGGAATAATCAGTAATTCATAACATGGTTAGCAACATGTATGGCACACATTGTAATTTTCTCTGAGTACCCTACAGTGGGTTTTGCTGTCAGCTACAAGCACTTTATATGTCACCTTGGCCTTTAGGGTCACATTGCAAAATATGAATTTAGTAAAACATTTAATAAGCCATCCAACAAACATCTGGCTAATTTACTGTATGCTGCAACTTTATTATAAATCAGAGCACTGTAAATACTTAAACCAGATGATCACAGGCTTAAATAAATGAACATATAATAATCTATTCCACGAATTATAACCAAGTCTTTGAAAACCAACAGTGTCATGAACAAACAACCCTCCAACAATTTAACAGATACCCAGCCCTGAAGACACACAGCCTAAAAAAGTGTTCTATACCACCTGGAAATTTACTTCATTAAGAAGAAACAAAGACAAAGTAGAAATTAGGGGTAAGAAGTGTGGGCTGGTTCAATGACACATGTGTGTGCACATATATTTTTACTCTAAAATAATGCCCTAACTTAAACTAAACAAGCTCATTTGAATTAGATTTGTTTCCACCTATTAGCACAAACTTTGTTTTTCATTTCATGCTGGTGCTTAGAATGCAGTGTTTTGCAATCAAGAAAGTGACTCTTCAAAAGCATCCATCATTTCTTTGAGTAGAATTATCCATTATAAAAAATTCTAGGAACCTCTTTCACCAAACCCATATTTTTCCAGATATGGAACACACAAGTACATAAATACAAGTCTCTTGTATTCTATAACTAAAGGTGAGGAGATTTCATTTCTTTCCTGAAAAATTTATATTTCATATAATTTTATAAACACAGTACTTTGCTTTGTTTTTGCTATTCCAAATTCACATTACCTGGTCCAGTCCCAGCTTGGTTAGGTAGATGGCACTTCTTTGACATGTTTCATCTTCACAGACTGGTAATAAATGTTCACTTTGTCCATCCCCATCTGTCAAAAAGAAAAAAAAAGCTTGTCAGCTTTGTATCAGCAAAATCAGAAACCCTGCTTATATGAAATAATCAGCTGTGAATAATTTACACCTTTTTTAAATGTGAAAAATTACATTATATAAACTAGACCTCTTCAAAATCCTTAACTTAATAATTTATGTCTTTTGTTTGAAGATTGCCTTTGCTAATGTACTTTCATGTTGACCCATAATATTGAGAGAATTTGAAATTTTACTGACATACTGAGAATAGTAAGTCCTTAGTAATTTAATCCCTGTGTTCAGTTGGGAAAAAAATTACCTTTAATACCAATCCACCATTACAAGTCCACCATAAAAACTTATTTAATTTTCTGAACTAGTTTTAAACTCTTGTGCTGTCAGCAAGACTTTAGGAAGAGTCAGGAGTTCACAAGTAATATCTTAATCTGTACTTAACACAAAACACAACACTGGGGAGTTGATTAACACAATGGCTAATAAATCCCAGGCTTACAGAATTAGGTAAATTTGAGTAAATTACAGGTTTTCAAAAATGGTCTTTAAGAGCCTTTAATCCATGTATTTCCAAAACCTTGAGTAGAATAATGACCTTTTAATATTTAAACAAGCAATGACTATTTGCATCTCGAGTTCTGACACACAGAGCATGGAGTGGGGAAAAAAGTAATAATTTACTGTCCATTATCTACTCCAGGAGAAATCTCAGTGTTGCCATGGTGACCTTGCAGCCCTGCCTTCCTCCCAGGGCCAGGCCAGCAGTGGCAGCTCCTTGGGAGGGCACAGAGGGAGAGGAGCAGAGTGCCAAGGGGCAGCAGCAGAACTGCTGCACTGAGAGCCTGGGCTGCCAGACCCCCACCAGAGCCACAGCTTGCCATGGTGCCCCCAGCTCAGGCATACTGCAGGCAATCCACTTCTCCAGGCCATGGAACCAAAGCTCACAGTGTAACAAAAACAATTCACCTTCTCAACTTGCCCCTTAGCCCAAACAGTTGTGAGGAGCTGGGTGTTTCATCTGAGATAACCACAGTGTTCACTGTGAGCACTGAAATCCAGAGAGGTCCTCAGCTGGCACGTTAATTACTTGAATCATTTCCATCACTGGATTCTATATTACACCTATAAAATATTGCAGGCTACAGCCACAAACATCCTCTCAGTCTGGCTCCCTGACAGCTGCTTGGCTATCTCACAATAAATGAAATTTGTACTGGTCTGATGTTTCAGAAATGCAGCTTATGAACATGCTACAAAACAGGATTCTGTATGAACCGCAAAGGTGCTGAGAGCACCAAGGAGACTCAGGCACATCTACTGCTGGGTTTGCAGAAATCCAAACCAGCTTATTGAGGCAAGTGGATTTTGTAAAATTGCTTGATGAAATCTCCTGAGCTAATATGCGAAACCCAGATCATTTGTCTGTCACTGAACCCATTACTCATTTTCCAGTCCAGAAGTGGCCCCAGCCCAGATCACCAGCACCATAAGAAAGCTCTCTCAGCCTGCCAGCCCATAATTCTGTGAGGCTGCACTCCCTTTGGGGCTGTGTGCACATCCATAGCTGTGCAGCTGCATTTCTGGGTCCCTCCCCTATTCCATCAGCAAGCTGGGACATGGAAAGGAGGGTTATAAAGGGAGGAGGAGTGATGAAAATATCAGACTTCCCCAAATATCTCCAAGTGATAAAGCCAAACTTTTAGTGGCTTCCTACATCCCATCTGCCTCATGAATTACTTTACCTCACCACCAAAGCCCTCCCAAATCCTCATGGCAGCTCTCTGCTCCAGGATAGAGAATTTAGGATGTGAAGTAGCCTAGGTGATAGAAATCCAGTAAGTTCACACTCAAAGAGATGGGAAAGGGAATCCCCACTCTTGAACAGAGAAATAACACAGCAACTATTGAATCTGTCTGAAATCAGCACCAGCTTCTGAAGGTTTTCCTTCTGCATCATTCGAGAACAACAATTAAAACATGTTATCATCTTGAATCTTTGCTTGCATGAACAGATTAAAATGCTGTTGGACTACAGTTTTTTCTAAACTTAAATGGAAGAAAGTGTTCAATTTGCAAATTATAAACCATGGGAATATTGAAGGATTTGCTAAAATTTAACTTAAGTTGCAGAGATATATGTTTTCTAAATATAAAATGTAAATTAAGCCCTAACATTTTAAATACATTTCTACAAAAGTTTCAGTCTGAAGTGATTTTAGAAGTTTTTCAATAACACACAAGGACAAAGAGCCACATTCCTGTGTTTGAGAAAGGGACAAGAACAAGGATGTTCTCATTTTAAATTATGCTATGGAGCAGAGGAGAATATAAAATGTTTGATTCCACTTATACTGCAAACATTCATCTTGTTATACCAATAACTCAGTTTGATAGTGTGGGTAGGTAATGCTCTGAGTAGGGCAGGACATTGATGAAAACACCCTTGGAGCTTTGAGGAATAACCAATCCATAGGACAGGAGGGAGGAACCGACACACAATTACACACAGAGCCATCACCTTCCACATGAAGGTGCTGTACATAAATTACAAGCTCAAGATTTGATTAAAAGATTTGATTAAAATATCCAGTATGATCAAAGAATGAATAAATGCAAATATGCATCAAACACCACACCTTTGTCCCTGCAAACTGAAAATACTATGATATTTATTCCATATTGGATGGAATATATATATGATATATATTCCATATTGGAAGGCCAGAGTTTCCCCAGTTCCTTTGACCAGAAGATAAACAGCCATTTACATAATTTCTCTTACAGGATCATGCTTTCAGTTGCAATTTCTCTTCAGTTCTGTGTAACAGATATTTAAGAATCCAGTAGTTAAAAAAATAAAATTCAAGATAAAGAGAAAAATCTGTTGAAAATTTACAGCACAGTTTTGAAAAAAATATTTATTTAAAAAATATATTTTGTCAAAAAACATCCTGAAAACAAGATGAGAAGCCATTCTTAAGCTGACATAACTCAAATTATTGTTGTATCCACCGCAGAGAAGTTTCCCGAGATAGAGGCATCCATACTATGGAGACTGGACTGTTTTGCTTGGATTTTGTTTGTTTGGTCTTTATTTTCCTCTTTTACACTCTGCTCAGCTGAATTTGAAGATCACAAAGATGAAATATAAAAACATTAATTTGGCACTTAGGGCAGACAGAACAAATGTTAAACTTAAAAGGTTTCAAGAAAAAGCTCCAGCATTGAACACATAGCTGGAAATAGGACATCAATGAAACAAGAATATCTTCTGAGTTGAAGCAAAATAGTTTAAGAAAATCCACAATTCATCAAATACTGTATTACAGAAAAGTAGCAATCAAAAGAAGAAAAGCCCAACATTCTTCATCTCTATCATAATATTACATCTTATTTCTTGCCCAGTTTTTATTTCTAAAGCACATCTTACAATGTACAGATCCATCCTTTATAACCAGAAATAAAATGTTTCCTGCATTTCTGAAGCTTTTTCAAAGACACTATGAAACCAACAAATCAATACAGCAGCTTTTCCAAATATTCCCTTCTTCATCTTTACATGATTCCACCTTGGAAGCACCACCTGGAATGCAAACTACTGACCTTGAAGACCACAAAAAAAACCACCCCAGCAGTTGCTAACTTAAGAGCTTTACCACACTAACAACAAATTCACCTTGGATCCAAGAAACACTTCCTATCTTCATGCCTGGTTTCAATCCCAATGTAAATAAACATCCTTCAGTTTTAAACTCTGATCTTGAAGTTAAATTTCTTCACAAAGGAAGACAGAAATTCAAAGGAGTATCATTAGCAAAACAGATCAGTGCAATTAGGTATGCACAGGTGACAAAACATGCATTGTTGACAATGGCTGGATGATCCCATCACACCTACGCTGGTTTCAAGTATTTATGAAAAATAACTCCATAACATGTCTTTAATAATCTCCTTCAGCCTTGGTCTACCTAGGAAACCTGTTATGGAGACCCTCAGTAGTCTTCACTCAGTTCCCGGGGTCTGCTACTCTGTCTTTCTGTCCCTTTCATTTAAAAATGAAATCTCATTCCAAACTGGTGGAAATCTTATGTGTAATTTCAGTATCATTTGCAGCAGCAGGTGTGCCCAAACACTCCAGACTCCAAACGTCCTGTGCTAGCAGCACTCAGCTTGGAGCACCTTTGACAGAGAAACAGAAACTCAACTGTTAATGAGCAAGTTCTCTACACAGAACTCTGGCTTGACTGTGATCCAGCATAACCCCATGGTTAATAAAGATCAAGTCTTGTAGGCTTGAAAAGGGCTAGAAAAAGAACAGTCCTACGTACTCATCACCTGCAAACCTGCACTTATGTCTAAATATGTAAAGACAAAATTAGAAGTCTTATTCCATCTAGGAATCATGTGAGAATCATTACTTTCAACTGCCTGTTTGCTGTATTTCTAACAAGAACCTTCTTTCCAACACTTGCCCATGTTTGCCAAGTGCTGGCAGCCCCATCCCAGCCCCCAAAGCCACTGCCTGGGCAGTCCCTGGGAGCACACCTTGCACAGACAGGCTGTGTGAGAGACATTGCTGAGCTTTAACACTGATTGTCAATGTTCACACAGATCAAGTATCTTCAATCTGTTCTAAAAGTAAATTTGAATGGGAGAGAGCAGAAAAAATCTTGTCAATCAGATTAAACACAACATAATGTTATTGGAATTGTTAGATGCTCCAAAAGCAATACCAAGGTACTGCAGTCTGAGAACACATTTTAAACTGAATTCACAAATAGCAAATGGTCAAAGGAGCTCCACACAAGAAACGTTTTCCCAAACCCAGAGGTATCAGAGAGGTGCTTGTTATAAAACAAACACACTTGTAACTTCCTTAGGATGAGTAAACCTAGGCAAGACACCCAATCCCAATGTCCAAATTCCTTAACAGACATAGAAAAAGGTGTCACAAAAGTGCTCTTTGCCACCAGGTTCAAGGATTGTTAGATTCATGCTTGTGCAACGTACTTTCCAACATGGGTCTGAAAAGAAAATGGCACCTGGGGAAATGACAATTCTGTGATCACTCACTCCAAAACTGTTTCATAATACTGCAAGATAAAGTTGTAACTATGAAGAGCAAGACAGCTTTTGGTGGGTGTATGATCTAAACCTTTTTAATTTAAATGCTCTGTACTTTTGCTGTAGTGTAATCGTCTGCTCCATTAAAAACAAAAATGGAATCAACTTTTTGGGGTTATTCTGAGATCATAGACTGATCATTGTAACTTCTTAAAGTTCTGTTAAATAGAAAAGAAATTGTTTTCTAGCAAGTTGGGGGTTGGACTTGATGATCTGTAGAGGTCCTTTCTAACCCTAACTATTTGGTGAAATGGAAATATGTTAACTACACAGGCCAAGAAAGTCAGCTTTCTTAATTCTGAACATAAAAACAAGAATCTTCATACACCACAAAGTTCTCATTCATACATCTCTCCCTCTTATCTTTGCCCAGTTTTCAGTATCCTTTCTCATGAGTCTTTAATTTACAGTTCTGAAGAACAATGAGAGGAAAAAGAAGAAAAAAGCCCTGTCATGGTTGTACTACAGCAATATCCTTCTGAGGCAGGCAAGCCTACAATAAGTACAACTGAGTCTGATATTCAAATAAAATAAAAGTTTGTTTGAAAGCTGATTATCTTAAATTTATCTTCTCAAGTAATTAAATAATTAGAATTCTTTTGTCACTCTGTGCCTTTAGGTGCTCAGTGAGATGGTCATGACAGAGGCAGTTATAATAAATTACTAAGATAATTACACAGTATTAAAACAATCAATGTCAGCTGCCTTTAGCAAATGTGAATCATAACTTCAAAAAACAGATGCAAAGAGCTTTTGCAGATGATTCAAATTTCTGTGGACATTAAAGAAATCCTCATAAGCCTCTCCTTCACACTAAATCAATTCTGATTTTAAGTCCTTTCAAAGAAGCCATATTCACAGCTCCACTGCATAGAAGCACTTAAACACAGCGTGCCAGCAAACTGCACAGTGAGACTTCCAGGCTGCACCAGAGCCAACAGTGCAGCCTTCTGCCTCAAATGGAAATTCCAGCACTAGCTGTGATCCAAGCAGGGAAAAGAAACTGCAGCAAATACAATGTGAACTGCCCCCACAGCACACAAAATCATTGCTGGAACTCCTGGGCTGTTTCTGCTGAAAGCTGCTTGTTTCACCTGTTTCACATTAAAACAAACTCCCAAGCCTGGCTGTACTTTTGGAGTTCTGTGATGTTCCACATCTTCAAAGATCCCCTGGCAACAAAGCTGCAGGTGCTGCCAAAGGAAGGGATGGGTAACACAGAGCAAGGCAAGGCACTGGTGGAACTGCCTTGGGTCAGCTCAGCCTGGGCCCCGAGCTCCTCCTGTACCAACCATGAACAGGGCCAATGAAAAATTCAGTCCTGTGAAATTGTTCAACAAGGAACTGATAACCAAGTGACACATGCAGCACTACACCAATTTTATTGTTGGAAAGAAAGAAAAGTTCTTCTTAAGTTTCAAGCCCCTTTGACAAAAATTAATATGAAGCAACAGCAATTCCTTTTCCCAGGAGATACTAGCATTTGTCAGGACTTAAAGAACTTGGCAAAATATGGAAACCTTATTTTCTCCCTCAGAAATTGACACTGTTTGGGATCTGCATTTAAAACATTGAGGTATCACTGAAGAGCATTGCTGGTTACAAATTAACAAAGAAGACCGACTTAGCCCCTACATACACTTTCCCAGACTCAAAACACAAGGGCCAATTATCTTGCTATGTCTCTATACACTGCTGTTTCAGAAGTGCATTTGGTGCTAAAAGAATCTCTTCCATATCTAAAGTCTCTCAGAAGGCTTCATTTCCATTAACTTTCATACCTTTTTCACCCAAACTGATCCCAGTAAACCCAGCTTTCCTCATATGCAGAGCATTTCACACACAGAAGTATTGTCACCCTGCATCTTAAGGTTCTTAGAGAATCCTTTCATTGACTACAGAAGCACTAAATATTTTCACAACACAGTGCTCAAAGGAGAATGGTTTTCTTAAGGAGTTATTTACCAAAATGAACCATTAAAATTTCCCTTTGATACATTGCATCTGAGGATGCAACATTCTGAGTGAAAAAATAAATTCAAGTGTTAGAATGAATCTGACAGACAAAATTAAGAGGTACAAAATCAAAATGCAACTGCTGGAAGAAAAGCAGTGCATTTAAAGTATATTCAGCTGCAGGATAATTAAGGTCTACTTTAAAAAAAATCCTTCAACAAAATGCATTTGGCACAGTGCAATGAAAGGTTGAAAAACCCCAAAGGTTAGGCACTATGTTATCCTCTTTAGACATAATTAATTGGCAATAATGAGCTATCATTTCCTACAAGGAAAGTGATAATTACTACCACATGTCATACAAGTAGTTAACATACATCAAATAGTTCAATTACTGGTAGGGGGGGAGAACAGAGAGGATTCTCTTAGGATTATTAGTTGGATAACTGGATTTTAAACATGGGAAAAAACGGAGTTCAGGTCTCTAAAAGACTTTGATGGAACTTTAACAAACCCAACTCATATTTGCTCAAAAAGCATAGCATAGCTCAAAAAGTATGCATAGCAGGGGTGAATGCAAACTTCTTAGAGAAGAGAAAGGGCAGCAGCTAAAAATTCAAATGGTAACTAAAAAATAAAGGACTGGGTTGGCTAAAAGCTACCTAGAGAAACGTGGAGTTGTGCTGTATTTACTTACGAGGACACCATGATCAAGTTTGATTTCAAAAAACCATTTTCACCCTCTTTTAAATACAGGCCAAAACAAAGTTCTTTGCCTTAACTAAGCAAAATCAATGAATGATTAATCAAACTTTCAGAGTCTCAGATACCAAAGGATGATCTTAAATCTCTGCTATCCAACTGAAGCAATCATAGTTAAATACCAATTACAACACCAGTTTCCTATAGAAATGAATTAATGGCTCGTATAATCAGCACAATATCCTGTGCTAATCATTTCTGACTCACTACTTCAAAACCATGTCATTAATCTTTACATTAATGAGAAAATAGCAGGTTATTGTGTCCAAAATATGGTTCACATTCATCTAATGCTAAAAAAACTGGTCATTTTCAGATTGTCCCAATGAAATCCTTCAATTTCTTTAAAAATATAACATTTTCCTAGTAATTTAAGTGACATTTAATAAAACTCCCTATATACTTGCAAGTATTTATCAGGATTCTAGACAACATCTATGATTTCCTCTAAAGACAGTACAAGCAGATCTTATAAAACTCCTCTGCCAGCTCACAGATAACAACAGCGCAGGATTAATCATTTTTGCTATAGCAACCACTGCACTGCAATTACCATAGTGACATGAGAAGAATAGAAAAAGTAATAATGAAGAGCTCTTACTTGTTTGGAGCAATGTGGCAACTAAATAAGTGCAGAATTCTCGAGCGTCCAACTCTGCTCACCTTAATCAATTGAAATGCCATTTGTAATAGATGTCAAAAAGCATTTCTGATTTATTTTTAAAAGGGCAATACAAATTTGTCAATTGTTCCCTGTCCTTTGATCAGATTGATGTACAAATCACTGCTATCATGTAACAGGGGGAAGTGCTACTTATTATAGAGGTTCCAACTTAGTCATAAAGTGTAAGGTCTACTCCATTACCATAAGTGTATTGATATATACACACATCTTTTTATGCAATTTTCCATTAAAATACACACACACACACATATATATATAAAAATGTACTGGACTTTCAGATGCATACAAACATACATTTGCATATTTTTTTAATGAAAAAAAATCTTTATTTTTTCAGTATTTCAGGAACGCTTGGTACTAAGATTATACCAACATCTGTGACAGCGTCTCATGAGTCACCTAATTGCTGGTTTTTCTAACTCCACTTAGCCAAATAATTTATACTTGATAGCTGTTGTTCAACGTGCTTAGTTTAAGAAAGGAAATCTTACCCCAAATTAGTTGCTTTTGCAAGTTCTCAGTCAGAATAAGCTTTGTATAAGCTAAGTCAGAGCTTATACAAAGCTCCCCTCTTTTTTCAAATGACTGGTAAATACTCATGGCTGGAAAAGGGTACTTGAAATAAAATTTTCAGAAGCAGGAAAGAATGTTAGACAAAGTGACCTTTTGAAACAATGCTTGTTTTGTGAAGAGGCAGGTGTGATCAGTAAATCAGAACCTTGCAGTGCAGGAGTGCAAGAAGGCACAAGCACAAAGGAGGGTGTGAGAGGGAAGGCAGCAGCCCAAGTGGCAGAGCCCCAACTCAGGTCTGACAGCGCAGCAGAGCCCAACAGGCACACAGTTAATTCATGACAAGTGCCGAGTGAAGGCACAGAGATACAGAAGCCTCTGAGACCTTCAGCAAATGGCAAAGCTGGCACATCAGCTGTGAGGTACAGAAAATGTCAAGGAGGGGAAGAAAAATAGAGGCAGGCAAGCCAGAAGTAAGAATGTCAGAGGCTTGTGCTGTGTTTTGAACATTTCTAGTGCCAGTGGCTGTGTCCCCGTGCCAAGAGCAGGATGCCTGTGGCACAGCAGAGTGTGAGTGCACAGCACATTCTGCATCATGCACAGCTTGGCAGAACCTGCCAAAGGTAGAAGGCAGCACAATCTTCTAATATATCTCATTTTCCATTTCATTGTGGTACTTTGATTTGTTGTGCAATCAGTGAGTCCCATTATATATGGCCACATGATTCCAAACTGCAAACCATCACACCTTATCTTCCTTTGACTTACAATCATTATTCTGCCAGTTTTGAAACGGAAAACTGAAAACAGGAGAGGCTCAAGTCTGACAATCCATTTCTAGTAATCATTGTCTTTAACTCCAGCTCAGTACCAGCAGCTGTAAGCTCAAAGCCAGCATTTTGAAGTACCTAAATGTGAGCAGACATAGCACAGGGGGAAATGCAGGTACTGTGCCAGAGCAGCACACCCATCACGGGAGATGCTGTCCCTTTGTTGTTGGGCTGGTGCAGAACAAATCAATCTGATGATAATTAGCAGTGAGGGCATTAAACAAGGGTGCTGGAACTCCAGCCCAGCAGTCCCTGGGCCACAGCCCTTCCTCCCAAGCTCAGCTGTACCAAACCACTGCCCTGCCATAGCACTGCACACTGCATTTAGCCACACAGCCAAAATTTTAACTTTAATATTGGAACAGTTCCACTTCTCTTTGTGAAGATATCCAGGGTTTATTACAATTCCATTAATTACTATGAATTTCAAAGATTATGATTTATCATTTGGGCTCATTAGAGATAAAATTATCCTACATTAAGATAGCTCTTCACATTGCCATTGTTAAAAACTTATTAAGAATTTCTATTTAGTACCTATTAAGACACATTATTCAGAACATCAGCTTGGAAAATTATTACAAAAGACCCAGCACATTTAAAATTTTTTAAACTGCAAAAACTGTGCTATTCTATTCTTTTTTTCATATATTACATAGGTAAGTATTCAAACCTGAAGATAAATAGTAAAATATTTTATTAAAACTTTGCCAAAGATTTTAGAAAATGGGGCAAACATTTCACAGAAGAGCCTGGGGCATGGTTCAGGTTCTACCTGAGTTCATTTCCTGTAGATCTGATCTAAGGACCATTGTCCATCCAGCAGAGCTGCCTTGCATTCACAGGTCAGACCCCAAACACTTGTAAGTGGCAGCACAGAGCAAGTGAGTTTAAAATTTGTCATTTTCTTTAAAATAGGTTTTTGAAGGAAATGTTGTCAAACAATAGCATTCTTTCAACATTTGAAGACAGGGTCAGTCTCACTGGAACACGCATGTTGTATAAATACAGTAAATTATTTTTTAAGATGTTATTTACAGTCGATTATGTCAGCAGAGTCAGGCCTGCAACACTTTGCCTCTGGTTGGAAAATTGCTATTTTAGTGCATAGAAAAATATTATTGTCTGCACTGCAAAACCAACATGCCCCATTCTCTGTAACATAACAAAAACATTGATAAGCCACCATTGACTGGAAAGGTACATTCTAATAGAAAAATATAGGCTTTCACTAACCCTTGCAAAAATAGATTTACATATAAATTAAATTTTTCTTCTGTCCAAAAGCCTTCCAGAATTTTCAATTACACCCATTAAGATTTTACCATGTTCCAGCAATTTTTATTCAAGTAATTTTATTTCATTTAGTCTTTATTAGTTCGTACAAGTGAAGAATTTAGAAACATTTAATCAAATAATGTTTTCTGAACAAGGTTAGAGACAACAAAATTAAAATCATGACAAATAAAATAAGTGTCTGATAAAATTGTTTAGTGTAGCATAAACCTCAAAGCAATAAAAATTAGATATATGTGAGGCAGAATGTACTGGGATAACCAAAGCTGAATTTGTAAATAATTATTCCCAGACATTTCAGGATTTACAAACAAATATAACACATTAAAGAGAAAAAGCAGAGAAACATAAAGGCCCCATTTGGAGCTAAGCACCTTTATTTGTTCTCTGGTGTTAAGCAGCTAACCAAAACAAGAGAAAGCAACACTCAGAGCAGTGTAAAAGAAGCAAACTCACCAAAATCTGCAAACACAGACTGTCCAACAACTTTGGCACCACTGGGCATTTCCTTACTTTTTCCAACTTTAGAGAAGTTCCCATCCTAGGAAAGAGGACAAGGATGAGGGAAAGACTGAATTGCAGAGTAAGTGATAAAAACTGACTTTTGAACAAAAGAAAATACAGATCACTAGGGAAGGGCTTTAGCAGATAAGAAAGAGACATCTCAGATATGGAAAAACTGCTCTCTTAAAAAACTGGGACTAAGTTTTTGCATTTCTAATCCTTCCTGGATTCTTATGGAAATCCATCAATAGTAATATTCAGATACAACTTCCATAAATTTTGCTGTGCTATGAGGAAGAGATTGGATTATTTCAGCAGCATTATCTAAATGATAATTAAGTGATTATGAATACTACTGTGCATTTTTGCATATTAACATGTGATTTTAGAGACGTATGTAATATATAACAACACACCTGCATAGAAACTAAAAATAGGGTCCTGATTTGCCTTCTAATTGGGAAATAAACTGATTTTTTATTAGGTCTGGCTTAGAACTTGTTTTATTTATCCTTTATTAAAATCTAGGCCTAGAGAAAACAATAGCCCATTATACCATCAGTAAGATAAAAAGTTCTTTGTGTATCACAGAACTGGATCACAGGTGGCACAAACCCATTTGAAGGTGTTGAGTTTTTGCAGCCATGTCAGAGGAGCCAAGGTCCCTTTCCCCAGTCACTGCCACCAGCTCAGCACAGGGCTCTGCACACAAAGGCACAGCAAGGCACAGAGCCAAAGGCTTGGGAAGGGAGCAGAGTTCTCCATATCCAACAGGAGCAGAGTTCTCCATATCCAACAGGACTCACATCATCTTTAGTTTGTAGCCTTCACTGCAACTCTGGACACAGTCAGTGCTTGTACTGCATGTCTGACTACATATATTTACCTGACACATAATTTATAGTAATTCTGATGAGAAAAATCAATATTGATGCATTTCCATGCAGTGAAATAGAAGAGGCCCTCAGTTAGCCCTAAAAGCACATCTTGTGTAAGGCACATATTTAAAAAGCATTTTATAGTGCGTCAATGAAGGGAATAACTTTTTCTACAAAGAACAGTTTACCAGCTTCTAGTGGATCAGTTAGGGTATTTGTATTTTCATACACATGTCCAAGTATTTTACATGTATGACCTATTTTCCTGGGTTGATTGATTCCAAAGAACAGAATTCTTTCTTTCTAAAGATAAGCAAATCTATCAATACAAAATGTATAATGCAGGATTATATTTAGAATACAAGTCCAAAATGCATAATAAAATTCAAAGAAATTCCACTAACAGGACAAACACCTTGTGTACTTACAAACACTCAACAGGCAATGATTTTTAAAGTCTACCTAAAGCTGTTAATCCAGGACTCATGACTCAGTGCTTTCTATGCTGTTGCTTGGGAGAAGATGGCCAGGTTATCTCACACAAGACTTTGTTCTGCAGTGACTCACTGTGATATGCTGGATTCATTTTCAGGCAAAAACTCATCCCTTAACTAGTAAGAAATACACTGAGCACTTTCTATCATCATTAGGTGAACTTAAAGCTCCAGTCCTTTTGGATAACAAGGTACAAAGGATGCCCCTGGCCAGGTTAGACAATACAAAAGCAGAATCTCAATAAATTATTAATCCCTTGATCTATTACTCCTCACCCCTGAATTTCAGTTATGATATTTAGTTAACACAGGACTTGGGATTTCCTCAAATATAACTTGCACATGTATTGAAACAGTCAGAAGTGACATTTTGAAGCTCCGTCCCAGAAAATCTCACCCAAGACCTAGAGTCATGTATCTAACAAAGCTCACTTAAAATTTAAAAAAAAAATCTTTCAGACAGCAAGAATAAAACCAAACTGATCAGTCTTCTATCTATAAATCACCATAAGTGTCAGAAGATAACTCTTTGGTGTTTATAACTTTTTCTTTCTTACCTTATTTACCCATGTCTCAAACTGAATGGTTTTGGAATTTGGTGATGTGGTAAGGAACAAATCTGTGAGGAAAATATAAGAGAAATGAGATATTTAACAGTAGACTACACACAAATAGTTGATCACTTAATAAATATATATAATTTAAAAAAATATTACCTATATTTTAGAAGTTATAAATACATTATATTCTAGTGATATATTAAGTAAGAAAGACTAAAACCACAACTCTCAAAACTATTTTCATGTCTTGTACTCTTCTGTATAAACAGATGTCAATAAATATCAACTAGCCTTTTATTTGGGATATGGTGAATTAAGCAACAGATACACTGTTGACAGGAGAGGAAAAGTAGATAGAGAAATATTTCTGGCTTCCTATACACTAGAATTCTTTAAAACATCAAACCAGTGCAAAATTGAGCTTCAAAGGATTTATCTGGCAAGGCCTAAAGAGAAGCTTATTTACTGCCTTTTAGAGACACCCATAAATTAGGAAAATGGGAAAAAAAAGCTTTTATTAAAAAAAAAAAGTGGATGTTGAAGAATAAAAAAAAATTTTAAACTAAGTCCAGTGTTAAGAAATCCAGATTCAAGAAAACTACTCCTTAAGATTTAAACACCTGTTTTCTTTTTCTTTGTCTCCTCCCTCCCTGCAATTTCAAGCGCCATTCTTTGAGCTAGAACAACAATGGTTACTTTGCAGAAAGAAAGAAAAAAAAACAAAGACGAAAAGAGAATATTAATGCTTTACCCTGAGGTGTTTTACTGAATAAGCAGGTAGATGGCTGTACAGGGAATTTCAAATGGCACAATAAGGGATATTGTCTTCCAGGGGAAAAAACCCAGCAACAAACAACAACCACAAAACTAGAAACCTCCCCCCACCTAACAAGCAAAACCAAACAAAAACCCCACATACACACAAAAACCAACAAAGATTCTCCTTCTAGATGTCTCCCCCCACCAGCTTAAATGCTTTACCATTTAATTTTATTCCTCTGAATATCTGAAATGGCCATTTCCTTTACAGCAACACATGAAAAGCATGATAGCGTGTGCTTCACTGGAAAGAATTACAGTGATACTTAAGGACTTCCTGAAGGTGAGACAGAAGTAATGAAAATAATCTGAAGACACTATAAATGCAAGTTAGAAAATTTATATATACTTTCAAATATTAATTTTGCATCTAGAAGGAAGCTTGTGCAATACTGTTGATTACTATCAAATAAGCCAGAAAAATATTAAAAATCCAGTATTTCACAGGGGCAGAAAGAGAAACATGAAATAAAAGAAGCCTTAACTGATTTTCCTACAGGACAAAATGCACCTATCTCTGAAAAAAAATGTTTTTGAGGTTTAAATAATCATTTGAAGTAGGGTCCTTGCTGCACTTGGTACTGAAATTTACACTGAGCTCTGGGCTCTGCTGCTCCCAGGTTACACTACAACAGGCTCTGAAGTGTTCTAGTGAAATACCCAGCCAAGGGCCAGCACTTGCTCCCCAGCTGGGGCAGGCTGGGCGACCCTCAGCCATTCTGTCTGCTCTGTAACCTCTCCCCAGCACCTCTGACTCCATCTCTCACTGCAGAGCTATCTCCCACCTCCAGTGCTGAGTCATTTCTTGGTGCAAGGGCAGATCCTGGCCAGGGGTAACTCAGCATTCCCTCTGCTAATGCTCTTTATCCACATTTTGGGGCTCTGTCCCAGACTGAGACAAAGTGGCACAGCTGCCAACACCAGACAGAACTCACCCAGTGGCACCATGCTAGAACAGCTCCCTCAGCCGTTCCTCAGCAGAGCTGCTCCTGTCCCTTCACCATCTGTGTCCCCTTGGCTGGCCCTGTTCCAGGAGCTCCTCGTCTCTCTGGCACTGAGGAGCTCAAGGTGGGCACAGCACCGCAGTGATCCTCACCAGGGCTGAGCAGAGGGGCAGGGTCACCTCCCTGACCTGCTCAGTGCCCTTCTCAAAACCCCCCAGGATCCCATTGGCCTCACAGTCACAAGGACACGGTGCTGGCTCCTGCTGTCCACCAGGACCCCCAGGACCCTCTCAGAGCTGCTCCAGGTCACCCCCAGCCCGTGCTGGTGTTGTTCCTGCCCAGGACCCTGCTCTGCCTTTCTCCCCAGCAGCTTAAAGACAATTCCATTCAGAAACATTCCCGTTTTGCACTGAACTCCCTCCCCCAAAGCAGCTTCTCTTGAACGTCAGTAAATGACTTTTGCTCTCTGCCCCTCTCCCTGTACTCCTCCATCTCCTTTTTCCTAACTCCAGGCACATAACACTGTACAGAGCAAATGGAACCAACACAGCAGAGCAGCTCCAAGGCTGCTGTAATGTCACACTGCACTGGCAAAATGCAAAGGCAGGCTAAGAGAGCAGATAATCTTCTAAAAATAGTGTAGAGGAGCTGGTGCCACGCTGCTCCTGCATTAAAGGAACAAGCTGTGATTTCCCACAGGACAACTTAATACAGGTAAAACAACACCACCTCTAGCTCTAGAGCCTCTGAACCAGTCCCACTGCTATCTTAGTGCCAATTGTCCTCTTTCTTACACTTAAGCCTTCTTAGAAGCTACAAGTTTGAATGCTCATGCATGATTCTGGGATTAAACTCTCTTGCACTGAATCCAAGTCGAATTGTTAATATTTACAAGTAATTATCCATTTGGATCAAGAATGTCAGAGATTTCAAACCAAGCAAAACAAAGCATTTCTTTGCAACAGCAGTATAAAAAGGTGATGCAATTTAGACATCTGCAATAACTGCTCACAAATCTGTATAGTTCAGAATTACAAGTCTTTTCTCCCGAGTTTGTGAAAGAAATGTGTAAGAAAATACAAGTCCTGTCTGGAACAGTGTTCTAGATAAGTTAATTCCCAAACGTTACTTTCAACCTACCTTACTTTATCATTCTTTCTGGTTTGATTATTTAAGTTTTGACCCCAAGAGCATCTCAGAGAGGCAACAAGTAAGAATCTGTGCACTTTTTAAATACCTAACAGCCATAGCAAAGAATCCTTGCAAATGTTTCCTTTCCAAAGGAATGGTCCACAAAATACCTCCCACCTCACTGTCACTGCTTTCCGTGTCTATTATTACTAAATTCCTAAACATGTAAGAGCTGCAGGAGAACAGATGGAGCCAACAAATGCATTAATATCTGTATGATCAGTACTGGGGTTACACAACAATGAAGACATGTACAGTTCTTTTCTACACTTTTTGTATTACAATACACTAATCACATTGAAAGCTGCAACATTTCTGTTTTGCCTCTGGCTGTATCAAGAAAAGTCAGCCCCTTGTTCCTATAAGGAATGCCCATCATATGAAATATGCTCAGAAAAAGTCTCTTGTCTGTAGATATGCTGCACACTGCCTTTGGAAGGCAGTTCAGGTTGCAATTTCAGCTGTGAGAAACAGAATCTATTTCATAAAGATCTCTAAGTTTTAAAAGCACAAAGTATTGAGGGCTGCTCAAATTCCTATGACCCTCATGGCAGTATAGCGAGAGATATTTCCAATCTGAGGTTATTAAACCAACTCATCAGGAGCTCAACAAGCAATTCTTCACAGAATACAAAGGTGATGGTTTTACCAGACAATAGGTACATGAAAGGATGGTAAAAATAAAAGGCAAGGGGGTACCTTTAACAGCCTTACAATAGTTGTAGATTCTGTAGATATAAAAATGGAAATATGAAACAGGAAGAGGAAAAAAATACACTTTCCTGCTGCTGCTGCCAGGGAAAGATTATTGAGCTAGCTGGATGGAGCACTAGACTTAAGCCTGCAGGGCATTTCTTGCATCCCTAATTTGTGACATGATGCAGCAAAGATAAGGAAAATACTCAATAGTTGGGATGGGGGGAAGATCTTGTCAGATTCAGGCAGATTTCCTGAGATGTAGCACCGATGGCCAAAGTGAATGGATAGAAGTAAAAAACCAATACTGCCTGAGAGGAAACCTTTCTCTTAAAGAAATGCAAAGTGTGTTCACATTTAAATACACTTTCCTATTTTGGATTTAACAGCCAGTGATTAACATAAATACAAGATAAGTAATTGGAATATTCATCAACAAAATTCAACAGCCTGAGAATACAATAAGGAAGTATGGAGGTTACCCAGCATTTTAGATCTACAATACTGAAAATCAACTAAAATATACACTAGACACTTAATACAGAAAGTATCTCATAATGCTGCAACACAAAACCACTGTCTATTAGCATTTTACTTACAGCTTACCCTAAAAAGTGAGTTGGTGAGCAAATTTGGCTATAATTTAATTTAACTCAGTAATTGGCTTATTAATAAGATGCTGCTACCCCAGCTCTGCTACATCTGATCACCAGTTTATATATATATAGAAAAATACTTAATTCAGCATTCATTCTTACAAAAAAAGGAAAGAGATTATAAGAATGTGTGTTTCTGCCTGTGTAAGGGAAGCTATTTGAGTACAGCGCTCCTCGCTCCAAGAACCTAAAGTTTGTTACATAGGAAGCACAGCACTTTCATCCATCTTTACTTGATAGGATCAGGGAATTTTGACATTTTATCAACATATGGCCCACTGAAGACTGAAAAATCTCCCCCAAAAGCAACATAAAACTTGACTGGTTAGACTGCATTGAGTTTATTTAGTGCACTTAGAACTACCCTGTATCAAGTCCAAGTCACTCCAGACACAGCCACAAACACTAAAATTGTAATTTGAACACAACACAGCCCATCTTGAGGTAGCTACATTTTGGACAATGTTTGTGTAATGCACCTAAAGGAGCTTTACCCAACCACTACTGTCTGTGGTGCCCATCTTGGGCAGCAAGAGCACAGCATTTGTGCCCAGGGCTTGGGAAGCAGAGAGCTGCACTGGAGAGAAGCAGCTGCTGAGAACCCAGTGCCTGGACCAAAGTGATCCAAGGGCAGCAGCAGCTCTCCTGTGCAGGTGGGCTGGGAGCTGGGGCTGTTCAGTCTGCAGGAGGAACCCCAGAGCCCCTTCCAGGACATAAAGAGAGCTGGGAGAGGCTTTGGACAAGGGCATGCAGAGACAGGGCAAGGGGGAATGGCCTTAGGATGGAAGAGAGCAGGTTTAGGCTGGAAGTAAGGAAGAAATTCTTCCCTGTGAGGGTGGTGAGGCCCTGCACAGGCCACCCAGAGAAGCTGTGGCTGCCCCATCCCTGGCAGCGTCCAAGGCCAGGTTGGACAGGGCTTGGAGCAATCTGGGATACTGGAAGGTGTCCTGCCCATAGCAGGTTGGAATTGAATGATCTTTAAAGCCCTTTTCAACCCAAATCATTCTGTGATAACTGCAACAGCTTATGGATCATGACAAGGGAAATCCATAAACAAGACAGATTAAAATGCAGGACAGAATTCAAGCACCTTAAGCATGAAAGCATTTCTACTTCTCCTGCAGAAATAAACATACAGGCAGTTTTCAACCACCCACCTCCATACCCAACAGCAGGTCCTGCCCTGATCCATATCCCATGGCTTTTGTCACACAGCCACTCCTAGACTCCTCCCAACCCAGCCTTATGCAGCTGTGCTTCCCTTACCCCACACACCATTAGTTCAGTCCTCCTTCAAGCCCATCTGAAATAAACATCCTCTTTTTAATTCATCCAGGGTTTGCTCCTCACCATCTCCAACTAAATTCTCTGCCTTCAGCCTGGATTTCTTCTCCACCTCCCTCCCCTCTCCTGTGCACCCAAACACTGACCACAGTCCAGGGGCACAATGGAGGGAAGGGTCCCACAACCCCTGGCCTCCACTGATGGCTGCCTGAGAAAGGCAGTGAGAGCCAGTATGGAAAACAGCAACAACAGCACCCCAGCTGAGAATTCTGAAACCTGTTTCAAACTGCTTCAATGAATCTTTTCATCAACAGTAAATAAACAGGTCAGGGTGAAAAAGTATGGTGCAGTCTCACCCTACTTCCCCGATTTTACCTACTAGAACTAGAAATTGCAATAAAACGTAACTATACAGAACCTGCTCCAAGTTCACTTCTGATTACCCTTGTTATTTTCTGTCACTTTTGAGTGTTATAAAAATAGTGCTATATTTAGATGGAGCATTCATTTCACTAATGACTGTTTTGACCTTTCTGTTTAATGTCAGAGGGCTTTATTTCAGAATAAAACCCCCCAGCACCTGACTGTCTTGACAAGCCACCAGGGTACAAGCAACATGAAGTTACTGTTTGATTTCACATTGAGTTCAGAAGTTTAAGTTGATAAAGGAGGGGGGGAAGTGCCCTTATAAACACTATTACCATGGACAAGGCAGTACCCAATTAGAACATTGATGTGTACACTCCAAACATGCCTAAAACTGATTTCATCAACGTGGAAGAACAGGAGTGTCTGTGCATATTCTCATTAGCAGGAGTTACTTTTGGAGATGAAAGTGCCTGCTTTATCTATATGTAAATAATGTGCTGAATTCAAAATCTCTGCTTTGCAGTGTGTTGACAGAATGGTAATGTAACAACTTCATTAAAATCATTAAATACCCTAAAACCCAAGGCAAAATAAAAGATAACTTTCCTCTATTTACATTACAGGTTGAACACTGGTGGGAAAAAAAGTATTTAAAACCAAACATTACTTACAATTTTTTTTGTTGTAACTACACAATATTAATTGTACAATACTTCTACTAAGCATAAACCTAATTTTATTTTTAAAAAGTTAGATATAATTAGTTTTATTTCTTTACTACATCAAAATAGAAAACAAAATCTTACAAATTTCATGCTTCTGTTCCTAAGTTTTTATTCCGGTAGGGAAACCCTCCACATGTGGTATTCAGATTTGTCAAGGTGGCATTAGTGCTGTCCTAGAGCAAATGGAGTACATCTACGTGAATTTTTGGTGCTAATTAAATGAAACAGTAACTTCCTACTCTGAAAAATGTCAGCAAAACGAAAGGATTTCATATGTTCTAAACAAGCTAATTTGTGTTGGTAAGTTTTTCAGAAATGTGCTTATAATAAGAGATTGTGAACTTATTCTGTTCAAATGGCTCTTTCAAAATTTATTTGTTCAAGTATTTACTGGAACTATTTAGTAAACCAGGTGATAAACAATGATAAACAACATAACTAAGCACTACAATCCCTTTCATTATTAAAAATTACTATAGAAGGAATTAATATATATCAATTTAAAAGCTTTGCTTAACTGGAGAACTTTAAATTGGATTTATACTTTAGATTTCTGCTGCTGAACACCCCAAGCAGGTGGGACTATCCTTTTGGTTGCTAGCACTTTTGGTTGTATAGCACTTGTTAAACATGAGCTTTCAGACAAAAAGTGCTCTTTATTTTCTGAACATGGGCAACAACACTGTTTCAAGGAACAGAAAATAATGCCCCTCAAGAGTGCTTTCAGAACCCATTTTCACATTCATGTTTTCTCAACAAAATGCTATTTGGGGCAGAACCAATTTACTTCTCACCTGTATTAAGTTATTGATTCCCATAAAAATATAATATAACTCCCCAGTGTATATAACTATATCAGTATATAATTAAAAATTGCAAAAGGAATAGCTTTTGAGACACTTTATAATGGCAATTTTAAAATTAAAACTGCTAAGCAGATAGCAGAGATTATGGGATCCTTTAGAAAGAGTAGGAAAAAAAGTTAAACCTAAAGCTCTTTCTTTTCTCTAATGATCTCTACCTATCCTCTGGTTCTCTCTGCAAGGAAAGCTGTGAGTAAGAGAAGCCATTGGCAAAAGCAGCCCAGTCCCATCAGCAGGA
Source organism: Emberiza elegans (assembly GCA_024865655.1). Lineage (NCBI taxonomy): Eukaryota > Metazoa > Chordata > Aves > Passeriformes > Fringillidae > Emberiza > Emberiza elegans. The sequence continues at coordinate 2,640,543 of JALJVW010000129.1, forward strand.
GGAGATGCAGCTAAACCCAGCTCTGGCTTGATTTTATGAGCTGGAACTTCCTGTGGGATAACACTGGGAAGCAGCAAGTGGAGGAATGAGGGTGACAGGGGATCATATAACCCAAAGCATTTTTAATTAGACATAACAAACATGGAAGGAGTAGAAGTAATGAAAAACAAAACTTTATAGACTGAAGTCCTCTGAAATATATCCTGTCTAACATACATGATACATTTTATGCCTCCATTATTTGCTGTAAACTCAGAGGTAAGCTCTGCTATCAGAGCTAAAACAGTTAAGAAATTTTAAAAAATTATCTGTTGAAGGAATGACACAGTGACATGGCTTTACTGAATATTTGCTTGGGGAGAAATATAAGGAAGGAGGCAGAACCAGAGAGAACAAATTGACTCCAAATATATGCACACACCTCCCATGCCCCACCCAAGTTTTAAAATGCCACCAGATACTTTGTTTGCCAGTGATTTGAATAGTGAATAAATGCAGATCTCCTGCAGAAAATCAGCCCTGCTGGTAATATGAGCTGCAGAGAGACCACCAGCTTCCCTGAAGAGCAAACTGACTGGAAATATGACCAGAGAATCTGACATTGAGCATTAGACTATTTTCAGAATCTAGATTTAAATGACTACAACAGAAATAACACCCATGATTTGAGTGACTGGTTTGCAAGAAGAAAACTATCTACATTTATACATTTAAACTAAGTGGGAATCAAAAAGAAAACACATTGTGAACGTTCTGGTACATTAGGTTTCTAAATTCCCAAAGCAAAACAACATAAGAAAATTAACACCAGAAATCAGTAAAGAGACTAGCAATTAGCTTACAGCAAGCTGTTTCTGACTAATGATTTTTCCACTTCAGTTTTCCCAAACCCAAATTTATGATTTTTCCTTCATTTTATATAAACAGCTCCAGAAATATCTCCAACTATACACACCACGTGCCAGTGTTCAATATGAGATCAGGACTTCCAAACTGCGGAATCACATATCCAAGTGACACACAGAGTATTTAATACATCAGCTATTTTTCACAGCATTCAAGGATACAGTGACACATGTACAGTATGAAGTTACAGTGGGACTCACAGTCCAAGGCAGCTTGTCTCACGTATTTGAGCACTTTAAAAGTGTTTGTAGGGCCTGAATTCTTGGTAGAAGACTTGTATTTCTGAATGCAAACAAATCTATGGTTTAATAATCCTGGGGTTTTTTCCCCAAGTTTAGAAGGACAGCATTAGCTCTAAGTGAGTATCTGACATTGAACGATGTTTACAATAAAAATAATGAAGTTATCTAATTAGAAAAAAAAATTACACAGCAAAATAATCACTATCCTAAAAATTTCAGCTGTGATATTTTTAAGACAGGCCTCTTACTTGAGGATCCTTCTTTGGAAATGCTCACCTGGACTGTTTGCTTTGTAAAATACACCTCATGTTAATCTGTTCACACAAGCCTATTATTATTAGCTGGAGATTATTTTCCTAAACCAGCTGTGAAAAAGAACTAATGACAAGTGTGAGTATGAATTTCTAGACACCAGCAGCCCTGTTCTAACAGGGGTCTCCACATTTGCTCCTCACCTGGCAGCCTCAGTGCCATGTCCCAGCAGTGGCAGGGATGGGAGGCTGCCTGACCAGCCCATTTCCAGACATCCCTCCCAGCTCAGCCTCTCTGTGAAGCAGATACTCCTCCCTGGAGCAACACATGCTTAATATGCATGCAAAAAACACTTTAAAATTTGCTATTTAGTTTATCCATTAAGCACATACAGACCTTTTGGTAAAGGTTTTATACTGCAAATTTTTGCATGGTTTTAATGAAATTCCTGGTCTAACTCAGAATTCCTTACTGAATTAATAATTATAGGGAGCTGAGACTTCTGCATGAGGATGCTTTAAGAACAGCAGCAGCATTACTCTCTGAAACAGCCCAGTTTATCTCTGACCAAGAAAGATTAGTATTATCTTTGTTGTGGTTAGAGGATTTTTGGATTATAAAATCCTTACACTGTTAGCCTTTCATGAAGCATTGTCAGGGATTAAACACATCTTTATGAGCAAGTTCTCATATAATGAAATCTTAACAATTCAACTTCATTTCACCCAGAGCATGAGAAGTGTGGCAATTAAAAGCTCTGCTCTGAGTGTTTAATATCAGCAGGTTGAAAACGGGTTAGGCAATAAACTAGCAAAAAGCTTCTCAGCCCAGAGAGGATTTTTTGTTTTATGTCAAGCACACTTTAAATCTCCTAAGCTGTTTATAATGATAGAGTTGCCAAAAATAGCCCAGCTAAAAATCATCAAATTGGCTGCATCTGTTACAGAATACAAAGAGTGCCAAAATATTGCAGAATATTAGAAAACCTTTAAAAATACCTGCAAAAAACCCCATAGAGAAAAAGTAAAATGCCATGTCCTGGTGATCTATTTGTAAACAAAAATCACTCCATCCATTTTAGGTGCAATTATATCCTTATAACCATGAACAGTAGCATTGCCTGTGAGTAAACAGCCTACATATTTCAGTCCAAAAATCCCACAGCAGCATCAAATCCCATGATTATTAAGTGTTTTGGGCCACATGATTTCAGCAGGCAGATTATTCCCCTGCATCTTGTTAATGCCTCCTTTTTAATTAATATGATTCTAATGTGCAGCAGGCCCTGCTCCTGATGAGGCTTTGTTCCCACTGCAGAGTGGCTGTGTGGGTGAACACTGAGTCACAGGGACGCTCCCCTCCTCACCAGCCCCATGGACAAACACTGGTACCCAGCACTGCCTGTGCCCTGCCTGCCCCAGGGCATTTCCCACCAGTCCTGCACACACTTCAGCTTCTGTTGTTTTGCCCTTTTCCCCCTGAATTTCTATCACCTGACTCCTTTGATGACTACCTATGAGTCACTTCCCAGCTCTGTACAGACACACAAATTAGAGCAGACGTGGTGAGAACACTGCACAGGTATTTTTTGGAAGAGGCACAGTGAGACTCAAGGTACAATTTCATGCTTGGTTAAAGGCAGCCTACAACTGCTGCTACTAAAAGAGGAGTCAACCTTTCCCCTGTGCTTACATCTGGTCTGACAATCCTGCATGGTGAGTTGGATCAACTTAATAACTCCAGCAACAATGAACTGTGCTCCTCAGCAGCCCCAGCTCCAAGCAGTTAGAGATGATGTCAGGAAACTGCCACAAATGCACAGGCAGGACTAGACAACTTTTCATTTTGGCAGGAAAAACACAACAGTCATGAAATATCAGATATATTGATACTATTTTTCAGCAAATATGTCTTATTCTTGGTTAGTCCCACCTTCATAGGGACAGTAAAAAAAAAATTATCATCCCACCTTAGAAGTAAAACATTACTTTAAAAAATAATAATACTGTAATAGTTTCTCCAATTTTCTTGTCAGGATGAATTATTTTCCTTACAAGTTTCTCCAGGTTCCTGTAACAAACACTTCCCACAGCACTAAACATTAACACCCTAACATAGTACCTCAGCTTGAGGTGTCACAGCCTTGCTGCTACAAGAAAGTAAAAGTCACGATCTTTATGGGAAGAGCTTCACAGGAGCTTCTACTCCCATCTTGAGATATAAAAATAGATGTGACTCTATAAAAGCTCCCAGCACTACCCACACAAAGATCCTGACTCTCATTTCTATTTAATAGAGAAGCTTCCACAGCAGCAGCACTAACCAGAACTCTTGGAACATTCTTTAGTCTAGTAGCTGTCAAAAACCTTGAAAAATTGATCAGTCTGTGACCAATCAATGTAAGGATCTTAGACTTCTTACCTTTACTCACCTCTGAGTTTAGATTTCAATGTACTCCACTTAAAATGCTACCTGGAATGCTCATCTATGCTGCTTATGCCACTAAAAAAAAATTCCAGGAGGCTTCTAGAGCTAAGTGTGTTAGAACTGGTTATTACATGACACTGATTATGGTAAGCAACCATATATTTAATTTTCTAGTTGGAATTTCCACTTGACAGCTTCACATAGCAATGTGCCAGAACTGGATATTAAGGTTTGACTGCATACTAAAGCAATTAACTTAATCCCCAACATTTATAAGCATCTTAATTAAATTTATGGAATCATTCCTCTCTCATTCCCATGCAACTAAACAGGAAAAAGATAAGCTCTCTTTACAAAATTACCATATATGAATTTATGTACATTGCACATCTAGCAGAAGATAAAGCACTTCAGAATTAATTTAGTGTGTGAAGAAATTAAGTTTATCACAATATTTCAATGTGCTTGGAAATACAAGCCAGGTATGGAAGTGATAAACAGATTCACCATGGTAACTGAATCACATTGACAAAATACCCCAACAAAATAAAGGGAGAACACAGTTCTATCAGTGATAGAACTAACTACAACATAATAGATTGAAGACATAATGAAATCCTGAAAACAAATTTTAACTCCAGTCTTAAAAACATTCTGCTGAATCAAACTACCTAACTATTTTCAGACTTAAGATGAAGAACTGCAGCCCTGATGCAGTTGCCACGAATACTCAAGTACAGCATTGTGAAGAGCAGCAAACAACACTTTAAGTGGGAACACAACACCAATCAGAACAAGCAGTAGTTATTATTATCATCAAGAAGTAGCAAATGCTATTAGGATATTTATTTTAAAAGTTGTTTTTGAAAACCCAGAATTTTCAAATCATAGATTTTAAAATTAAGAAACTGAAAAACCTGAATCAGAAGTAGCAAAATCATATAATTACTGAATGAAGTTGCAACACATGACATTGACACTTAGTGATAATTATTTTTAGGATGGTATCTAACACTTCTATGACTTACCAGCAGTGAAGTCATTATTTAAATCTATAAAGGCATGGGAGTGTGGTATATACATTTTACTTTGAGTTTCCAGTGCAGGATGCCATGACAAGTTCCTACAGACAAGAATAAAAATACATTTTATCAATGTGTAGGGACTGTTAATCATGATACTATAGCTTAAAAAACAGTGAAACTTTAAATAAAATGGGACAGAAAGCATGATCTCCCAATGCTAAGACAAAATTCCTATTTAGCTTACAATATGCTCAGTAACTCCAGTATTTGCTTGAAAGGGTCTGTGAAGGATGATTCATAGCACAGGGGCTTCAGTTCCATTTTATTAATTTTCTAAAACAACCTTTTTTTGTTTTGCACAGAACAGTGTCAGTACCCACAAAGCTTCGTTAGTGCCAAGGGTCCTGTACTGCAAATCCTGAGACACTGATCCCTGTCCTTCTCAGTTTCCTCAAGCAGCTTTACTTCTGCAAGTACTTCTGGAATTTACTTTCTGATTAATAAACATGAGCAGAAGTAAGCATGTGCTGTTAGAGCAGCTCATGCCTGCTGCATGAAAATACACTTTATTTCAGCTCGCCTAAAAATCAACATATGAATTAAACTTTCACATTATGATGGACTACTAGCTAATTATGTAATTTCCCAAGCAGGAGATGCTTTTATTTATTTATTTATAAATACACATGCCCTGCTGGTTTCTGTTCTAAAAATGGCTGAAATTCCAGCACACCTCCCTGTTAGCAGTGATTGGAAGTGCAACAAATCCTTCAAAAGTCACAATATGACTTTCAGAACCCTTAGCTAAAACACTCGGGAAAATCTCAATGTGCACTATACAACAGCAGGCAAAAATATTACTACTACTAGTTGGGAACTGCTTTATTTATTCCAGTGACTTTACATACGTTTTATTGAAGTCCTTATCTTCCTTGACTAATTTATGGTAAAAAAATGAATAATAATCTGATTACTTTCCAAAGATCATAATTAAGTCTTAGAAATGTTAAAAATTCATCACTTAATCCTAAAGAAATAATTATTTTCTCTAGGTTTTTCTATGTATTCAGTCTTGAAGACTGCCAATGAAGTTAGTCATACAGTTCTAGAATAAATCTTAAAACATTTTGGATTAAAATATAAAAGTGCTTTTCTAAGCAGATGACAAGGCTGTTTTCCATGAACAAGACATGGCTTATGCTATTACCTATAGCACTCAGTCTCATTTTGAGCTCTGATGAGTAAGTTTATTTGTATCTTAAAGCTTGCTGAAAGAATTTCTTCAACAAAATGCAACACATCTTTCCCACTTTTCCATTTCTTCAAAAGCTCATACAATTTGTTTTATATATAACCATTACAAAGTGCTCAGAAACATCCTTGTGAATCTGAAATCTGTTTCATAAGCCACCAGTACAAGAATGGTGATGCAATTCAAGTTGGGATTAATGAACAAAAGCACACTGCCAAGAAGGGCACAGCTCCCACTGACACATTCAAATGTTATTTATCCTAGGAAAGGAAAAGAGACGGGAACTACAGGTATAAGGGTTTTTATTTTCAAATGATAGACTTTAAGTTCTTTGGCAGCCTGCCCAATACTAGAGACATTGATACTCTATATTATTTGGTTACAGACTGGTTCTGAGCCAGTAGAGACACAATCTTTTGTTTTGCTTTGATTTCATCATTCATATCCAAACCAGTTTAAAATAACCCTTTGCACAGTCCTTGTTAAACATTTAAGTATGCCATTATTTTTACTCCAGTATTTGATAACTGGTCCCATTCTAGAAATTTCAGGGCTAGCAGAAATTTTAATCATGAAACTTAGAAGCTGACTGAAGCCTTATGAGATGAAATTGCGGCAAAGGGGACTATCTGCCCATGAGTGGCCTGAGGCACTCCTCAACACAAGGGATGTGATACAGACATCACTTGTATGCACACTTGGGCTGCTACTCAGTCACCTCTGCTTTATGCCACTTCAGAAATCTCTTCCCCTATATTTTCCTTGACATATATAGTTCAGTACTCTTACATCCTGCACTTCCTGTGCTTTTGATTTCCTATGGTGTCCAACCTTTCCATTACAAATCATTTCCCAGGCAGATGAGAGCATTTTTTTAAGTTTACCCCAAACACTTGCAGATTTTTCTTTTGCCACCCCTTTAATTATAAGCTCTGTTTCAGTAGTTCTTGCATCATCAACCAGAAAGCAGCTTTTATACAGCACAAGTTCCATAACACAGATTATAACCTAAACATCAAAAGTGTACTAAACAAATGGGACTATAACTTGGAACTATTTGTTCCAAGAACCAATTTTCCTGTTTCTGATGTCTATTGTCAGTGGCTCTGTTTTCTCAGTTCTCATGGAATTTCTACTTGCCCTATAAAATAGCACTTTAAAGAGCAGGTGAAGAGTGTCACTGAATGTTTGCCATGGACAGAAAGAAGATTCACACACAAATCCTACACTTTAGTTGGGAAGTGGATACACAATGCCCAAGTTCCAAAGCCATGCTGACCCCTGAGCCCTCAGCTTACCCTCCCAGCAGGATCTGTGGCTTGCTCGAGTCACTGGTGACACCAAACACATCAGGAATCAAATCTCCATTGAAGCTGAAAATGGAACACAATGTCAGTGCCACCTCAGTCCCCACCTGTTCAAACCACCTGTTCTTAAGCTCATCTGTACTGGGACATTTTCCCACTGGGCCGTGAAGAACTCTCAGCTGTGGCTCTGAATTTTGGCTCCTGTCTGTCAGTGCTTCCCACTCTGCCTGTGCTTTGCCTTACAGATCTACTGCCCTCCACTTTTGTTCAGCATTTCACACACAGGCAAGCACATTGTGAACGGGACATTTGCTCATTTTGGTAAGCCAGTAAGGTTTTTGCTTTACAAAATTCACTGAGAAGTGAATGGCTTTTTTAATGAATACTCACAGTACTGAAATGAAAGAAATTAAAAGATCATGCAGTTACTATTGCCAGAATAATATAATATACAAGAATTGTAAAGATAACCATTTTGGTTCATCATCTTTTGTTGGATCAGTTGCCATCACACAAACCATCCTGTTCTTAAAAGATAAAGAACATGAGCATATGTTTCAAATTTTAGCATTAAAATATATTTAAATTGCTGTTAGTCACCATTATAAACATGGTTTTTTAAAAAAGTAGGTCATACTTACTCCATTACTAGAGGCTCGTCATGAAAAGTCTTATTTAATATAGTTTTATGGTTAAGATCTGAAAACAGAAAATATGAACTTGATTCAGTTACCAATATATTCTGACATTTGCATTTTCAACTAAGACATAATTCTTCTATTAATTTAAAACCATCTGTTTTATGATTTAAAAAAAAGGTACCTCTTAATATACAGAACTAAATGGCTTCCTGAAATTTTGCAGGAAAGGTGATTAACAGTTGAAATACTGAAGGCTTTTTCCCTCTCCAATGAACTCCTCAACAAATTAATCCAAGTAGATTTTAGTGAAACCTATTTCTGTGTATGACTGCAATCACTCAGGTACAGGAAAACAAGCAGCTGGGATAAAGACAGGCTAAAAGTTTAACATTCATTGTATGTTAGACTTCTGTTTAATGTTTTGTCACTGTAAATAACATTTTTAATCATCCACACTGAGTATTTGAAATAAGCAATCAAGGCAGACTTTCTAAATGGGAAGTCTAAGCTCCAATGAGGTTATCACCTTAGACTTCACTTTTACTTGTAATCCAAACTCCTTGCCAGATTATTCCCATTTCTCTCCTCTCTCACAGTGTTTGTCTTTACAATTTCCACACTTTCATACAACAGTCCCCTCCTATTGATTTGTGTGTCACACTCCTATTACCCAAGGAGACACCCCATTCCTTGCCAGGGGCCTCAGCACATACCAACCACTGCCTGAATTTTTAACCTCTGACTCCTCCTCCAGGCCCCATATGCTCACTGTGTTTCCCCCAACACTTGGGGTTTTTTTCTGAAACAAAACAGAATAACTTGACCCAAGTCCTCATATTCTTCTCAATGCTAGAGATACCTGCTATTCACTTAATATTGATCCACTGCACTTTTCCAGGTTGCTTGTTTCAGCTCTGATTAAAGCCAGAAGCAATGGTGTCTGAGGCAAACTTGCCTCCCCTGTAACTATGCCATGACACAGTTGTTTACAATAGTGATTATTCTTCAGTAGTTTCTGTGGATTAAACAGTATTTTCTTTTGCCTATCTGTCCTTGTTCAAACCCTAAATTCCTCCCCAAACCCTTTCCTAGCAAAGTCAACAGAAGACAGAGGACAACTGAAGAGTTCACACAATCCATAACTCTACCCCAAGACAGAATCAGCTACACCTTGAACACAGCAAAGAGACTCCGGAAAAATAAATTCTAAAGGTCTTGAAAACTTTCAGCAATAGAGACTCTAGAAACTTTTCTTCCAATACTCACTTTAGTGTGTCACTGTCTTAAAAGAATTTTGTTTAACACAAATATTATATTACTGGTGATAGGTTTAGGTATGTGATTTTGAAATCTGATGCACAGGTTCCCTGTGCATTTTAAACTGAAGATAAATCTTTTGAGATAGTCTTTGTGAAGCTGACATGCATGATGGGGAAGCCATGAGAAGCAGCTTTTCAGTTAATAGGTACTGCCAAATTAGAATAATGTTTGGTTTTATCTGTTGCATAATATACTGCAAGTATTGTTCTCTTTCATTAATTATTGAACACAGTTTAACAGCAGGATAATGTATGGGTGTGAAGCTGAATAGCTGCTAATCCCTATTTTAGTGGTAAAAACAATCATTACACTGTAAAAATGAGTTGTAACTTCTTGACAATACTCTGAATTAAGAAGTCTAACAATCTAACTAAGAACCAGTCTCAGTAACTCACCCAACGTTTGGTTGTGTCCCCAGAAAATAAACACTGAAAGTTCATCTTTGCCATGACTTGGGGCCTGGGTAGTGAGGAGCACATCCATTTGGGAATCTCCATCATAATCTCCAGGAACTACACTGGTTATGGTGACACCAAGGGATCTGGAATTAAAAACAAAAGCCCCCACATGCAAATAATGGTAAAAAGGTGTTCATGTTTTTAAAAAGCACTTGTGTAGTCAAAGGCTTGCCCTATTATTATTAGTTGGTCCAATACAATCTTACCCTTCAACAGCCTGGTTTAGGATTCAGTCCTTACCTATTCCAAAAGTATCTCAAAATCAGGCACTTGATAGGCTGTCCTTGTCTAAGGAAAATGACATTTTAACTCTAAACTTCAGCTATCAGACATTCTTCAGCCATATCCTGTAAATGCTATCTCCACTTCATTAAATCCTCACATTTGTTTAGGACAGTCAACCAAAATGTTTCAGAGAGCAGGATCTTCTGGTTGCATTCCAAGAGCAAGAACATAAGGCACCAGGAGCTGTTTGAACAGCAGGAGTCAGGCACAGGTAGATTTTTTAAAAGACAATTCCATTTCCTCCTACCTTCTGCCAGGTCTTACTATTCCTTCCTACCTTTGTTTGTTCAATCTTTTTTTATTTGCTTACCTACTCTGCTTTACACACACAAACACAGGTCACATTAAGGATTAAAAGCAGATCCTTTCAAATGCATTAAACAAATTAGTTCCTTCCAAGATGGGAGGGAATAAGGAAAAATAAAATTATGTAGAATACAGAAGATGAAGCTGAGCTACAAAAGCATTTTTACTTTTAATAAACATAATACCATGTAAGCATTATTCATAAGCAACAGCCATAATAATATAACAGGATATTGAGGCTAGACATATATATTTATATGCACATATAAACAGATTGGTTTACATTTCTTAAAAACTGATGTTTTTTTAAAGCCCACATGTAAACTTGACAAAGGAACATCTCTACACACAAACACCAGAACACCATCTTTCATATCTCTTCTAAATCAGATTATATTGGCTGGATTCCATTAGTGACTACAGCAAATGGATGAATTTCCCTGAAAACACCTCTTGTCATTGATACTAAACCTACCCACCACAAAGACCTATGTATGCCATGGAATGACAGTTTGCTTCACTAGGAAATACAGTCCTGAAAATCCAAATCAACTGCAAATATATTTAACATATGGGTACTTTAAATACTGATTTGAGGACAAAACTAAAAATATTCCATAAGGGGTGGGAAGTAACACTTATTAGTAAACAACTTGAATGACACAACTCAGCTCCATAGACTCTGTGATGTGACCAACAAAACAAAAATGCATCAGGACATGGATCAGGAAGTTGGACAAAGAACCAGAGCTGTAAGGGCAAGTGAACAACGAGTCAAAGAGGTAACAAGAGCACAGACAAGTGCAGCAGCTCCCCCTGAGAGCAGAGAGGCCCTTCCAAGGCAAACACTGAACAGCCATACTTACTTCATTGGTAGCTTAACACGGGGCTTAAAGTAGGGCTCCTTCTGGTCAGCCAAAAAAATCACCAGCTCATTTCCTGCCAAGGCAAGCAGACCATGAGCAACAGAGGAAGACTGGAAATGGCTTATTTACAAACCCAACATTTAAATCACTGCCACAAATGACCATTCCCCACAGCACAAAAACTTTCAAAGAGACACTTCCCATACCACTAATTTCTCCTCATCCAAAAAGAGGCAAAAGGAGCACTTCCTCAACACAAAGTCAGTTGCATCTCAAAGGAATGCTAATATCATAAATCTTCTTTGGAGGTTTAGTGTTAGAACTTTCTCTCTGTTGTATTTATCACATTGCTTGAAATAAAACTTTCTGTAATGAATTAAGAAATATCACACATGGAAAAGTAATAGGCAGCAGCTCCACAAAACTAATTAAAGCTTAAAATCTAACTCAAATTAATTCTTTTAATACTATGTCTCACATCGCAGGATCTGGTACTGCTTTCCCATGTCAGCTGTCCAAAGCACTTTAAAGGAAATTCAGAATTTACTTGGTTCCCTGCAGCATCTCCCCATCTAGAGGCAATGATATAAGTATCATTTCATGATTTTGGGATAATCTAAATAAAAGCCCACATTTTATGTTGCAGAAATAACTGAAATTCAGGGAAAAAAGGAAGAATTTTAACTTCAGTGATGAAATAAAATTTTTCAGTCAGTAAACCACAAAACACACACACACTTCTGTAAGTAAAACATAGCTTACAGTGCAACAATTGTATTTTTTTCATTTGCTTCATTCTCCAATAAACCCAGCTCCAGCACCACAAAATCATTCTCTATTAAAGAATAATTCTAAGGCTCCAAACTTGAGCTACCACAGTACTCCTTAAGAGCACTGTTTTGTGGCAGAGTTCACAGCTGTGAAACAGCAGAGAACACAAGGCTCCTGCCACAAACCTCTTGAGGAGAAGGAGAATCCAGCACCAAATGCGAACATGACCAGGAGCCCTTTCAGAGGGGCCAGCTCAGGCCCAGACTGACACTGGCTGAGCTGCAGCCAGGTTCCTGGGGGAGGGAAAGGCCTGGCACAGGCCAGGGCCCGGAGCCTGGGGCTGCCTCAGCTTGGGACAGCTCACCTGGGGCTGCCTGCTGAACTGGAATTCCCGTTTCACACCTCTCACTCTCACCTCCCCTTTATTGGTTACTTGGTGAAGTAATGACCAGGATGAAGAAGCAAATGTGGTTTTACACATGTCAGGTTCCAAGTTATCTGCAGCACTGAGAAATGAGATCTTTTGGTCATTAAAGATAGAGATATAAAAATTTCAACTCAGTGCTCAAGTCAAAGCAAATTAACTATTTAAAAATATTTATTACATGAACAGAAAACAGAATTACTATGCCACTACAGTCAATCCTAAATGCTGTTTGCAGTTCTGTATTCTTTTTGAGAAAAGAGGACAATAAGAAAAAAGCCAGTGCATTGGAGGGTGTGAAAAAACAGGAACAGTTTCCATACAAACAATTACGTATATTAAAGGTCTTCAGGCTGAGTATCTGTGTATCAAATATAATATATGTATATTACATATATACAGATATGTATATATGAAATAAAAACCACAAAAGGTTCCCAATTCCCCCAATGAAATGCAGCAGGTGAACAGGGGAATGCTCACTCACTTCCAGCACAGGCATCAAGCATAGCCAGAAGCTGGTACATGAAAAAGCAACCAGCATGAGCTTCCTCACTGACCTGTTACATGCACAGACTCACAAATAGGTAAGTGTATGCACAATTCCATTTATTTGCACATTCTGAGTTTCAAAAAGTAACTAAACCCAGAGGCCAGTGGCACTTTGGAATTGGCCTTGCAGTGGGATACTTCTGGATCCGGACTATCCCTTACATTCAGTGAGTTTACCATTTCTTACAAAGGTATCAGCACACTCTGATTTTCTTTTATGTATCTGAGCATACATAAAAGGGAACATTACTCCCACTCAACTGAAGTAAGGCAAGATCAGAAAAATAATATATATCCAGCCAAAGGTCCAAGACATCATCCCATTTCTTTATTAAGGGTCAGGATTATTAGGACAGGGCTACTTTATAGCCTCCTGTTCCTCAAAGTCTTGTGTCATCTCCAGTGCTCCTCATGCTGTTTACAACTGGCTGCCATTAATCCCACCATTTAGAGCTACTACCTTTTGTTTTGAGAGTATTCTGTAGTTACTTCTCACCAAGACTTAAGTTAGGAAAAATAATGTTTGAACAACTATGTTATTTCAATCTGATTTTTACAGTAAGTACCACACAGGAATATTATTTATCAAGTGCTGCTACAGAGACACAAAGAAATCACAAATCTCATTACTGAAACTTATAACTATTCACATTTTTATACACACTCATCTGAAAGATAAGAAAGTAAAAATTAAATCTCTTATCAAAGACATTCATTTTAAATCTGACCATTTTTTCAGTAGATGAGCCAGTGGAGCATTTCCAGGAAGCCATGCATTTCAATAACTCAACTAGATGGGAAAGTCACTCATGCTTTACCAAAGCTACTCAGAAAAACATTTCTGAGATGGAAGGAATAAAAAAAGGTGAATCTGAGAATAAATTTACTCTTAAATGTGCTTCAAGAAAGTAAAATATTCCAAGATTAATGTCTGCAAACAACACTGACCACTGAAAATAAGCCCTGATTTGAAGTCTCCCCACATCTGAAGCCTGAACAGAAACGTGTGGCAGGTGACAGCTACCATGGCACTTTAACTTTTAATGTTCAGAGTAGGACAACGTGCAATTTTTCCTCCACATCTGTGAAATGTTCATTTCTGTTTCCAAAAATATTGTGAAAGCAGGGGTAAAACAACAATTTGTGACCATTCAAGTTGTAAGATGAAGTCTCTAAATTATATCACAACCAAAAATTCAACTTTAAATACAAATGCGCCCTATATGAACTATTCTAGTGTAAATTGAATACCGTATGTCACACAGGAAATACCTGGGAGCAAAACAAATGCCAGTTTCATCCTGCAAACAACGTTGTGCTCACCGCGCCGGCCCTGGCAGCACAAGCCCGGGTGCTCGGGCCGGTAAGGGACAGACCGCAGGGACAGCAGGGACCGGCGAGCCCATCCCCGGCACCGGCGAGCCCATCCCTGAGAGCGGCGAGCCCATCCCTCTCGGGCCGGGCAGCTCGCACCGGCAGCGCTGCCCCGGCAGCCCCAGCCCCAGCCCCGCCGTCACCCCGCACGGGCTGCCGGGCCCCGGGGGCGGCGGCTCCCTCGGCTGTCCCCCTCGGCTGAGGGACCGGGAGCCCAGCTCACACCGCCCGCGCCCCGCAGCCCCCGGGCCCGCCGCCGGCCCCGCACTCACCGCCGCGCAGCACGAACAGGTCCGTCTGCTTGTCCGAGTTGAAGTCGCCGAAGGCCGCCAGGGTCCCGCGGGCCTCGGGCCCGAAGAGCTGAGCGGTCACATTCTGCAGGGCTCGGGCGGGCGCCGCCAGGGCCAGCAGGGCCAGGGCCAGCAGCGGGGCCAGCGGCGGGCACGGCCCGCGGGCCCCCATCGCGCACGGCCTCGCCCCGCCCGCGCTCTGACGGCAGCGGGGCGGGCCCGGTCCGGCGGCCGCGGTTTGCGGCAGCGGCGGCGGAGCCTGCGCGAGCGCTTTACGGCGGGAGCCAGGCAGGGCCCGCCCGGCGCCGCGCACCCGCGCCCGGGGCTCTCCGGGACCGCTCCGCCATGGCGGCGACTCACATGGCTGACGTGAGCTGGAAGATGCTGGAGCTGCGCGCTCGCTCCAAACGCTCAGGTCTGACCTCTTGGCTTGCCCGGGAGGAGCTCCGGGGATCCCGGTGCCTCCCGTCACTCACCGTCCCGCTCCCGGCCCGGCCCGGGACTGTTTCCCCGTCCCCGCCGCGGGTGGCGGTGCCCGGGCGGGCCCGGCCCTGAGGGGCGCAGGGGACACCCGGGGGTGGCGACCCCGCCCGAGTCCTCGGCGGGCACAGCCCCCGGTGCCCTCAGGTGCCACCTGTGCCCACGGGAGCAAAGGCAGCGTGTTCAGCAGTGTACTATAGCAGTGTAACGTGTTGCGGCTGTGGAGCACATACAGTGTTTAGGGGAAAGTCCCAGCTCTTGGCAGGTTTCTCGTAGCTAAAGGTAACTGTTTAACAGCGTGGGAATTCCTTGTTCTGAGCGTGGGGCAGCTCGTTCTGGCCTAAACTAAAGGGTGATGTTTGCCGAGTTAGCCTGAATTTCTGAACTTCCAAAAAACGTGGAGTTCTGGTTTTATTTTTTTTTTAAAGTAAAGTACAGTCATAGTAGGCGTTTAGTTCTTGTAACGGAAAACTTTTCCAGAAGATCCGTGTGTTTATTTATACACCATACATGCTTGTAACACTCAGTTGTTGCATATTTGCATGTTTGGTTGGTTTTGTTGTGCTAGTAACTGATCAGACAATGTGAGACCAAAACGGGGCTTTAGGAGGGCTGTAAAGAGTTGGATGTTTTAAGTCTGGTCTGATTAATTTGGCTTTAAAAGTTCGGTTTGTGTATAGATTGATTGGCAGTCCCGCGCTGAGGACCCCCGCTGAAGGAGGTGTCACTGGCGGCCGGCTGCGATTACCGGGGCCGGGAGTGTGACTGACAGCCGGAGCGTGCGGCTCTGCAGGGCCGGGGCGGGCAGTGCAGCCCCGGGTGCATCGGGAATCGCGAGCCTCAGGGAGAACACGGGTTTGGGATTTCCCTGCAGGGAGGGTCAGGCCTCAGGCAGCACAAGGATTTGGGATTTCCCTGCAGGGTCAGCCCTCAGGGAGCACTCGGGTTTGGGAATCCCTTGCAGGGTCAGCCCTCAGGGAGCACTCGGGTTTGGGAATCCCCTGCAGGGTCAGCCTCCAGGAGCACATGGCTTTAGGAATCCCTTGCAGGGTCAGCCCTCAGGAGAGCACTCGGGTTTGGGAATCCCCTGCAGGGTCAGGCCTCAGGCAGCACAAGGATTTGGGATTTCCCTGCAGGGTCAGGCCTCAGGGAGCACAAGGATTTGGGGATCCCCTGCAGGGTCAGCCCTCAGGGAGCACACGGCCAAGGGAATACCCTGCAGGATCAGGCCTGCCTGCAGAAGGCCTTTCACGGTTTCAAACACTTCACTTTTTCTTTGCTGCTGCTGCTGCCTGTTACTTTTTTGTTACATGTATAAAGAATTGTGTTCTGAGCAAGGACAGGTTGTAGTTCACTTCCATCTTTCCCATTGTTCAGAGATTGTCTAGAGATTTGTTCATGGCATTTTACATAACAACAGAATAAATTTGGTCAAACAATAAACGTTATTTTTAGTTGAAAAGTTTTTCTGATCAAAGAGTTGATTTAAAAATCAAATTTTATTTAATATCTTTCAGGTAATATTCATAGCTAAAAATAAAAATAATGTTCTTACATTTCAAGTTTACTGCTGCATTTTTATGTTGAAATTTGTATAACTTCAGGGCTTTTTTGTTCCTTCCTGGCCCTGTCAGGTTGGGATTATCATAGAAAGTGACTGAAAGTCCCCCACATGTTCCTGGTTTGGCTGAGGCCTGTGCTGGAGTCCCAGCTCACGGACAGCACTGTTTTATTTGGTTTGGGTTATTTTTTTACTAGTGTGCTTCTTGGAGTAAGATGTAGTAAATGTGGAGTATAGACACACGTGCCTGAAATGCATCAGTGACTCATGTTTTATAGCCTGCAGCAATGGATCATGTAATACTCAAATCCTGTAGGAGGGAATTTGTATCTTCATGTTTATGTGTATTAAATGATGAATTACTTTTTTCCAGTAAAACCACATTTTATCCAGAAATTTTCATTTCCCTTCCTGAAGCAATAAAATACTGTTTCATTTGTTGCTACTCTGATTAGGAGCAGATTCTAAACATAGTAGTTGATTAGTCTAAAGCCCCTGAAATTTTTCATACTTTAAAAAAGATAAACTTTAAAGATTTGGAAAAACTTGTCATCATAACTGCAGACACGTTTTTCCTAATGTATATTCCAAAGTGGAAGATGACATACCCCTAATAACTGAGATATTCAGTGCCATAAGTAATGTATATGCCTGCAGGAAACATCCTGGTGTAGATTTCACATGGGATGAAAGCAGCACTGTGCATAAGCAGAGTTTTAGCTCCTTATTATTGTTACTTAACACTTTAGTGTGCACCAGTTAAATCAGTATCTTTAATTCATCTAGAAATATATCAGATGGTATTCATCACCTTTTGGTGTTTGTAGCAGATTTCCTATTGAATAAGAAAGCTCACGTCAAATATCCAAAAGATGGATTTTTGGTAAATTGTGTCCTTTCACTCAGATGGAGTAAACCACTAAGTTTTATGGAAGTAAAAGCAAAATAAAACCAAGAGGTCAGTGTAGAAGAAGGAAACATGAGATGTAATGAAAGTTTGTGCTGTGCACTGTGTTGTGTTAATAACTCCACTAACATTGCTTTCACTTAATTTAATGCTGATTGCCTTTAACATTTACTAAACAGTTTTGAAAATGACTGTAGCTTAGCCTGAGCCGTTTGTGATTAGCTGCACCAATTTGAAATGGCCAGTTTGGATGATGACAGAGCCTCCTCTGCGCATGCTTTTTTAAAGTTTGGTAAGTGTGCAGTTCTGTGTTTTGTTTTTGTTTGTGGCTATTTAATTCAACAAAAATAATTGTATGTTTTGTTTCATGCAGTGGTCTGTGTTAGTAGCTCTTTAGCGCTCTACAGTAGAACTTAAAAATTTGAACTCTTTTCAGTAAAAATTTCTGAAAATTGTAATCTACTTAGATTGAAATCTACTATCAAATCTTCCTGTTTTGTTTGTTTAGTGTTCCTGTCAGTATCCCTCAGTGCAACCACCTCTGACCTCCACTTTCTCTTTTAAGATGACAATCATGTGAAAGGTGCATTAGGAATGCTGTTTGTAAATGACTCCTAAAAAACCCAGCGTGACTGGCTTAGAGAGAAGTACTATTTCCAGTCAGTCAGTCAGTCACTGGTTGCAAAGTTGGATATCTGGAAATTAAGTGGAAGCAAAGTAAAGCCCCCTGGCACAGCTTCTCCTTAGGTACAACAGAAGCTAGAATATATGAAGCTGTCAACACCATTCCTGTGTGTTTTGAAGGGAGTTTGGGATGAGATGTATCCATATGTGACCCTCTGTGATGGGGGAAACTCTTGGGTAGTCCTTGTTGAAACTCAGTAGCAGTGCAAGTGCTGGTGAGAGTGACCACATAAAGGGACACAACTGGGTGGCTTGGACTCCCCTGCCCTTCCTGTGGCTTTTCAGTTTTGCTGCTCTAACCATCAAAAAATGTGATGTGTTGACACCGGTAAAAAAATAAACCCCTACTCTTTCCTAATTATTGCATAAATATTTGTTGTTTCTCTTTTATGATGCAAAATAAACATGCTCAGTAGTTTTAACATCTGTTGTTTTGAACTCTCAGAAATGGCAATCCCTGTCTTGAATATCCTGAGTGGTGTCCAGCCTTGCTTGTAGCATTTACAAGGCTTGTGTGGTAGACTTTGGCATTTTGGTTATGTGAAGCTCCTGTGTACTGGCACAATGGTCAGAATTTGATTTCTGGTGGTCAGTAGCTTTTGTTGTTTGTGTTGTTAGTTACTGTAAATCCTGAAATCAGTAGTTTCCATTAGGTACAATATACTTGCCTTCAGATTATTAAGAAATAGAGAAAGGACAGAATAAATTGGTGTGTATCTTTTTCTTTTTCCCTGTGGTGATCAGTAAAGAAATGGCTGGAGCTGTGTCAGGGGAGGGTTAGGTTGGGTATCAGGGGAGGGTTAGGTTGGGTATCAGGAAAAGGTTCTTCGCCCAGAGGGTGGCTGGGCACTGGAACAGGCTCCCCAGGACAGTGGGCACAGCACCCAACCCAACGGAGCTCAGGAAGGTCTGGACAATGCTCTCAGGCATGGGGTGCCATTCTGGGCTTGTTCTGTGCAGGGCCAGGAGCTGGACCTCGACAACCCTTGTGGGTCCCTTCCAACTCAGGATGTTCTATGACTCTATGAAATACTAGTTGAGTTACTTGTACAGTGTAACACATGATTTTTCTTGATCAATTATGCTTTTCTCTTTAATGCTATTTAAATTAAACTATTACAAGATTTTACTCATTTTTACTAATTTGTTATTGTCACTCAACCAAGGTAGCAATTCATACCTTTTGCTTACTTCTGTTGTGTATTCAGGTAGAGGAATACTTTAACACCTTTTCCATCTTCCTCTCCAAGCCCTTCTCCTGGTGTTTCCTTACCCTGTTTTGTAGAACACTTCAGTCTGGAAGGGTTGTCAGGATGTCACCTACTCCTGTCAGGATGTCACCTACTCCAGCCTCTTACTCAAAGCAGGCTCAACTATGAGATCATGGTTTCCTCCTCTATGTAGTGATTAAAACTCCCCTTGTGATATCATTTCTTGAACTTTGCTGTGAGTAGAAGTAAAATCCTTTTTGGTCCCAATGGCTTCTGTAATGTGAAGCTGCCACTGCCCTTACTGGTGCTGGGTAATGAAAGTTACAGTGATCTGAGGTCCAGGGCTTGCCTCAGTCTCACGTGTTTGATTATGTCCCGACCTAATGTCACATCAGAGCCTGTGATCAGTTTTCATTCTTAGCAAATCTACAAGGAAATCTTGTGTTCTCAGATTTTTTCTTTTGGCCTGGCCTGATTTAATTATGCAGACCAACATTTTTTTTTTCTTATTCTGGCATGTGAAATATTAGAAATAAAGTTCTTGCTACGTTCCTTCCATTTGTGTGGGATTAGCGTTGTGGAAATGTTTGTTTATATTAATTCTGTACTTTGAAAGATCTGAATAAACTGTCCTTGTTTAAATATGCAAATCTTTATCCATAGACTCAGTACAGAATTCCATTCTAATCCCTATTTTTCTTTAATATACACAATTACTGCCATCTTCAAGGATGTGTGTCTGTCCAAAGCTTCCATATATACAAATTTGGGAACAGAGTTGTTTTGAAGCCATTTGGCCATAGCTTCTGAATCCAAACATCTGGACAGGTCATATCTCTTCCCTGAAGAGCAGTGAATGCTAATCTCAGGTATAACTGGAATAAAAATGAGGTGGATGGGAAAGCAGCATCAGGATGACACAGTATTTTCAGTATCCAGAGGTTGTACATACATAGGATTGAAATTTCTTCCTGTTCTCTATTACTTTGAAAGGAATCTCTAATATTTTTAGTGATTATTCAACTTGAAGAAAGGTGAAATCATATAACCCTGGGACCTGTAAATGGTAGGAAATGAAAGGGGATTAGTTTTCCTTCAGATTAAGAATATAGGCATTTAGTCAGTGCAATGTCTGAAGACAAACAGGGATTTAATTGGACTTGGGATCCAGACTTGGAGTGTTCTCTTACCAGACATTAATTACATTAACACAGAAAGTCACACTGTGATTTTTGATCAGTTTTTTGATGATTTTGTAGTAGGTACTGCCTACAGCAATGCACTTGTGTAAGGAAATAATGGGCACACTTCATTCTTTGTAGGAAGAAAAGCTGAATTCCCAAATAACCTATTTGAATGTTGCATGGGGTTGTTACACCACTAGACAGCAGACAAAATAGTAAATCAACAGAACAGGTTTTTATGTTCTTCCTAGCATACCTACTTATTTGCCTAAAATAAAACTCCCACTGTATAGTTATAATAAAGTGATGTATTTATGAAAAACAGTATTTAAAATTAATGTTCTCATTCTTTTTCTTCTGAATGCTGCTGTACAAAGGGAGACCTCCAGGGTCCCATTTGCAAATGTCACTCTGTTGTGTTTAGAGTGCTGCAGTCTTGCTGTTGTCATGTCTTTAATTTTTTTTTCTTTAGTTTGAAAACTGATTTTAAATATGTAATTGAAAATAGCTTTCTATGACAGGTTTTTATCTTGCTGAAATGAACTCAAATAGATTTTGGATGAGACTGGAGTCAGGCTTTTTTTAGCCATCCTTAAAATAGCTTTCTCTGTGTTATGGGCTCTCTCCAAAAGCTCAAGGAAGGAGCAGCTCTGTGTTTGTCCTGACTGTTCCTTGCTTTGATTAGGTTGTGACAATAATGAAATGCAATTTACCACATGATTTCTCCAGGAGAATGCTGTAGACACCCAAGCAAAACATCAACTATATAGATGCTAATAAGGAATTAATGAAGAATATGTGGAAAATAAATAAGTTCTCCTCCTTATAGTAGAGAACTTATAATTTTAGGGAATACTCAAAAGCATAAAACTAATTTTTGTCAGTTTTTCAAACTTTGAATTCAGTTCACCTTTCTGTTCCATCAGCAGTCTCCTCTGACTGTTTTACTATATTTGTATTAAAGTTTCAAACATCTAGAATAATATAATTTGTGGTGATGTTTTGACATTTTCATGCTTTCTGTTCTGTTTAATCTTCTTTCTGCACTAAATTGAAATCTTTGAATGCTCTGAAATAGAAGAACATGCTTGCTTTTTGTTCTTGATACCTTTGTTTTGTTTCTCTGTTGGCCACAGAGGGTCACAGTTTGTCTGGTAAGTATTTAAATGAAAACAATTTTAGTTCAGGAACTTTTGACTTGTGTGTATGTGCCTGTGGGTGCTCAGCCGTGTGTCCTGGTGCCACACTGGGGTGGGCAGCCTGCAGGAAGTGGACATTCTGAACCTGTTTCACGCACAAAGGATGGTGGATATCCATGTGATATTCAGTTAGCTAATCTAAGAGTTAGAATCATTATTTTGCCTTTGAAAATGTATAAGTGAATTTCTCATAAAATTGCTTTCTATGCACTGAAGATTTTTTCTTTTGTGTATTCTGTCCTTTTACTACAACACTGTACAAGATTACAGTTACTGCAGCTCACTGTATAGTGTGCTTTTGCACGATAACTGAATTAATTGTATAACAGCAGAAATTATTAATCATTTCATGGACAGGGGTTCATAGACTAAAAGAAGTAGAAAAACAAAACAGCTTCAAAAAATGGATTTAAATCGGTTCAGAATGTTCATTATTTATTTATTTATTTATTGATTTTAATAGAAGATACAAAAGTTGTGATATGTTACAAGCTTTTCTTTTCCATTACAGAAGAATTTCATTTCTTTTGACTTTGTTTTTTTAGGCAGTTCAAATACACTGGGCTCTCTGTGCTTCCCTTTCAGGCCCTTTCCCATATGCAGGTGTTTATTTCTCATTTAACCGCTCCCAAGGAGGAAAGGCTGGAGGGGAAGCTCAGATGGGTTGGGAAGCATCACCAGGACATCCAAGCAGAGCAGGCACCCAGGGCTGTGCCTGGGGAGGGGTGGGGATTTTTTCACTCCTGTGCTGGCAAAGTAAAGGCAATCTAACTTGGGGTGAGGTTTGCATTCTTGAATGGCTGGACATTTTCTTTTTCCCCCAAAGGACTTGATTCATAAAGCTCCTGTCACCATTCTGCACACATCCCAATTAGGCTGGAAAAGACCTCTGAGGTCATCAACTCCAACATTTGACCAAACACCATCTTGGCAACTGGACAGGGCATTGAGTCCCACATCCGCTTGTTTCTTGAACACTTTTATTTTTCTTCATTTTCTTTTCTTGATTTCATGGGCTGAGAGTCCTGTATATGGACAATCAGGAGTCTGATGCTTGGGAGAGTGATGGGATTGCCAGAGAGGCTCTGTGAAAAGAAGCACTCGCTGTGTCCTGCCAGAACTGCTTGGCTGGCTGGGCTGCCCTGGCACTGCATTCCCTGAGCTTTCCCAAAGGGCAGGCTGCAGGCTGGGAAGGGAAATTCTCATTCTTGCTGTTAGCACATGGCTCTTGTGGAGATCCTGCTATCCAAAGCACTGAATAAAGCCTGAGTGATTTGTGGGGGAAGGCAGGATGTTACTCTGAAATTAGAAGTTGGAAATGGTTCACCCCAGTAATTTTGCATAGCTAGCTCATTTTACTCTCAGTAAAAGTGACTTTCCAGGTGCAGATAGGGAAGTAGTGAGAATGAAAGTGAGACTAAAAGATGGGGATTTGATAGC
This sequence comes from Emberiza elegans, assembly GCA_024865655.1. NCBI lineage: Eukaryota > Metazoa > Chordata > Aves > Passeriformes > Fringillidae > Emberiza > Emberiza elegans. The sequence continues at coordinate 2,663,907 of JALJVW010000129.1, forward strand.
ATTGGATTTCTCTGGAATATGGGTAACTGGAGGGCTTTATCTGTTGAATAACTTGTTTAAGCTTTAGCAGCATGTGGGAACAAGCCAATCCCTATTCTGACATGACATCAGCTGGGCTGACTCTGGTGGGTGCACACAAGGTTGGGATAGGTGAAACACTGAGGATATTGAACATCTTCACCATTTTAGGTGGTAGGGAGTAAGAATTGAATATGGTCTACTTTCATCCCTCTTCTATTTTCCTATCTATCTTCTGGAATTTTCTCTGTAACGTACTTAAGTTCTAAGAAAATGTTCATAGAAAATTCTCAACATTTAGTAGTTGTCTTCAATAATTAACTCTACACTTATGTACCATTTGCTGTACTTCAGTATCTGCAAGGCACTGGAGATACAGGTGGAGGTCTGGTTTGTGTAGGCAGGTACTGTAGAAAAAGTTATCTGAGACTGTAGAGATAACAACTTTTCTGTTTCAATTGAAATTTGATAAATTGTGCTTTTGCATAACAAACATGAAGAAATACCTTATCACAGTAATTTTTAGCAATATTACAGTTATGAAACTGATTCTGAACTTGATCTTGGTATTCTTTTTTCTTCCTATTTTAGGTTCAATTTATGAGCCACTTAAATGTATTAACCTTCCAAAGCCAGAGGGGGAAACTCTGTGGGATAAATTAAATCATTACTATAGAATTGGTAAGTTAATAATGCTTGAACTAACCCAAATGTGAATTAGAATTTATATTTGCATGATAAATATCAGCTCTACATTATTTCTACTTAAGGATAATTTCCTAAACTTCTGCTAGAAGTTTGGAGGGTGCAAAGAGAAGGGATGAGTTACATTTCTTTCTGTAAATCAAAATATCTGTTGAAAATCCAGCTCAGCTGTAAGATTGAATTCAGAATTATTTTGGATAAAGGGTTAGCTTAGGATTGTTGCATTGACCAGATACAGCTGAGAAAAAATTAAATGGACAAAAGCTTTTGTGTAGTACTTGGAACAGTCTGGCAGTTTGTTTTTTGTTATTAATGGTGCCATACTGTATTTTTGTGCTGAAATTTTATTTGTTAGCTAATTTCAAGTCAACTGCAGTGTTTTTCATTTGATGTTATTTTAAGCCAAAACCACTAAAGAAGCAATGTTTTGTTTTGATTGTTTTGAGCTTCAGGAGGTTGGTGTTATAATGAAGTCCTGCCTGGATTCTAAAATCAGGGCTGTTTAATGGCCGTACAATTGACAGTTTAAAATTTAAGTGTTACTCAGGCAAGGGTACAGAATAGTGAACAATTTCCCCATCATTCTAAAAATGTGGGATGGGACTCCCCTGAAAATGGCTTTTTGCAGTGAAATCTGTACCTGGTCTATCCATAGATGTGTTGCTTTTTGTAGATGCATTGCTTTTAGCTTCCTTACAGAGGAGATGCCTGTTCAATTGGCTTTTTTAACACCTGGCAGCAACAATTCCATGGTGGTGCTTGCAGTTTGTCTCAGGCAATTATGCTGCTGCCACAGTAAAAATCTCCTACTGAATTTATACTTCATTTATAATAATCTATATTGACTTTTTCAGGTAATATTTTATGAAAGCTTTTTTTACAGGGTATCAAGACACTGAATATAATACCAAAAAAGCTGTAAAACCTTATAATTTTCATTTAGAATACTTAATTTTTAAGTATTCTATATAGACAATAAAGAGGCCTTCTTAAAATTTATGCTTGAAAGCAATCTGTGGAAAAAACCTGCTTTCCTCTCTTATGCTGAAGGGATTATTGTTAGAAAGGTCATGTTTGAGGGCATAAAGCCCAGTTTCAATCTTGTACATTCTAGTAATTATATAACCTTAGGAAAAATAATTTCCAAAAAGCAAAATATTACAAAAGTACAAAAATAATTAAAGTAATATTTAGTATTTTTTCTAACTCACTTTTGGCAACCTGAAAATTCCTGTCTTATTCTATTTTCATATCAAGATACTGAGTTAAATAATTGTAGTTGTCCTTTCTCCTTGCTTACTCCCCTCTACTTATATAAATATTGATGCAATTGTCAGATCTGAGTTTAAAATGTAATTTTTATGAATGTAGAGTTCTGGAGAGTTTTAAGCATTTAACTGATTTGGGGCAGTTGACATACTGTCGTCACTTTTTTCTTCTGTTTTCATAGAAAGGAAGTTACTGGGTTGCTTTGTAGAAATTCTGTACAAAGTGAGTTGTGCTAGAACAGAGTCATAGAAATAGTTTTCAATACCCCTGGGTTTTTGTGTAAGAAGGTCTAATTTGTCTGAAAAAAACAATGTAACAAATTTTGTGTGTGCTTCTCACTACCTTTCTTTCCCTTATTTTATCTTGTGCATGCTCTAACAGGTTTTTTACACCTTGATTTGTTCCTGAAAATCTATTTAGAACCAGGAAGAAGTATAAATGTTGTTAAGAATCTTTTTTATTTTTCCTTTTTCCAGTTAAATCAACGTTGCTGGTCTATCAAAGCCCAACCACAGGTCTGTTCCCTACCAAGACTTTTGGGAGTAACCAAAAGGCAAAAGTCCATGACAGCCTTTACTGTGCTGCCTGTGCCTGGGCACTGGCCCTTGCTTACAGGTGAATAACTTCCACACTCCTGTCTCTGCCAGGTTGCATTCCCTCTCTTATTCAGTTCCCTAGGAAAGTTATAAAAGATGAAGGTTTATCAAAAATAGATTTGTAAACCCATAGAGAATGGTGCATTTCCAAATCTGGGTAAAAATATTTATGTAGCTGCTAGGTTAAAAATGTCACTCTACTTTTGTTAAGTAAACATGTTTTCATATAATGTAATTGGTGCCAGTATTTGTTACAGTGGAATTAATGCCTGCTACTAAAAATAGAGGTTCTTCTGGCAAATTGTACTCAGGGGATACTTTTAAATCTAGTAGGAGAGTTCAGGGCATTGGCAGCCTTGTTGTTGGTCCTAAGAATCATTTACTTGCAAGGAGCTGGATGTTATTATATCAAGAAGGACTTTTTTTTCATTCTTACATTTTGAAATAGGTATGATTGTGTAAGTTGCCAGACGAAAACCCTTTTATTATTTTTACTATTTTTACTGAGGAAGGATGACTAGGGCTGTAAATACATAGATATAACTGAGGGCACCACTATGTGCCAGCGTTAGTTAAATACTTAATATTCCAAAGCATCAATGTCTCCCTTTTCCCCCCACTGCTGCATTTGCAATTTGTTTTGTGAGTTATCTCTCTGTGCAGGCGCATTGATGATGACAAGGGCAGGACCCACGAGCTGGAGCACTCTGCCATCAAGTGCATGAGGGGAATTCTCTACTGCTACATGCGCCAGGCCGATAAGGTGAGACTGCGCTGCCTCCCTCCAGGGATTCATTAAACTGGGAAACAAATCCTAAGTACACAGCAAATTCACAGTGCTAGGGTGCCCCAGCTCAGAGCAACTGCTTCATTGTTGTTGCAGCATCGTTTTAGGGAGCAGATGTCAGCATTTTGGGTAGGAAAGTGCAGAGTACATTTGAAACTTCTTTGTGTTCATTTTGCTGTTATTTGTCCCACTCAAATATTACACCATTAGTACTTGTGGGAGTTTTTGCCTTTTTATAGTGGTTAAATGGGAAGATGTAGAACTACTTTCTGTTAAGGCTGGAGAGGTTTTTTGCACTGTTATCCTGGTTATTGTGTTTGTAGTGTTCTCCTTACCTAGGTGATCATTTTTGATTTTCTGCTTGGTTTCTTTAGCAGACATTTTCCAGCACTATTTTACTTAATGACATAATTTCAGAAGGGCACACATTTCCAAAATGAGTAAGGAAACAGAATAGTCTGTTGCAACTTCTGTTGCAGCACAGTTGACTTATTCAGCCCTTAATTCTCTTGTGAATATACTCTGAATATTCAGGCCTTCTTATTAAAATTTGTGGTGTGGTGGATAAATTTTGCATAATGGTGCAGCAGATCTAGAAGTAGTTAAATACACATATTCCATGTGGTTATTTGAAGTTTCAGGTCACTGACTTTTAACTGTATTGTTAGAAATAGTTTTCATGTAAGTCCACAGCTTCCTTCACAATTGAGCACACAAACTGAAATGGGAAATCCACAGGTATGTGGTATCAGTAGCAATAATAATGAGCAAGTATTGTATTGCCAGTTGTATCTATGCTGACATATATTTTCTGGGTGGTTAGATTGCTTCTTGAGAGTCTCATATCTTTAAATAATCTTGACCTAAATTGATCTTGTTACATTTCAGCTGTTGTTTTTCTCTTTGATGTGCAGTTGTTCTGGGGATGAGGAGTGCCAGATAAGAATAATGAGCATTAAATTACCAGAGGTGTCCCACTGCTGGCACACTGCTTGTCTGCTTTTGCCTTGTTTACTACAGATGCTTTTCTCTTCCTACAGTGTAGTAATAAACAGTTTCTGATAGCCAACAGACAGAAGTCAAGCTGGACTTTTATTCTGAGAGAGTGTGCGTAGCCTTATAAAAGGAAGATATTTTTTAGTTCTCTTTGTTCAAGACATGACTTGAGCAAATGCTGCTGCTTTTAGCAAAAATGCAAATGTTGCATTCTATTGCCAGTGAACACATAAGTCATGACCTGAAGTATATTTAATGTATTTGTGGAGCAGACTCCACAATATAGTACTTGTTTGCTTGTTCTGAGGCACATGCTGTGTTTTGCTGGTAGAGAAGACAATCTTAGGAAGGTAGCATCAGTGTTGAAAATACATTCAACACTGAGTGAAATGTGGATCAGGCACTGGCATTATGGTTGGAAATCTTTAAAATTTGTTGGAGAGCAAAGCATGACTTGAAGAGTTATGGAGTTATCTTGGTTTCATTTAATTACCAGCTATAAAGTAATTGTTCTGAAAATACACTGTTGATGAAAAGGTTTGCATAGTGGTCAAATCAAGAAATTTTTTAGTTTGGAAATAATAACAATAATAATTTAAATAAAGTATAAGGTGAATTTGTGGTTGCCAAACATACTGAAATTATTGCCTTTGCTTTTATGTTTTGCCTTTCATTCACCTCTAGGTTCAGAAATTTAAACAAGACCCCAAACCATCTGCATGTCTGCATTCTGTGTTCAATGCACAAACTGGAGATGAGGTCTTCTCCCATGAGGAGTATGGACATCTTCAGGTAACACATCCGTGTTGTTGTAAATCCAAGTTAATTTTTAAAAATATTGTCTTCATTCTTCCATACTGCAGCTGTCTCAGTTTGGTTAGATTTGTGTTAGATGTGCTGTGTGTGGTAAAACTGAGTCAGTTGCCTTTTGCATCTTCTGCTGAAAAAGACAGAGTGTTTTGAAACATAACTGAATGGTGTGCTTTGGTCAGAAGGTACTGAAATAACCGGGAGATTGTAGAGGTACATGGTTGGTTGTTTACAAAGTTGCTTCTTTTGAAACCAACAGATGGCTGTCAATAAGTAATCCTGGCAAAAGAATGTTGTAGTCAGGAAAGTGAAAGATTTAGTGTAATCTTATGATGAATATTCCCAGTTTAATTTTCCATCATTTTGAGCAATTTTCATTCATTTAATGTAAATTGACAACAGTTAGGAATTGTTCCCTGCTTTGCATAGTGGTTCCTAGTCAGACTAATTGCATAACTGATTGTTTTATTGTCTTTCATTTTCCAGAGTTTTAATCCTTTTATTTCCCACTCTCTTTACTTTCAGACCTACCTTTCCTTTCATGATCTTGGTATTTTGCATTCCACAAGTCTGCACACACATTTTAGCTCAGAAATTGATAGTGAAATTGTTCAGAACTGACACAGTGGGTTGATGATTATTTCATTTCATGGTGACAGTATTATTTAAATAGTTTGTCGAGTAAATGTGTTGGATTCAGAAATTGTGTGTTCTGGGGGAAATGCTTTATGGAGTTATCTTAAGTTAGCATTTTTGACTATGGGAAATTTCATGAAAAGGCACATGTTTTATCTATGAGAGAAGACAGTCTGGGGACCTGGGGAGCACTGTATGACAGTTTAAAATCTGGTTTTTGTGGCAGCTCAACCCTTCCCATAAACATGAATGCACATTCCCATCTGTCATCTGCTTACCTCAAGAATGAGAGGGTTTTCAGCTCTGTGGAAACAAGAGTACAGAGTAACTGAGAGGGCCCAGCTGGGAAACATTGAATATATTATGGAGCACTCATTGCTGTATTTGGTGCTTTTCAGTTTGGATTAAGACACTGGAGTCAATTGTCTTTTAATATTTATAGTTTTTTAGAATTTGGACCAAATTTTTGACTTGCTATGTTCCAGATAAGAGTTCCCTTTTTTTTGTTCTAGATGGTTTCTTTAAATTTCATGCAATGAGATTGTGATTTTATACCTCATACTGTGATAAACTTAGTTTCTTTATTGAAGTTATACAAATTCTCAAGTATAGGAAAGTTGTGTAATAAAAACCAAACCAGCAGCTTCCTTTGATTCCTCAATGAGTTGACATTATGATGTACAGCTGCTGAAGGTAATTACTGTTTACAATAAATACTGTGTATGGGTACTAAAAATATAGTTTTTCAATATCTGATCATATCTGAATATTGTAATTCTCATCCTGTCAACTGACAATGCAAAAATTCCCACCAGAGCAGAAGGGATTTGCTTTCCTAGGTGTGCTGCTTGCCTTTCTGGTAACCTCCTGGCTAGTGAGATGTCATGTGTGTAAACATGAAAACAGCTTGGGACCAAAGTGATTACCTGTGGGTCAAAGCATGTGCCTAAGGGAGAACATTTTCCTAGCACAGTTTGAAATTAAAAAATCATAAAACATCAGAAGTTCTAGAGGACAAGGCTTGTTTGAGCCACCTTTTCCTATTGATTGTTTCCACATCATTAGATGCAGGCTTTTTTAGAAGCAGAAGTGTGTTATAGTGGGACCATCTTTGTTAGTGAATTATACCATGTTTATTTTGTTTACATAACTCCAGTGAACATAAAGTTAATTACAGTTTCCTTTCTGTGTTTAATTGCTCCAGATCAATGCTTTGTCATTATTTCTTCTCTATTTGGTTGAGATGATCTCTTCGGGGCTGCAGATTATCTACAACACAGATGAGGTACAAATTGATTTCCTGTCCTAAAACTTGCTTCAAATTGTTTGTGTTTTTCTGGGTTTTATTTCATTACCAACTGCAAAGTAATTGTTCTGAAAATATGCTGCAGGTATTTTATGCTTTGAGTGGAACTTAGAAAAAGTAATGGAATGAATAGATAGTGAAATAATAGCTAAAAAAGTGTTAGATGTGCAAAGAGTAAATATAACATGACATTGAAAGTTTTTTAGTTCTCTGCTATTTCTGATAGCTGCAATGTCAAGAATTAAAAGGTCAGAGTTCCAACATGTTAGGACAATTAACTTCTACTTACATTGCTGTCACTTTTCACATTATTTCAAACTCTCAGTCAATTCACTCTGTCCAGTGAAAATTCAGTATAATAAATACTGGGGTTAATTTTCAGGGAAGCTGCAGGGCTTTCTACAAACAAATATGAACCTATGGGTGTTAGGAATTTTTGCTGTATCTTTAATTGAAAATAAAAGAATTTTATATCATAGTAAGGGATGTTTCTAGAGAGTGTTAACTCCTCTGTAAATAAGATAATAATAGCCTTGGCTTGAGTACAAGTCATGTCAGGACAACCTGCTGGCCTGCTCTAAAATGAGGTTATGTTTTGAAACTGGAATGGGAAGCACAGATGTACATACTTCTTTAATTCTTTTTTTCTCCAATTTTCTTAATCTGGATTTGTTTAAATTTACTCTGTTTGATAGTTGCTGCTGTATTGCCTTAAAAAGCTTAAATGTGCTTGCAGTACTACTATTAAAAAGAAATATTTTTCCACTAATAGTGAATTTGCATTATTTTTGTATAACATATATCTTCAGTAATCTATTTTTTTAGATAATTACAAAACTAAATTTTGTAACATGTCTCCTTTCTTTCTTAGATCATATGATAGGCCTATATTATTTCCTCTGAACTGCCTTTATATCTTTGAGGAGGCAAATGCATATAATTAAGTATTTAATTAGCTTGATATATAATTTATGTTATCCTCCAGATGTTTGCATTTAATTACAGATTCTGCAGAAAAAATGCATGTTTATAGACTCTCCAGTCAGTGGATATTCTCCTCTTCCTTGCCAGGATGCTTTTTCCTAGCAACTGTCCCCTCTAAATCTCTGCACTATGGACATTCATATTCAGATTTTTTACCACAGACTTGCATTTTCTGTTAGGCTTTGTGTGGCTAATTCTATGTGGTGCTATTTGCTCCTTCATATAAATTTCAGTTATTGATAGACCATGGGAAAAGCTGCACTCTTTGTATTTGGGTGTTCTGGCTTCATTCAGAGAAAGTTCATTTTAATACAACCAAATGCTGAATTACAGGGATGAATATACTGGGCATAGCTGAAGAGGGAGACAGAGTTTTCTTGGAAGTAGTAACTATGACAAGATCCAGTGTGCAGACAATTGTACCCCTCATAGTGAAATTTTAACAGAGACATTAAATAAAGAGAGACAAGTGTGTCTAGAATTATAATACTGGTGGTGGACTGGTATTAGCTAAAAGAGTAAATATAAAATTTTTACTTTATCTTTAATTGAAATAAAAGAATTTTTATATCATAGTAAAGAGGTGTTTCAGAGAGTGTTAACTCCTCTGTAAAATAAGATAATAATAGCCTTGGCTTGAAGTACAAGTCAGTGTCAAGGACTAACCTATCTGGCCTGCTCTAAAATGAGGTTATGTTTTGAAACTGGAATGGGAAGGCTTTGATGTACACATGCTTCTTTTCAATTCTTTTCTCCAATTTTTCTTAATCTGGATTTGTTTAAATTTACTCTGTTTGATAGTTGCTGCTGTATTGCCTTAAAAAGCTTAAATGTGCTTGCAGTACTACTATTTTTTTCCATAATAGTGAGTTGCATTTTTTATAACATATCTTCAGTAATCTATTTTTAGATAATTACAAAACTAAATTTGTAACATGTCTCCTTTCTTTCTTAGATCATATGATAGGCCTATATTATTTCCTCTGAACTGCCTTTATATCTTTGAGGAGGCAAATGCATATAATTAAGTATTTAATTAAACTGATATATAATTTATATTATCCTCCAGATGTTGCATTTAATTACAGATTCTGCAGAAAAAATGCATGTTTTATAGACTCTCCAGTCAGTGGATATTCTCCTCTTCCTTGCCAGGATGCTTTTTCCTAGCAAACTGTCCCTCTAAATCTCTGCACTATGGACATTCATATTCAGATTTTTTACCACAGACTTGCATTTTCTGTTAGGCTTTGTGTACTAATTCTATGTGTGTGCTATTTGCTCCTTCAATAAATTTCAGTTATTGATAGACCATGGGAGGAAAGATGCACTCTTTGTATTTGGGTGTTCTGGCTTCATTCAAGAGAAAGTTCATTTTAATACAACCAAATGCTGAATTACAGGGATGAATATACTTGGCATAGCTGAAGAGGGAGACAGAGTTTTCTTTTGTAGTAACTATGACAAGATCCAGTGTGCAGACAATTGTGCCCCTCATAGTGAAATTTTAACAGAGACATTAAATAAAGAGAGACAAGTGTGTCTAGAATTATAATACTGGTGGTGGAAAGTGTTAGCTTCAAGAGTAAATATAAAATGACATTGAAAGTTTTTAGTTCTCTAAATTTCTGATAGCTGAAGAATGTCAAGAATTAAAAGGTCAAAACAAAAACATGTTAGGACAATTAACTTCTACTTACATTGCTGTCACTTTTCACATTATTTCAAACTCTCAGTCAATTCACTCTGTCCAGTGAAAATTCAGTATAATAAATACTGGGGTTAATTTTTCAGGAAGTGCAGGGCTTTCTACAAACAAATATGAACCTATGGATGTTAAGATTAATTTTTGCTGTATCTTTAATTGAAAATAAAAGAATTTTATATCATAGTAAGGGATGTTTCTAGAGAGTGTTAACTCCTCTGTAAATAAGATAATAATAGCCTTGGCTTGAGTACAAGTCATGTCAGGACAACCTGCTGGCCTGCTCTAAAAATGAGAAAAAAATTATGTTTTGAAATAAGAATGGGAAGCACAGATGTACATACTTCTTTAATTCTTTTTTCCAATTTTCTTAATCTGGATTTGTTTAAATTTAAATGTTTGATAGTTGCTGCTGTATTGCCTTAAAAGCTTAAATGGTTTTATTTACTACTATTAAAAAAGAAATATTTTTCCACTAATAGTGAATTTATATTATTTGGATATTAACAATATATCTTCAGTAATCTATTTTTTTAATAATTACAAAACTAAATTTTGTAACATGTCTCCTTTCTTTGTTCTATCATATGATTTGGCCTGTATTATTTCCTCTGAACTGCCTTTTTTTTTTGAAAAGCAAAATATCATATAATTAAGTATTTAATTAGCTTGATATATAATTTATTTTTATCCTCCAGATGTTTGCATTTAATTACAGATTCTGCAGAAAAATCATGTTTATAGACTCCAGTCAGTGGATATTCTCCTCTTCATTGCCAGGATTAGAAACCTAGCAACTTCCCCTGAGAATATTTCCCTCTCTTTGAGTATGGACAAAAATATGGAAAGAACAGTTACCAGAATAGACAAGTTTTCTTTTAGGCTTTGTGCATAATTCTATGTGCTGCTATTTCCTTCATATAAATTTCAGTTTTCCTGATAGACCATCCTTTACCAGAATCTTGTGTTTTGTGTGTTCTGGCCTATCATTCAGAACTTTCATTTAATAGAGAGGCAAAAATGCTGAATTAGAGGGATGAATATAGGTGAGCAAAGCTGAAGTTACCCAGAACAAGTTTTCATGAAAAGAATTAAATGGGGTAAGATCCAAATGTAATGCATTGTACTGTTTGAACTAGTGAAGGTTTTAAAGACTGAGGATTAAATAAAGAGAGATAATTTTGTCATGACCTTATAAATAACTGGTGGTGGACTGGTATTAGCTAAAAGAGTATATAAAATATAAAAAATTTTATTTGAAGTCTGAAATAAAATTCTGAAAAAGAAAAATGGAGAAAAAAGGCAAGGTATATAATAATATCCCTTCAGTAAAATATTGCTTTTGTTGTAGCTCATTGGAAAAAAACACTTCTGCACTGGTGGCAAAAGGATCCTTCTCTGTAGTTCCTCAACATGGTTGTGTTTGTAGCCATTGCAGTATTTTCTTTTCCACAGTCCCCTAGAATAATTTGGATGTGAGGGGATGAAATCCCTGCTTTGGAGCTGAACCAGTGTAAATCTTGTGCTTGGGGTTACATTTTCTCTAAGCTCCAATCTGTGAACTCTTTAAAGTGAACTATAAAATTTATGCTCAGTTTCATTTTTCTACAGTCAAACAACTCCAAATGTCTCTCTCAACAGTGTAAATCAGAAAAAATTATCTGTTTAAATAAGTTCCCAGCTATAGTTGAATACATCTTAAATTAAAAATAAAACTTAATAAATTGATTTAGGGTTTTATTTGTGTTTATAAAGGAATGTGTTTGAATGTGCATAAATATATATTATCTGGAGCTTATTAAATAAAACTTTGGCATATCAATTCTCTTAAAATGAATTAAGAAAAAGCACCAAGATTTCTGTGTTCTAATTTTGATGTGGTGTCTGATGTGGTTAAGATAATTTTTTTTTTTTAAAAGATCAAAATATCACCTTTTTGGAGCTCTTCAAATATGTATCTTGAATATGAAATCATTTTTATCCCTGCCTTTGTTGCAACTTCTGCATAAATTCACATTGGCACCTCGGTTGGGACAGCTCTTAACATATTGTGATTAGAAACTGGTTTTAAGGAGAATATTTGAACTTGAGAACATCGTGCTTTGAGTTGAAACAAAAAGGATGGAAAGAACAGTTATAAGAATAGCAAGTTTATCTTTTGGAAAAAATGCATGAAAGATGTGCTTTCGTTTTCCTTCAGTCACTTTTCTTTCCTGTAGGTGTCCTTTATCCAGAATCTTGTGTTTTGTGTGGAGAGAGCCTATCGTGTGCCAGACTTTGGTGTCTGGGAGAGAGGCAGCAAATACAACAATGGCTGTCCAGAGCTGCACTCAAGGTAGGTGAGCAAAGGCAGCTCTGTTACCCAGAACAAGTAAATCATGAAAAGAATTGATAATGGGGTAAGCTAAAAATAATAATGCATGAAAATACTGTTTGAACTAGATTAAGGTTCTCTAAAGACTGAGGGATGTATTTTGGGAAAATGTGAGGATAATTTCATCATGATATGCATGCTGAAATAACCACATGGATGCTTAGCTGTTTGAGTATTCAAATTCCAGTAATTATGTGCAGCTGCATGTATATAATTCTGAAACTTGTGTTCAGAGCAGCTCAGGGTCTTGAGGCATATGCAGTGGAATTGGAATAATATCCAAAAACTGGTTAAGAATATCCTGCTTTAAAAAGGTGTAGAATCATGAGTTTAGATTTCTCTTCTGCACTGTGGTGGAAGAAGATGCTGTACACTGAAGAGCAGCCTAGTGCCAAGCTCTTTTCCAGGTTCTTCAGATGCTGCGAGTTCTGAGCCCTGTCAGAGACAGGGAGCAATCCTGGGAGCATTTAAATGCTGGAGTTGTCCTGCTCACCTCAGTGGAATCACTCATGTGCTCTCTGCCTTGAAGGATCAAATCTGTAATCTGACAACTTGATTCTTCCAGTCTTACTATTGTTTCCTTCACTTTTTGACTTCTGAGGTTTTATTAATCATAAAAATGGCTATAGCTTGGATATCTTTGGATTTTGAAAACATTATTGATCATCCTTAATATCAAGGGCTTGCAAAGAGTACACATTTCTTCCAGTCTTCAATATTGCTGAAGAAATCTGTCTTGTCATTTAAGAAAGAATTATTTTTCTTAGCCCACATGCAGGCATGTATATTTTAACCTTTAGATATACTTACATGTCCTTGCAGCAAAACTATTAATGTAGGGGTTTTTTTCAGGGCTTTTTTAGAACCTTTTTATCAATATGAAAACTAAAAAAAAATTAAAATTGAGTTGTTGTTAAATAATCTGCTTTATGACTTTGCTGATTTTCTTTTCTCCTACTGTGTCTGTAAAATTATCAAATGCCAGACTACATGAGCTACATGACTACCTAGAGAAAGAAATGCTTCTTTCCAGATCTCACCTTGTATAAATGTGCAAAAGGAACACTGAAACTCCTGTGTCTCCTGTTTGCAGCATTCTGGCTATTCAATATGTGAATTTTCTTCAGGAAAAACTGAACATCTCTTAAACAGATGGAAATGGGCATGTTGTTTTATCTTAATCTAGACTGACATTTATAGGTTGGTTTTTCTAAGGGTAAAGTTTAGTGAGATGGACTGGGCCAATCTAACAGATCATTGAGCTAGCATAAGGGGAAGCACAGAGCTTGGTCCTAATTTAAGAAGTAGAGTTTGGTCATCAGAAACAAGTATTGCCTCTATTTATCATTCTTTGTGTACATGTGAATACTCTGCTTCACTGTAGAAAGCTGGTAGGCAATTTCCCTGGTTCTCATAAATCAAGAAAAATGGAAGGGCAACATGCATCAAAAGACATTTTTAGATATTATTGAGGAAAGCTCTGGGTACACTGAAATATTCTTTATACTTTATGTTCCAATTGTATCTACCAAAGAGAGCTATAAAGCCCCTTTTGTTTTAAATTGATGAAGCAATTATGAATATCAGGTCTGCTCACAAATTATGTCTGTGGGTCTCCTGTGATTATGGACCCCAAAGTGCTCTCTTCAGGGTCAGTGTTAAAGATGGTGCACTCCTGACCCTTAAATTCTGTGATGGAAGTCTCCATACAGGCTGTGTTTGCTTTCAGAATAAGTAGGTAATTCTTGTGTTTTATTGAAAGAGGCTTTCTGTTCAAAGAAGAAATTATACAGTTGGAAGTCTGTGAATAATAGCTGCACATTATGGCCCATGTTAAAAGATGCAGATATTTTAAGCCTTCACAGTCTCTTAGTACAGCTCCAAACACTTCTGATAAATGATAAATAGCAGAACACTCTGTGGAGCACGTCTGCACTGATGTATGCAAATTGATGTCTTTTATTGGTTCAAAGGCAAGATTTGTAACAGCTTTTATTGTAGTGTGATCCCTTCCCATACGGCTGAACTTGACAGAAATTAATTTGTCCTGTAGCTGTTTGATCCAGTGCTCTGCAGGCATTGCTGAGTAGCTGAGCAAAGTGCCTCTGACACCTCCCATATGCACCCTGAGAATCAGGAAGTTACCAAAGTGCAGCATCCTCCAATTGCAAACCTGGAGCTGCAGGGCCTCTGTCTTGCCCTTCTCTGGGGTATATAGCACATTGCTATTGTGCTGTCCTTCCTTACTCTTTTTTGGGTTATAGTGTTACAAAATTATTAGTAATGTAGAAATTTTTTCTTGTTTGCTTATTTTTCACATCTGCTTGATGTTCCAGTTGAAATGCACAGCATTCAGATGGAGGCAAGAAATTGAACAGGAGGAGGATTAAGGGTGGATAGACTTGAAGATGTATTTTGATTTACGTTTGCTAAAAATATGTACATTTTAGTGTTTGCCCTTAGGTATTTTACTGAGGGGTCAAATCCAACAATTAAAAAGTAATGAGAATTATGAATGTTGTTTAAGTGTGTTTACTAAATCTCTTTTAGTAAGCTGGAAGTGGTTTCTCTAGGTTAGTCTCATGTTCCCCTGTCCTAAATATGGTTCAAGGTCAAATGTTACCCAGTGGCATTATGATTGCAAGGCTGCTCTTGATAATCCTTGACACATTCAAATAATTGGCAGCTCCAGTAAGGTCTGAGAAGTGCACCTGGTGAGGTTCAGTGGGGACATGAAGAAGAAACCTTTTCATCTGAAGCACAGAGAAGGAAAGAGCAGGATGCTCAAAGCAGAATCTCCATCCTTGGGGGTTTGTAAGATTTGTCAATTATAGACTGTGGTTTACTTCAGTTGGTCTTGGTTAGATATTGGGCTTCAAGTGAGGTTTGTGTTGGGCTAGATGAGTTCCATATGGCCCTTCTGGCCAATGACTTCATCGTCCTGTGAAATTTTTAGGGGACTATTTGAAGAGGGTTTGGGTGAGGTTTTGCTTTGGGCCCATCTGCAAGTAAGCACCTTTTTCTCCAGGCAGAGTCCCACAGGTCAGTATGGTCTATTCAGAGCGGCCTAATGAGTGGAGGAAGCAACACATTTATTAAAATGCATAAATGCATTTTGCCATTAATTCTTTCTTTTAAGACACTCCATTTCTTTTGTTATTTGTTATTTGTAAATTGTAGAGTATGGGGAATATATTTTCTATACAAAGACACAAGCATAATGTTTATTACAGAACCTCTTTAGCAATTTTCCCAACAGGAAGGCATTAATCAGTAGCAATGAAAGTGTGATCACAGTCCTGAAGAGTGCTGTGCTGTGATTGTTCACTCTTGTAAAGACACACTTGATACAAAGGCTCTTCAAAGACTTCTTTTTTCTTTTAAAGGACTTCCTCCTGTCATTTACCCATAAAATTTTTGATAATTTCAGTAGTACTTGTGTGTGTGGTGAAGAGAGTGATTGACAATGTTGAGATGTTTATATGGTCACTGGCAAGTAATTGTGAGAATAATGAAATTTCCAGGGGCTTTCAATAACTAGAGGTAGAAAAATGCTGATAAATTACAGTAAATTACTAAATTAGTCTTATTGTAGAATAATGACTGAGTCTGCAAAGCAGAGATGATTTCAAGGAAGGAATGCATGTTTGCCTTGAATTTCATTCAAGCAGTATCATCCTATTTTGTAGACTGAGTAGTTTAATGTTATCTGAATACCAATTGAACATTTATTACTTCTCTACCTTTTATCAGTAAATTTTTTCTCACTCTGAAAATAGATCATGTTGATACTAGGACTGTTACTTGACAGGAAAATATGAGATTTTTAACATGTGATACAACCTCCAGTGTGCAAGATTTCTCTGATTTTTACCTTCTGTATTTGCAGTTTGATAATACTGAATTCCTCTGACAAGTTCTGTTCTGAGTCATCATGTCAACTTATTTGATCAATGGCTAGGTGATAATTAGAATAAAGCAATTTTTAGAACAATTACCTTTTTTTTTTTTAGGTATTTGAAACAAAGCCAGAAAAATTATTACATTCCCAGCTCTTCTGAGTCAGTTTATTTCTTCATCTCATTCTGCAGCTCTCAAAGCTTTCAGCAGCAGAGGACACCAAGCAGAGGCAGCTGCTCAGAGCAGGCTGTGGTTAGGCTGGTTCATCCTTCTCTTGTTGAGCAATTGGAACTGGAACCCAGGAGTATCATTCCTGGTAGTGTTTCAGAGAGGAACGTGGGGGTTTAGAGATGATAAAGTGGGAAATCAGTCTAAAGTATTTCTAATTTTAGAACCAACACAGGTAAAGTAACAGTTAAAAAACCAAATTCTGGAACTGCATTGAATTATTTTCTTTATTTTAATTTTATTTCTTGTGTAATCACAATTAGACCCCATATTTAAAATATGAATTTGTTTGTAATCATTTGAAATTACATATTTTACAATAATAGATAGTAAAAATCAGTTTATTTAGAATAAGGTAAAATATTTGCTTCCATCCCAGAGTGTTGCATAGAGTGTAGAAAAATAAAGATTGAAGCACAGTCCCTGTTTGCAGTTTTCTGCCAATGTAATTGTTGTCAATTTTTTGGTGGGGGTCTGGATGATGAAGTTGTTTGTCAATGCACTCACAACACCTTTTGCATAGAATAGCGTGGGGAATAGTTAGTGCTTATTATCTGAATATTTATCTATAATTATGTATTCTTTAAACCTGAGAAAAAGAGAAGTGAAACTGAAAGGAAAAGAATGGTCCTTCACTTTTTTTTTAATACTCACAAGAAAAATATAAAATGACATTTTTAAATGGAAAGACTTTGTTAAAATGTATTTTATTTCTACTGTTGCATTTACATAATGGTTAATAAATCATTTTAATATAGAATTTGATTTTTAAATTATATAATTACTCATTATTTTAATCTATAGTGTCTTAAAATGTGAGTGCTAACTTGAAGTCTTGTTGATGGAATTTCTGGGTCATGTTTTCTTTGTGATGAAGTGAAATTAAAGATGTGTCACTATACGGTTGACACATGAAAATCCTTCTGTTATGAATTCAGATTGATGAGCTCTTTTATTATATTGAAAGCTAGAAATCAGTCTTTTAAAGTTGAATGCTTGAGAGCTGTCTTGAAAAATTGTGCTGAATTAAAACCTCTGTCTCTGTGCTATTAACAAGACCTTGAAATGCATAATGCCAATGTCTGATAGCAAGGTGAAAACAGAAGTTCTTTTATGAGATGGTCTCTGACACTTGAAGACAAATAAAAATGCTGAGCAGTAGTTCAGAGAAAAAAAAAAACCAACCTACCCCCAAAACAACCCCAAATCTGCTGCATCATCATTTTAGTAACATAAAGGCTAAGCATGCAATTCAAATCAAGAAAAGATCATGGCACTGAAAGCTGTCAAGTGTGTGAAGTTTTAGCCTGGCCTTGAATTGTGATATCTCTGGGTTTTGTTTTGCTTTCTCCTCAGCTCCGTGGGACTGGCAAAAGCAGCTTTAGAAGCAATTAATGGTTTCAATCTCTTTGGAAATCAGGTAATAGAAGTGTTTGATTTCCTTCCTTTGTTGTTAGCAAAAATTATTTACAGGGTGGATCAGAGGATATTTAGAAGTGTCTAGCAGTTTGTTAGAGTCCAGCTTTAAAGAAAATTAGCAAACTGGTTGCTGCTGTTTCAGGTACAGAATTTATCTGATAAAATCATTAGTGCCCTTTATATCAAGAATCACTTGAGATTTTTCCTTAGAAAAATTCTAAAGTGGTTGTAGCTTAGTCTGAAAAAGAATTTTGTTGCCAAAATGTTTTTTTTCCTTCAGAACTGTATCTGTTGCTGATACTAGAATATACTTCCCCCTTCAAGAATTACCTTCCTTTTGTCTGCTTCCTTCATGGGCCTTTTGATCAAGACTTTAATCAAGCTGCTTTTATATAATCCCACTTTTTAACCTGTTTTTAATTTCAGTGTGTTGCACATCTGTAAAGTCTTTCTCATCCTTTATGTGGCTTGGATCAATTAGGGAAGCAAGCCTTTTCTGAGACTTTTATATCTGCTGTGTATTCCCCCTCTATGTGCATCTTTCTCTTTGGTGCTATACCTACAGTAGTCTGTAGCTAAAATCTTCCAAATTAATGGTTTAGAAGATGTATATATTGGAGAGAGATGCCATACATTTTGATAGCTGAAGTCAAGTATTCAGAAGTAGGAGGTAGTAAGGATCCTCAGTAATGATCAGACACTGTATATGCATTGTTATCCTTTCAGAAGTGACATTTATCTATAATCTTTACCTCCCCAACAGTTTCAGGCACCAGTAAATGTGGCTGTTGAGGTTTTTTTTCTTTTGCTGAATTCTGAAAAGGATGAATAAACTGCTAAAGCAAGACCCATTTAAGTACTTTGAGAGTTTATTTCTGAGATCTGTAGTTGGCATTAACAGAACCCATTTTGACCTTCAGTCTGTGCAGAGTTTGCCTTTGTGCTTAGCTCCAGCTGTGTTCCAGTGGCTTTGAGAAATCCCCTTGAGCCCCTCAAGAGATTTGTTTGCACCTGCAGCTGCACAGGTACAGCCTGCAGAAATCACTGCTGGGGAGCACTGCTCACAGCAAGAGGAGCACATTAAAGGCTGACCTGGGCAGAGTTGTTTGTGTATGAGCTGCATGCCCTCTACTGGGTTGGGCAAAAACAATGTTAATTTTTTTTTTTTTTCATAAATCAAGTCTCTGTAAGGTGTTCTTACTCCAGAAGTTTACAGTCTTTAGAGAGGTGAAAAACAGTTCATTTGTCAAACAAGGTGCTTGTGGGTTTAGGGAATGCAAATGAGGCTGCTCCTGAATCCCCAGAGAATCCTTCACTTCAGCACAGACTTTGGAACTGCAAGTGGAGGCAGGTTGTGTTCAGAGTTGTAGGTGAGTTTAGAGAATTGTGAATAATCAGAATCTGGATTAAGAAGAAAGTTAAAACCATCAAAGCCAATGTGATTTTTTGTGTACATTCTTATTGCAGCACTAGTCAGTGTGCATCTTGCTAGAATGACTGAGAAAACAGATTATTTTCCATGGGGACAGTGGAAAAAATTAGGGTTTTGTTTACCCTAGTAAAGGAAAATCTGGCATTTTTATGGTAACTATATATAATTAGAGTGCAGTAAAGTGTAAGAGTAAAACCCTTTGGAGAAGCATCTCAGTGGATGTTGGTACTGGCACACAAAGAAGGATGGTGAGGTATTTATGTAGAAACTTCACTAGAAATTGGAAGTTTTTAATAATTAGAATGGTGGGCTCTCGAACAATCTTCCTAGGAAAGTAGTATACCAAAGAAACTGGCTGCTGTTCAGGAGAAATTTGGTGGATTTATGAGAATTTTTGGGATTTATCACCATTAGTGCAATGAATTCACATTGACTGTGCCCTCCAATGGGGGAGTGATTCTGAGATTCATTATCACTTGCAACATATATGAAGATACCTGTTCATTAACAAACTGGAATTTGCAAGAAGTTGCCTACTGGTAATAGTTCTAAATGATATTGATTCTGTTTAAACTCTGTCTCAGCCAGGGGAATTTGTTTTAGTGTTTCAGGAAGTATCAAGAAGTTGACAGGGAAATACAGTGTAAAATTACTGATTTTATTAGGAAGTGGATTTTACCAAGGAGTAGATGTTGATAATGCAAACCTTACAATAAATGAAAAGCAGACCAGTTTTGTTTGCTATGAAAGTCCTTTTCCAAAGCAGTACCTGTGCTGAATATCCCATTGTTTGTGTTCTAACTGACTTGCAATGAAATATTCAGCTTCCCTGTTTAGAACATTTCCTGTGTTCACAGGGAAGAACAACTACTCTTTTTTGATTTGTCTTTAATACAGACCTCATTTTTCAAGTATTAATAGAAGACTTAACAGCTTGAATGAATCATATAATTACTAATCAGTGATAAAGCCATCTAATTTTGGCTATACTTCAATATATTGAAAAATCAAAATATTTTCGACTTGATGTTGTGCTGTGTGTTCTGATTAGAATTTTCAGCAATGACAACATAACCTAAATTAAACACAGAAGCAGTGAGTTTCAGCAAGATGCTCCAAGCTTCTTCCCTTTGCCTTAAACAAATGCAATGTTGTGTTCCAGGGCTGCTCTTGGTCTGTCATATTTGTGGATTTCGATGCCCATAACCGGAACAGACAGACCCTGTGCTCTCTGCTGCCCCGGGAGTCAAGGTCTCACGTAAGTCATTAAAGAAATTCACCTCAGCAGAGTGTGGAGGAAACAAGTGCATATGACCTTCTGATCTGCTTGATAAATGTGAAATTTGCTGGGAAGCTGTTAAATTTTTGCTTTTTAAGTGTCACTGTGATGTAGTTAATATGGAATTAATATGATTCTCTTTATTTTTTTAATAATTAGATTAAAATGGTAACTTCTTGGTAGCTTTCCAGACAATTTTAAAATAAAATTTGAAATAACTACTGAGATTTGCAGCCTTGGAGATTTGTTTTTCTTTTGGCCTAGTTTCCACTATACACAGTGTCTGCACTTTTGAAACCCTTTGTTTTAGCTTTAATTCTTTCTTTTGTCTAGGAAAAAAGCCTTTAAGCTTGGCTTATCATAAATTGCTGAATATGAACAATTTCTTGTTGTTATAAACTACCGTTACAAATGTATTTCCTTAGTGAAAATCTAAATGACATAAATATAGATTAGTTAAAAAAACATCTATTTCAGTGCTAGCATCAAAGGTAAATTTGGTGTAAGAGAATCAGTAATTTAAAATGAGGGATAATAGGGTTCTGCTTTTTTATTCATTCTGGAATATAATAACAGTTGTTCATGAAACAGGCTATTAATCTTAAACATTAATAGTTTACTTATTGTGTAGAAGAATTATAGCAGAGTTGTAGTGCTGGATAATTAAAATAAAAGGCACTGTCAGCTACTTTTTTTATACTCAAATGGTATTTTAAAACTCTTGCTGTTTGTTATTTGCTGGAAACTTGAAATATTCCAATAGGAGCTGATTTTATAACTTGTCCCATATGAATCTTTGTGTTCTTTTCTTCCTTTGTTGGGCTCATGTCAGTCAAATTGGCAGAAATTTTAAATAGTTAAATATCCTGACTATATCAGCAGAAAATGATACTTTTCTGTTTGTTTCTGGAAGCTTACCTGTTGAGGTGATGCACTATTTAGTAATTTTTCTAGTGTTTTTAATTCATAACAGATCCACACGGTTCCTGAGAAGGTTTCTCATTTTTCCTGGAATTATTCCCTTATCTTCTTAATTGTAAATCAGATAGGCTTGTTTGTTCCAGCACCCTACGAATGTTTCTGAAAAAACTGCTCAGAAATGATGATTTAATCATAGGTACTTCTCAGCACTGCAACTTTATGAAATATTTGTGCTTCTTTTTGAACATATGACACCCAAATGTTTGTGTTCCCTCCAGGAATAATCTGGAGAATGTATTTAAACAACAAACAAAAAATCCCCAAACACAAAGTTTTATGTTTTCAAATGTGCCTGCACATTATCAGCTGTAAAACAGGTGACATTCCAAATTAAATGAGTTATCTTCTAAATTGTATATCTGCACATTTGGTTTGTAGTTTATCTTAATATTTCCTAAGAAGTCTTATTTTGCACACTATTTTCTATATTAGCACTATGATTTTGATAAGATAATGTTCCAAATGTATATTTCACTTAGTAAGTTAAACAATCTTTGTTTGTGCATCAAATAATTGTCAGGGATCTAATTAAATTCGTAATGTCATTTCTCTCTCTCCTACAGAATACTGATGCAGCTCTTCTGCCCTGCCTTAGTTATCCTGGATTTGCTTTGGATGATGAGGTTCTGTTTGGTCAAACACTAGATAAAATTATTAGGAAGTTGAAAGGCAAATATGGGTTTAAGAGGTTTCTGAGGGACGGCTACAGGACGGCGCTGGAGGACAGGACACGGCGTTACTACAAACCAGCAGAGATCAAGGTAAATCCTGCCCCCTGACACCCTCAGCTCCTGCAGCCACACTGCTCAGGGACTCCCAAAGCCTCCAAGGCGAGGAGATGCCTGCTGTAATTTGCATCTGCAGTTTTCAGAGATTGCTAAGTCAGCATTGAGTCATTGGCTTGTTTTGTAATGAATGTGCTTTCATTTACATTTAGGGTACAGTTGATTTCACATAACAAATAAGGAAATTATTTATCATTTCATTTAATTTCACAGCTGACTACAGTCTGCATGTGTGGAAAACAATTTTGCTTTTGATCACAGTATTTATCAGTTAAGGTTATCTAAATGAAAATTTATTTATATTTTCCCCCATAGTTTCTCTCTGAAAAATGAAAAGTAGATTATTTAAATATTTGCTTGAGAATGGGCCACAGCAGATGAAAAGGCATGGTTAAAGTGCCCATAGAATTAAGTGATACTAAATGTACTAAAATATTTTTGCATTCAAGTTTCCCTTTTGTTGCTAGTAAATTACTTTGCAGGATTATTCAGATATATATTAACTTAAATGAAAATGATGAATGTCTGATGAATTTTCCTTCTTTGCAGCTTTTTGATGGCATTGAGTGTGAATTCCCTATTTTTTTTATTTTCATGATAATTGATGGTAAGTATAGCTTTACATTCCTATTCCTTAAAGGCATAAGAGAAATGAGCTTTTAGAGGAAAGATACAAAATTATTTTCCTGTCCTGCCAAAATAAACCATAATGCAGTGGCACTAAATATCTCATTGAGAGCTCAGCCTCCTGGGTTACAAAACCCCAAGCATCCCAACCCGCTATATTTCAGCATTTCTAATGTGAACTGTTTTAGAATATAACTTAGTAAGGGTTTGTTAAAAGCTTCAATCTGTGGCATTGTCCTGCATTGCCTTTTAAGCCTGAAAAACTTTTAGATGTATCAGAACTTCACAGCAGCACGGGAAAGAAAAGGGACGGAGAGCACACTGCCACACTCAGTGTGCACTGGGGCTTCTCAAGTTGAGCATGGTGTGGCAATTCAGTCAGAATTCAGAAGAGAAGAAAGGGAACCAGGAAAGGTTTCATTTCCTTCTAGCCACAATTTTTCACATAGTCAGTCTGATTGAATAATAAAACAAAATAAAAACATTCAATCAAAACCAGCAAAAATAACACTACCTCGGTCTTGACGTGAGGACAGCAGACGCACCAAAGGAGTTCAAGGAGTGATCTCAGGATGGAAGCTAGAACTTGCATAGAACAGAAGTCTGAATAAGAGCATGAGTAGGACTACAATTGTCAAAAAGATTTTTAAATGGATTAAAATCTGTCCATCTTTTCTAGCACGTTGAATAGTTTGCAGATAAAGACAGAGAGGGGCACAGAAATCTGCCACCAGCCCCAACTGCTCTGCGGCCACCCACAGATTAAAATGTTGTGTTTGAAGATATAATAAGGTTTCACAATTCACATTTCTAAAGAAATGTTTGACATTTTTCAAAGAGTGAGACCCAAAACTGAGAGAAAGGCACTGACATTTAATGCTGCCCACTTGCAGTTTTGAGAACAAAAAGATAGTCATCTTCAACTGAGGTTAACAAAAGAATAGAAAAAGCATTTTACGCTTCTTGTATCCAAAAAACCCTAAAAATTACATGCTTTGCACATACTGTCCTTGTCCTTTTTGCCTGGACCACACTTTTAGGAAATGGACCAATTCTATTGGTAGATTTTGTGCAAATATCTCCAAATCCACAAGCTTCCTTAATGCAAAATCTAAGTGAATCCACAGCAATGGCAAAAAGACAAGGATGTGGGAGGAGCAGAGATTGCTCCTGTGTCATGAGTATCCTCAAGTGTTTTGAAATGCTCAGTATGTCACTTGAAACACACCTTTTTGTGTGCAAGCTTTTATTGCATTTGTGTCTCTTGGTAACTGTAAACATTCCTATGTAAATACTGGGGAAGATTTGAAAATATGGTGAACGATACTTGTCAAGCTTTGGGTTTGGATGGAGTGTTAAAGAGCTATGGAAAGAAAAAAAAATTGGTGGCTGAAGAAGGGAATGTTAGTATAAGATTTATAATGCCAAGTTTTCATCTAGCTTTTTCCACTTTGAGTGTTAAAAAATATTCTACTTTAAAACATCACCTTGCTTGTCAAATAGATCAATTTTTTCTTTGATGAACAGAAATGGGTTTTGTATTGTTAATATATATTATCATTTAAGAAATTTCCATGAACTGAACATTACTCATGCTAGTATTCATCAAATTCATCCTGGGATATTCTGCTAAAACAGCTTTTAAGGGACTGGTAGTCCCAAACATTTCAGTGTCTCCCCAAAAGCAGCATCAGGGAGTTGACTGTTGTGATCTACAGCTCAGTCTTTTCCTTTTTGGGAGCTATTTAGTGGGTGGGCACTTAATAGTTAGTTTTGAAAAGTAAACACTGTTGGTTTTTTTCTTCCTCTTTTATGAACCTTGAAGTCATAGAAAAAATTATTTCTTCCATTAAATAAATTATTGTTTGGTTATTTTTAGGCATTTTTAGAGGAAATCCTACACAAGTAAAGGAATATCAGGATCTTCTGGACCCTTTGCTTCAACATACACCTGAAGGTATTATCTGGAAATTGTTCTTCTGAAACAATTGTAGCTTTTTATTGGCCTGAAATTGTAAAAATGTAATAATTACTTTCTTAAAGTATATTGTGGTCAGAGCAAATGAGAAGTGAGGGCATCAACATGTTTCTTAGTGGAAAAATACTAATTCTAAAATAACCTCTTTTATGTAGATACATTGCCTCATAAATTGTGACAATAAAAGTAACATTTTTCTGGAAACATCAGTAGCATTTTTCCAGAGAAATGTTACTTTAATTATCACAATTTATGTGATCCTAAAGTAAGATTTACACTGTGCCCACTCATTCCTCCCCTCCTTCACCTCTGCTTCATTGTTTACAAAGTTCACGTCTCCTTTTCAGGCAAAAATTAACTACCAGCAGTCAGATTGTTTCAATGTCCCACCTGCACCCAGTTGAGAATTACTCTCATCATTCATTGTCACTTAATTTTGCAAGCCCTAAAAATAATTTGGTATATTCATGTGAAATTGTTTCTACTTAGAGCTGAGAAAGTGGCTACATAATCATTTTATTATAAATGTTCTATGTTCTCTTTTTTAAATTGGGCACTTCAGAATTTTTGAGGCACTGCAGAAAAGGCTAGTGGTGGCCTAGAGGTACTGCCATCCAAACTTCAGTTAAAAAAAGAAAAAGGCCATAAGTTTGAGTGGGAGGAAAAGAAATGGCCTGAGAACAGAACAATCCAATTTTAAAACTCAGCATTTTAGTCACCTGTTCTTACATCTGTGGTACAGTTACACATGTACATGCAGAATATGCCTTGTTCTTTAAACTTTTTGAAGTGAACTAATTTCTGTAAGGCAGTCAAACATTTCCTTACCAAATTTGCATTATGTAGCAAATTTTTCTAGCTGGTTGTTGCTTTTTTCTGATTAATAATGAGAATGTGAAGGTTCATGGACACTAAATTAATCTTGTGGTTCCATTGTTGCATGTCATCACAAATGTCACATCTTAAAATTTCTGGGTGTGTTTTGGTGCCTCACTCATTTGAATCTCATATCTCTAATAACTGTTGCTTTTCCTTTTTTTTTCTCTGCTTCTTCCCAGTAATTTGGGTTTTTTTTAGGCAAATAGTAAGACACTGCAGCTTTATTCTGTTTATCACCTGTTGTTTATCCAAATTAGTTCAGGGGTAGAGCAATATTAAGGTGGAATTTAATTATGCAGGAAGCATATTAATTTGCTTTTCAATTTCATATAATTAGGTCAATCATTTGCAATCATGTCTCTAAATTCCTGATGCGTGTCCACTTAAAAAGTTCTGAAAAAAGTTTAAAATGATCAGCAATACCTGTGGCATAATTCTAGATACAAGGTATGTATCTTTAGTAGAGAAGTTATGCCATTTTGTTTCATGATGTTTCAAGATTCATGATGTTTCAAGAGTAATTTTAAACAGTTGATGGATAAAATGATCCAAAACCAAGCTGACTCTTTTTGGAGCAGGAGTTTTAGTTAGAAAGAGTTGTTGATGTTAACTGAGGGCACAACACCCTGAGTGATTCACTGGGACCCAGCTTTCATGGCTTTTGGTTAAGGCTTTCTGCATTTTCCTTCAGGTGACTTCTGCTAGTTTCAGTTAGCACAGAAGGTGCTGCACAGACAACATACCTGTTCTGGGAAGGAATTCTGAGGAAATGTCTGGTGAAATTCAAAGCAGTTTAACATTGCCCTGGGATTGCTCACTGAGATAACAACAAATTACAATCTCTGTTCAAAATGTTACTGGGGTGCAAGATTTCCTGGTCTGGATCCGCTTCAGCTTTCTTAGGGGACTCCAATCAAGTGATGGCAGTGATATTTACTCTCTGGCTGTGCTTGCTGTCCCCAGGGTGCCCTGTTGTCCCCAAGTATTACTACGTGCCTGCTGACTTTGTGGAGTTGGAGCAGAGGAGCCCGGGCAGCCAGCGGCGCTTCCCCAGTAACAACGGGCGGGACGGGAAGCTGTTCCTGTGGGGCCAGGCCGTGTACGTCATTGCCAAGCTGCTGGGTGAGTGAGAGCTGCCTCCTGCACCTTTGGCCTGCCTTCCTCCCCAATCCAAACTAGCGCTGCCTTTATCTGGGACAGATAAAAATTGCTTTGCAGTCTTCTTGGTTTTATGGTGCATACTATAAAGCTTAGTGGAATATTTTATGGAGTACCGAAAATCTAAACATGATGACAGTTTGCTTTTTTTTCTGGCTTTCCCTCTTATTTCCTTTTCTTCATGACAGAATATATTAATGTGATGCTTTCTGGGTTAACTGTATCAGCTTCATCTGTACAGCGATGAAGCTGATACAGCTTCATCACTGTACAGATACACTAAAAATCATCGCCCCAACTGCAATACTCCTCCCCTCAACCCTTCTCTCCTCACACAAACACCTATGAACTAACATTACATTGTAAATGATTTATAGCATTTAATTCCAATTATTGACTGCTTAAGCAAGACAAGTTGAAACTTTGAATAGTTGCAGTCTCAGAGAAAGGCAATGATTCATTCATCTGTGTTATTTTTACCCTTTTTCAATTGTATGAGCAATTTAATGTGCGTGTCAAAGTTTGACCAGTGAAGGTTGTTATGGTAAATTTCAGTCACAAACTCTCAGTCTCACTTGGAATGATTTTATAGGCTAATGCAAAAAGAATGGTTAATCCAGAAAAATCTTCACAGTTGGGTTTTTTCTTTAGTATTTTTTTCAGGAGAAAGATATATTACTTTATTTTAACGTGATCAGTTACCTAGTAATCAGTAGATTTTTCTGTTAACACAGAAGGAAAACAGGTTGTTGGTAATAAAAATGAGAGAAATTTAAGAAGAGTTTAAAAATTCAGCAGTTGGCAAGACCAGTGGATATATCTTTAGGTATAGAGGGACAGTCTGTCTGGTACTCCACCTGTTTGGTTTTGCTGTATTCCTTGCAAAATTCCTCTTTTTGCCAACACTTCAAAGTAAATGCAGGCAATCTCACTTTTAATTAAAAAAATAATTTATCTTATAAGAGTATTAGCCAAGTAATCCTCCAGTGTGTGTGTAGGTTGCTGTAGTGGTTCTGCTGGTCTTGTACTGATATTTGTGTGTTTGTACTGATATTTGTATTGATCTTGTACTGATATTTGTGTGTTTCTGTACCTGCACAGAATGCTGGTTAAATAAGTTCTATTTATAGTTTGCTAGCTGTTCTTTGTGCAACATAAACATTCTTGTGTTTCAGTTCTTTGCTGAACATTCTTATACACTGCTTTTTTATTTTATTTATTTTTAATTTGTTTTAAAAACCATTCAATATTTCAGAGTAATTTTTTCCTGCTTTTCTTGTAGTCCTTGCAAAAAGGGTTTTGAGATCTTGCAGCAATGTGTTCCATCAGAGGTTGTTCTATCAGGAACTCCATTTTTTCCTATTAATTTAGAGTTGGTGCATTCAATTTTGCTCCTTACTGGTGAAAACCTACTTGAATAATGATCTTGTCCTTGGTGAAAGTGTTTGTGTGTCTTGCTTTGCTTGTTGGTGGTTGCTAATTAAGTGGAAGCCTGGCTCCAAATACTTTGATATCTGGGAAGGTATTGGTTTCCCATTTCATTATCCATTCAGAAATCATTGTGTTGCCTCCAGGGTATCAATTAATCTGTGTTTGTTCAGCCTCCTCGCTCGTGCTGTGTAGGCAGCACACAGTACCACCTCTGTAGCCCCTGCTGCTGTCTCTGGGCCTGGGCTCTGCCTCTTGAGGTCCAAATATTTCTAAATGCAGCAACATGAGCCTGAGTCAATTCTTACCCTCCCACAGACAGGCAAACAGAAACAGGCAAGTCAAAATCTTGATCAGCTTACAAATGCTGAGTAACAGAGTGAAAGTGCCTGTGTGTCACTGTTGGAGGGCACATTTCTGCAACTGAAAAAATTGTTCATGAAGGAAAAAAGCATGTGTTTTGCAGGTGGTGATGCTGTTTTCCACAGAATTTCCTTCTTGCTTTGGATGAAAAGGTTTGTAAAACCTTTATGTAAAACCCCATTTTGGAGCAAGGGAAAGGAGTCCCAGGTATTCAGCTGTTTCATGCAACTGAAAATTCCCTCAGTCTTTTGTTTAGTAGCTCACTTTCCTTTGTTTTTTCTTAGAATTCTTCTATCTTGTTCTGTGGATTCAGTGCTGCCTAGAACTAAGAATTTTAGCAATATTTTTATAGACCAAGTGAATTAAATGTAGTCAGCTGCTGCTGATGCAGATAGGGAGCTAACAAAGGAACCTGCTTTTTGCAGTCCAGCACATTTGTACTTGTGATAATGGTGATGAATATTCACTAGCAGTTAGCTTAAGTTTTATATTAGTCTGTTGATATATTGTGACTTACTCTGTATTAGAAATTAGATGGAGTTTGGACAGTTTCCTGTCAAAATACAATTTTGGTAGGAGAAAGCTTATTTTAAGAGTATAATAGCTCATACTAGATTATGAACCTGTATTCAAGGAATTTGTTGAAAGTTTTTAATAGTGTATTTTTATTGGAGTGCTTTTTCAGGAGAAGGTTAAAATACTGGGGTTTTAGGTTTGGTGGGGTTTTTCTCCCCCATGTAAAAAAACTCCACATAGAAACTGCTGGATTTCAAATATTTTTAATTAGATTTTTTCACAATTTCTTCCTGACTTAATCTATTGAGAGGACTTTTGATATCTCTTGTTCTTTCTGGGATTCAGGTCATGTGATTACCTTGAGATAGAGGCTGCCTGCTTTTCTGCAAAGCTAAACAATTTTTGCTGGTTGTTGAGTTTATAGTTAAAGCTCTAGAATAATTCCATGGTTATGGATTAAGGGCCTTTTAAGTGACTTGTGTTGTGGAGTCTGGTGTCTGCATATAATCTATTAACATATCTTTGTGAGCAAATAAAGGCTTGGGTTTTTATACTACAGTGCTCTAATTAGCTGTAGCAAGAACAAAGCTTGAGTCATCCATTTTAAAATTAATAGAATTCTGAATTTTTCAGAATGTGCTTTTATAAATCATTGATCTAAAACAAAGCAGAACCAACTACAACAAAAAAGTTGACATGTCTTCACAAAAGCTGCAGAAAGTACTGAAGTCATTCTGTGTTTCTATTCTCATTTCCTTTCAGCTGATAAATTAGTGAGTCCTAAAGATCTGGACCCCATTGGCCGGTACGTGGCTCCCCAGGACCAGCGCAACGTCAGCATGAGGTTCTCCAACCAGGTCAGCATCAGCTTGCTATTACTGTATTGTCACTGAAAAATTGTCATCTGGGTGCTATTCATGCTCCTCTAATATTGCAGTTCAAGTGCAAGGAAAATATTCAATGTGTGTACAGTTTTCTGAATTGATGGAGGATTGCTTTTAAAAGGAAACTATAGCATCTTCAGTTTTGAGGAAGTGATGAACGTTCGCCTTCAAATTAAGTGATGGAGTCAAAATGATAGATAAAATATAAATATAAATAACTGCTAATAAACAGGTATGTGCCTTAAGTTTTAAGTTATGTCTGGAAGGCAAGAATGAACCTGCTTTTCTTATTCCTTCAAAGTAATTTCAACTGCAATATATTAGTATTTTTTATATTTAGAGCTCCTAAGAGCTACAAGAATGAGGGGTTTGGTTTGGGTTTTTTTGTTTGGTTTTTTTTGGTTGGTTTTTTTTTGTTTGGTTGGTTTGTTTTTGTTTGTTTGTTTTTTTTGGTTTGGTTTTTTTTGTTTGGTTTTTTTGTTGTTGTTTTTTGGGTTTTGTTTGTTTGTTTGTTGGTTTTTTGTGGGGTTTTTTGTATGGTTGATACACCATCCCTGAAGGTATTTAAAAGATGTGCAGATGTGGCCTTTAGGGACAGGGTTCAGTGTGGGTTTGGGAGTGCTGGCTCAGTGGTTGGACTCGATGACTCTAAAGGCCTTTAATGATTCTGTGATTCCATGTGCTCCTGTATTTGGATTAAATGCACATTAGGAATGAGCAACCAGGGATGGGGAATGCTTGAAACATGGTAATGCAAATCTGTAGTGAATGGGACAGCAAGATATGTCCATGTCTGTGTGTAGGGAACTCCTTGAGTTAAAGAGGTAAGAACTGTGTCTATGGAATGTGTAGCTCAAAGATGTGTTTCAGCCTTTTTATTTTTGTATAAGGAATGTATATTTGAGAAGTTCCTTGTTCAGCATTGTGAATTTGTTACTGAAGCATAAGAGATGAAGTATTTATCTTAAGATTCACTCCAAGTTCAGAACTGAACAATGTTTTTCTTGTTCTATCCAAATGCTGCTTATCCCCTCAGTTTGCTACTATTTCCTGTTTCCAAGGTAATCCATGTGCCTGGCTGTTGGTTCATTCATGAGGAGACTTTCATTGCTCACAGTGCAGCACTTGCCGTGTTCCTGTGACATAATGAAAGCTCAGTGATGTCCTTTGTTCCTGGTTTCTTTGTTTGTTCTGCATCATGGGATTATGAATGTGACAGAACCTGGGGGCTGCTGGCCCTTTTGGGGTGCCCTCAGGAGGGGCCTGTGTTGAGTCAGCCCATCTGATTCCTCGTTCTTTGATTCTTCAAACCAGTCCCTTTTAATATGCCACAGCTGAGCACTTTGAGGAAGATGAGGCTTTGTTCTGAAGGCACTCTGACTCATCAGGAAGTGTCTTAGCAGAAAAGCACTTTTACAACTATTTGGGGTACCCAGTATGTGATAGGCAGTTTCCAGATCTTCAGAGAGATATAGCCTCTGCTCCAAGAGCTTCCCAAAAGTGATAATAAATAATGCAATGATAATTTATTTTCTCATGACTTAGACATTGAGGGCCACTTAGTGAGTCACTGAAGAACTTAGTAAAATGCAGCTACGCAGTAAAATTCAGCAATGCAGTGGGGACTCTAAAGTCAACAGTGTTGAATGCATTGAGAATAACAGCTGCATTTTGATATTTTACTTCATCTTCAGACAGTGCATGAAGAAGGAGGCAAATTCTGGACATGCCTAGGTCTGCTTATACCTGTGTTCTTCCCAGTGGTGATGCTCCTTTGCCAGAGATGACTGTGCATGTGTTTCTTTGATATGTAAATGCCAAAACTATCCCAGATGTGGTACCCAGTGGGGGTTAGAAGGAAGGGATGCTCTTCTGAATTAGTGGGAAATGGAGACTGTGGCACCAGGCCTTTGGCATTGCAGCCAGGAGGTTGTGGGATTTCTTTGGGATAGTACTGAAACAGCTGCTGCAGTATTTTGGGTGATTTTACTGCTACAGTATCAGAGCAAAATGTTCCTTCATGCAGATGTCAAATGGGTCATTGCTAAGAGAAGGTTAAAGATGCCCTGATATGATTCAGGAGAGCTGCACCAGCAAAGGTCTTCAAGTTCCAGACAAGAATCTTGAGTTTGGCTTTTTTAATCCACGTTTTAGATTTGCTTAACCAGTTTGTCTGAATATTTGATTATGCCATTTTATCTAATTGAGCTAATTTATGCAAAATCAGTATCATATTTGCCTTAAAGTGCAGGGAAGATGACTAAAAATACCATACAAAATGAGAACATAGCACATCTTAATGATGTCTTTAGAAATCAAAAGTAGTTTCTTCTCTTTAATGATGTCTTCTCTTTTCCATATAGCTAAAGAATTAGTCAGTTAAATTGAACAGAGAACTATTTCCATTTGTATTAAATTTTATTCATGTAAGCAATAAACAAGGCTATGTAAACATTTCAGAGGCCTGTGTATATAAATTTTGTTGTGATACTGTGTTTTGAAAGGAGATGTACCAGAAAGAAGGCTTTTAAAATTTTTATTTGAAGCTCTGTGCTAAGTAAATATTTCTTCAAGAAATATGTTTTTCATGTAGGCATATTTTTATTTTGTGGTTGCATTAATTATAAACTCTAAACATTTGCCACTGAAAATGTGATTAATTTAATATATTTGTGGCTTTGGTCTCACTACAAAAATATGTCTGATGCCCACACAATAGTGTAGATTTAAACAAGCAATGGAAAGTATTTCAAATATTCCAACCTCATTTTTACAACTTAGAAGCATCAATGAAGAATTAGGTAAAGGAAAGTAAGGTAATGTAGACCTCCAAAGGTAAAAATGCTCTAAAAGCTGTGTATATAACTATGTATGATTACAGCTGGGAGTGCATCAGAAAATCAGACCAAGGACAGTCTCATTGCTTGTAGAAAACTGAGGCGTCAAATGAGCAGTACAGTAAAAACATAATGGCTACTAGTACTCATTTTGTGTGTTTATAGTTTGAAGGAAATGTTTTTTCACCTAATTCAATGCCAGAACCCGTTATTTCCCACTTTGAGGAGGCTGTGTCCATATGCTGTTTCTTGGGGGAGTGCCAGTGTGGTGCTGGAGCAGGGCTGTGTTTGCTGGGCTCAGTCTGTGTTCAGAGCACACTGGGACACTCTGGGTGTGCTTTGCGCTCCCAACAGTCAGGTCAGAGCCCCGCCAGGAGTTCCAAAGAAATGGGACCATCCAAACTCCCTTTACTTTGAAAGGAGATACTGCAGGGATTCTGCTTCAGGGAGACTCTTTAGAGAGGGATTCCTTAAAGAGCTTCTTCTGAGCCTCCTCTTTAGTGCCTCCAGATTCAGGAGATTCCAACTCGCTTGTTGCATTCTCTTTTGGGAGGATGTGGTGTAGAAGAGGGCCTGGATGGTAACAATAATGTTTGAGAAGTGAGGTAGGGAGGGGTTTTCTGGAATTGTTTTGTATTTTACTGGCACATGTGAAAGCTGATTTATTGATGTCTTGTTTTTACCTTCATCTTTTACAAAAAGTCATAATATGACTAAATTGCCAGAGTAGTATTAATTTATTTTCTGAGTTAACTTGAAATATGTGTTTAGGGTTACAATTAATTAACTGGATTCTCAGCATGTGATGGCTGTATTCTTTTAATGTTTTGCTGTGTAGAGTTAATAAGCATTTGTAAGGATTTCATTTCAGGTACAGGGAATTAAGATTAATGCCTAGTGATGAAGAGAATAGTCAAAATAATAGATGTCTTTTTTTATTTATTCAGGGAAATAGATAACATTTAAATAAGGAACTAAAATTATTACTTGTAGATAGACTGAGGTATTTTAAGATTTATATATTTAGGATTAGAGCATGTCTAATTTGGATGGAGCCACATTGGATGATTTGTTTTGTCAGGTTAATTGTAAACATGTTCTTGCTTTCATTCCCTTTAATACAATTGCCTACCACAGTTAACACAGTTCTAAACCTGCCAAATGCTGGTTTGGAATTTGAGGCACATATGTGTGCTGTGTTTGATTTCAGGGGCTGGTGTGGCTGTGCCAGTGGGCACAGGGTGGTCAGCAGTGCTCAGGGCTGCCAGGAGCTCAGTGCCAGTGGGCACAGGGTGGTCAGCAGTGCTCAGTGCTGCCAGGAGCTCAGTGCCAGTGGGCACAGGGTGGTCAGCAGTGCTCAGTGCTGCCAGGAGCCAGTGGGCAGGGTGGTCAGCAGTGGGCTGCAGGGTGGTGCCAGCAGGGTGCTCAGGGCTCAGTGCTGCCAGGAGCTCAGTGCCAGTGCCAGGGTGGGCTCAGGGGCTCAGTGCCAGCAGTGGTCAGCTGCTCAGGAGGAGCTCAGTGCCAGTGGGCACAGGGTGGTCAGCAGTGCTCAGTGCTGCCAGGAGCTCAGTGCCAGTGGGCACAGGGTGGTCAGCAGCTGCCAGGAGCTCAGTGCCAGTGGGCACAGGGTGGTCAGCAGTGCTCAGTGCTGCCAGGAGCTCAGTGCCAGTGGGCTCAGGGTGGTCAGCAGTGCTCAGTGCTGCCAGGAGCTCAGTGCCAGTGGGCACAGGGTGGTCAGCAGTGCTCACTGCTGCCAGGCAGCCCTGGGGCAGCTGGGGTGTGGCTCAGGAGCAGCCAGGGGTCGTGGGGGTGCAGTGCAGCCTCTCCTGTTGTGAGCTGTTCCCATTTGCCTCTCCTCACTCCATGCTCAGGAATCCCAGTGGGTTCCATTTCCATCAGGGCTCTTCAATGCTCTGCCCCCTTTCTGCCATGCTCAATGAATGGGGTTTTTTCAGAGTTCTGAGGTCTCCTGGCAGTGGAAGCAGAAAGGCACAGTGATAACATCTGTGCAGTGAGAGGCTGACACTGAGCTGTTTTCTCTCCTTGTGCCAGGAATGGAGTCAGGGATTTTTCCCTTTATCCTACCTCCAGCAGTTCATAACCTTGTTAAAAACTGTGAATTTTTTTTTAATCTTTTTTTATTCTCCTTTTGGAGAGGAAGAACAACTAATCAGTCTTTTATCTTGTTCTTCTGAAGTATATTTATCATCTGCACAGCATGCAGAATACAGCTGAAACCAACCCTTCTGCCAAGGATCCAAGGTGGCAACACAAGGCAGGAGGGGGAGCCCGGGCAGGGGGGCTGTCCTGGTGTCTTGGGGAGACAGTGATGGATGTTGTGGGAACAATACCTGAGCTGGCCTTATTAGAAATGAGAAAGTCATTAAAATGGAATTTTTAACAAGAAGATTTATTTAGTGGAATATTTAGCAGTTTAATGCTTTTCCATCTCTCTTTTGTTAAAATACACAGCAAATACTATATAGCACAATCATCACTGGAGAAGGTGACTTCCTTTTTTGAGTGTTTTATCTATTATTTTGATCTGTGTTTCTCTAGGTCACTACTTGTGATCCTCCAGACTGTGACATGTCAAATGACAGTGACAGTAACTTTCTGTTTAATGTTGCAGCAATCCTGTAGTTGTACTGCAATGATAGTTATATTTTTTCCACAGTACTT
This sequence comes from Emberiza elegans, assembly GCA_024865655.1. Lineage (NCBI taxonomy): Eukaryota > Metazoa > Chordata > Aves > Passeriformes > Fringillidae > Emberiza > Emberiza elegans. The sequence continues at coordinate 2,699,469 of JALJVW010000129.1, forward strand.
TAAAAGATCTAGTAGTTTTTCACACAGATTTTGTGTTGTGCCAGTTGTGCTGTAACTGCATTTATGTAGTTCTGGCCTGTGTTAGAACCACCATTTATTGGCTGCTGGAAATGAATCCTGTCCTTGGCTCTGTGTGAGAGGCAGAACTTATGGGTTATGCACAATTTACAGGCTGTGCTTACACAGTCCTGCTCAGCTCTTCAGTGAGAGGGGAACTGAGTCTGAGCTCAAAGACCACTGCCCAGGTTAGATCACAGGCTGTCTGCAAATCAGTACTCTTGGAAGGGCTCTCTCATTTTCAGATTGGGGGCCCTCTGGTTTTTGTTTTATACACAATGATTATGGCTGAGTTTTGGGTTGAATTTTCCTACTGTTTGTAGAAATACAAGTGATAGCACAATGATCTCATTCTGAGGAGGAAAATCTGGTGTCACTTGAACTTCATCTAGTCTCTTTATGCACATACTTTCATCAGAAACTTATTTCATGTGGCAAAAAGTCCAGAATTTTTAGTGCAAATGTAGTGCTGACAGACTTCTGGGAAAAAGTCACTAAGGATTTCATCTGCAAATCCCTAAGATCTTTATTGATATGAAGGCTCACAGCTCACAGCTGCCTGAGCAAGCAAGTGTTCCCTCTGAACTTCTCATTCTAAATCAATGTCTTTCCCTCTATCATCACAAAAAATGTTGTGTCTTTAATACAATTGATAGAAGATGTGTTTAACTTCTGTCATTCATGTTCTGGTAGTTTCTAGACAAAAGCAGACAAAAGCATTTTAGCAATGAAAACGTGAGCTGCTCTTAGTTGTGTTGTTTTACAGTCAGTGAATGCCAGAGGATGAACAAGGACCAGGGGCGTTGTTCATAGCTCATTCTGCCAGAGACAGCAAAGGTGAATTGCCAGATTGGGACCCAGGGAGTCAAGTCAATGATTTCACCCAACATGTTGAATTCACTCCTATTTGCATGGTTTCCTGATATAAAATACTGGTATTTATTTCAGACATGAAGTGTCAGTGTAATAAGCAGTGCAAGGAAATGGAGCTGTCTCCAGTAAATGTAATATGTCTTTCATGACACTAAAGAGCAGCTGTGTGATGACAGTTTTTCAGAGTAAAGGTTTGAAATCATCAGGTCATTATTTCCAAGTGAATTACTGTTTACCCAAAAAGCTGAATAATTTTGCTCATTGCAAAAATATTTATCAAAACATTAGGTCATATCAGGCATATAGGGGATATACTGATTGGATAAATTCCAAGTTTTTGTATGAAATAAAATGGTTTCCCTATGTAGTTCTTCTTAATTAAAGAAACCCCCAACCTAATCCAAGCAGTTTAATGATTACCAGAAATCTGTTTATTACTAATTCTCCACAATGTGTTTTGCAGAGTAGGACAGGCTTCCTGGAGTCTTCAGATTGATAAATCTTTCAATTTGCTCACACCCTAAAAAAAAGCAATGCAGACAGTGCTGTCTGTCATAGTTGTGGATTGTTTGAATAGCCATTGTCCCTGGTCATGCTGTATTGAATAAAACCTTTAGTTAGCAATGCCATTAATGATTTTGTCATTATTTTGCAGGGTCCCTTAGAAAATGATTTGGTGGTCCATGTGGCCCTGATAGCAGAAAGCCAGCGGTATGTATTTACTTTTGTTGAGTACCTGTGTATTAAGGAAGGGTTGAACAATGCATCTGAAATGGTGTAGAATAAAATGCTGCTATTTGTATATATCTGCTGCCAAGAGAATTACTGAAACTATTCTGTGATTTGTCATTAAATGTATCTGTATTTCATTTGTAGCCTGCAAGTTTTTCTGAACACATATGGAATCCAAACTCAGACCCCCCAGCAGGTGGAACCAATTCAGATATGGGCTCAGAAAGAACTTGTCAAAGTAAGGAATTCTGCATTTAAAATTATTTATCCATCTGTGTATTTCTTTTGTAAAAACAAGGATTTATATCAAGCTATTGGCCTTGCATCTCCCTAAGCTGTTGTCTACGTATTTCTGTCCTCCTAAAGCAGTTGCAAGTGTGCTGGCAAGGTATAACTGGAAGTTACAGATGCCTGCAGCTTTCAGGGAAATGTAGGAGCCCACATGTTCTGTATTATCTGATTAGGCTTATTGCCTGAGCCACTTTCAAAGTATAATGAATGAATAATAAAATTTTAATAACATTAGTAGCTTGGTAAACTGAATGAATCTTGATGGAGAAACAAGCAAATGAGCAATAGTCAAAGAAATGGATTAAGGCAGTAGGCATAAACCATCATAGTGCAGCCCCTGCAACAGGCAATATCCACAGCTCTGTCACTGGTTTCCCTGGAATTTACTATATCCAGGAAGCTTTGGGTTTGAAATCCTTTTTGGTCTACCCCTTTAGCTGAGCACATTTAACATAGCACAGCTAGAAATTACTGGGATGAAGGATCATCTTCAGCATCCCCTTCATCCTCCCTGAAGGCTCTGTTTTCTATTGGGGCAAGGAGTCTCCTGAGGGACAACCACATCCTTCCAGGCCTGGGCTGGCCCTGCTGGTCCTGCTTGTAGATCAGACACAAAGCTCCTGCTGACCCTGTGCTGTGCAAATGGTCTCACACAAGAGTGGTGAATGTCTGGGGCAGTGCAGTGACAAATTCTGTTTGTCAGCCCCATTGTAGAACAGATACTGTGTAGGGCTCTCCCTCAGAAATCAGGTGACATGGCCAATGCCATGATCTCTATCAGGAGTCTGTAGGACACAAGAAAAAAAGTCAACCCAAAAATAGAGAATATAGCAACTATTTCAGGTTTCTTAAGTTTGTGAGGATGATGGATGTGCTAAACCTGTGGCTGTGGCTTATTCAGAAAAATGCTTACCCCAAATAACAGCTTCCAGTAACACCTGAGAAGGACTAAAACAGGGGGAAGAGAAAAATCTGTGTTTCCATTCAGCCTTGTGCATTTCTGAACCCATTTTTTCTCACTGGCTTTCATGATAATATATTCCAAAATATGTTCTCTTTGTCTGTATCTGTCCTGAAATTCTGTACTGAAACTTCGGTTCAACAAATGAATACTCCATAACTTTAGTGCAGAGGTATACATTGTCTCTCTGTCATCCATCACTTTTTGGTTTCCTTGCCAAAAAGATGAGACCTTCATTAAGTTTTATTATTATCACTTAAATTCCTGTCTATGGAAAAGTCTGTGTTAGGATTTATTTTTCTAAAGCTGTTGAGACATCTGGCAATTCTGACACTTCCTTTATCCTTATGATGGGTAGGTACAGCTGCCTCATCAAAACTTGCTTTTTAAAGGAGTGCCATGAAAATATTAATTCACCTGATGCAAAACCTCTTCTTAATGGGCTTCTAATAAAAGCTCTGCCAAAGCTGTGAAGTAAAGAGAGTGTTTGGGGAGTTATGAGAACTGGGCTTTGATCTTGGGGCTTATGCCAATAACCAAAATGAACCACAAAGCAAACAAACAAAAGCTCCTGGTAGCATTTGTCATCCTTTGAGGGGAAAGGAAGCCAACAGTGGAACAGTCAATGTACTTTGGGGAATAGAAGGTTGATCTGTGGAAAATATGGATCTCAATATTTCCTACTCTGATGCTGTCAGTTCTAAGGAGTATTTAATTTAATCAGAAACTTTTGAACTGCTCATGAACTGCACATAACAGTTTAAATCTCTAGACTTATTAACAAGCATGTGTCCAAAAAAGTGCTGTAAAACAAATGGATGGGGACTGAAAGTAGAACTTGAAGTCATGTAAAGATATCCACAAAGTGAGGGCAGTGGGGAAAAGAGAAGAAAGAAAATAGAAGGAAGGGATAAACAATAAAATGAGACAAGATACCTGTACTACATAGGAAAAAAGTACATGTGGAGTGGAATTACAGCACAGGAGAGGAGCAGAACACCCGTGGGCATGGACTGAGAGGAGGAGAGGGAGCACAGAACCAGATGGTGTGCAAGACAGCTGCATTTTGGGTCATGCTCATAAATCAACCCCACAGCCCAGTCTGCTTTCACAGCCATTTCTTGCTATTAGCAGCTTAATAATCCAGAATAGAAGGGCTTTTTTATAAAAAAACCCAAAGGTGCTTGAAGCAGCTGGACTTGAATGAATTGTGCCCGGTGCTGCATCTGAGCTTTGATTGTAACAGATGAGGATGGAGAACTCTCACTAGAGGAGGAAACTGCTCCAGTAGCCTTTGTGCCAAGAGGGGCCTCAAGCTACAGAGTCCTCAAGGAAACAGACGATATTACAATGCTAATGCAGTTCTGCTTCTGTTAAGAAAGCATTTCATGTTCTGCATTCCAGCAAAATGAAGGTGCATTTAGTATTAACTGGCCCTGACTGCTGCCATTCTTTCAGTCTCCCTGATTTACCCCAGCAGAGGTTCAGCGTTGTTTGTTATGTCCGGGTGGGTTATTGGAGGCTATGTCAGTCTTCTGATGTCTCCATCCTTCCCCACTTGAATCCAGTTCCTTACTCTGGATGAACAGGTCTTCTGGGTAATTTTGTTTATTTTCTTTTTTAAATAGCTCTTGGTATTTGTGCAGAAGCATGGGCAGGATCAGGAAGGCCCCAGGCTGACAACAATAAAAAGCTATTGAGTGTAATGTTTGTTCAAGTGTTTGCTTTCATTTGCTTCTGAATTATCTTCCTATAACACAAAGAAAGATTGAACTTCGGAAAATGTTCAGAATTCTGAATATTCTGCAGAAATGGTGTGTTCCTTACTTAAAACAGACCAAGTAAGGAAAAATTACATCTTTTAGTCAAGTTTAACTGATGCATTTATACTGTATTGCTCACAGATTAGTTGTTTTCGTGTGGTTTTATACTGATACAGTGTTATAAGGGAAGATTATTTTTGCAAAATTCTATCAGTTGAATGACAGGCATACATAACTAATAAGAATCAAGCTGTGGATAATGAGATAATTCCCTCTTGCTTGTGTTGCTGATGCATTAATTTCACAAATTTGTACAAAGATATTTAAAGGGTTCCTATATTACTCTTTTACTTTTGTATCCACTCTGGAAAAGCATTACAGAAGGCAAATTTGGCTAGCCAATAAATGCAAATGATCCTTTAAATTATTTCAATAAGAATTTGAAAAATCATGAAATATTTTACTTACATGTAATCAGAGCAAGAAGTTAAAAAGAAGACCTAATATAGGAAACAAGTGGTTTTTAGAAAACACAGCCCTGAACAGTAATAGCAGCCACATTTTCTGAATCATTTTCTAATCGAAGCAGACTGCACACAGCCTTCTTTGTGAGATGTGGCAGGAGATGAAAAAGGCTGCTATCTAGGTTTTTATCAGTTTTCATGACTCTTTTTCACAGGCTTACTTCCATTTGGGAGTCAATGAGAAATTGGGATTATCTGGAAGACCGGACAGACCCATAGGATGCCTTGGAACATCAAAGGTTATTACAAGAAAAGTTTATATTCTCATTATTGATAAATATTTCAGATAAACATTTAGTCTATGTGATTTTAACTAGAATTGAAATGTAATGTTATTTTATGAATATATTATGACGTTCAAGCCCTGGTCTTTGGCTCTGATGAATGTTTTAAAGAAAAGATTAATGGAAGTTTTCTTTCTCAACAGATTTATAGAATCCTGGGGAAGACTGTAGTTTGCTACTCGATCATTTTTGACCTCAGTGATTTCTACATGTCTCAGGATGTTATGATGTTGATTGATGACATTAAGGTATTTGTAACTTTTCATTTGAGTAACTGACAAAAATAGTCTGTAGGAGAATAAACTGTGCAGCCTGATGAAACAGAAGACTGAAAGGGGAACACAGCAGTACAGTGTGTATTATTATAATACAAAAATAAACCTGCAGCTAGAAAGTGTATTAAGACAAATATCATGTCAGCCCAGTATGAGTTCTAGTGAGTATCTATCTGTGACAAAAAAACCTGCCCCCAAAATGACTGGGAGTGCTGTAGGGCAGCAAGCAAATTATCATTAGTTTCTTTGGGAGAACAAATGTTCTTGCCTGAAAAAAGGAACAAGACTGGTGTTTACAGGAGATATGAAAGCCTTACATGGAGGAAACACTACCTGATTTTGCACAAATATTAAAACCTGCTCCCCTTCCCTGCCTGTAAGGTTGACAGCAGCTCAGAGCTCACTCCCCATGTGCACAGAAGGTGGTCCTGGTGCTTCCATCCCAGTGGCTGGGATTCAAGCCCTGGATCCCCACACACATTTTCTAGGTTGTTGCCTGTAGTTCAGAGCACTGCCCTGTCTCATGCTTTGCTCCATGACCCATGCATTTTCTTAGGAGTATTTTCAGAACACTTAGGAAATAGCAGGGCCTGACAGCAGCTTTCTGTTGCAGAAATCTGTTGGTGCTGTAGCAGCTAAGGTGTTTGTAAGCTGCTGGGGTTCTCAGGGCTCTAGGTGCTCTGCTGTGTTGCACTGTGTGCTGTGCTGGCTGTGTTCTTTGGGATGTTTTGTGACTGAGGCTCCTCCTTGCCCAGAATGCCCTGCAGTTCATTAAGCAGTACTGGAAAATGCACGGCCGGCCCCTGTTCGTGGTGCTCATCCGGGAGGACAACATCAGGTAGGGAGGGAGAAAAGCAGCATTTGCAGTGTGGGGCTTACCTGAGGGCAAGATTCATGGAGTTCTGTTTCAAATTGCAGAGGGAGCAGATTCAATCCCATATTAGATATGCTGGCAGCCTTTAGAAAGGGACTCGTTGGAGGAGTGAAGGTTCACGTTGACAGAGTACAGGTAAGGTGTCTCTCCTGGCTGTTGTGTTCTTCACTCCTGGTACTGGTACATGTATTCTTACTACTTTGGGGCTTTATGTGACTTCTGATTTTATTTAGTTTCATAAAAATAAGGAGTCAAGACATTTAGTACTGTTTGTTTTGTCTCAACAGAAACATGGGTTTATTTTCATTCCTTTTGATGTGTCTTTTGGAAGTCATAATCTTCACAGAGGATTTTCAGAAGGGAAAGGGGTGTTTTTTGTTAGGCAGTCTTGTGAAATTACTACCAAAGTATAAAGCCACGGTGTCAAGCACTGAGGGATTTCTTTTGATTAGGTAATCACAGAGAGGGAAAAAGGTGCTTCACATATATTAAAATTCTTACAAGAACTAAGATCTTGTTTTAACATCTTTACTGTTGGAATGAATCTTAAAGCAGGAACATTCCTTCATTAAAATGTGAAAATTACCAAGACAGGTGCTGATTTTACCTACTCCTATATGGTAGTTAATCTTAGTTTACACCTATTGAACTATACTTTTTTTGTAAGAGAGAAGACTTAAAGACAGAGTAATGGCTTCTTGTTCCCTAGAAGATCATTAATTTGCAGAAGAGCTGGGTCGGGAAAGGAAATGCTTCTAGCTGTGATGGTTTAAGATATCCTTGGAATCTTTACGTATTTATGTATTTCTCCTGCTCACATGCAGGTCATGGAGTCTCTCCTGGTACCACTGACTCTTCCTATAGCACATGCCATTACTGCCCATGGAACACCTTTCATTTGGCTACAGGGTGGTTGTTGTTGTGGTTTGGTTTGGTTTTTTGTTTTTTAAATTTAACTGCAATGACTTTCTTGCCTTGCAAGAAAGATTTATCAGACAAGAAGTCTCTCCATCTACCTGTGTCCTTATTCTAAGCACTACACTGGACCGCCATTGGGGAGTAAACTTTGCCTTCCTTACTCACTGACAAAAATAATCTGAAAGATTATTTTTCCAATATGAACAGTAAGGAGTTGTTTTAAAGGGTTTAAAATGGTGACAATCACTGGTCTTTGCTTTTGTTAGCCATTAAACAGAGCACATGGGAAGATACAAGCAAATGTTTGTCTGACTTGAAGGCCAGTGGGGAAGGTGGTGGGTGCCTTTCCTGCTGGGCACCCTGTGCCTCTGCAGCAGCTGAGCTGGAATCTCTGTCTCGCTGCACAGCTGGCATTTTATCAACAGTCTGGTTTCATTATAGGGGAGGATTTGGGAAAAGAACAGGGGACATGACTAATTCCTGGTGTTTTCTTGGATAATTCATTTATTCCAACAAAATATATATTGATCTTTGTCAGTTGCATTCAGCTGCTTCATTTAGGTGCACATGTTAAACATGCCTAAAAGAGAATGTGTATCTCTAATTGGGTGAATGCTTTGTTTCTCCTGTAAAGCATACCAAATCTGATTTAATTTAAAATTTTGTATGCTCAGAGGTTTTGTAGCTCTTTTCTGATTTTTACCTTCATTGTCATCATGTGTTCAAGCAGATGTGCAAGGCAAAGAATGAATGGCACCAGTAATAAAAGCAAAGCAGGGTTTTTATATTCTGTCATCTCACAGTGTAACAGATCAATGTTTTACTGCAACTCATGTACAATGAAAATGGAATATAAAAGTTCACAAAACACACTCAGTTTTATTTAGCTAATGAGAACAATCAAAAGCAGTCTTAAAAATGCTGTAGTACAATATATTTCCTCTGGCAGTAGATAAATGGGGAATTCCTATAAATTCAGAGTGAATGAATTGTAATGACTGCATCAGATAAATGCAGCACTGAGTTTCAGCTCTGTAATCTTTTGAGATGGAAGTATTTGTAAGCTGCATTTGATGTGCAAACTTAGGCCAGGCATGCTTGGATTAGGGAATGAGCACAGAGTGGGAATGCTCTTTGTAGTGTTTGCCTGAAACATCAGTGAGGCTGACAGGAAAACTTCCTGGCCTTCAGGCATCCTTGGAATAATGAGCTTTGGGCTCCAGAACATGGGGACTGTGCAGGACTCTGAGGAAGGCAAATCCTCAGTCTCAGTGTTTTCATCAGCCCTTGCTTTGGGGTGGGCAGTGCTGGATGAAGCTGGACAGAGCAAAAGAACAATAGAACACAAGCAAAAAGGAGACAGCAGCCCCAGGAGACTTCTGCTGCCTTAAGCTCTTTTTCCTCATGAAAGAGCAAAAATACTCTGAAAGTGTAAAATATTTGGAACTGTATATAAAAATCTACTTTCTCAGTGGAAACCACCAGCCACATACTGGGATTAAAAGACAGCTATGTAGTTCTGTATATATTTTAAAATTTGTTTTCAATTTTTCATTGCAGACATTAATATCTGGAGCAGTTGTTGAACAACTTGACTTCCTAAGCATCACTGAAACAGAAGAGTAAGGCTATGTGTAATTAGTAGTGATGATTTATGTGATTATTAAAATATTTTCTGAACCATGAAGAAATTAATACTTTTTTTTCAGGGCTCCTGTATTTAAGAGTTTGGAGGAGCTGGATCTTCCAAAACATTCAAAAGTCAAGAGACAATCTAGTACTCCCAATGCTTCTGAACTTGAGCAGCAACCAGATGTAAATATTAATGACTGGAAAAACAAGTCAACATATGAGATCCTGCAGAAACTTAATGTAAGGAAACTTGATAAAAGTACAGTGTAACTTCATTCTTGTGAAATAAGAAGTTCTGTGCTGATACTTTTTTTTACCAGCAGCCTTAGATCAGCATGATCAGTGTTGGGGCACATGAAATATCTGATATTCCTCTCCATACTTGGGGAATCCTCCTCTTTATCTCATCACAGAGCTCCCTGGCCCTTCACATGTAACTGTTGGCTCTCAGTTCTCCCAGGTGCCCCTGGTGCCAAGTGACCCTTTGGATCCATTTGTCACGTGTCCTAAGAACAGATATTTTATTGACAAACTGCAAGTCAAAAGACTTGAGCAGTGGCATTTGGATGGACTGGGAACTTCCTAATGGCATCAAGGGATGGTTTCAATCTGCCACTTGTTTCCTGTACCTAGAGGAAAACTACCAGTGACTGTTCTACATCTGGTGTTGATACAAACACACCAAGTGTTCTGCTTGGTTCCCTATTTCATTACAAGCATTTCTGCTGTAAATTAAAGGACCTGAGAATGAAAAATCAGGAAACTTTTCCAAGGTCAAAATATTACAGCTTAACATGACCCATAGAGAAGGCTCTGCAAGCAGCGGTGACAAGGGTACAGCACACACAGGGTATGGCATAATTGTGAAATCCCCTTGAAAATAAAATAATTATACTTTTCCTTAAACTGAAAAGAAGAAAGGCCCTTTGGTTTCACCTGAAATTTTAATAGCTCTTCTGGCTTTGCTTCAGTGGCAATCTGAAGGCTGTTTATGGTCCTGTTGTTGCTGTTTTTTCTTTAAGGACTGCAGTTGCCTGGCAAGCCAAGTGTTACTCTCCAGTATATTGCTCAAAAGGGAGGGGCCGAATTTCATCACCAAGGAAGGTAAGAGCTCCTGCCATGGGACTGTTCTGAGGAAGCAGCTCTGTGTTCAGTTGCAATGATCATGAATAATAGCTGTGCTTGCCAGCAGTTGTGGAGCTCTTTTCTCTGCCATTTAGAGCAATTTCTGCATTAAATAGGAGATGCAAATTGATGGTGTGGTGGGGAATGAGCTGCTGGATATGTGAATGCTTTTAGACTGTTTGTAGGCCAGTGCTGTATCTGGTTGTAATTTTGAATTCATAGATTAGAAAAAAATACAGGAAAGAAAACAGAAACAAAAGACATTTCTAAATGTTTGTAACAGTCTGTACTATATGAGGCTTTATACTGAATTTTTATTCTGCTTTGATGTAATCTCACTTCAGTTCAATGTATCTGTGAAGCTCTGGTTTTGTATTATGACTTTGTTTTAGAGCACAGGGTCTAAATTCCTGTAATATAGTTTTGAAAAGGCTACTGAGGCTTTGGGATTTTGTGCTGCTAAGTTTGGTGTTTTGTCTTTTTTCCCAAAGATTGCTTTTTAGTTGCCTTTTTATATATGATTAGTTAGAACAAAGAGGGCTATTCAAATCAAATAATATGAGTAACTCTTAGTTACTCATCAAGCAGTGGGACTTCCCACCTCATGTTACAGAGCCCTGCTTCTTAATTTTGGTACGAGATGGGTGCTTCATGTGGAGAAGAGCTGTCATATTGACATAAACATACATTATATCTGCATTGCTGTGTTAAAAAGATGATAGAATCTGTAGGATATTCTGAGTTGGAAGGGGCCCACAAGGATCATCATCCTTCACAGCACACCCCAGCCATCCCCCAGCATGCCTGAGAGCTTCCTGAGCTCTGTCAGGCTGGTGCTGTGCCCTGGGAGCCTGGTCAGTGCCCAGCCACCCTCTGGTGAGGAACCTTTTCCTGATCTCCCACCTAAACCTCCCCTGCCTCAGCTCCAGCCATGTCCTCGAGTCCTGTCGCTGGTCACAGAGTGAGGAGATCTGCTCCTGCCCCTCTGCTGCCCGGGTGAGGATCCTGCAGACCCAGTGAGGTCTCTCCTCAGTCTCCTCTGCTCTGGGCTCAACAAGCCAGGTCACCTCAGCCACTCCTCACATGGCTTCCTGCTAAATCCTTCACCATCTTCCTGTGCCTCCTTTGGATACTTTCTAATATCTTTTTATCTTCCCTCTGTTGTGGTGCCCAAAACTGCCCATAGGACTGGAAAGCCACCTCAAGTGGAATAAAACCCCTTGGCTGATAAGCCAGTGCATTGCTGCAAGCCATGGCTGCAGTCTGCACATCAGGCCATGTGGGCTCTGCAGTGGCCGGTTCCAGCAGCCACCTGTAGTGCTGGGAGGCTTTGGGAGCTCAGGAGCTTCCTTTAGTCCTTTGTAGGTTGTGTTCTTTGCTCTAGAAACAGCTCAGGGCAGATTCCCTAACCTCTGTGAGCAAGCAGTGTTACCACTATAACCACTGGGTCATGATGATGAATTTAAAAACGCTGTTGAAATCAATTAAATCCAAAAACTGTGCAGTTGGGCCTCTGGGTGTTCAGAGCTAACCTGTGCAGATCTGTCAGTGCCATCCCATGTGGAATGGTGGTGATGGTAACCTTTTTAACATGCACCTAGGATTGAATGGGCTGAGTCACTGACTGAGTTCTCTGCATGGAGACTGACATTAGTCATCACCCAATCAATAAAACAGAAATCTGAACACAGAGGCTGAAGAACTTTAGGTTCTGCAGTTTGAGGATGTACCTTGTGAGGGGGTGTACCTTTATAGGCCAAATCTGTATGTAGATTAATTTTCCCCAGTATATTGCAAGAACAGGTGATATTATAGGTGTCTCTACAGCATGAGCAGCAAATTCAGCTGAAATCTGGTTTGACTTTTTCATAACAACAAACACCGGGAGACAGGGGACTTGATTGCATCTGAATTTTAGATGTACAGCTTAATAGATAAGTGCTTTACTAAAGCAGCTTCAGAATTAACTGGTCTCATCAAACTTGCCTTATTACTGTTAAATTAAAACCTGTTGCATCTTTTTTTGCTTGTGTTTTGTTTTTCTTTTCTTTGTTCAATCCCTTTAGGTACTGTTGCTGAGCACATTGAAAGAATCTACAGACGAGCTGGCAGCAGAAAGCTCTGGTTTGTATACAAATATCATGTTCCTTCTGGCTTACACCAGTTTTGTTTTCCTAATGTTTTTATAGAAAGTAAGGCTGGATTCTCACACACTTAAAAGGGGGAAAATGGCAGCTTTCCTGACAGTTGTACTGGTGCATGGCAGCTGAAGGTCTGGTTTAGTGGGCTTTAAAAAATTAAGAAGCAGTTTCTTACTGTTATCTTTTGAAATACAAAAGCAATAGGCTGGTTTTGCACGGAGTGCTATTGCCAATACACAGGCCCCATTACATTGAAATAATGTGAGAAGAATGTTAATATTCTTATTTCTTACAGGGCATGATAAAATATTGTCAATAGCTCCATGTAGGAAGGCTGGTGATAAGATATAAATCACTTAAGCTGATGCACTAACTCAGATTTATTGCCCTGAAGTAATTTGCTTTGAGCCTGACTTTGACACAATAACTTTAAAAGGTTTCAGCAAGTAGGTTGATATTTACATGTTGTTTATTAATTTCTTTGCCCTGAAGCTCAGTAGAAGTTTAATTTCTTTTTATCAAAGTCAAGCCTGGCCTGAACTCTGTTCTCTCACTCTGTAACTATTCCTAACAGGTCAGTAAATATAAATATGTTTTTCTTTTTTTGTTTCTACGTACAGTTAAATGGGCCTTTGCCAATAATGAGGTAGACCCAAAATACCTTGGTGGTATTTTTTGTAATTGATAAAAATCAGAAGTATTTTTAGGAACAAAATATGTAAACTGTTTTTCATTTCTCTTCCCTGATTGCCATGTGACACACATATAGGTTGGTGTTGCGCTACAGTGCTGCATTTGCACAGAAATTTTCTTCTTCTATAACCCCACATATTACTACTTTACTGGTACATGGGAAACAGGTAAAGTGCCCAGAAATCTGAAGTGCAGCTCTGTGAGATATTTTTTTGCTTATTTGCATTTTGATAGTATCAGCTAATGCATTTTTGAAATGCTTTGCTCTTGATCTTAAGGAGTGTGTAGCAGTTTTCACAGGAATCAACATCAACTGTTTGAGTTTTGTACTAACACCATAGAATATTACAGCTTATTCCTCATCTCTGTCAATAAATGATTCTTAGTAGCTTCAAAACCTATGCTAGAAAAGCTTAATTACAGTTCTGTTAGGTTTGTATTTGTCAGGAAATTATTATTAAATGTATTCATATCTTTAACCACCTACTGCATACATAGAAAAATGTGGTTCTTAGAAGTTACAGCTTGTTTTTAACCTGGCAGGTGACACAAGTCTCTTCTTTTCATGCTGCACATGCAAAATATTACCTCAGCATGGAACACACAGCAAGGCTTTAGTGTTATGTGTTATACATTCCCTTGCAAAATCTTTCTGACTCTTTTAAATAGATTTAAAAATTACCAAAGTTATCTTGCAAAATGATGAAAATGTCATAAGAGGAGCTGGCATTTCTTACCTGCCTTTGGTTAAGATGGTGTCAAGAACAAGATGCTTTTTATGGAACTGGTAGTTTAATGAGTTCTAACTAAATATATTTTTGATCCATTAACCTATATCTGAACTAAAAAATGAGAACCTACAGAAGATTGCATAAAATCTGATCCAAATTCCACTTTGTACATAATGTATGTATTCACTGAGTTAATTTTGAGATTCTGCTGTGGCAGACTGCAGCTTTCTATCTGAATTCATTAAACTAGCATGTGATATGTAGTGGGATTGCTCTGTTTTCTGCCCTCAGGTCTGTTGTGCGCTTCGCAGCAAGTCTTTTAGGTAAACTAGTGGACAGCCTTGCACCATCTATTACTAATGTTTTAGTTCAGGGCAAGCAGGTAAGTCTTTGCTCCTCAGAACTGCGTTAAGGAATGATAACAGAAACTAAACAAATGGCTTGTTCATTTTCAAGGCCTCTGATGCTTCTTTTAAAAGTATGCAATGGCTTTAAAAAACTTTACCAAAGAAGAGAAATCCAGAGAGAATAAAGATATGTTTAATAATTGTATTTGGAATTGATTAATAATTTTAATTAATGAAAGAATAAGACTGAAAAGACAGTTCAGCATTTATGGAGACAGGAAGGGGCATGATTTCTGAAACTCCTTGGGTTGAAGGTCTCTGTGGAGACCTTGAAAAACCTTCCAGTGCCTAAAGGGCCTCCAGTGGAGCTGGAGAGGGACTTTTGACAAGGATGTGTAGAGACAGGACAAGAGGGAATTGCTTTAAAATGAAATAGGGGAGGTTGAGATTAGATCTTAGGAGGAAACTCTTCCCTGTGAGAGCGTGAGGAGGGCCTGGCACAGGCTGCCGGGAGAAGCTGTGGCTGCCCCATCCCTGGGAATGTTCAGGTTGGATGGGGTTTGGAGCAGGAATGTTTAACAAGATGATCTTTAAGGTCCCTTCCCACCCAAACCTTTCTGTGATTTTATCTATATGCCCTCTTACTTGACAAAAGTAGATGGAGTGAAGTATTAAGGCATCTTTTGAAAGAGTTCTTTAATGAAAATGAAATCATTCTCTGTGTGATTGAGCATAACACAACTCGTGGGTGGCAGCTGAGCAAAAGGTCTGTCAGGGTTTTCTGTTTCAAAGAAAGTTTGTGGTTTTTGCTTTCCTAAGGAGAACATTGTTTTTCTGCCCCAGCACAGTAATTTTAATTAAATTCATGAATAGTTGCTTCTAAATAATACAAATTGAATATTTCTGTATTTTTGTGTTAAATATGTGTATGTGTATACCTGCTTACATGCAATGTTGTTGTCTTACTCTGGACTGAGGTCTGGGTTTGTGCTTCTGGTGCTGCTCAGCTGTAGAGAAGGTCACACCTGCATGCAGCGTAATTTGAGGCTATTGGCAACTTTTTCACCTAACATCCCTTCCTTGATTTTTATTATAGCAGAAAAACTAGTGTTGCTGTCTTACTGACAGTAGATTAAAAACAATACAGAATTCTAATAAAATTCCTTTTTTGTGGTTAAACAATCTGGTACCAGCAATATATTTTCTTAAAATTAAGGCTGTAACTTTTAGCATGCTAGTAGAAATAAGAAAACAAAACTATAAATTTAATTCTGAATTTTAATTGAGTTCTACAGCTGAAATGTATGAAATTATATAGCTGTCTAAATCTAATGTACAGTCTTGATTATAAAGCAGTGGTCTTGTATTTTTATTTTAATTTGGAAAAATAGATTCCATATTCACTGTGGTTGTTAGTGAAGTTTATGACTTCAATAGCATCCAATTAACAGTATTAACAAGCATCAGCCATTGATGTAAAATTACCTTTGTATTGTGAAACTTTTAACAAGCAAAGCAAAGTTGGGGCAGTTTAGTTTCTGAATTGCTTTGCAGTGCTTTTCTTGCTGCCCTACCCTCTGAATTGTTTTCCCTGTGCCACAGGTGACGCTGGGAGCGTTTGGCCAGGAGGAAGCAGTTATCTCTAACCCCTTATCACCCGCAGTGATTAAGGACATGCTCTATGATAAATGCCGGCTGCAAGATGAAAGAGAAGCTGTGCTGCAGCAGGAGCTGGTCATCCACATTGGCTGGATCATCTCCAATTCCCCAGAACTCTTCAGTGGAATGCTGAAGATACGGATTGGGTCAGTAAAGCAGGGGAATGTAGGCTTCAGAGAGCCACAAACTTGAATCAAGGTTCAAACATCATTTACCTCCCACCTGTTCTCTTTCGTTCTTTGACAAGGTGACCTGCAGACAGGCTGTGCTGGAGTGCTGTCACATTCCATGGTATCTG
The DNA here is from genome assembly GCA_024865655.1 of Emberiza elegans. NCBI lineage: Eukaryota > Metazoa > Chordata > Aves > Passeriformes > Fringillidae > Emberiza > Emberiza elegans. Next base: position 2,715,647 of record JALJVW010000129.1, read on the forward strand.
CATTTACTTTGCTACCCACAGAAGTTAATTATTTTTTTCACATTTAGGAAGAGACATGCATTTGAATAAACACTTCTTTGAAGAGGCCAGGTGCTACTGACTGAGATTTACTGAATCAGTGAGCATGCTTTAGAATCAGAACTTAAGTGTTTCATCTTCCATATTTTTTTCCATAGAGAAAAATACAGCATTTCAGCACTGGAGGTAGATACCAGCAGCCTTTTTTCTAGCATACAAGATTCATATTTCTTCTTTAGCAGTACATTCCAGTCATCATAAAACAAAAAATTGCCTGTATTACATTTAACTGAAAGTATCCTTTTGCACTTAACTATTTTTCTGTCCCCTCCACAGATCCATGTTACTGCTCTTTCCTCCCCTTCCTTATTCTCTGTAGCTAATCCTTTTTGCAGTTTTTTTTCTTTCTCCCAAGGTTAATGCTAGAGATTCAATTTCCTTTATTTCAGTGTTATCACCCACTCCAGTGAGCAAAATTAACCTTCTCACAGAAATGCCGTTCCAGTTTGATAATGATTTGATTTAGTGTCTTGTTATTGATTTGTTTTCAGGGTTTCATGTTGAAATAGATCAAGTTTCTGACAGCCCTATTACTGTAAAAACTCCCAGCCAACTGACTTGAATTCACCTCTTATCAGTGAAGAGCTCAGCAGAAGGTCCACCCTTGACTTTGGTGTGGTTTGCAGGCCACTGCAAAGGGAAAATACCAGTGAGGGACTCACACACAGACACATCTGAGGCATGAGGGGGGAAAGAACTCCTGAGCCAGCTGTGTTGTTTAGTCTTAGTAACAAGAGAAGGAATCATCAGTTGCTAAATTTAATAAAAGTAGCATGTTCTGCTAATGTAATGGACCCCAATACTCCCTGGTATCTTGCACCTCCAATGCATGGTCCTGGAAACCTCAGATGTGAAGCAACACTGGATCAGCTGGCCAGGCATCTCCAAATTCTGTGTAGTTCCTAAGAGCTCCCTAGAAAGGAGTGTGACTTGACTTACATAAGCAGAAACATTCTGCACCTGGTTAGCTAAACAGGTAAATGACCACAGAATGTGGCTGTGGAGATGACAGCCTGAATCTCTCACTGCATTTTCAGATAACCACAGAAAGGCTCTGATGTGTTTATCTGAAAGCTCTGATGTGTTTATCACCCAAGCCTTGATCAGGTGTTATGGACTATTTGAAGAAAAAACTAGTTCAGTTTCCTTTTGTTAGTAATGCCTACTGGAACTGAACCAGGGCAGAGGGTAAGAGGCTGTGCTTATCTGCCTTCTGATGTACCTTATTTCATCTTTGATATTGCATCAGAGCTGGAGCACTGGTTTTACATAATGTGCACTATAAAACTCAGCATTTTCCTTCAACACTTTGCCAAGTTCTACCCCTCTGATACCTCAGGCTAAAAATCTTCACTGTTGCTATATTTTTATTGAATCAAATTTTTTTTCAAAAAGGAGCAGAAAAAGAAAGTGTGATAGACTGCAAAAATGAATTTCAAAGGCTAAAACTAGAAATAAGCCCTGAAGTCTTCGTAAATGTAAAATATTGTAAATTTTATGGCTTTTTAAAACTCATCAGCAAAATGCATATATAGGCAGAGCATAATTCCGAGTAGGAATTTTAACATCAAAAGGCAGGTAAATGTTGGTCTTAATGAACGTGGAATACAGGGAATGGAGTCCAATCAATCTTCTCTATGGAAAACATGGTCCACAACACATTTCTTAATTGCATTATCCCTTTCAGCTTTTATCATGTTCCAATCAAACAGGAAGAGTAGGAGAGTATTTGTCTGGTATTTTATGCAAGTCCTGACAGCCAAATAGCAGGATTGTGAGGAATTCTTATGAGCTGTTTTATTAGACTAATTTTTCCTATTTGGAAACTTTGTATTTAATGACTAACTCTGTTCTTCCCCTGATGTAGATGGATTATCCATGCTATGAAGTATGAACTGAAGATCAGAGCTGGGGATATGCCAGCCAAGGACTTGTACCAGATGTCCCCCAGCGAGGTGAAGCAGCTCCTGCTGGACATCCTGCAGCCTCAGCAGCCGGGCAGGTGACGAGGGCTGGGGCTCCTGATTTCATTCACAGATGTTCAAATACATTTCATTCCTGAGCTGCTTTGTGTGCACCTGAAATCACCAGGCATCTGTAATCATCTGTAATTTTTAAAGGGAAGATAGCAAAAAGGCACTTTTTCATTCTTTCACATGGGCTCAGGTTATAGAATTGTTTCTTTTCTATTGCATATTCCCTTTTCAGCTTTATCTTTGTGGAAATCTCTTTACTGCCACAGAAAAGAGATCTGTCTGCTATAATGTGAACTGTTGCACTCTTTGATGTGGGGAAAGAAGCCAAAAATTACCCAATACCTCCACTTAAGTGACTTGTAGGAACAATTGATCTGCTGTTCAGTGCCTGCTTTCTTCTAGGTTATTATATGAGTAAGAGCAGATGTTCTCTAGAATTCTTAAAAGATAGTGGTGGTACTGCCTGAAAGTTGGAATCTTTTCTCCAAGCTGTAACCAGCTGCCAAAAAGAACATTCATTGTGATACCAGGTATGCAAGACAAAAGTTAAAATTGCAATATTTCCACTTAACTTTATTGATAAGAGTGAAGTCAGAACTCTTCCTCTTGGTTTTACTTCTGGTTAAGTTAAACTTTGGCACATAATATTGATGATAATTTCCGTAGTCCTTGACTCAATGGGTGATGGGCTTTTCCTCTCAACAAAGAGGAATTACAGCACACATCCTGCTGTTTATGTTCTGCTTCATTCAGAACACACCTGTGTTTTCCCCCAGTCTGTAATCCCTGAGAAAAGAGCTCCTTCAGTCACTGCCTCATCTCTCAGTCCCACTGGCTCTGTTCTGTATCTCCCAGATGCTTTTCAGAGCCTTGGCTGTGCTGAGCAGTTCTTGCTGCTGGCTCTGCTCATGTTGGTTCTGCCACTGTCCTGTGGAACCACAGCAGAACAAGCCCTTTGCAGCCTTTTCCATTCAATGTTAATGCTCTTTAGGAAGCACTTGCTCAATCTCAGTGAGGAATTCAAGCACCACCTTTTGTCAGAGATTTTACCTGCACTGCCACAGCTGCTGCTTTTGATGCCTGTAACACACAGGGTAGGTCACTGAAGGGCACTTGGGCTGAGTTTCTGAGGATGAGGATTCTTTTTTGGGTTATCTGAGTACAAAAACTCACCAGCATATCCTTCAAATCTTTCAATCTTCTAACTTCTTTTCTAACTTCTTCCTGTACAGTATTGCTAACTCATTTTTCCTTGCCCATTAGTGACTTGTTTTTACAAGTTTTCTTCCTGACAGGAAATACAGAATACTCCTTTTTTTTCCTCCTCCTTTTCTTTTTTTCTTTTTGAGGACAGTTTTTCCTACTCTTGTGATGTTTTTAGACAAAAATATCTCTGGTAATATGATACCATAGCTCACTGCCAATTAATTTGTCATAGAAAGGGCTAATGGTCTATTTACCTCCCTAACAGTCTCTCCACAACTAACCTCTCTCCAGGTTTTCACAGAAGACATTTTTGCAAGCACAGACTCCACAGATTACACTTTTTAATCTATTTATGTGGGTCACAAGATTGCAAGAAACTCTTTTTAAACAGAGTATTGTTCTTTTAATGGTCCAAACAGTTCTGAACCTCACTTTGCTTATTCAGTTTGCAGGACTCTCTTCCTGACCCTATTAATGTAGGTGGGTCAGAGCATTTTTGACATCTTCAAATTCTTCTTTTTTTGTATTAAGAAAACAACTTGTTAGTTTTACCATACCACTGGTCTTTTTGCTTTAATGGAAGTTTTCTTATCCTAATCCAAGGACAGAGCTGTACAGAGAATAAGATGAAACTGCCACAGTAGACACAACTTTTTGGTAGTTTACTGTTTAATTGAGAAGTTATTTATGAGAAATTTTTTCTTACCTTGCCATGTTTATCCAATACAGTTATACAGGAAAAGAGCCCACACTGTGTGTTGGCTTAGCCCTGGCTTTATAGGGTTAACTTTAAACATCTCCTTTGTTCTCAGAAAGTGTATCCCAATTACCTAGAGCTCAAACCTGCTCAGAAAATGCACCACCACCTAATTTTTTCCTTTTATTCTAACAAAACACAGAAGAAACCCAAACCAACACTGTCTGCATTGTCTTGTAGTATAGCTGGGACTGAGCTACCCTCAGAAAATTAAGTGTAAAACCATACATGCAGTTGTCAGAATTAGTGTTTTCTTACTGGTTGTATCTCAGAAGGAATTCTCACCATTTCTCCAGTATTTAAGAGTTTTTAAATGCAAGATATTTTAACAATTTCATCAAGCACACCGGTGTCTGCAGGAACAGGTCATTTTATAGACAAGTGTTTTTATTCTAAGCATGTCATGTTAATCTACCAATACATAAGGAGCAAAAACTAAACCCCCAAAGTTATTAGTGCTGAATTAATTTGAGCCAGGCTGAGAAAGGTTTGTTCTGCAAAACAACATTGTTCAAGTTGATCAGGGAATTTCCCTTTTTTTGTCTTTTCAAGCAGCCTGCCAGAACCAGGTCTTAGAAATACAGAAAGGCAGGAGGCATGTTGCAAAGCAGTAACTTGAATTGTAGTTTTTCTAAAAAATAATGTGTGTGTTGATTTTTCTACTTAAAATTCAAAAAGCAGCTAAAGACTAATTAACTTGAGGAAGTCCTCTCTGTCAAATACATTCAGGACAGACACACAAGACTCAAATCTACCTGGTGAATCCAGCAATTAATTCATACCCATGGATGCCACTTCTTCAAGTTCCATTGCTGGTGTTTTAAACATTTTGGCTAAAGCCCCATTCTCTAGTAACACTGAGAAGAAAAAATAGGAAAATTAAATTCCATGCTTGATGGCTTTAAGTAAAAAAGAAAAAAGCTGGTATACTTCTGAAGGCAAACAGGATTTGTGATTCATGAAGAATGTGACTCAGTTTGCTCAAAGCCTTAGTTTTACAAAACCATTCTGTTGAATTTTCTAAATTTGCAGGCCACTTGTTTGCTACAGACCATCAGGAAAAAACCCTGCCTTCAACAATTCTGCTGAATTGCATTTTTCTTAAATGATTAGACCTGATGAATTTGATCTGCTACTGGTGCTGGCCTGCACTAGGTGGATTTCAGAGTTGCTGCTTCTTCTGCAGCTCCATAAAGCACAGACACCCCCAGGGGTGACCCTGTGCTCTCTGCACGCTGAGCCCTGTGCTGTGTGTGCAGCAGAGGTGCCTGGGGGGTCACTGCTCACCTGCCTGGCTGCCAGGCTGTGAGTCCAGGTGTGCTGAGCTGTCCCCTCCTGTCGTGTGTCCCCAGGAGCTGGCTGAACAGGAGGCAGCTGGATGGCTCCCTGAACAGAACTCCTGCAGGCTTCTACGACCGCGTGTGGCAGATCCTGGAGAGAACCCCCAACGGCCTCATCGTGGCAGGGAGGTTCCTGCCCCAGGTAACCCCACACAGACTCAGGCACTGCTGTTCCACCTGGCAGGGAGGTTCCATGCCCCAGGTAACCCCAATTGGGAAAAGAAAATTGGCCTCTCAGGCACCCCACACACAGCTGTTTCCACCTGACCAGTAATGGTGAAACACCTTATCATTAATGGCTATTTGTGCCATCATGTTTTACTTAGAGTAACTTGTTAATTGGGGAAAAAAAACTTCAAGTTTTCTATTTCATTTGGAATAAAATGCAATTAGAATAGAATGAAAGCAAATAATTTCTATTAAAGCATATTTATAAAACTGTAAGTGTAGAAGATTCTTTCCAAGTCATGAACTCTGAAATCTGCTCCCTTTTTGATCCTACAAAAAGGTTATTATTTCTTAGTTGAATATTATTTGTTCAGCAAGCAAGTAGGCTCTGCCTGGGGGTGGGTTTGATTTAATGCATGTGGTCTTTTAATAAAAGTATGATTTGTTTTCCAGCAACCAACCTTATCGGATATGACGATGTATGAAATGAACTTTTCCCTCCTAGTTGAAGATATGCTGCAAAACATTGACCAGCCTCAATACAGGCAGATCATCGTGGAGGTCTGTGGCCAGTAATCAATGACATTTTATACTGTGCATTAGTATGTTACAGCCTAAATCAAAAAAAATAACCTAGACTCAAATATTTGAAGAAATAGCATTTTCCATATAAACACTTGCTTCAGAGGTTTCTCCATAGGTTTTTATGATTAAACAGGTTCCTGTTACATGTTCAGAACAGAGGGAGTTCATTATGTTCTTCCCCTTCAGCAAACACTAATGACACTAGCAATACAATTAGGTCAGAGGAGGTAAAAATCTAGTAATTCCAGAGTAGCTTTCCTTCAAGTCCTTAGCTTATGTCTTTTCCTAACAATTTCCTAGATCTAAGGAAAACTGAAATAAAATAATCAGCTTGCCCTCTGAACAATTCTTCTTTCCCTTTCTGCTGAGGCTGCCTAGTGAGTAGCTTTGCACTACTGAATCAGCCACCTTCCCATTTCCTTGTGTTCCCCATCCTCACAGGAAAGCAAGAGGCTGTTCAAATCCTTCTCCCACTGCTGTTTCAGTCCTTCCCCCACTGCACACAAGGTTTGCTTTTAGAACAGATCAGGAGCACTGCACTGTTGGTACCTGGTACCTTTCAGCAGCATTCACTGTTAGTCCCCAGGTCTGTGCCCCTGGTGCCTGTGAGTGCCCCTCCCCAGGAACATCAACCCCAAATTCTGCCTCACAGCTCATGCTCAGCCTGGCTGCTGGAGCACCCCCAGGTTTTGCTAACAGAAAACAAAATTCCCAAACCCAAGGTGACCAGTGCAGACTGCACTGCTTGCCTGCAGATGTTACAACAGGACACTCTTCATGTTCACCTTCCTATTTCAAACCCTTTTCAGATGTGAGTAACATCAATTCTGATGAGCTGAGGCTTTACTGCTGGCTGTTCTCTTTGGTTTTGATAAACTTTGTCATAACAGAATTTTAGCATCAGTGATTGTGCCTCAGAACACCAAATGCTGAGGTTCAGTGTTTGCTGCCTTTCACTCTCTCCACAGGATTTGTGCAGCCACAGAGTGAACTGAATAAAATGGAAAATAACTTCCCTGGCTCCCAGCCAAGCTGGATGTTAATGTCAATCATTTGCACCATGCCCTTACCTGGCAGTCACCACCAGCAATTGTAACCTTTCATAAAAGCCTGCTTTTCCAGTGATTCTTTTATCCAAATCAGGATTCTATTATCTGTGCACTATTACCTGTGCCATTATTAAATGGCTTCCTGCTTGAAAGAGGCATATGCAATTACCAACAGTGCTATTATGTAACCTGAATTTTAAAAAATGAAATTTAAAGTCTTACAATCTTTTTCTGCCTTCTAGTTGCTGATGGTTATATCTGTTATTCTGGAGAGAAATCCTGAGCTAGAGTTCCAGGACAAAGTGGACTTGGACAAGGTGGTGCAAGAAGCATTTCATGACTTTCAGAAAGATCACAGCAGTCCAAAGGGAGCTGAAAATCAAGTGAGTAAAATATTGCTGTCTTACCAAATTTACCATTCTTATTGAAGTTACTTCTAAATGTTAATTCTGTGCAGCTCAGAGTAAAAAGCAATTGACAGAAGTTCAGAATGGAACACAAATAAGAAATTAATATACCCAAGTGCTGCCTAGGTCTGCAAAGAGCCTCTAAGCAGAGATGAAAGAGGTGCACTTTACTGCTGAGTAGTAAATTCAAAATGCTACAGTAATGAGAATACTCTGTGTTCCATGGCTCTGAAATGGGACTCTCAGTGAGCTGGAAGAGTTGTCCTCAAAGGGGAAAGGATTCATTAAGGAGGGGCACTAGAACAGAGAAGAGTTAAAAATAACAAAAGAAACTAAAGCTCAGCAAGGAAGTGTGAACCTAGGATCTTATGAACACAGAGACTAAGAAAACTTTAACAACCAAAGAATTCATATTGACAGTATTAAAGAAAGAACTTGAGATTCAGAACTGATTCCGAACTGTTCTAAGTTACTGATTCTTCTGTTAGATTTGCATTCATGAACTGGCAAAAGTTTGGCTAAAATTCAAATAAAGGAATAAATGCTTTTAATATTTTCTTCACTAGAATGATAGGTTTTATGCTTTAAAGATGTCTGAATAGTCTCACTACAAGTTTTGGTGCCTCAAAGCTCTGAAATTCTGTAATAAAGCCCTGTTTATTGGCCTGGTTGAAGGAGGAGATAAGAGTAGAACAGTGGGACAAGTCCCAGAGTGACTGAGGATGATCCTCCTCACTCCAGCTGGCATTTTATTGTGGACTATAAATTTGAAGTAATCTGTGCTAGCTCTGAAGGATATATTGATTCATAACATTGACATGCAGCAGCCCTTCTTACTGAATTTTTAGTTCCTTTAAAAGATAAGGAAGGATGTGCTGCTTAACAACTTTTTCAAATGTTTCAACTTTCACTCTTGTGCCACTGATTTTTTGTACTAAGATTTGAAAGCAAGCCAGATAGGCAGCCCCAGCAATGTGTCCATTTGCACAATACCTTTGTTTAGAAAAGAACACAGTTTCCTGGAAATTATGATCCTTTTGGTCCATGTTGGAGGGCAGTGACTCTGTGGCCATCATACCCACAAATGGCTCTCAAGTGCCAGCTCCATACAGCACCTGGAATTTGGAATTTGCTGCTGACTTTTGTGACAAGCTGCAAATCCCCAATGGCTACAAACAGAAAGGGAAATTCCATGCAAACCCCAGTTTTTAGTGGTGCTGCCCTGGCCTCTGTGAAGTGATGGATTTTTTTTCTCCAGGCCCAGACCTACTTAGAATAATGCCTTTTTGTCTCTTAGAAAGAGCCCCCAATTTAGAGTTCTGAGTAGTATTTAAGATTGTTGTCAGAAATTCAGCTCCTTGCACTAAAATTTTCTGGAACCTGGCTCTCCCATATTCCCAGGTGGATGCCTGCTGGCAGTAGCTGTAACCCTGTCTGGGATTGTTCTTAGGGTGCTGTCTCAAGGTTTCCTAACACTGCTAAAAAGTCCTCATTTGTCTGGACTATGGTCTTCCCTTAAATAGATTTGCAAATATTTTGAACTTTGTTGATTCCCCATTAACATGTAATAAATTTCAAAAGTATTTATTCTAATAAGTTCAGACACACCCTAAAACTACAAAAGTCTTATTTTCTCCACACAATCTCTGCCCTTGATTTAATAAAAGTAACCAATTTCCTGAATTAAGGCATTAAACCGTTTTTAGAGCAGCTAATACATAATTTGAGAGTAAGCAGGTGTTTTAATGTCACTAACTGTGAAAAACAGGTGTTCAGTGAAGGACACCTATTTTGGTGATCTGATTAATGAATGAGTTCATGTGCTACCTGTGGTTTGGATCTTGGATTCTTTCCTTCTGAATATATCTTCAGTCAGTTTACACCTCATGTACACCCAAGGCCCTGGCTCACCATTCCACCACACAGGCATCACACAGCTGCATGTTTTAGGAGAGCAGTTGTTCTCTGACAGCTATGACATTTGCAAAAATGTTAAGAAGGTGGTGTCTGTGCAGTCCTGGAAAACTCAGTGAGGAAAGAGAGGCAGGTAAGTACATATGGGAGATTTCTGAAAATTGAGCAGAATTATTCTCTAGTTTTAGAATCCAAAAACCACATTTGCATTTTGAACATATCTGATGTTGTTCTTGTTTCCCTGTGTGTGGCTGCTTTCCACACTCACACTAATGGCAGCCTCTGTTCCCTCTCTGCAGAGTGACATGACTGCATTCTACAACACCCACCCACTTGGAAAAAAGGGAACCTGCAGCTACCTGAGCAAGGCTGTGATCACTTTGCTGCTGGAAGGGGAAATGAAATCAAGCCATGATGATCCTTGCACCATTAGCTAAAGCTTGGCACCCAGCACAGGAATTGTTGCTTTACTTAGTGCTCCATGTATTTTTCAGGCCAATTCTAAGGGACTGGTTTGAAGGGTAGCCCTGGCTAGTGACACTAATGCATTCTCTCCTTTGCTGAAAGAAGTGCCATTAAAGATACCAAGTGCCACCAGATTTTGTCCTTTCTTAGCTATGCAGCATGAAACTGAGCACATGAAGTTAGTCCTATGGCATTTGATTAAGTTGAATGGGAATGTATTTATGATTTTAAAAATGCATCTACTGTAGCTGGTAAATTCAAAGGAAGGCAGTATGAGATTTTGTCTTTATACCTCTATTTATTTATAATTGCAAACAAGTAGAAGATAAATTAATATGCATACCAATCAGTGTGGAAATACAAAAACTGAATTATTTTCTTATTATTCTACAAACAAATTGGAGGTGAAGTATTTGTTATTCTCTTAAGGTTTTCTTTATCAGTTCAAGTGACAGCACTTATTTAATGTGTTGGGTTTTTAATTTACAGGCTGGTAACTTGATATACAGGTTTCATCCTAACAGAGCAACTTTTTATCTCTAGCAATACACATCACTGTATTTTCCCAGTTGTTATTTAAACATCTGTAAGTTAACAAGGGAAATGTATGGTAACACAATAAAAGTTTGTTTTTTAAAAAAAGGCAAACAAGCTGTATTTAAATTAAAATCAATGAAGAAATAACTTTGTATTACATATGTTATCATGGTATTAAAGAATTCAAGGTACACTTATTTATCTCCTAAATGTGTGAAAACACTGTATGCTATATGCTTTATTTTGGTGAAATAATAAAAAGCAAATGCTTATAAAAAAGAAAAACCTGTCAAAAATACTCTGACATGCAAATGAGACTCCTGCTGACTGTAGTGCAACCTTTGACCTGCTACTAGCACCACCTTGCAGCACTGAAGTGCCACTTTCAGCAGCACAAAACACACTTAAGCTCTAGATCAGACCCTTAAACATTTTGCTAATTAACCTGATGGTGAGGAGCTGCAGCTCCCTGTGAAGGAGCTGTTGGCACACTGCGGTCACAGGCAGCTGCTTGCAGAGGGCAAAGCCCCTGGTCCTGCTGTCCCCTTGCTGCGACACAATTCCCTGGGCAAGCAGAGGGGGGTGCCAGGGCACAGGGAAGCAGAGCCAGAGGACACCCCGTGGCTCAGGAGGGGCCCGGGGAGTGCCTGTCCCTGGCTGCAGCCAGGAGGGCACAGCTCAGCAGCAGCCCCAGCTGGCAGCAGTGCTGAACACTGCCTCAGCCATTTTCACTGCATTGCTGCCCTGGGAGCTACCAACTGCACTGGATTCCCCTTGTCCCTTCTGTTCCATGGTGCCTGCAGCTGGCCATGGCTCAGTGATCACATGAGCAGCAAGATCTCTGCTTCCAGCAGATTTTAATGATAATATTTGAAATGAACAAGTCTCTGGCCATACAATGCAGAACATAACTCTTGTCTACAAACTGTAAATCCTGTTGAAAGGAAACAATCCTTTACATGCAGACCCTCCACAGGACTCCAGGTGCACTGGCATTTTTTTAGGGGCTCAGATTCTGGTTTTGCAATTGCACATTATTTAAAGTGTAACTCAGTTTAATTCTTGCCCCTGCTTTCTCCTTCTCTCTTGTTCCATTAGCAGTTATTGCTAAGTCTCAGGTTTGCTGGTCTTGGTCTGAACTTTGGAACTGCAAATGAATGAAAATGCCAGTGACCATTCACCCTTATACAAACCTGGAATGAAAATCCATGCAAACTGTTCCTGTCTTCCTTTATCACCTTGAACACATGGTCTATGAAATTATGATTGGAACAGTTTTTCAGCTGCTACAAAATAAGGATAAATGAGAAGATGAAGATACTGAAATCCAGCAGAGTCCACATTCTCTGAAAAAGGTTCTTGAATCTGAAGGGACAACACCATTAATTTTTCTCTTGGTTAAGTAGGAGCAAGACACAGGAGCTTGACACAAATGGCTCTTGTAGAACCTGCCTTTTAAATTACAGCTTTATAAGATAACTCAAGGTAATTGGAATAAAAACTAAAATCTGTATTAAATATTTTTCTGCATTATAAAATAACATAGCAGAAAATAAGTTTTTAAACAGTCACATCCCAGGTGATGTGTGGTTAACTTGGTCCTAATTTCTTTAAAAGCATTCTGCCTCAAAAGGATAAGGAAGGAGATTCTTTTGGGGTTACAAGGGAGTAACTGCAGGTGCAGCAGTCACTACAGTGCCCTGTGTACTTGCAAGACCTACTGGAGCAATAGAGTTGCTCCAGGTATTAAAGACATAACTCCCAAAGGGTTCACACCATTCAGTTCCCTTATTATAGACCTTCACAGTGCTCCACAACCTGAAAACCCATTCTGCTTCCAGGGGAAGTAAGATCCATTAAAACAATAGGAAAACAACAGCTGAAAAACTTAAAAGTTCAATTGTGGAATAAATGCAGGTTGGTTTTAGCACCACTATTTTTCCAGATTCCTCTATCAGATACTCTCGAGAAGACCAAATTATTTTAGTTAAGCAAACCATAGGAAAAAAAATTGCTCTCCTGTTAGAAAAAGGGGATATAGCAATCTCCAGTATCAACTCCTGATTTAAACACACATAACCCCACTCACCTCTCCACCCCCAAACTCAGTCACCTTCAATTGTACCAAAAGCAGTCTTCACACTGAATTCCTGTGCCCCTTAGTAGGTGTCATGTTCCCAATGCATCAGACATCTCAGACTGCACGAGTCCTCAGGAGAATTCAGCAGGGAAGAAGGTGACACAAGCAGTTCAAGGCTTTCTTGGCATTTTTGCTGTTGGCTTTGTTGCTTTCCTCCACATGAATTTGCAGTCTTATTCTCTTACAAGTCAGTCTGCACAAACAGATACAGAAAAAAATGCACAACCACGTTAATAATAAATCAGTCTCTGAGGGATCTTCTTCATTACTTCCTCATCCATCACAGCTGAGAATGTAGGAAGAGATGCAGATCTGAGCAGGCTTTTTTTGGCTCAGCCCTGGAGCAGGGGATGTGATGGTATCACAACACTGATGGGGCATTTTTCTGAGCAATGTTTTCTCATCAAGGTCCATCAGCAAGCAGTGTCTGATAACAGCAGCTTTAGCATTACTGTCATAAAACCATTCTGCTTTTCTAATTTAGGTCTCATATTTTTTGTTTTCACTGCTATTTAAAATACTTCCTTAAGCCTTATACATTAAGTTCATGTCATGAAAACAAATTCCTTAAGAAATGGTCATCAGTCAGAACCAGTGTTATTTTATGTTCATGCACCTTCTGCAGGTTTCAAGAAAGTCTACTTGCTTGGCCAGTGGCATTTTTAAGACTGAAAACTATCCTTCTGTAAAAATTCTTTTCAGCTACATGGGTGTTACAATACTAATATCACTGGAAGTGGAAGACATATGTAATTTTTAAAAAAAAAATCAATATAGTCAGAGCATTTACCTACAAGAGATTTTGTATATAGTTGGTAAGAGGAAAAAATAAATGTACCAAAGAAAGTGGGAGTGGTGGGGCAATCTGATGCTTAAAACATAAATTTAAAAAATACTAGGATGCAATTAATTCCACTGAAGCCTATATATCTCATCCCAAAAATCAATCAAAAAAATGGCGTGATTGAATTTTTAGATAATTACTATCCACTCCTGCCAAATATATTCTGTTCTCCAGAAGCGTGACAGTCTTTTAAGCTAATGAACTAAGCCTTGCAGCATGGGAAGAGAAAATTAAATGAGCAAGAAAATCTTTGCTGTGCTATAAACACAAAATGCAACAATGTTGGAAAACACAGCTGGGAGCCCAAAGGAAATGTGCAGGGTTATATCCACTGTCCATACTATACTCAGTTCCAGTCATGGGGATGTGTGAATATGGGGAGAAGGTAAGAAAAAACTCAGCTGGGGTCTTGGCTGGAGAGAAGTTAAAGGATTCCCCCCATGGGTTTGTTTTTGGGAGTGGAATAAGGAACATGCATTCTTTTCATTTACCCATGCAGCACTCTGACTTTAGGAACTGTCAATGGTATTTTCTCCACCTGAACCTGCTTCTTCCTCTTGCACATTGGCAGGAGCTGGAACAAAAACAAATGCAGAAAAAGCAGAAATAAGGAATGTAAAAGTCTCCTTGTGGTGGGTCTTTTCCTGAATCAGTCTCCTAAAAGGCTGCAAAGGTTCCTTCTGCAACCTTCCATAACAGTGCATGTTTCTGACAAGGGAAGGGAGACAGGAACTAAAAACTTCCCCTCTTCACATAAATACATACTGGGTAATTGCTACTTTTTTCAGATCAGGTCAAGAATTAAATTTCTCATTTCATAAAATAACAGCCTTTTGAGACAAAAGAGATGTTCTTTGGAACAGAGGGTCCTGCTACCACCCAACAGTAAGGACTGATCTCACCTCAGCCTTGTCCTTTTGGAAAAGCTGCAGGAAGCTCAGAAAGCTCACAAAGAATGCCAGAGTTGGTGTTTTTAGGGAATTTGAGGACAGACAGAAGGAGGGAAAGGGTAACATCATGCATAGGAAAAAGATATGTAGGAATAATTTCTTACTTTCATACCAGTGAAACAAAACAAAGAGGTCTCTGTGCCTTGCCACAGCAAGGAAATGCACTGAGAAATCCACTTGCCACTGAGGAAATGCACTGAGAAATCCACTTACCACATGAGGAAATGCACTGAGAAATCCACTTGCCACTGAGGAAATGCACTGAGAAATCCACTTACCACATGAGGAAATGCACTGAGAAATCCACTTGCCACTGAGGAAATGCACTGAGAAATCCACTTACCACATGAGGAAATGCACTGAGAAATCCACTTGCCACTGAGGAAATGCACTGAGAAATCCACTTACCACATGAGGAAATGCACTGAGAAATCCACTTGCCACTGAGGAAATGCACTGAGAAATCCACTTACCACATGAGGAAATGCACTCAGGTGCAAGGGCCTGTATGAGGAGAGGGCATCATGCTGGTTTCTATCTGCACCACAGACCTAAACCTTGCATATCACTCCATTCTGGCAGGAAACACAATTTACTAAAAAAGAACTTGCAAGTAAATAACACCTCCTAAACCCACTTTCTACCCCATCACTGAAGAATAATGTATGCATGTCCCCCGGGTTATGTTCCAAAAGCTAAACAAATCCTCTTTGAACAGGAACTGGGATTATCTGTCCAAGTGTATATTTTTTGACATTGTTGCCCAGGCTGCCCACAAGCATCTCTGGTTCCTGCTTTGCTTGTTGAGGCTCCTGTATCAGTCAGTGGTCCCTGCAGCAGGGCTGCCAGCTGTGCCAGGAAAGCTGGAATTCCTGGTACTGCCCATAGAGGGGTTTCCTGGCTGCATTCAGACCCTCACACGATTAATCTGAGTTGTGGCTGAGCAAACCCAGCAGATTTCTGGGTTCCAGTGACAGTCTAGGTGTGTTTAGTGAGGTGTGCTGCACAGCTGAACTTGCACTGCCTAAGATAAATTATATTGCAACATTTCTAAAGGAAACATTAACCATGTGCTTAGAGAAGATTGTAGCACATTCTGTTAAGCTGAGTGTTTGTGTGTCCTCTCTATAATCGATGGTAAGTAATAAAAACAAACCAGAAAGAAAATGTTAACATGATTCTCATGTACTTGGAAGGTGTTTAACATTTCTGGCTAGGACATAAATGCCTTGCAAGAAAAAAGAAAACTGCCTTTAAGAATGCAAAAATGAACCCCTACAGTTACATGTCATGCCTCCAGACTGAGCTAGGTGACTAAATCCAAAATGCTTTTCCTGGTGAACAAATCTCCTTCCCACAACGTTGTTTTCTCTGCAGTGCTAGGGACCTCAGAGGTTTAAATACAAGAGAAATTATTTAAGTACTTGCTGTACTTTGGTCTTACTTTTGGTGATTTCCTCTTCTCCAAGGATGTAGAAGACCCACCAAGTGTAAAATTAGAAAAAAAGAGATGCACAGAGAGCCAGGCAAAGGAACTCAAGAAAGGTGTTTTGTCACATGGCTGAGCATGGCTGCTGTAAACCCTGCAAGCACCACACACAGGGAAATCAATGTCCAGGCCTGCTTCCTGCATCCCAGAGCGCATCTGTGAGATATGGCAGTGAAAACATCAGTGAATCCCCTCATCCCCACCTGTGTGCACTCCCACCATTGTCAGCAGCCAGATCTGCACTGGAGGCTCAGGCTGACAAGCCCCCATGATGCTTCCTTTGGCTGGGAGGCCACGAGATTTTGGGCAGGATCAGAGAAAACTTCATAAGCTGTTCCTGGACATGCAGACAGCAGAGGCTGCTGCTCATCAGCCTCACTCTGGCCATGTTCCTGTGCCTGATTTCACTCAGCCAAAGCAGTAACATCAAAAATATTCCCCAAAGATTGTAAACACCTCACTGGTATGCTGCTGAAATGGTAAATGATTATATTCACAGGAATCCTTCAAAATGGGAAGTCTAGGTTGGCAGTGTGATTTTTTGATCTCTGCTGGAGAGAACCTGATGCATGGTTAGAAATTTTTCTTCTCCCTGTCAACCAACAGGTAACTGCCCTCACAGCTGCCAGTTAAATATGTTGTATTTCTAGCTGCAATAAATGCTCTCTCTTCAAAGCATAGGTTTTACAGCAAAGACGCAAGAGACTTTTGCTCCAGAGCCCTGGCAGGTTCCTGTGCCTCTCCTTTATGAATGGGAAAGCACCTGCTCAAGTACCATGCTTGGGGAGGCCACAGTCCCTCCTCCTGTATATTTTCTGCTAACACCTTTTATGCCCCAAATGAACAAAAAGTATTGGAATATTTCAATATATATATTTTAAAATGCAAGTACATTGGGAAACTTTAGCCTTGAAAGTTTACTTTTGTTAAATGTATTCAAAACATTTTATAGTGAGATATGAGAACATGAAAAGAAGTAATAGTATTTGGATCTCATTTATCTTTTAAGTTGTTTCCAAAATCCTCTTATCATGCAGAAATGGTAACGTCCTTCTTGTCCTTTGAGGCATTGGCCAAGACAGAGAAAGCTCATCAACTCTTCTCAAATTAAGCTTTCTTCACAATGTAGGTTTCAGATTCAGTGCTGTCAGCCTCCGTTTCAGTTCCATGATTCACACAAGCTTTGGATCAAGCCTCAAGTGACAAAATGAATTTACTGCTCCGGGATATTTATTTTTTCAACTTAACACTATCTGCCTCCTATTCATTACCTTAGATCAGGTTAATTGTGTGCTCATGAGAACTCATTTGTATCTTGAAGCTTTTATATTAAATATCCCATTGCCTCAACTGACTAAAAAAATTCTTTACCCAGTTACAATATCAAGTCTTGTATTGGACCTGATCTGGTTTGCTTTAAATGCTTTTGTTTTAGAACATTTTACTTGTCATGAAAAAATAAAACAAAATGCACAAAATCTACACATTTTGGGATATAAATGACAGAGGTTAAGAGACAGCTGGAGTGGATGTTCTGTGGTCACTGACACCTCCCCCCTCACACAGATTGCAGTGAAACTACTCTAATGACACTGCAATTTGCATATAGAAAAGGAGAAACCTTCAAAGACAGCAGCAGTTCATTAATTTTAATGTAACCCACCCAAAAATGCATAAAGCAGAGGTAAATATTTGTCCATGGGTGCCAGAAAGCTCTTCTAGTCCATCATGATACATTATTATTTCCTCTGTACCTAAATGACCTGTCAGGCTGGAATGCTGTTCTGAACCAAGCTTCAGTTACAGAAATTATTGCTTAGCAAATATTTTGCAGTTCCTTGCAAAGCAAGGATTTGAGATGGAAGATGTTATATAAGAGATAAGATGGAGGACAAGGACAAATAAAGAACTGCTTACCTGTCCTTTCATTGCACAGGCTGTAGCCATTCATTCTTTCAATCATTTCAAGATTTTTGCTGCCATTGCTTTTGAATAGAATCACCCATGCCTTAACTGCCAACCAAACCATCACTAAGTGATTGAAATCAATATCAAGATACTAAAAAGCAGCATAAAAGACTCAAATTTTCATCATTCAAAAAAACAGTAAACACCTGTTCTGTCTTCCTGCACCTTTTAAGCTGTTTTAGTTCTACACATACAGTTTCTGGGCTTGCAAATTCCATACATATAATTTTTACAAGCAAATACTTAAAGCTGATATCAAAACATTTGGCTTCCCACAAGACAGGAGCAGACACAGCCAAAATGCTTTTGTGGGGTGTTCTGTTAGTGGCCCCCCCTTGTTTACATGACCAAAGTCATTCTGACCTGAGCTGGCACAAACCTCTGTGCAGCCCCCTCAAAGCTGTACCCGTGTTATGCTGTGTTTTGAGCAGATTGTTTCATGGCACTGCCAACTAGAGCCACCAGTTCCAACATTAATGCTTTATAATGACTGCTGGAAGATGGAATGGCATCTCCATGAAGAAAAAATACCACTTTGGCAAAATGTAAGCAACAGTTCCCTTTTCACTGCACTCATAAGCAAGTTACACTGTAGCTAACCCACAGGGGAGACTTGGTCTGTTTTCCAAACCCTGTTATGGGCTTCACCCCAAAGCTCTCTCCTGAAAAGAACTTTTGCAGAGGATTTTGTCATCAGTACAAAGGCCTCCACAGAAAATAGGAGCAGTGTAAGACAGGGAAGAAAAAACCCCAGAAAGGTCTCATTGCAGGACTGAGTCTGCTTTCATTTGTTGTTCAAAGCTGACAGAGTTAATGCATAGGAAGTTATTTGTATCCTATTTATACAGAACTTTCATAGGTACAGAATCAGAACTTCCAATTCTACTGGACTTTTAGACAAACAATTCCTTTGTTCATTGCACTGACAAGATGGGGAACATTTCATTTGCATCTCAGTCAGGGATCTATTAGGGTGGTAAGATTCATTTACTCAGAGCTTCCTACCAGATGAACTGGAATCAATTTTAGATTGCTGAAAAACAGGTCTTGTGCAGAAAGGTGACTCCAATACAATCTCACTGACAAATCACTTTCAATGTAACATTTCAATACAAAACACACTTCCTCTGAAATCTACAGTGGTTTTGATCAAAGAATCAAGTGAAAACTGATCCAAGCCTTACAAAGTCAGGCCCCCAGAACACACTTTGGGATAGAAAAAGATGAAAGCAGCAGAGAGGGCTTTATTTTAGATCCTCTCTTAGAAGAGCCCTGATAACAGAGACAGTTAGGACAGCTCATAAATAAAGCCACACCTACACCAAAGTATTGGCTAGACCCAGACTTTCCTAGAACAACAGTTCTTTAATTCAGAAATCCACTGCAGCCTATTCATGGTAGTATTTCAAGAAATCACATTCTACTTATTTCTAGTAAAAAACTTCTGCCATGAAGTTACAACAATTCATGAGTTTTACTACAGCACTACTAAACTACTTTTATTAAAAATGCACCCAGCCCAGCAAGGGGGGCTATTTTTGGACAGGATTTTCACATACATTCACTTGAACTGTGGGATGCTGCTCTCTGCTACACCAATGGTAAAGCTTCCATTAGTGTCTGAGTGAATAATGAACAATTCCCCAAGTGTTACCCATATTTGCTTTCCCCTGAGGCTGCCACTGACTCCTCCTGTGACTGCAGTCACTTCTCTCTGCTCCTTGCTCCATCCAGCTGTTCCAAAGGTTACAGCATTATGTGTTTGAGACTATCAGCTCAAATTTTCAATTTCTTCAATAACAGTCTACAGGGGGATATGAAACAAAAAACTACTTTAGAATATTCACCATGCCTTTTAGATAATCATTCAGAAAATCTCCAATATCCAAGCCTGCACACTGGCAACTGGCCCATGAAGTTTTGTACTGACAAACTTCAATAACATTTTAGAAGAGAACTCGGCAGCTGTCTGGAATTAGCCCTCCAGTTTCCATGGATACAACAATTAGATCAGCACAAACAAAGCAGCTGAAATTTTCAAATGAATAGTATTTTACATCACCCTCTGCACAAAATCCTGGTGACAATAGACATGTTAAAAACACTGAAATTTTTTAGTTGAAAGCCCACCCACACAGGCATCTCTGTTAAAATAAAGGTTGTATAAGAGAAGAAAATAAATCCAACACTTTACCTTCTCATTTCAGATAAGGAAGACCACATGGCAAAGGAAAGATTATTAATAATATTTACTGAAAAATTATTTCCAGTTACACAGGTGTTTTTGCACTACCAACAAAATTTAGAAAGAAGCTCACCTTCTTTTCTGGGGTAGGGAAATCAAACCAACATTACCAACAGAGAAGCTATACGTGCTTTTATGAGAACTGCAACAGGAGCTTTGCAAATACATCCAACTTGCTTGTGCAGATCTCAAAATATGATACAGACACAAAATCTAAGCCAAGACAAAAAAAAATTATATTATTAAACTGACTGGAAATACTTCATACACTGAAGGCAGGAACAGGAATATGCAATGATTGCAAGCAGGTAACTTGTAAAGATGGAAGAACAAAAATCTCAAAACAAGAATAATCTTGGGTAATCAGATAGTTTGTCAGAAGCTTTGTTACCTTTGGTGTATCTAAGGGGTCTCATTTTAGACATCCACTGTGGTTTCTGTATCATTGGGTAACAAATCCAACGCCTTCTGTTTCTAGTGGGAAGCCAGCTAAAAAGCCCAACCTTCTCCAAGATGCAGGAAAACATGACTAAATGCAAGGAAGGAAAGTTGGGATTCCCTTCTCATCAGGCAGTGTTTTTACAGACATAAATAAATACACAAAGTTTGCCAGGAGAGATTTCTCTGTTGATTTCTTCTATAATTTATTTTGAACCACAAACAACTTCCTCTTACAGATTTGATATTAATTATTAAATTCTCTGAGAAGAGCTGTTGTGCTGAGATCCTTTATGAGTGTTATTAATTCTTCCATGATTTAAAAACATTCATAACTCAGAAATTCAAAGCCTATATCCATTAACCAGCCAAAACCAAGGTTGTAATGATCTCTTTAAATTGAAAGTGCAATATATTGTGAATATTAATTACATTTTTTTGTTATTACATCAAATAACTTTTTTGTAGCAGTGGTTTCAGATTTCTCTGAGTTTTCCCAATTGAAGGGCTTGCAACACTTAAACTAAACTCCCTTTCAGAGTGTTCTACCCTCAGACACTTTGTACAAATTCCACAAAGCACTCTCTGGATCCTTTGATGGGCAAACAGGCGGCATTTACACCAGAGAGCACACAGTCACAGACTGTGGCACAACTGGGTTTTAGTGACTCTCACAGCATGCAAATTTAAAGACTGAGTGTCTCATACTAAATAAGGAGACAGATTAGATTTAGAAGTTATGCTAAACTCGGGTATCAGAGAGAGGGAACTGAATTTTGATGCAAACCAAGCCCTTCCAATTGTCAGTGTGGGACACCAGAGAGAGCAGTGACAGGGCTGGCACCCCTCCCTCCTGTCCCCAGCCCTGCACCAGCCCAGAGCCCACCCTGGGGAGAGCAGGAATGGGGAGCAGCTGCAAACATCCTGCACCTGGTTCACTTTTCCTCTGGGGTTTGAGAACTAAGAAGGCAGCTGCACTAAACAGCTCCAGTTCAGAAGATTTTTGTGCCTCCTCTGCTCAGAGCTCAAGGTACAATTGGTTACTCTTGCAATTTACCATTGCAAACCTGGTGCTTGTGCATATTTTTGTTCCTACCACCCCATTCCATAAAGATTTCCACCCAAATCTCTGCTGTCTGACTGCACCAAAATTTTCTACTAGGAATGAACAGCAGTCTGTCCCAAATCCAAAGAAAGTTCCACAAAACCAAAACAATCCCCCTGCTCCACACTTCAAAGGGAACCATAAAAATAGTCAGAACAACTGATACAACATAATGATTAGGATAGAAGAAGGGAAATGTGAAATCCTAATTCTGGAATGACAAAACAGTTCAAACATGATTTGCTTTTAGAGAAAAAGGACTGTTCATGTTCCCCCTAAAATAGCTTTCCCTATATCCACTACAAATGAGAGCAAGGACCAGCAGAAGGAAAACAGGCATGGAGGACTGTGGGAAAAATAGAAAAAAAGGAAAAATCCACCAGAGAATGGCATGGCTTCACTGGCACTGCTGCATTTTCTTTTCCTGTCTCTATAGCTTAAGCAGGCCAGTTTATATCTCTCCCTTTCTTTTTATAAAGGAGGAGAGAGCTAGGCCACTGGAAGAGGACCAATCCATATAATGTGCTACAAAAGTTAGTCTAAGAACAGATTAAAGAAGGCCTTGAAAATTAAGTAAAGACTCCTGGATGTTTTTAGTGTCTCACTCCATAACCAGAGGGCAGGGGATATATATACATATTCATCAGAAGTCTACATGGCAAGGTTTAAAAAAACCTAAGACATTAATGTGGAGACTGTCAACAATTAAAGACAGGAACTATTTAAATGAAATGATTTAAAGACTGAAATAGCATCAGCTATTCTGGGGAAGCAGAATTTATTTCTGTTAGATAGCTCTCCCTGTATAATCCTGCCACACACTATGTTCCTAGCTTGCTGTCACTATAAAGCCTGCTATTACAGATTTCTGGGATACCTAGAAGCACATAAGGACAATTTGTCTCTCATGGAATGCTATATCAGTAAACATCCAGGCTATATCAGTTAGACAAATGGGGGATTCAAAGCTTAACTCATGAAAATTTTGGTTGTTTATTGCTTCTTCCAGTGAGCTTTTAAATGTAGTGTAACATAAAATGTTATGGGAATAAGAGGAAAGCTGGGCATCAACAGCACTTCTGCCAGGCAATGGAACCCAGAAGTGAAGAGGGTTTCCACTTCTTCCAAAAAATTAGTTTGATGGCATGTATTGCATCTGTTCATTTTTCCAGTGCCTAAACAGGCAAGAATTGTTTTCAAATCCTACAAGTCACATTAGTTGTTTTATGGTTTCCATATAAAGTACAAACGTTTTTGACACTAAAAATTATAAGTTATAAGTGAAAAGAGGCCAGGTTTAACCTGCTTTATGAAATCATATATGTTAGTCAAAAGAAGACCCAACATGTGTTTCAGATTCATTGCTGATCAATGGCACCCCACTCCCACACAGACATTTGTGAGACACAGCAAAAGAAAAGCCTTTCACATTAAACAAGAAGGTTTCATAACCTACATCTTGACCTGGACACTTCACATCCTTCCCCAATGCCCAGGATTTATTTAAACATGAGGGCAGGTCAGTGTCTGATTTCCACAAACCACGCCTCAGCCCCTTGCAGAAAGAGGAAAACGTTCATGCTGCGGAGTTGGGTGTTGAAA
The DNA here is from genome assembly GCA_024865655.1 of Emberiza elegans. Lineage (NCBI taxonomy): Eukaryota > Metazoa > Chordata > Aves > Passeriformes > Fringillidae > Emberiza > Emberiza elegans. The sequence goes on from JALJVW010000129.1 coordinate 2,738,910, forward strand.
GCATGAACTGCAAAAGCACATCCACCACAGGCTTCAGCCGTGCCCCTGTGCTGCGCTCCACATGTGTGTATATCCACACGTAGCTGTGCACCAATTGATGTGTGCCCAGGGCAAACAGCTCTGCCTTTTGCCCTGCCCGTGGAGCAGCCTCTGCTGCAGGGTCCGGGGCTGCTTTTTGGTCTGCAGAGCCAATGTGCCTAAAGGCAAACTGCACAATATGAATTTTGGGGCGTAGGTTTTATACCCAGCCTTCTGACTAACTCTGTAAAGCTGTGCTCAATCCAGGTCCCTTCTCTGTGACTCTCTTTAGGCCTCTGGAAACAGGAGAAAACAGATTCTGTTTCCCCAGGGTGGAATACTCAGGAAGTGCTACAAAATAATTAAAGAAGCTTCTCTCAAGAACCAACCAGAAAGCTGCAGTAATTTCTCCTTCGCTCACAGTGAGTCAGCAGCAGCCAGACCTTTTTCCCAAACACAACCATCCTCTCCAGGATGGATTTCCCCCTTTATTTCCTTAGCTGAGCCAATCACAGCTCTTCCTGCTTCAGCAAAATATACTCTGCAGAACAACAAATCTATCCTTAGCCTCAGATGTGGCACATTATGTATCTAAAAATACCTCAGCTACCCTTGGAGGTTTCCATTTGCCCTTACACAGGATAATTAACTCACCGATTTTGTAATTCCCTGATAATGGGAACAATTTTAGGGTAATTAGTAAGACATTAAGGTTCTCTCTTTTTTTTCTTTATTCATTAGTTTTTTTACAATATCTGAGGCAAACTTTTAACCCCGCTCTATGACTTTGGTGACTAATGCTTTATGAAGATCACATTAAATATTCTTGTGCACAAGAAAAAATGGGGTGCAATTATCCTGAAAAGATTATGCTGATCCAAGATACTTAAGGAATTTGAGTCCATTTAGTATCAAACCCGCCTTTAGTCAGATCTTCTCCTAATGTCAAAATGTTGCTCTGAGATCTACATTAAAACAGAACCATTTGCAGAGACAAAAGCTTAATTCTACCCTGCTCCCAAAGCACAAACTTTGGAATCTTGCTGGCAAGCCCTCAAGGCTTCACAAGGGAAAATATGACATTGATACAAAAATCATATGACAACCTTAATGGTCTTCTGCCCTTTAGCAGCAAGGATAAACCCTCAAGTCCACTATGTCCTGGAACATAAAACCCATTAAAGCTGGAAAGTGAATTTCTCAGACTAAGTCAACAGTATATAACATTCAATGAAAGTCCACTAATCTGGGGTCATGTCCATCTCAGTTATTCTTTTCCATTACATTACAATAATTTCTCTTGAACTGGGACACTAAGGCCCTTATTGCATTAATGCAGGTTTTTGGGCAAGCATTAGATTTGTGTTCTATGGAGTTTTCCAATACAAGATTTACATTTAGTTCTTTTTATTCTTCTTCTCAAATCTGAGTTGTAACAATCCTATAATAGAATTATTTTAATGTAAAAAAGTTAGTTAAGTTCATGCATATTTTCAAAGAGTTCCACTGAGATTCAATGTTGCAGTGTTACTGTGAAAATATCATTTGTTATGTTTGCAGCTTTCAGTGGAAACACAGTCAGGTGTCCCATAAACACATCTAGAAAAATCTGCTAGGAATACCTAGGCCAGCATATTTCCTAAGCAAATTGAAAATAATTTTGGAGGGGGAAAAAAAGGAGCACTTAATAGCTTTCATATATGAAAGGTATTTGGTGACAAAGAGATAAAGAGTATAAATGAATTAATTTTTTTTTTCATACAGAGCCCAAAGAGGCTCTAGCAATGTATAGCTTTCACCAACATCAGTTAACAAAGTAAATATTAAGTAGTCTGGATGAGCTCTTTGGTAGCTTGTTGATTTATCCATTCTTTTGTGTGGGCTGGTAAATTATTGAAAACTAAGAGATCTGAAACCAGAGAATGGAAACACATCAGGGTTTAGGTCATTAGAGAACAAAACTAACTGAGAATTAAATTGGTATTACCACAAAATATAAAGGTATAGAAGTATTTTTCCCTAGTAACTGGGTATAACAAAGAGTGAAAAACTTGCATATTGTGAGGAAATATAGAAGGAAAAAAACCTGTCACAGTGAACCAAACTTCAGAGACAAACCTCCGTAAACAAGGGCTATAATTCACTCAGTGAAATTATTTTAAGTTTGAATTTTAAAAAAAACCAACAAAACAGAAACCTCCTTCCATCATTAAATTTTTGTTTTCTTTGTGTTATTTCTTATATACAGTTGATAAAACCAGGTGATGACTGGAAACTAGAGTAGGAGGTTAATTGACCAATGTGGAAAAAAAGGGGGGAGAAGAGACACACATCACACAATATCAAAAAGAAAGAGCACAAGTGATGCAGTGCATGCAGAGGGCACAGCCTGTACCTTTGTTGTGTATCAAACTTGCTATTCCCATTGACACAGACACCTTTAATGGCTTGGTAGGGCGGCAGGAAATTCCTGGAGACTGACACAGATAATATCAGTGTTAAAAACAACCACTATAAAAGGACAGTATAAATTCCAACCGAATAAATATGGGGGTTTGATCCCTCAAACACCAAATAATGGCAAAACCTTGTTCAGCACGTAGTGGAAGAACAGCTGGAAGCTGTAGTTTGAGCATTACCACATGGATTAAAGCAAACTGCAGCACACATTACCAACACTGCAGCTGGGAACTGTCTCAGCCCCCAAAGCTGCCCACGTGTGAGGACGAGACTGAAAATGGCCAAAGTGTGGCACCTGCCATGCTGTACATTAAATCACAAGTGCCAGGCTGGGATTTTAAACAGGAAAAGCACATTTGCAGCCGCAATCCCGTTCAGTGGTGGGCAGTTTGCAGCAGTCACTGCACAGCTCTGCAGGCAGACGGGCAGGGCTCACACTGAGCTGCTGTCTGTGCTCAGGGTGTTGTGTTACTGACACAATGGCAGCAGAAGTGCCCAGTGCCCGTGTTTAACACTCAGGGAATGGGAACAGGCAGGGAGAGAGCTGCCAGCACAGCCATGGGCCCGTGCTCCTTATCTGCCATAGGACCAGATCCTGAACCAACAGAGACTCAGAATATTTCTCCTTGCAGTTGCACTCCTGCCTTCCTTCTGAGACTAGTTAGGGCATCACTGGGGTGCTTCATGCCCCAAACTGCTCTGTCTCTTCACTAAGTCTAGAATCAACTCTGAAAGGAGATTGGTGTTGTTCCTCCAGGAAAGAATTCCACATAAAGAAGAATCAGAGGGATCAATTAAAAGTTCAAAGAGACAGAGGTAAGAAAAAGCAGGTGCCTTGGAATTACATGTTTATACCCTCCCTCCTAAGGCAAACTGCTGAAAATGCCCCTCCAAAGCACAGGACAAACTGCACAATGCTGCCTGTGGAATATACTGGGGCAGGTCAGCCACAGGAAAGCACCCAGCACTGGTTAGGAAACCAGCTGCACCAAATGAGAATTTCCCAGTCTGACAAGGAATTGTTTTAGTCCTTGCATACCACCATTAGGCCAACCCCAGTTCAAAAATAAGGTTTAGTGCAGCTTATATCTTACTGTACTTAAAACTGTGTTTTTCTAGAGTATGTGCAATATCTACACTATTTACAGGAGTGATTCTGTAAAAAAAAAAGAAATCAATTCTTTTTTTTGGTCTCAATAGATTTAGAATTGAGAACACAAAGAATAATACTATAATATTTAAAAGGTTTATGTTAAATTAAAACATCAACATTTCAAAAATCTCTATTGGACAAAAAATAGGAAATTGGTATTTGACATGCTGTAGGTTCTGAACATATGCAGAAAAAAAAAAGAAATGAGATATTAAAAGAGAAAGAGCAAAATGAGCCATTAAGTTGTTTCTATGGCTGCAGTTACTAGTGCAAGACTACCTCAGAAAGAATATTCAACAAGAAAATAAAAGCATGCTAGGAGAATAATCTAAGCAGAAAATATTTGGGTTTTAATTCTGAGCTAGGAAGAGTTAAATATGTTTATTGAAAGGACTGCTTTAAAGACACAAATAAGAGGCAAAACAAAACTCTCTTGTTAGCACCACTGGAGCAGAATTATTTGCATTGAGCAGTACTTGGTGTACAGAGCAGAGAACCAGTTCCAAAACATCAGCAGAGTTATTTCTGCTTAAGAGCTCTCTCCGTGTCAAGAAGAGTACCAAAATGCTTCATGAGAATTTGCATTCATTCTATTCCAGGTTTGAGGAAACTAGATTTTATTTCCCATCCACAGCACACTGTCAGTTTTTATCACTCATATCCTGTTATGTAACAGAGAGGGCCTGACACAATCCATCCCGACTTACCAGAACCTGAGTTGTCATCTGTAACATCTGAAAAGGCACTTCTCTAATGCTGCAGTGACATGAAACATACTTTATTTTTAACATCAGCTTATTTTTTAATACCTGAAGAAAAACCACTACCAGATAAAATACCTCATTGACACCTGCATTCTCTAAACAGTGCAGCTGCATCACCATCACGGCCATTCTCCTGCACAGGGGGACATAAATTCCACACCAGTTCAGCTGACATTTTGGTTCTATGTATTAGTTCATGCATAATCCAGAGCCAAGGATCTATGAATACACATCAACAACAGCATCAATCACACATGGAAAGCTCAGTTAGAAACAGATTTCCACCCCTTTTACTCTATTGTGAGCAAGTACTTACATCCCATCAGCATCATACTGAACAGAATTTTTAAGTTTCTTAAAGCGAAACAAATCAATATTTGCTCCCAAGACTTGTGTATCTGCATTTATAGTTCATGTACTGACAGTCATAAAACTCATACATATATATATGAAACTAAAACCTTAATCTACAAAGAGTGCATGCAGCATTTTGACACACATTTCAGTCTGTACAGATTGCCGGAGTGCCCTTAATCTGTCACCCCTGCTGATGGTGAAGTTAATGATGTCAGTCAATTGACATGAGCCAGTGTTGCTGCTAAAGACACAGAACTACATGACCCCATTATAAGGAAAAAGCCAAAAAGGAGATTCCACAAGACACTTCTTTATGGGCTCATTATATTTCTCTAAGATTCTCATGAGGACATTTAATGAGCCAAATTGGCTCCTAATTACAGCTGCTAAAGTCAATCCATGTGAGAGGTGGTTCTGCTCTCCCTGGAAGCAAACCACTGCATCAGTTCAGACATTTTTTGACACTACACCCAAAAGCAGGAGGCTCCAGTAGAGGAGTCAGCAAGGAGCATGACAGCTTCTGAGCCCCAAAATGGCTCTGTTCTACTCTGCTCTGCTCTTCATTTCTGTCTGGGGTTAGGTCACAGCACTCCCAACGCTCCACACAATTTAATGCAGCAGTCCAGCAAAAAAATCTGCAACTGTTGACTCTACTGACACTCTCCAGCAGGTGAGACCAAGGGAGCAGAGGAGCCCAGTGCCCCCTGCCCCTCTTGTAGCAAGGGCCCATCCTGATCCTGATGTGGAAGTGCCACCTTGGCTGTCCCCTCAGGCTGCTGCCTGATTTAATCCTCTGCCTCGCTCACACACATCTCTGCCAGCACAGCTGATAAAACATAGCAGGGAAGGAAAAAGAAAGATGTTTCTGGATGGCAACACAGTCCTATAAACCACTGCTTTAAAAGTAGACTGGTATGAAAATCAATCACTCGAGATAATCCTAAAGAAAAATTAAGAGAAAAGCAGAAAAGAGATAAAACCAGCAGTAAATGGAAAAAATGGGGTAGAAAATAAATGATGTACAGACACTTGGATATCACAAAATTTTAGAAAAAGGAGAAACTGAAGCAGAAAGTAACATTTCAAAACTAAAGTTATTTGCAGACATGCTGTTTTTTAAAAATAGCAGGTGAGCATCTTTCTCAGCAATTCTCAGATACACTGATGTAAATCCATTTTATTTAAAACTATATTGGACATTGTGAATGTATCAATGCAAGTGCATATTGTAGGACTCACAGAGAGAAGCAAAATTAAAAGCAATCCTACTTTTAACTTCACACACATGAAAAAGGCTCAGTGGCTCACTGAGAGGTCTAGGTGTGTTCCATTTCAAAGCAGTCAGAGCAGACAACAACTGCCATGTTTTTCCTACTGATGACATGAACCATAATCCCTGTCTAGCTTCTATCTCAGGACATCAAAAAGTAATCTTTGATCTTATTCCCATGAGTCTCTATTGCTACTGAAATATTTGATGTTAACATACTTGTTTATACAGCAATGTTCTCCGAAAATACCCTTGAACACACAAAAACATGAAACAAGTTGAGTGTTTTGGTAGATTATTTTACTAGAGGACTTGAACAAACTGTTAAACTCAGATCTGCTTATCGTGGATGTTACAGTACTTGGTTGGCAAAGATGTTTTGATATCAACATCTAAAGTCCAGGGATCTTTTGTCAGATCACTGTTTCCATAACCAGGAAAATGCTGCTGGCATCATTTGGATGTGCAGCTGTTCCTGGCAAGCTGCTTCCATGTGTGGCCACAAGTTATTTACTACCCAGGACCTGCAAGCAAAATCTTTGAGTTTACCTTGCTCTAATTTTACTTTAGTTTCATCACAAAACTTCAGTAAACTGCATGAAGCAACCAAACAGAACTGTTTGTGTGGCAATGGCAATACAAAGGAGGAAAACCCCAAACCAACAAGCCAAACCCTCAAATGCAAATCAACCTCCAGTTCTAAACCAGCAAAGAAGTGCTGGGATGACAGGGTACTATAAACCTTGAAAGTTAACTAGGAATTAACTACCAACAGTTCACACAGTGACATTTCTGCTATAACAAAACCAGAAAATGTAACACTTCATGGATTGTGCACGTGAATAAGAGATCAAAAGCACACTGGGTAGATTTTGAAAGCTTTATCTAGAACATAATGGGGCCAAAAGTCTTTGGCAAAAGGACAGGGAAGAGCTATCAGTGAGACTGGCACATAGTTTTCATTAAAAACAGCTCATTATTAGCCATTAGCTTCTCATAATTCTAATATTACATAGCCAGAGGAGACACAAGTTTGGAAATTGCTTCTTACGCAGTTCTCTGGCTAACAACTGTTCCAATTGTGACTGGGCAGAAGCATTACTTTTATTTCTGGAGTAGAAAAACTTTAGGTTACATCAACATCAGAAGGGCAACTCCAGCCTGGAGGCGTTGTAAGTGAAGGTAAGAGGATACAGAGTCTGAACCAACACGGATCACTTGGATTCCAATGGAGCACAGACAAAACAGTGAGTGACAGCATGCAAAGAAACAGGGCTTAGAAATGCAGAGCTAAACTAAAATCACTGCAGTCATTTCAGGCAGATGCATTTTGCCATAAATTTAGACCCAGGAAATTGAAAGGGAAGAGGAAGTTATTCTGTTAGAAAATCCTTCAACTATTTGCCTTCCCAACAGCAAAGATGCTGTAAAACTGTGTACTGACATTTACAGCTTGCACAAGATTAATTAAAGCATCAGGAAATAAAACTCCATAATTAGTCCTGGAAAAGCCGCAGGTGCCAAACTGCTATTTACAGACTGAGGGGATGTAATATTTTAAAATTAAAAATTGTTATGCATCAACTACAAGGAGACAGAAGGAGAAATGCACAGCTAGCTCAAAAAAAATAACATTCAAGCATCAGCAAAAAGATAACTAAAACTTTGATTATGATAGTTTTGTTAACCTTTTCCTGGTATTCTGATAAGGAGAACCCACCAGTTCTAGAGGGCCAAAAGCTTTTCTGAAGTTATGACCTCCTCCCTCCCATCTTGTTTTCTTAATTTTGCCTGCAAACATTACTCCTAGCCATTTCTTAAATATCTGTGCAGTGCTTTAGTATAGTATCTCCACCTCTACCAGTCAGAGGGATGGAAGAAATGTCACCCAAAAAACCACCTGTAGCAGGTTTATTTCTTTCCTCTCTCTGCACTTGGCACAATCTTACATAAGCCAAACATTCCCTTAAGGATTAAATATTTGGTGCTTTTGTGACTTTTGGGGTTTGACTTTTTTGTTTGTTTTCATTTGGTTGGTTGGTTTTTGTTTGTTTGTTTTAATTTTGAAACTAAGATTTCCTTAGAGCAATCTGAGTCACCAAACTTTAAAAATTCATCGGATAGTGGAAGTCTGATCTTTTTGCCCTCTACACAAATTTAATTTAAGATGCCTTATTCTTTGAATAAGAATGCTTTTGGGTTTTGTGCACCAACCACTCCTACTGGCACAACCTCAGTGTGCTTTTCATCACTTACTGATCTTGTATGTTGGATTTAGACAGAAAAATGGCTATGTTAGGGATATTTATCAGAGTTAGCAGTGAGATAAGCAGCAAATGGCCCTTAATGCCAAGCACAGCTCTACACATGCATAGAAGCAGAGCTTTGAGTTGTACATCCAACATCATACCTGCTTCAACTTCAGTCCTTTCATTCTGTGAAAAGTTCATTTTCTAGATGCACCTATTCTTTGCATCCCCATTTATGCACAACATATAAAACTGGGGAAAAGCCAAGATATTTAACTGTTGAGGAGCTTTCTGTTGCTAGAACCACTAACCAAACTAAATGGGGCAGTAGTTATTGAAGCACAAAAAAAGCCCCAAACAACCAACCCCATGTATCTTTATTCCCTTCTACCAGCTGCAGGAATTTCCATTCTACTGCACCTAAAATGTTGCCACCAACATACAGAGAGCTTTCTATACATCACCTTATGCAACCTATCTGCTGAGATTTACATATTTATGTATCTAAAAACCAACCAGCCTGCCAGGGCAGTAAAACACCAAGTATATACAAAGTAAGAAAAATACAAGGACTGTACCTAAGCCATTTCCTCCGTGCTGCTCTTTCCAGAGTCATTGGAAAAGCTCCAGCTGGACGAGCAGGAGCAGCAGCCCCTGTGGGATGGAGGAGCGGGAGCTGCCCAAAGTCACCTCGTCAAACACTGAGCTGGCACCACCCGGGAGAGGCAAAGCCCCCAGACCGCTGCAGGGCTGGTTTCTCAAGAGATTAAATGGTAAAATGGGACATGAGAAGAAGGGGCCGCTAACGGGAGCTGGTTTGAGCCTCCCCCAGCACCCTGCAGGGGCCTACCCGGCACGGGAAGGTGCGAGAGGCCGCTGGGCTCCTTGTGGGGAGCCTGAGGGAAGCACCGGCAAGCGGGAATGGCCTCCGGGGCTCCCAGCAGCTCTCTGGGAAAGGCCCTGTGGGCAGGGCAGGGCAGGGCAGGGCCGGGCCGGGCCGGGCCGAGTCGAGCCTGTGCGGGCAGGGCCGGGCCCGCCTGCCCCTCAGCTGAGAGCCCGTCCAGGCCACAGCAGGGATGGCTCGGCTTGGCCCGGCCCTCACACCTGAGGGCAGGGATGGCCCCTGGAGGAGCGGGGGAAGCCTCTGCTTCCCGAGGCTGCCCCTCCGGGTCGGCTGCCATGTCTTCACTCTTTTCTCTGGGGCTGTGCTCCCTTCTTAGGCGATGCTCTGGGAAAGGCTCCACAGAACGTCCTCACCTGGGGCTCTGGTGAGGGAGCAGAGCTGCCTGCCCTGGGGCGGCCTTACTCCAGCCTTCTCCTTACACATTCCCGATCTAGAGGAGAGTGAGGAATCACTGAAGTTGTGAGGAGGAATCACTGAAGTTGTGAGGAGGAATTCCCGTTTTCCCCACTCAGCTGAGGAAGCACCTTGAGGAGAGGGAAGCCACAGGATGGAGGTGGGTGCCAGGCAGGTGAGGAAGGGGGTTCCCAGCAGTGATGGGGTCCCTGCTCAGGGAGGAGGAGGAGGGACACAGCACCACAGGGCTGTAAGGCTCTGCAGGACCTTTCTCAGGAGCTTAGAGATTGGGGAAAATACAAATTTAAAAAATATTAAATACATATGTATGGTTTATGAAGAGAAAAACAAGTAGAACAAAATGTAAGAGTGCTGATGCTTTGTGATGGATGGTCTAAAATGCTGCAATTCCCCAAAAAAAATTAAAGTTGTTTGTGCTTGTTACTTTGTAAACTCCAGGAAAGAAAAGCACTTAACATATTTCATTTAAAGGATATAAACATAAAACTAAGAGTATTTGAGTTATTTAAATATCAGTTTCAGTGATGTTCATCAGTGTAACTTTTTTTCAAAATTGGCTATGACACCTTCAAACTGCATTTTCAGACTCTGATTGCCAAAGCTTTTTGTGAATGCTTACAAAACCAAAAATGTTTATACAGTTCTTTAATATCAGCTGCCATGTGTAAACATTCCTGGTTTCAACAGATATAATAATGTGGAGGTTACAAAACTGCAAAGGAGTAGAACTGAGCAAATTGGAAACAATTAGTAAAAAAATTACATGTGACTATTTGGGTCTGTATTCAAACCATAGTAAGGGTGACTGATATGTAATTTTGGATCAAGAATGGGCTAGCTTGGTCTTTTTAATAGTCTTAATGATCTATAAAAGTCTATAATTTCAACCATTTAAATTAACTTGAGTGTGTTATCATTTGACAGCAGAGAAATTATGCTAATAGGATTATTGTTATATTAAAAATGGTGCTAATTTGAGGCTTTAAGAATACAGATGTACAGCTCAAATGTTGTATTCTTGCTAGCCATGCAGTAGGACATGACATAAAGTAGGTATTTTGTCATTGTCAAAAACAAAATGGCTCTAGTGAACAATAGATTGCACATCTTCTCATTATGGGAGGGACCATACTTGTCAGCAAAACAGAGTGACTCAGAAAACATTAGTGGATAAAAGTAACAACAGAAAGCTGTTGCCAGTGAAAGGAAAAAGGGGGGAAATGGGATTCTCAGCTGTGGTGTTATTTGCTGGAAACCAAAGCTGTTAAGCTACCTCATATATAAAAAAATTCTGATTTTATTGGGTTGCTTCCACCAGCACAGAAACAATACAAGTAAACTATTTGTCATGCCAAAGATTAATTGATTGATTTCCAGCTCAAAAAACAAAACAAAAACCATTTTGTCTGAAGGGATAATAAGGAAAATGCAGCCACGTCTGTAGTGATAAAGGTGCTGGAGATCTGCTTCAGAAATCAGCAGTTTGAAATGGCACAACCACATTTGTTTACTGATACCTGGAAAATAGCTTATTCTTTCAGGGGTCATTTAAAAATGTCTTTTGCTTTGTGGGGAATATTTTAATATCAAGAAATGAACCAGAAAGTAATATTCATTGTGTGCTCATCAGTATTCTAGCAGAACCTTTCATGAATCTGTTTTAATTTATAAAGCAATAGAACAGTTTGAGAAAAGTCTATGCACTAAATATTTTCACAAAATTGTAACCATGCTAGGGCAGTTCTGCTTTAGTTCTGTTCCAGGCTGCTGATATTTAGTGCTTCTCCTTGGATAAGTGACCTGTTTTAATGAGCTCTCACTGCAGCAAAATTCACATTGTTTTTCAAGAATGAGGAGAAGGGTGTGCTCGTGTGGCCACTCCATCCTGTGCACAGCTGGGATCCACACTCCTCACTTGGAGCTCCAGGTTTTACACTTTGTCACTTTTAACACTGGGTAGTTGTCTTTTAGGAAATAAGGAAAAATATCCTTTCATCCTGGATGAGTTGTCTGGTTTAGATTCATTAACATCTTGATACTCTTGCTTCAATAAAACCTTTTTCCTCATGATGAGGTTTTATATGCACAAATACCACTTTTACAGTCATGGGATGAGCATCCTGCACCCCATGAGTGGATTATATTGGTCAGTTTGTGCTGGGAATGTCTGACAGCAGCTGGGCATGAACATGCTGCAAAACTTCAAAGGTCAATAAACCCACAGTTACTCTTTATTACTTTATCAGAAATAGTTTTACATTATTGGGAAATCCTGTTTGGCCTCCCCTAAGGAGAAAGGTTTTAGACTGTAATCCCAGGTTATGTTAAGATGTGACAGTTTTGGCTCCAGAAAAACTTTTTTTTTATAGCAAAATTTCCAGAGGAGAATTTATTTTGCATAATAAAAATTAGATCTGGGCATCCTGTTTTGCCATGGGATCTGGGAATAATTCAAATAATTACCCCAGTGATAAACAATTTTCTGTCTGATGGATGAGCTGTCTTTAGGTAATGGGACTGTGGGATTCCATTCTTCACATTCTGTGCTGCAGTTCAGCAAAATTTAAAGATGCTGGCTTGTGAAATTTTTGTGTAGGAATTCTATTAAGTGAATGAGTGCTTTGATATTTTACCTGTTTGAAGTAATAGTCTTGCTTTTTGGATTTATCACAACTTGTGCCAGTTTCATATTCACCAGTTCAATCAATAAAGCCATGCAGCACTTTGATGTAAACAAGATGACCTCACTATTCAGTTCTGTATTTTCCCTGCCTTTGACAAAGCCAAGCCATATTTATATTGATTTTTCTCTTTACATAAGCATATCCTTTCCTACCATTTCTTAGCTCCAGGCATTCAACTCCTAAACCAGACATTTAGAGCTGTAAAACCAAGGCTTGAGCCTGCAGTTCCTCACCTCACCTGGCTTTTCCCTGCTGTATTTCCCCCTCTTTGATGCAAGGAATGCTCTCAAATAACTTCAGTCTTGATTCAAGTTATTTTTCTTAACTTCCTTTGATCAATATGATGGAACAATACAAACAAATGAGGTAACCATGAGGAGTTTGTCCTTTTTTTTTCTTAACATCAAAATACATTTCCTGCCTAAACATTTAATGGCTATTACATAAAGCTGAGAATCTCCTGATTTTTCCCCCCTGAGTTTTTCATTTCTCTTCTGAAAAAAATGCCCAATCAATACACCACAAATAGATAAATACAATGGAATACTTCATCTTGACTAAAACTTACTGCTTGCTTCAGTCTTCAGTGGCTTTAAGAATATTTGGAATAATCTAGATATAATCAGACTGCCTGAAAAATGTCAGCTCTTCCTGGAAAAAAACCCAGTTATTGTTATCAGATTTCTTAAAATGGTTTCACTCAGAATAGCAGTGTCTGCTTTGCAGAGTTCTAAGGACACTGCTCAGTCTCAGCAGTGAGTGGGTACCTGATCAGGAGGAGGAGTTCATGCATGGGATGCAGCACTAGTATTGGAGTCAGAGCAAACATCTGCATGAAATCAGAATTTAAATCTGTTGGTAGTGCAGGAGGACATTTTGGATACTGTGAAAACCAATTCACTGAGAAGCAAATCTTAAGTGTCACAGGAGCCACTACTAATTGATATAATTTCAAGTCCATTTCAAAGCATGAGGACTCCAAACCAGCTTGTTCTCAGTTCCTGTTGAATCCATGATGCAGCTTCAGGCCTCAGACTTGGCAGGCTCTGAAAGCAGTGACACAGAGGGTGGATAGGATGAATTGGAGATATCAACCTTAATTAGGAATTTGCTTGCTTTTGTGAATATTGTTTTTGTTTAAAGAGATCACTGCTGCTCTTATATCTGTAAAGATAACTGTTGATGAGAGATGTAAGTACTGAGGAAAGGGACATTTAGCACAATTTTTAATTGTCTTATTCAAGTTCTTTTTTGAAGGGATTTTGTCAGAACAGCTAGAGAGCTGAACAAAGAATGAATGCATCTGAGCTGAATTGATGTAGTGCACATTGATTACAATTAGAAAACTTTGTGGCTAGCATATATTAGTTGGAACTTCTGCTGAAAATGATTTAATGTGAATCATTTTTCAGTAGCAGTATGTTTGAATTCTGTTGAACAATTTTCTTGATGTACAAAGATTGGCATCCTTAATGTTTTAGCCATATGGAGCACATTATCCTGAGAGAATGATGTGCTTTTTATATGTTACTTTGTAAGGTTTGTACTGGTTTTTTTCAAATTGTTTTTGTTTTGCGTATTTTTTTTAAATTTGCTTGTTTTGTTGTCTGGGTTTTTTGTGGAAGTAGACCACCTGATCACTGAAAGCCTTTATTGCTGGAGAACTTGCACAGGGAGTTAATGAAATAACATATTTAATGCCTGGCAGTAAAGCTAAAGTCAGAATTGTCAAAGATAAAGCTTTAACTATCAGGGTGGCTGCCAAAACAGGCTTGCTGAGAAGCTGGATGGTCTGGCTTGGTGTCCAAACCACGCTTCTACCAACACAGCTATGGCATCTGAGGGATAATTTGTGTCCAACATAACTGTGCTGACAAAAGCTGCTTGCTCCACACTACCAAAAATAGGGATGTGTTGAAGCTGCTAATTACAGCCCTCTTGGATCTGTGCTAAGTGATCCTCATATAGATCAAGATGAGACATTACAAAGGGAGCAAGGCCCAAGACTTTGAATAGCAGAAATCATGGTACTAAAGATCTTACCTTGGTAGCTTTGAAGTCTGTTCTTGGGGTTTTTAATACCTCACCCACATATAGCTAAATATTCCTACTATTTTAATGTTGTAATACTGTTAAAACAATTAAAAGGGCAGAAGAAAATGGTAGATGGGCCCAGCTTGCCTCTGTTTTGGCTTGGTGTTCATCACTGCCAGTGACACAGGCTCTGTGGAACTCCTGTGCTGCTCTGTAAAGCCACTCAGGTGATGTGAGGGTTCCCCTTCCATCCTCTATTCCAGCTGCTCCTTACTGCCAGTGGTGGAGCACGTAAGGTCCTGGTTCCTGCCATATTGTGATGCCTGAGCTCTTGAGATTCCACATTGAGGAGGAGACATTTATAATTTATTATTGTTTATTACCCACAACCTCTCACCTCCATGGCAGTGATAGAGTAATACCAATAAAGAGCTCTGTCTTACTGAGTTATATTTCACCATTGACATTATCATCTCTGAAGTGTTATATTTTACAGAAAATTACACTGTTTCTTAAAAAGAAGGAAAAAACTTCAGCAATTCAAACCAGGCTTTTTTGTGGTACTGAGAGTGATATTAGATGTTCTAATGTGGCTAGAAATGCAGTTGGAAAAAAAATGCCCCCAAGGGCATTGAACCCTCCAACTCAGAATGTCTGAAAACATGGAAGAGAAGTTGGTAAGACTAGAAAAGAAAATAAGAGAGGGGAAGAAAACCTTTCATGCTATTTAATGATAGAATACTTGGAATAAAGACAATAATGGAAAAAAGTTCCTTTTATCAGTAGCTGTGTTCTAAAACTCTAATTGCACTGCTTAGCTGGGGAGTGAAGGAAATGAACTGAATTCATTGTCTTAATGATACCCTTAGCAGATGGGCAAAATGAATACATAATAAATTGTGCTTCATTTCTTACACAGACAGCAGTTTCATGAAATATAACAATGTTCTGCATTTTCTCCATCTGTTTCTACAAAAATGAATTTATTTCTTCTGTTTTCTTTGCTCCCCCTTCAAAACATTATTTGATTTGAATATCATCTAAACTTGAAGGAAATGATCCTTGCCATAAGAGGTCTCAATCAAAGCCTTGTCATTAAAAGAAAGATGTCTCTGTGGAATTGTACCCCAGGACTGTATACCGATGTAGTGGCAGAATTTGGGATTTTTGAAAATATGCCTGGAAGAACTGGGAAATATTGTAAAATTTGGCTGATGTTTAGCCATGTAGATAATTAATTTAATGCAAAACCTTTTACAATACCTCTTAACCATTATGTAACAGCTCTATACTCTGTTCTAGCGGATTTAGAAATTTTTTTTGCATCAGTATCACACCAGTTATAAAAAAAAATACTCCTGGTAGTTCTGTGAATCTGAATGTATCTTAACATTTTATGGATATGACTGTGTTCCATAACTACTGTAGTGGTCTTCCCTCCCCACCCACTTTTTATTTTCTTTAATATAACAAGATTTAAGATGAAATCTAGAAACAGATGTTTGCTTCTGATGCTCTGCAGTAAAATGCAGTTTTATTTCAGCTATGGCCCCATCTGTGGAGTGTTAAGCATCCGAGAGCTCAGAGTTTCTCTGAGGGGTTTTTCCCTTCATATTGGAGACTGTTAAGTTGTCAGCATTGGGAAAGATCTCTGAACAATACTGGAGTTTTGAAAAAAATATCATAAAGGCCAGCTTCACAAATAACTTCTGTATCTAAGTGATATTATATTGAGTGTTGTTATAAGAAAAGGCTTTTTAATTATATGTACAGTTTCTGGTGTTTAAAAAATATAAAAGGCCTTTAGTCAATAGAACTTGCTGCTTTTCACAGGGTGGTTTTGTAGTTACTGGCCTTAAATTCTTGGTGTGCTTGGTAAATCTAGGTCCAATGGGTTTTTCCTTTTTATTTTAAATTTATTGTGAATGAGAGTAATGCAATCCAGTAGTAAAAAGGCATACTACACAAAATACTGACTAAGAACCATATTGTACTGTCTAAAAGTGATTTTTAATGAGTTTTGTGCTTAACTACATCCAGCTTTCAATAAAGAATCCTAAACACCATATATTTAGCCCTACAATTTAAGAGGCTCACAAAAAAGACACAAAGGAGCAAAGACATTGTATTCAATGGAGTGCTCCTCTTTGTTGCTATGCTTGTGAAAAGTAAGTCTTACCATAATTTTAGTTCTTTGTCCTTTTTATTTGTGTTAATTCAGCTTTAAAATGAATGTTTCTGTTCCTGTGGGTGATTTGTAATAACTGTATGCATGAGACTATATGCAAAGTATTTAAGTTCTTGTCAGTTACAATGCTTTACAGCTTTCACAATGTGACTTTTCAAGGGAACTTGTGTAACATTTGTGTTCCAGAAGTGGCACTCCTATAGCCTATACTTGTTCCCTGAGGGCCTCCATTCAGGTGGAAGGAAATACCATTATCTCTATTTTATTGAGACCAAAGCAGATAATAATTTGCCCAAGGTTATTCAGGGATGCTTTCACAAGGTTATTGTGCTCTTTCTACCAGGTTACTTTGATAATTATTTAATCACACTGGAGTGAGGTTGCTCAAATTCCATGAAGTGTTTTGCTCCTGAATTTGAGATTCTGTGATACCTGTCAACTGAGAGAAAACACCATATTTCCATAAATGTGTCTGTAAAGTGGGGCCTAATAAGACATACCAGCAATTTCTGTAGGACTTGACAAGTGCTAATGAAAGTTCTGAACTGGTTTTCCTCAGGTTACCTAAAGCAGCCTAAAAAAGCTTCCATTTTCTCCAGGCTTGGCATAGGCTGGGTGGCACTTGGGGTTGGATGTATGGATGGACAAGGTTCTCACATGGGTTATGGGCTGTGTCACACCTGGGGTGGATGTGTGGATGGACAAGGTTCTCACATGGGTTATGGGCTGTGTCACACCTGGGTGTGTGGATGGACAAGGTTCTCACATGGGTTATGGGCTGTGTGACACCTGGATGTATGGATGGACAAGGTTCTCACATGGGTTATGGGCTGTGTGACACCTGGATGTATGGATGGACAAGGTTCTCACATGGGTTATGGGCTGTGTGACACCTTTATGTATGGATGGACAAGGTTCTCACATGGGTTATGGGCTGTGTCACACATGGATGTGTGGATGGACAAGGTTCTCACATGGGTTATGGGCTGTGTCACTGGGGGGTGTGTGGATGGACAAGGTTCTCACATGGGTTATGGGCTGTGTGACACCTGGATGTGTGGATGGACAAGGTTCTCACATGGGTTATGGGCTGTGTGACACCTTTATGTATGGATGGACAAGGTTCTCACATGGGTTATGGGCTGTGTCACACATGGATGTGTGGATGGACAAGGTTCTCACATGGGTTATGGGCTGTGTCACACCTGGATGGACAAGGGTTCTCACACCTGGGTTGGACAAAGGTTCTCCACATGGGTTATGGGCTGTGTCACACCTGGATGTGTGGATGGACAAGGTTCTCACATGGGTTATGGGCTGTGTCACACCTGGATGTGTGGATGGACAAGGTTCTCACATGGGTTATGGGCTGTGTCACACCTGGGTGTGTGGATGGACAAGGTTCTCACATGGGTTATGGGCTGTGTCACACCTGGATGTGTGGATGGACAAGGTTCTCACATGGGTTATGGGCTGTGTGGCACATGGATGTGTGGATGGACAAGGTTCTCACATGGGTTATGGGCTGTGTGGCACATGGATGTATGGATGGACAAGGTTCTCCACATGGGTTATGGGCTGTGATGGGGTGTGTGGATGGACAAGGTTCTCACATGGGTTATGGGCTGTGTCACACCTGGATGTGTGGATGGACAAGGTTCTCACATGGGTTATGGGCTGTGTCACACCTGGATGTGTGGATGGACAAGGTTCTCACATGGGTTATGGGCTGTGTCACACCTGGGTGTGTGGATGGACAAGGTTCTCACATGGGTTATGGGCTGTGTGACACCTGGATGTATGGATGGACAAGGTTCTCACATGGGTTATGGGCTGTGTGGCACATGGATGTGTGGATGGACAAGGTTCTCACATGGGTTATGGGCTGTGTGGCACATGGATGTATGGATGGACAAGGTTCTCACATGGGTTATGGGCTGTGTCACACCTGGGTGTGTGGATGGACAAGGTTCTCACATGGGTTATGGGCTGTGTCACACCTGGGTGTGTGGATGGACAAGGTTCTCACATGGGTTATGGGCTGTGTCACACCTGGGGTGGATGTATGGATGGACAAGGTTCTCACATGGGTTATGGGCTGTGTCACACCTGGGGTGGATGTATGGATGGACAAGGTTCTCACATGGGTTATGGGCTGTGTGGCACATGGATGTATGGATGGACAAGGTTCTCACATGGGTTCACTGTTAAACATCACTGAATAGCACAGGACAGATGTGCAACAAAATTATTTGGTACGTACACATCAAAAACTCTATAAGGAAGGAAATGAAAGATCATGAGAGCAGCAGGATGCTCAGTAGTAACAGATTTAGTGTTTGTAAAGGAATCAAGTTTAAAAAGTGGAAAAACTGTGGTTTACAGAGGTGGATTTTGTACTACAAATGGAGGAAAGAGCCTCATTGAAGAGTGCAGGGACTCCAAATGGCCAAGATGTGCCTGTCAGTGCTTGCAGAAAGCTTTGCCTTTGCTTTGTTATTCCTGAAGGAGGGCAGGGTGCCCCGAGGGATCTGGGGCTCAGGTTCCACATTCCCACTGTCCCCTGCCAGTGCACACAGGTGATTCCTGCCCTCCTCAGGCTCCCTCTGCTGTGCACTGCTGGTTCCAAAGGAAACATTTAACTGCCAGAGTCGTTTGAACATCTGTAGCTTTCCACCTTAGTGAAACAATGTTTATGCTGCAAGTTTGATCAGTAAGGATTTCTGTATTGCAATCTAGTTTAAACCCCCCCTCTTTTGGAAAGAAAAAAGCCGTAAAAGACCACTTGACAAAAGTTTTCCTTTTAAAGACATAGAAGACTGAAGACATTAAACAAAAAAAGAAATGGGGCTGTAATGACAATGTATTTGTAATAGAAAACCAGATTTTTTTTATTATTTTTCCAGAATTAAATGAAAATTTGCTTGTTGTCTTTCTCCAGTTTTTCTGTTCACTTGAGTGAATTTACTGGGGTCAGAGGCTTGACTGGTTCTTTATTAAGCACATTACATGGTCCTGCAAATGGAATTCAAGAACTGTAAAAAAATTCTTATAGTAAGTCTATTAAAATTTTTAGTAATATGGCCATAAGGAACCAAGAACTAAAATCAAACCTCACATTTGGATTAATTGTGTGGTAAATCAAAGGAGAAAGTGAAAAATGACCTTCACTGAGTATGCTTTGCTTCCCCTGTGAGAAAGAGAATAATCAAATGATGATTTATTTTTTCTTCTCCCTCTAAGTAGAAAGAAGAACTTTCATGCAAAGATGAGGTTTTTTGTAGCATCTGAGGAGTAATTTTGTTTTCTTGTAGAAGAACACTTTAGATTGGGATGGTTTATATTAGATAAGAGGAGGTTTTTTGAGATGGAGCAGTTTTGGATAGAGGACAAGGGTCACCTAACACCAGGGGAAGCAGTTTGGTTGCTTTCCCTGAGTACTCAGAAATGGTCCTTGTGTCATCACAGCTCATCCCCAGAAGGAAGAGGGGAAGGAGCAAGGAAAGGGGAGGAACAGAACTATGATATTTATATTTTTGTGATTGATCTGGGAAACAAAACTGGCTGTTCATGTGATGATCACACACCATAATTACTTATTCAGGGATTCCATATTTGGCTTGAACTGATCAATATATTGTTAGCCTGAAAAATGAGTAAGTCTACTTGGCTCTATTCAGTTATAACTCTCAAAATTCATATTTGGTGCAGCCATATTTATAAGAACTATAGAGGTAGCTTATAAAGCAAGGAAATGGTGCTTCAAAGGTAACAATAATGATTATACCACAGGCTGCTGTGGTCCAAGTCAAAAAGAATCACATAACAGGGAAAATATTCCATAAAAAGCAAATCTAGTTATGGTTTTGCTTCTCACTGTTTCATATGGCATTACTCACCTTGCACAATCCTTACTGCAGGATTTTGATGATCCAAACAAGAGCCTGCCTGTGGGACTACAGAGGTTCTTAGGAGTTCAAGGAAAAGGGAAGCATCAGTGAGGGGGATTTGGCACTGGAACTTAATTTCCTTTGGTTTTATTTGGTTTACAGTGTCTCAGACGTGTCTGTGCTCTCAGTTTTCAGCTGAATGTTGTTGTCCTGTGCTCCTGGAGGGAGCAGCTGGGAGCTGGGCTGGCTGCTCAGGATGCTCCTCTGGGAAGCGTGCTTAGAAAGGCACCTCCACTGAACTGCTCTCAAACAGCATTTTTGAAGTCTCATAGGCTTGGGACTGGGACACAGGCACTGCTGGCTGTGCATACACAAGTGAAGACAAAGCTTTGAAATGATAATTGGTGTCTTAAAAAGTCCCTGTCCACTGCTTTATCTGCAAGACAGAACTTGGTTATTCCAAATGAGAAATTTGTGATGCCAAATAATAAAAGCTTACAGGAAAAAAAAAAGTCAAATATCCTAAAGACATTATTTCCTTTGGAAAAAGTACAGTGGAAGTGTATATTATCTCTTAAAAAATATACAGAAGTAAAGAAGAAATTTGTGATGTAAATAATAAAAGCTCTTAAAAAAAAAAAGTCAAATATCCTAAAGACATTATTTCCTTTGGAAAAAGTACAGTGGAAGTGTATATTATCTCTTAAAAAATATACAGAAGTAAAGAAGAAATTTGAAAGTAGAAATTTTAAAAGCCAATTAAATTTTTCTAATCTGCTCTACTAGTGAATAATTGCTCAGTGTTGCCATGTATTGTCTATTGATCTGATGTTTATTAAGAAATTGTGCTTGCAGCATTGCTCTCTGTATAAATTGGCATGAATCAGGTCATTAGAAATATTTTGATTCATTCCAGCTGCATCAAATTTTTTTGTTCTCAGAAGTACTGGGCATCTTATTGGAAAAATTTGAATAAAGATGAACTCCTAAGTACTTACTAGTTCCAGAGAAGCTAATAAAAATGAAATTAGCTTATCATCAGAAAACAAGGCTTCCTTTTATTAGAAAGGAAATATTGCATATATGTGTGTTGAGTGCAAGAGAAATGTTATACAATTTTTTTTGCATAGGTATGGAATACTTTTCCATAGCTGTGCAAAAAGAAACATGATCAGTTATCCCAGAACACTATTAATGAGTCTGTTGAGAAAGTATTTATGTCTTCTTATGGGTTCTATTTGAATGTGCTTGAGCAACATACCTGAGCAATTTTAAGAAATTATCAACCTGTACTGTATAAATGAGTCATCTTCTTTGATTTTACAGTGTTTCCTCAGTCAAAAAGGCAATATTATAATGTGCACAGAATGAACCTTACCATGCATAGAATATCTCTCACTGAACAACTCCCAAAGACATAGCATGTAGAAAATGAACATTTTCATTTTGGTGCATATGACTATCAGAAATTATGATGTTGTTCACTAAGTACTTATTTTTAAAACTTTTTTTTCACCCAGACTGCATAGTATTATTTCAATGAAAAATTCAAGATGCCATGGCACAAGACAAATGCCACTTATGCAGCTGAAGTCAGATGTAAGAGGTAACTGAAACAAATTCCTTTAAGCTGCATTGCAACTCCCCTTGTCTTTCCAAAAGAGCAAAGTGTACTGTAAGAGTCAGGTTTTGTTGCTTCAATCTCTCTTGATAATGATTCTAATTAGTGTTGTGATAATTAGATACAGATGGTTTGCAGGTGGGGAATGCCAGGCTTCATCTTTTCTAAATTGCTCAATGTGTCACCTGTTTGACAAAATAAAGAAGCTGTGGGCCTGTTGATGGAACTGAAAGACTCCACATAAATTCCACTGGTTTTTGATCTTAATAATTACTTTATAGAGCAACTAGTGTAGTAGTGGATATATTCAGGACTGCGTGCAAACATCATCTTCAGGAGAGATGTCTGTCTAGACAAGTCATTTTATGTGATCTTCCTCTGATTGTACCATTTCTCTTCTGCCCCCAGTCCTGGGAAAACCCTTCCTCATGCTCATCCTCCTCTTTCACAAATTGATAAATCCCTTGGTCCAAAAGGCATGAGGGATACATGAAAATCCTCTTCAGCAGAACCCTCACTGAAATAGTTGGGCAATCTATGTACCTTTTAGATCCTTCAATCAGTGACTTCATCTATGTATTGGTGGTAACAGAGTTCCAGTGAGATTTCTGCTGTCTCTGGAGGCAGGGGGAGGAAGAAGACTGAAAGCTGTTGTATCTGAGTCCTCACTTCATTTCCCAAGACAAAACAATTTCCATTTTAGTTGTGTTTCATGCAAAGGAAATGTCTTTCGATATGTTGCTTATCAGATTAAATTTATAAACAAGGTAAAGTGGGAGGAAGGAATTGCTATCTGGAGCTGGCTGCATTTCTTATAAGGTGATCTAGAAAATATAAACCCAGCCCTTGTTTACCTCCAGGCTTCTATCCAGGGCACTGCTCAGATTTACCAGAAAAGGTTTCCTGTTGTACAATAGCATTTAAAAAGTTAGCTTCACCTTCTAAAAAGTAACCTGATTAAGCTTTGCAATATTGATTTATATTGTTTGTTTTGTAATCTTTTTTGTATCCACAATTGCCACTGTCTGGAAGATCACACTTTGCTGAATTCATTGGTATATGATTCAGCATGGCCTTTAAACCTCAGCATTGCATTATTCCTTGTTAGTGTGGGCTGTCAGAATCCAGCTCTTTGGCAGTGAAATTACTCCTTGGTACCAGCAAAGAACACTTAAAAAGGAGGGGAAAGATTCTTTAAATGACTGCTAAATACCTATGAGATGATTATTAAGTGCTTGCAGTATCCTACAGACATGGAATGTTGAAAGTCTGTCTCCTGGATTTTTCCCTTAGGAACTGAGCCATCTACAACCATCCCTACTGGTATCTGAATGCTAAAAATGCCACTCAAGAAATGGATTTCAGTCCCCTACTGCAGCTGGATACAGTATCGGCACACTAACTCTGTATTGGCACACTGAGATTTGTTGAGTAACGTTTATCTCTGCTAAACTCTTTGTCTTTCCATAGTCTAAGTTTGTTTGAACTGAAATTGCCTTGGTTGTGATGCTTTGAACTTTTTATATTGCAAAGCTCTTTTCCCTTGTTTGTTGTTTTATATAGGAGATAATTCTGCCTTGATTGCCCACTTGATATGGCAAAATATTCTTGTCACAGGGTGGTCAGATCCAAGGAGGGTCTTGACCCAAGATGGTATTTCTGCCACAAGGCAGTGTTTAAACACATGGACTTCTCATTAGATATTCATGTCACATCCACCAGGACTGTCACCTTTGGATCAAGAATGAAATTCAGTTCTGGCTGCAGATAATTGCTTCCTTACCAGGCAGAACTGAGAGATCAAAGATCAGAAGTCAAAACTTGTCAGATACTTTTCCTTCTGTATTGTTCCTTTTTCCCTCTTTGCTGTTGCAAATACCAAGAAATTATGCAAATTGAGCTGCATTTATACAACTTTATAGAAATCAAGCATATTAAACATTTCAGAAGTTTAGATAATGCCAGGTATTAACACAATCTAAGTAATAGAATTATTAAGAAGCATTTATACTGTTCCTTGCTTTACCAAGAACTTTCATTCACTTCTCTGAGGCTGTCTCCCATTTTTCATGCTCTCATAATATAAATTCTTCATGCCAGGACTCTCTTACCTGGATGTCTGTGATGTGGGCATTGCTGTGACATAGCTCTGCCCAGGCCAGACAGCTTGTGGGTGTGTGTCCTGTGTATCTGTCTATCTGTCTGTCTCACTGGGAGTATTACAGCCAGAAACTCACTGTGAATTCTTTGGGTATTTATTCAGCTCCTTGAGAGGTTTTGCAGCTTGCAGTGAGGGGTCTGATCCTGTAGCTACTTTGCTGCTGGTGCCTAAGCAGCCTGCACAATTTCATTTAACAAAGCTCTCAACTTATCAATGTATGAAGTCCAGACCTTGCTTATTGTTGTGTACTTAATAAAGAGGAGTTATATCCCAGGCTTAGGTGGATGGAAAGTGTGGGGTTTTATTGCAGATTCAGTAGTCCCTCTTGCAGAGTAAATGTCAAGTCATATTGTGGATTTCTCTGCAACAGCTATGAAACCACAGCTTTTTCAGTCCTTGAAACAGACTAAACTGATATAAGTCCCTACTTGGAGATGTGTTTATTATTTGAAATAAAAATATTGTTTGGGTTTTTTTTTGCATTTTATGAATAGGGTTATATGAAGGGTTTTAAAATGTCTGTTTATATTATCACAAATACTTTTCCATTTACTCTCCCTCTACAATACTGAGAATATCTTATTCCTCCAACATAGAGGTTTTTCCAAGGTTAAATAAAAAGTTTAAAATAACTGTCTTTAAAGCATTCTCCATTATGGTGCAAGGTGGTCCAGGAAGACACCATTATCCTTGGAAAATGTACAAGCTTAAAAATAAGCATTGATTTGGCAGGAGTTATAACCTAATTTATTTTATCCTGTACTAAATTTCATTGTGCAGCTGGCTGATCAGCTGTGGCCTGATGATGCCTGAGAGGCACAGTGCTGTGCTATGGACCATATTTCCATCTTTTCCTTGACTCTCCTCATTCTCTTTTAGAATTCTCTTTTAGCTCCTGAGGGACAGAGAAATGGCTATTCTTTTGTTTTGGAATGAATGTGACTCTCCTTGGACTCCCACACAGGAACTAGACATTAGAGGATATAACATGGTGGTGTCAAAACCCCTGTAAACCTCCTAATTAGACATGTCTTAAGTGTGAAACAATCAAACTTGGGGTTCTGCCCACCTCCCAGGAGCCGGCAGAGAGAGAAGCTGCTGTTTCACCACTTCATTATCACCCAGTGCACTGAATAGGAAAACTCTGATGTCACCCAGTTGCTATGGCAACACCATCCTTGCTTATCTCTGTTTCTCTGGCAACAATCCCTTACTTTCTGCTATATTTACACTCTCTTTGTTACTATAAAATTCCTTCATCGTGGTTTATACATTCACTGACATCAGGTCATCCCTTAGACTCAGGCTATGACTTACTTATACAGAGGATTACTGGACCTTTAACATTTCTCATTAATTTTGGTAGGTTTTGAATCTGGAAAGGAAAACTAAGCCAAAGCCTTTAGAGAGGCGTGGTAGATTCAATTTCATTTTATAGTCTGTAGGATACATTTCAGGCTGTAGGGGTCTTTGTTTCATTTGGGAGTCACCCTGGTTTGAAGTTAGAGACCTGGGAGTCCTTGGGAGAATTTAATGTCTGTGTTCCAATTGACTATTCTCCCTCAAAAGTGGATAAAATGCACAATCTGAAATCACAAGGTGCTTGAGGAAAGCAGCCAGAAGTGATACTTAGGGGCTGGGATTCTGTGAAGGGTTCCAGTGAGTGTAGAATCAATTACAAGATAAGAATCTTTATACAGGAGTCTGGATGTGTAACATTTTAAGTTAGGAGAGACGTCCAGAGTTCTCCATCTGTTCTAACCCCTTGCTCAAAGCAGATTGAGTTAGATGAGGCTGCTCAGAAAAAAATTTCAGCTCATTTTGAGTACCTTCAAGGATGGCAATTCCATAAACTCTTGGGGTGATTGTCCTAGTATTTGACACATCTGATTTTTAAAAAACTAAAAAAAGGAATTTCCACTCTTCCAACTTTGCACCTCTTTGTCCTACTGTTGTTGTGCACCTCCAAGAAAAGTCTCTGTCTTCCCTGTATCCTCCTACCAGGTCCTTGTGTCCCTGACCATCACAGGGACCCTCCACTGAACACCCTCTGCTGTGTCTGTCCTGCAATGCCGGAGCCGGACACGGAACCCCAGATTCAGACTCACAAGTGCCAAATAGAGAGGGAGGGGAGACCTTCCCTGGCCCTTCCAGCTCCCTCAGCCTGGGCTGCAGGAGGCTTGTTTTCTTCTGCAGGGGTGTGTTTGTCACTTGTGCTCACCTCTGCACCCACCAGGACCCCCATGTTTCTTCTGTAGAGCTGCTTCCTGCTCAGTCCCTGTATGGTTCATGGACTGACTGCATTCTACATGGGCTATTCTTCACTGTGAGGGCAGTGAGGCACTGGAACACGTTGTCTAGTGAAGCTGTGGATGCCCCATCATCCTTAGAAGTGTTCAAGGCCATGTGGGATGAACTTTGAGCAACTTGAGGTAGTGGAAGGTGTCCCTGCCCATGGCAGATGGTTGGAACTGCAACCAACAACAAAATTGGTTCTTTAATGTCCCTTTCAACCCAAACCATTCCATGGTTTTATGAAAAAATTGCACTTGATTTTGTTAAACCTTAAGGTTCTTGTCACCACATTTTTCCATGCTCCCCAGGTTGCCCTCAGAGGCAGCCCTGCACCCCAGGGTGCTGACCCTTGTTTGTGCTCAGCCACACACTCGCAGAGAATGCCTTCTGTACAGTCAGCTGGGCTGTTAATGAAGATGTTCCACAGGTCCCTGGGGATCTGTTTCCATTTGTGACTGGCTGCCAGCTGGACCTCATGCCTGGCACTCAGACCATGCAATTTTCAGTGCATGTTGCTGTCCACTCACCCAGCTAGGAAGTCACTAATTGGGGACAAGGAGTCTGTCAGCCCTTGATAAAGTGGAGATGTACAACACCCACTGCCATTGTTCTCAGTACCTGTCACCCACCCTCCTGAGCTGTGATTTGAACAGGCGTCCTTACCTGCTAAAAGCCTGTATCTACTAGGGACAAACAGTGTGATTCAGAATCAGAACATGAAAAAACTAGGAAAGGTTTACTTATTTCTCTCTCTTTCTATACATTGTTTTTAGTTACAATGGAGGATCTTCTTCAAGCAATGAGGGGAACCAGAGAGGAGGAAAGAAAGAAGGGGAAAAATTATTGTTCAGAGAATTTTCAGAACAAGTTAAATATTTTTCTTTCTATGGCTAATAGGTTGATAACAATGTTCCATTAATATTCATTATGAACTATAAAAAATTAACTGATTTGGTTGCTGAAGAGGAGGTAAAGAATCTTGCTGATGCTGGTAGAATCAGTTTTGGTCATCCCTTCCCAAAGATTCATTTGAAGAGTGTTACGGAAAAAATACCTTTGCCAGCATTCTTTTGAGTATTTCATGTAAGTGTTCCTGTTCATTTCAGTGAAAATTTATCAGCTGGTATTCTACAAGAAGACTTGCAACTTGCATTACATTGTGTTTCCATGGTGACAGACATGTTTATGTTCATGTAATACATGGCAATATTAATCACTGGAGACGTAAACTGACTATTCCTAAAGTTCTTATCCACAGCTTTTACATTAGCTCTTTTCAGATTTATGGATTGATGGATACTGCATATTTATGTTGTGTCAGCACTGGAGCAGTTTATCATTTAACACTTATCTCACTGAAGGGTAATGTGTTCTCTCCATATTAGGTAATTTTTGAAACACTTGTATATAATAACATCCATTCTCTATAAATTTATAAAGACAAATTTGAAAGAGCTTCAAAACTGATTACTTCCTTTTAGGCAGAGAAACTACTTTGTCACTTCTATTATTATTGCTCTCTGATGATTCAGTATTCTGTCACTGTCTGAACGATCACTGCAGCCTCATGATGGTGTAGAGGGGATACAGAGTCACAGAATCATTTAACCCAGCAGTGCCAAGGCCACAGCTAAACCATGGCCCATCTGTGTCTGCTAAGTACCTCTGGGGATGGTGGTTCCACCACCTCCCTGGGCAGCCTGGACCAATGCTTCACAGCCCTTTCAGTGAATAGTTTTCCCCTAACACCCAATCTAAACCTCCTCTGATGCAACTTGAGACCATTTCCTCTTGTCCTGTTTCTTGTTGCCTGGGAGAAGAGGCCAACTCCCACATCACCAAAAACTCCTGCCAGGAAGTTTTAAAGAAAAATAAGGTCTTCCTGAACCTTTTGTCCAGACTAAACTCCCCCAGCTCTCCCAGCTGCACATCAGACTTCTGCTCCAGCCCCTTCCCCAGCTTTGTTGCCCTTCTCTGGACAAAGCCCCCAATGCCTTTTGCAGAGAGGCAGAGAGGGCCAAAAATAAATCCAGTGTTTGAGGTGTGGCGTCACCAGTACCCAGCACAGGGAGACAATCACTGCCCTGGTCCTGCTGGCCCCACCGCTGCTAATACAAGACTCAGTGAAACACAGCTTCATTTCTTGAATAGAATAGATGCTTGCTATCAATATATTTCTAAGTGAATTGTGTCAAGGAATTTAACTCCACTAGAATTCCTTTAAATAGCTCAGTAGTGGTTAAGGTTCCATATAAATGGAACAAACAGAACCAAAAAGGAAACAAAGAAAATCTACATGATATTGTTGACACTCTGTCTGTCAAGTCATAATGAGCATTTGAAGTCATTCAGCTCCTAATGGGACAGATTAATATCATCTTTCCTTTAAGCTCCTCTCCATGTAACAGACTATTTTTCCAACTTCCATCATGGAATTAGAGGTTTCCAAGAAGCTATTTAAGTATGGGCTGGCTTTTCTTGCTGATGAGCTAGTTTCATGGGTTTTTTAGATATTCCTGTGTTTGTGCCAGCTTCTCTTACTGGTTTATCATCACTGATACTGGTTGAGATATTAAGGATATCCTTGTATCCAATTGCTAGAGCTATTAAATGTAATATTTCAATGACTATTCTAGAGCCTGTCTGAGGGCAACTTTTATTGTACTTTTAATGTCATTCTATTCAGGAAGGCACTTAGCACTGCACCAAAGGACTGCCAGTGAGAGAACATTAGAACTGTCATCCAAGTATGGTCCTACACCTCTTTACCCAGTGATCTTCACCCTGCTGTACCCACAGGATTTAACAGAGCAGACAGGGTGACTGAAGCATATCAAGTTGAGCATTCAAAGTTGAGTTTGTACCAAAGAAAATAAGCTGCTGTCTATGTGACAAGGAGCCTGGAGAGGAACAGGGGAGATATTGTCTAGTCTGAGACATTAAATTGAACATTTGCTTTGAAAAAAAAAAAAAAAAAAGAAAGTAAGATTAATCCAGGGAGAATGCAGGGAGAATTGTCTCTGGCATCCAGGGCCTGGCTTTTTAAAAATAATTACAAAAAGGAAATAAATCTGATTCTTGCCTATTGCATTTTATGACCCTTATGTGTTAGTCATTGTTCTTGAGTTGGGAACAGAAATAATAGTTGAGAAGCAAGCAGAATTTATAGTTCTGAACAGCAGTCTTGACAGTTTCTCAATAAAAAGTAATTCAACAAATTGCCAACACTTTTCCTGATCAGAGTGCATAATGCAACAGTTAAGTGACATCAGGCTCAGCAGGCAAGTAATCAGCATCCAGCACATAATGATCTCTGAAATTTGGTGTGTGTCTGCTCTGTCACATGGGCAATTGGTGTCATCCCATGTCAGTTTGGTTCCTTGCCCTGCAGCAAGACTTTTGAATGTAAAGAACATCTTACAGGAAAAATAAATGAACCAATCACTTCTCAACCACCTCCATTCTTGCCACATGTGATTAGGAGAAGAGCTCAAGAATTTAAAATGCAGCTTAGAACTTACATTTGTACTTCATGTTACCATGAGTTACATTTCTTATCAGAAATTTCTGAAGTATTTATTCAGTCTATGAATTTTGTATTTTGCTGCTCTGAGTAGCAAGAAGAGTACATTCTGGTTAATTGAACTTCCTCACTTGTTTTTCCCCTTTTTTTCTCATGTATAAAAGATGTCTGAACAATTTAACACTTTCTTAGCAAGATTTTACTTTGTGGTATGTGTGGTATATTTCAGATTGGTTTTGCTTTTGTTTGGTTCCTTGGGTCTTTTTTTTCAAAGGTCAATTACCATGACAGTGGGATCTTTTCATCCTGGAGGACCATTAACAGAGACCATGAAATATGCTGTAGATTGGTAGATCAATGAATTAATTACAACAACAGAAATCATACTATTTTCAGTTAGTACAGTTGCATTTCTATAGCTATACATAAATTATAAAACATTACTTAATTATTGCAGTGTTATGCTGCTTTTAATTTCCCAGCATATTGGGACACCAAATACAAGGTGTTCAGGGTGTGTCTAGATTTGTGACATTAAAGCAAAGTCATTGTCACATTTGTGTGTCTTCAGTTGTTGGGTTCTTCAGTATCCCTGCTGTGCTTTGCAGAGCATCTGAGCAGATCTTCATGCACCATCTCTCTCTGTCCAGAATTAAATGCTGTCACTCGAAATGGTGGTTGTTCTTTTTGTATCTTGGGTGGACATTTTGGAAAGTTGTTCTGCTGTCCACCTGTTTGGATTTAAGTTAGCCAGGTGGGTTTCACAGACTCACTTTACAGCCAGCATAGAAGACAGAGAGGATGTGAATGGTGATTAATACCCTGATTCAGGCTTCCTCTCTAGATGATCCTCATTTTCCATGAATGCTGCAGGAATCTGGGGAGATTGGCAAGTCATATGAAGAGCCAAAATAGTGCTGTGAGAGTATTTTCCTCCTTTAGTGCATATTAGACCTGAAAGCATCTTCAAACCTCTCTTTGGCTGTACAGATGGTCTCAGAGCTGCATTTCAGCTCCCTCTGCTGAAAGGAAAGAGGTGTGAAACACGAGGACTGGCTGGGGAAATAGCTGGTGGTGAAAAATTTATAGGACTCTCCCTTGTTTTTTGACATAATTATGACTGCTCCTCTGAATGCATATTCAGGCTGTCTGACTGGAGGATTGTGTTCCTCAGTGCTGAGGAGTTGCAGTCTACAGTTGCTTACTCGTGTCTTCCATGTGTTTCTCAAGCTGTTGGCTTGATACAGGTGAATTTTTAGTTACTCTTTGTGTAAACACACCCAAATGTCTGAAAATGCTGTAGTAAATCATCAAGGTGGCATTTTATAGCTACTGTGTATTTTAGACCACATCATACTATTCCTGTTACTTCAGCTTTTAGTTTAAAAAGCAAGATGACAATGTAACTGATGAGAAAAAATTTGTTATGTAATGCCACTTTTGTTTGGCAACATGGAATGCCAAGACAATTAACTTGTGGCACCTCCTTTACAGAGTTTGTGTAGCTGCATTTTTAAAATACTTGGGTGAGACTGGGCATATAAAGCATTTTTTAATATGCTTCAATCTTGTTAAAAAAGGAAATTTAAAAAGAAGAAAAACTAAAGTTACTGTTGATAAATTGCTGGAGATGGCTGGATGGATCAAATTTTAAAAATTTGCTGGTGAAATTAGGTGGTCATTTAGATAGCAAAACCAGCTAGAATGTGGTCTGTTTAGAGGGGGAAAGAAAGGAAAGATAGGGAGTAGGAAATCCTACTGCTGATTCAGCACATGGCGCTCAAATGTGACAAATTTACTGTGAATTTTCACTTTCTAGGTCAGACCGGATCACTTGGTTGGGTTTTGTTTGCACATCTTGTTGGTGGCCTGCTGCTTCCATTTAACACATACTCTAGAATGCACTTTAAAAAATGTAACAGTTTTCCATCTGCTGTTCTCACAGCAGACTTTATAGCCCTGTCATCTACTTGCATCTTCAAGAGAAAAGCAGTTGCCTGCAATCTTTTCTCAGTGTCAGTGCTATCAGAAGTATCTGTTTGGGTCTCTTCTTCTCTCCCTCAAGGCTTGGGCAACACAGGCACCCTGAAATCATCTCCCCTTTTGTGGCTTTTGGGATTTTTTAAGGCCTATTTACTGATCAAGGAAAAGCAATGTCAAATGTTTTTATTACCAAATGGATCTGATAGTAATTCCTGTTGTGGAAAAATCATCACATGCTTAGGCATAGAATGTATTTGTGAGGGAGCAGGTGCCCACAGTTTGTTGGCACACAGAACACCTGAGTGCCTGTGCATGCTAATTTTAGCATCTTTTACTCCTTTGTCCCTGTTTATGCAATGCTGATGCACAACACCCATTTTATATGATTCCAATGTTTTTATCAGTTTCTACATAATCTTTTAATGATGTTGACTTATAAAAGTGTCAGTCATATATTCTTAGTAACACAGCAAATGTTAAACATTCAATTTCAACTTCTTTACTAGGGTCTTTTCTGAAGAATTATTATAACCTACTTGTTTAGAAAATAAATTTTTATTTTAAGTAGCTTGACAAACTTGGTAGTAATCTCTTGTGGTTCAGTGTAACGGCAGCCATATGGAACTATAATTTCCAAGTCCCACAGATCTAATTTAGTTTTATGCTATGTTGGATTACATGTCAAAATTATCTTCATGCCATCTGTAAGGCTTCTTACATTCTGAATTGTTTTATTGTAGTTTTATTGTAGTGCTTGCTATCTAGAAATTCGTTCTTTATTTCAGTTACTGATATTTGATTTCTTAAAGGTCCAAGACAACTTAATTTTTCCCATGTTATGTCTTGGAGGTCAGCCTCTAGGAATCTCCTGAAAAAACCGAGTGACATTAGAGATGAGTTAATGTGCATGTAAGTGAGTGTGGTAAACCCCAGGAATTTATTTGGTTTAGCTTCATCACTTGAGACTTCTGTTTTTCTTTGTTTGTACTTGTAATACACGGAGATCTTTTCCCTTTCATGTGTAATTGCTTGGCCTTCCCCACTAAAATGCCTCTTGAGGGCACTTACACATACTGAGGTGGTGGACATGCTGAAAGGGAAGAAATGTGAGGAGAAAGAGAAAAAAAGTGAATAGCCATTAAATAAAAAGTTAGCTGCTTTAAATGTTATTTTTGGATACCACAAGAGAAGGATTTTCTAAGCCTAATAGGTGGCAGGTATGGTTTTTGTATCCCTCAGTTTTGCCTCATTTGCACAGTCTTTTATTCTTTTACACAAACTCTGCACTGGAGCTGGTCACTGCCTTTGCAGCCTGCCCCTGTCTGTGTGTGAGGAGTTGTCACTGTGCTCAGAGGCTGGGCAGGAGGTTTCAGTCCTGCCTGTGGAAGTGCTGCAGGCTGTGCAATCACCTCAGAACACATTGGAAAGGGAAGAGTGGTAAAAATCACAACAGCATCTCAAGTGTCAGCTTAGGAGATGGTTTAATTCTCTGTTCATGGTCAAGCTTTCTTGTCCATCAAATCTTTGTCTTGTGTTCTCTTTCCATTCCAGCATCCTCTGTCAGAGCTCCATTGAAAATATGAAGCACATCAGCATAGTAAGTGAGCAGTGACCTGCAGCACTAACATGGCAGTAGGAGACCTTTTCCCCTTTAGCTTATGGTACAGTCTTTTCTTTTTCCTTTCCCTTTTCATATGTCTGCTTTCCATGTGGACTAGTAAGTAAATTCATAAAGGAGGTAATCTTGCTATGTGCTTTTACAGCATTTGATACTGTGGCTTACATGCCAATTACTGGTCTTGGAGGCAGTTATAACATTAAAAAATCTAACATTTTTCCTGCATGCTATTTACATTTTTTGGATTATTTTTTTTTTCCTGAGGAAGTAATTAAGAGCAAAAGTCAAAGATACATTACCTCTCTGAGCTATGTGGTTTGGTAATATTTTCATAGTGCTTTTCACTTTGCCAGCAGATCTCCAGACATCTTTATTCCATCAGGTCTTGGTGGTGCTGTTGATGCTGTCACTCCCAGTGTTCATGTTTTGGGGCTCTGTTTCTCTGCGGGGTTTTTGCTTGTGCGTCAGCTTCAATTTAAAGACACTATTTTAAGTTATAGCTGTAAGACAAATAGCAGCTTGTGGTTCTGGATGGGTTATTTTTCTATTGCAGCAGATATGAAGTATTGGCTGCTGCAGGAATTCAGTCAGGATCTCTTGCTGTTGACATTGACTTCACACTGCCTTCAGAAAAGTGAATTTGTACACATAATATGTGGCTGCAATTTATTATCTGAAAATGGTAATAAATAGTTTCAACTATTTTTGGATCAACAAAATAAAATAGGCATGACTGCCACAAAGAGAGGTTGCTTGCCTCCTGCCAGATATAGTTTATAGTAAAACTAACTGCATTAAAAATTTAACACATGGAGGCGCCTCAGCCTGTGTAGTGGGCTTTAGTGATACATGCTAATAACAAAATCAATAACCTCTGTCTTGGGTTCTATCTAAACTGAAACTCTATACTAAAACTGTATGAGGACAAGCCTAAGCTGTGTCATCAAAATTTAGCCTATGCATTCTATCTCCTGCTTACACCCCTAAGAGTTTCCTTTCTAGATGGTGTTATTAAAGATAAGTGATTCAGTGTAAGATGTGCTCTGGGGAGTTTTCTTCACCCCTCCATCCTGGAGCTTGTTATCAGTGGTACCTTTAGCATGGCTTTTGTGAAAGCCCTCATTTTGCAGTATTTTGGAGAGGTTACAATAGCAAGACAGACCAGGCCAGGCAAAATAATGTGGTCATTTAGAGAATTTGTATAATTTTTATATGTATATAAGTACATCTTGTAATAGTCAAATCAGAGGTGCAAACCCTAAACTTTCTCTGTTTAATCCTATCTTTGTTTGGTAAAATGATAAATGAAGCTTTTCATGGTTGGTTGCTCTCTGAAATGAATGTATCCACAGAAGTGGATATGGATGCTGGTTTTGTTCTTTCAGTAGACAAAATAGAAGATCCTGCTGCACAAAAGAAATGTCAGAATATATGGGATATTTTAGACACTTCAGATACTGAGAATGGATCCAGCTTTATTAGACTGATAACATTTGAAGGGATACTGAAATCAATTGATTCTCATTTGATAGTTGCATTTGTCTGCAATTATGTTGATATAAAACTGCCATAACTTATGTGGGTCATCATCATCATTATTAGTGCTTCTCAGTATCTACTTTCTGTTATTTCATGTTTTATTAAATACTGAACTTAGTACAATTCTTAGGGCTATCCTTTCTTTACTGTTGTTTCAGCTACAGTTAAAGTAGATGTTTCATCTGCAAATGTGGGCTTTAAGCACTATCTCCAAATAATAGTATTTATTGAGATCTTCAAAATCAGCACCTAGTGTTAGAAATACCAGTCTAAAAATGCTTTACAAATGTATGTAGTCTTGAACTTGCAGATAGATGCATAAGTTTCTGCCTTGCTGAAATAGCTCATATCCTTTGTTTTGACAATCTGTTGATGAGGTGCTGTTTTGTTGGCTACAAAGGGGCTAAAAGGTTTCTCCCTCTGCCCAAAAGGGTTTTTTTTTTTTAGTGAGAGAAAATTAATTTTTAATATGATTCTTTGCTCCATCAGGTCACTGTATCACCCAGGACTACTTTTTCCTGACAAATGTAGTTACCTTTCAGGGACTTGGTGGGGATTTGTTGAGCTTGAGCTACATGTGTCTCTAGAACCAAAAGAGATGCGTTTGAAAGAGCTGAGAGAACTGGCAGATGTCATTGCAAAGCTTTTCTCTGTTAGATTTGCCAAGCTGTAGGTATTGGGAAGGTTGGAGACTGGGGAGGTGGGAACACATTGCCCTGAAAGGTTGTGGAATCTCCGTCTTGGGAATTTTTCTGACCTGTTTACACACAGATCTAAGCAACCTGGTCAGAATTCAACGCTTCTCCTGTTTCAAGAAAAATGTTGGACTGAGATCTAAGGTCCCCTCTGACCTGAAAGATTCTAAGAAAACAGATTTGTACTGATTTGGAATTCCAGGGGAAGAGGTTGGATTTTTTTCTTCACTCCTGAGTTAATTGTGGTTTTGATAACTTGTCTCTACCAATAATGAAAAAATTGAAGCAAAACACTTACAGTTATTAAAACATGCTATCACTTCAAAATTTTGCTTTATCTATTTGTCTTTTAGTAAATTATTTGGGTGTGAGGGTTTTTTGCCCCCACTTACTATGTCATTTAGGCAAAGGAAGTTCTTGGTGCTGTCTCAGATTTCTGTGATTTCTAAAAGCCATATGTGTACAGGGATATCTAAATGCAGATTAGGTACAAAACAAACTTTGAAAGAACAAGAGAAGACAATGAATACATAAGTGTGGATTTGAGAAAATACTCTCCATTCTTGCTTAACAAGACAGGGCTGAGAAATAATCCACCAGCAATATTTTGTTAAGAGAATTATGAAGAATGCAGTCCTGGTGGTTTTAATGTCCCAAGATGAATTTACTGATTTTCAGAGAACAACTGAAGATATTTGGAGTTGCAGAAGCCAGACACTTGCTAGGGATATATACATACATGTGTAAAGAGTGGAACAAAAGCATATACTCTTCAGTTACTCCTGGCTATTAATCAACACAAATTTTCCCAATGTTTTGTATGAGCTATCAAGGTTTCATCCATAAATTCTTTTGAGGCAGGAAAATTCTTGGACATTATGGGGGTGTAAAGAGAACCTGTGTTTCAGAAAGTGTGTATTTAGGTTTTTGACTGAATAACACACCTTCTGCTTATTTTGAGAGCCTTGTTAATGTTTCCCTTTTGCTGGCCTAGGATCAGACTGCTGCTTCCAAGATCATGGAGCTATTGATTAAAAATGCCTTCCCTGCATTACCCTTGTGGCTAAAGGCATTACTGACTCACAGCTGTCATCACTGCTCACTCTCATTTCCTCCTGCCATTCACACAGTTCCCATGGCTCTCTTATATTGTGTGACCTCTGGGGT
This sequence comes from Emberiza elegans, assembly GCA_024865655.1. Lineage (NCBI taxonomy): Eukaryota > Metazoa > Chordata > Aves > Passeriformes > Fringillidae > Emberiza > Emberiza elegans. The sequence continues at coordinate 2,775,897 of JALJVW010000129.1, forward strand.
TCCAGCATTTCTGCATTTCATAAGGCTTCCTTCCATTTTTGTCTGTTTTTTCTTTGCTCTAAAATCTATATTCACAGTATCTCTAAATCTTGTTTTGCTTCCTTTTGGAGCATTATTATTGCTGTGGCTGTCTAAAGTCTTACCTCAAGCTGTACTTTTATATCTGTTTACTAAGCTCTTGTAATACTTCCTCTCTGAACATTCCCCACTGACTGTTTTTCCCCTCTGAACAAACACTTTATGCTCATTTCAGAATCAAGGAGCTACCCCATACATTGATCAGTTAAAAAAACAAATGTCTGAGGCAGTGCAAAGGTATTTCATGAGGCTGAAAGTCAGCTGCACTAAGGAGTTTGATGTTAGTTTATTGTGAAATATTTCTGCACAATGACACAGTGAAAAAGGTATTATTAGTTTACCTGGATCCTATATATGCTTATTTTATATATACTTACATATATAATCATCCATTAGATGTGGGTGTTTTCCTAGATTGTTTAGAGATGTGATTGCCCCATGATTTGAACATGAAAAAAAGAGACAAGCATTCAGAAAAGTAATGCAGCAAATTACAGGTTGGTTAGTGTGTTTCTAGGTAACAAAATGCTTTTTGATGTTTCTAGAACAGCAGAAATTGCAGACCAGCATTCCTGTCATGTGCAAGTGTCACATATATATCACAGCAAGTGTCGAATATATAGAAAAGACCCAGGTGTAACTGGATATGATTTAAATCAGGGTTTTCCACACACTTAATTACCTTACAAGCTAACAAAAAGAAATCCTAGATACTGCTCTAGAGAGAGATTTCCTGAGGTGTTTTAGGAAGTGATCCTGCTCATGGTCCAGAAAAGAAGACTTATAACCCTGGAAAACACACTGTTTGATTAATGAAATTACTATTAATATTAATCAGCAGCTCTAGTGATCTTGGTCGTGATCAGTAGCCAAGGTCTTCTGTCTGTGTCTACCCACAGAAGGTGGACTCTGCATCTTCCCAAATAATCCAGTTCCAGGACAAAGTTGTTGGAGCTCTGACATGTTCAGTCTGTCAGAACAATCTGTCATGGTTCTATTAAAGCTTCAAAGAAGTTGAGATACTTCAAGGGAACCTGCTGTGATGGCAGTCCAGGAAAGCTTCTCATCAAACCTGCTTTGCTAAAGCGCTTCATACTGGGAAATTTCACTTGTGTGCAGTCTGTTACTGTACACACTAAAACTTTTTGGGGCAAGGACCTTTCAGATATATGATTTTGGTGCATGGTGGTGTCGTTTCTGCACAACATAATATGATAATGAAAATAATGAAGAGTGGTATGAAAAACAGGAGGGAAAAATGCTATACATGTTATTACAGATGTGACTCAAAACCCTGTCAAATTCAAATGTTTTCCTTGTTACTCTGCTGTTTTCTGGGTCTATGTAAGTATTGCTTCCCTATGGGTTTGTTGAGGCACTTGAAATAACTCAGCACAATTCTCAGCACTGCTGGGGCTGGTTTAAGTTTATACAATCTCATGTAGGATGTTTTTTGCTAGTCAAAAGCATGCATGTATTGCATGGCTGTCTCCATGAAAACTCCTAAAACTCCCCAAGTGCCACATCTGAATTTCAGCCAAGGCTTCATGCAAGAAACAAAAGGGGTGTAGGTTACCATTTGCCTACAGCATGAAAAACCCCACCTGCCAAACCATTGTGCTTAGTTTTATACAAGACTTTGTTACTGCTGAGTGGTTTTATGCCAAATGTTTTCTGTGGTTGGGCATAAAGGCTCTATCTTCTCACAATTCCATCAGAGCAAATGAGCTATGACACTGCTTGCCTATTTTTAAGTAAATTCAATGTTGTCCATCTAATGAATGCTAAGGCATATTCTGCCTGTGGGAAATGCAGGCTTTGCATGGTAGAACGGTTAGGGAGAAGCTTTTTATGTTTTATACTTTAAAAAGCCAAACAAAACTCAAGCCCCACCAAATATGTGTTCTGAATATTGCAATAAACAGCCACTGTTTAACTCAAATCAATCCAGAGGTGCTGAGTTTTAGTTAGTATTGATAATTTTAAGCAATTATATATTGACTGTGAAAAGTATGTTACCTGCATTTAGAGGGCAGCTCTGGAATTGTAAGCATGGAATTCTTCTTGTACATGAATGTAACTCTTTACCTTTGTTATTATGGGAGTGTATGGCTTTTCTGTGGATGATGCAGATGAATGTCTATAGATTGTATAGGTTCATATTAATGTCTGTAGATTGTATGGGTTCATATTAATGTCTATAGATCGTATGGGTTCATATTAATGTCTGTAGATTGTATGGGTTCATATTAATGTCTATAGATTGTATAGGTTCATATTAATGTCTGTAGATTGTATGGGTTCATATTAATGTCTATAGATTGTATGGGTTCATTCTGTAGATTGTATGGGTTCATATTAATGTCTATAGATTGTATAGGTTCATATTAATTTCTGTAGATTGTATGGGTTCATATTAATGTCTATAGATTGTATGGGTTCATATTAATGTCTATAGATTGTATAGGTTCATATTAATGTCTATTGTAGGGTTCATTGTCTATAGGTTCATATTAATGTCTATAGATTGTATCATATTAATTTCTGTAGATTGTATGGGTTCATATTAATGTCTATAGATTGTATGGGTTCATATTAATGTCTATAGATTGTATAGGTTCATATTAATGTCTGTAGATTGTATGGGTTCATATTAATGTCTATAGATTGTATAGGTTCATATTAATGTCTGTAGATTGTATGGGTTCATATTAATGTCTGTAGATTGTATGGGTTCATATTAATGTCTGTAGATTAGCGACCATATGAGGATTGGAAGATCACCACTGTTTAGGGTTAAGCCACGTGGTCCTGATATTTTGGCCTTCTATACTAAGGTTTTGGGTTTGGCCACTTAAGGTCATTTCCTTATTCGTTTGCAATTTTGGCAACTGCTTATTCTATTTTTACACTTTTTCATTATTCTTCTTTTTGAAATTCTACTGATAATCTGTCACAGAGTATGAGTTCATTTCTCTCACTGACTGCAGGACTGCACTGATTAAAGACTCACAGTTTGGCTGTGACTGACAAGCATGAGATCAGTTTGTAAAAGCATCATAGAGAGGGTTTTCAGGGCAAGTCACAGAAGGTCATAAAATCATCATAATTATGTGCCAGTTCCATTTGGGCTAGTTATATATCTTGTTTTAGGATACTGTCCCAATTGGTGGTCTTTATGTCTGTAGAGAAAAAAAGATGCCACACTGATGTTGAATCAGTAACTGTCCTTAAATTTTATGTTAGAAGATAGCAGTAAGGAAAATGAAGTCTAGTTAAAAAAAAAAAAGTTTTGATTTAATAAGTTGTCTTTTCAGAGATTTACAGATAGAAATTGCAAGAGCAGGAACAGATTCTGACATGCATAAATATTTAAGCATATTACATTATTTTATTTTTATTTTATGTGAATAAGTTGAAGTACATGTAAAATAAATGATGCAAGTGTCCCAAAAAGTCAGGTCAGACCTAGTAATAGAAAGTGTTTCCCCCATGTACCCATGGTGAGGAAAATTTTGTAGAATACCAGAGTTTTCCAGAGTTAAAAGAAGGAATGAGTGATAAGGGAAAACAAGGGTAGAGAACCCAGTCTTTCCATGGGGCAGCATAGGCTACATCCCTTCATGACTAGGATTTATTATTAACAGAATAAGAAATTGAATATTACAGCCCCAATAAGTGATCAGCACTGGAGTTTTGGGATAAATTGTTTAAAGTGTCCCTGCTCCTGGCAGGGGGATTGGACTTATATGACCTTTAAGGTTCTTTCCAACCCAAACTATTCTATGATAATCATCTAAAATAATCTGGCTGTGAGTGGGTTGAAATTGAATGCAGACAAGAAGGGGCTGCATGCCAGAGAACGTGTCCTGGAATTCAGTCATGGCAAGAATGTGACAAGCAGAGAGAGAACAATCAAGTCAAGAGTAGCAGCCTGTTCTCATTGATCATTTGATGATTTTAGAAAAGTTTCCAGAGAGTTTCAGATTTTCAGCTGGGTACACTCATATTGTTATACTGAGAGTAACTAAAGCTGTGCTTTGACTGCTCTACAATCTAAGATGGGAAAGTTTTAAATGTTCTGCATATAACACCTGATTTTAAAATCGTTCGGCTTGCAGTCCTGTCTCATTTGTGTGCATTATTCAGGCAGCTGAATTGTAGTTCATGGGAAGGCTTTGGCCTGTGAAAATTAGACATGCATTTTAAAAATCAGACACTTGATGTGCAGTGTGCTTCTCTGCATGTGCCACTGCTCTCTTACTGCTGCTACAGCCAGAGAGAAACTCCATTGATAAAGCTTTGTGTAATCAAAGCAAAGGATGAACAGCTAAAGTGCAACAGGCTGGGCTTGAGATGATGATTGCACTTCTCATCTCATTAGCACGTTTAATCTAAAAGGCACAGAGCATTTTAAACTTCATTTTTATAATAACCATGACAGCTGTGAGTGCAGAACTGCCTCTGCATTTTGCAGGGAAAAAACCAAAGAAGAAAAAGGTTACAAAAGTAACCCAGCAAACTGCTGACCAAGCCAGGAGCACTTTTTGCTGCTCCTATTCTTTAAGAACTAGGAGATTTCAGCATGTGTTTAGAGGCCACAGAAGAAGGGCTGTTTGTGCTCTGTTTCAAAATGTGACAAAACAAATTCCTCTCAGTCTTCATTTCACTTGCTAGGACCCAGCTTTCTGTCAGTAAATGCATCTGCACACAGAAAAAATTGAATAACAGTGAAGGTAGCTATCTCCAAAAATATCCTGGCTAAGCCAGGGTGGATGGGAAAAGGTGGAGATTTGTGAAACGAAGGGGTGAAACCAACAGGAGAAGCAGGGCATGCAGCACACAGCAAATCTGAGAGGGTATGTGAATATGGAGAACAGTGCAGCACTCACTAGAAGAGCTGAGTTCTCTGGAAAAAGGTGGGAATTTATAACAAGAACATCCCAACTATAGTCTTTTATTAACATCTGGAAGTGCTTTTCTCTTGAGTGCTCTCTGCCAACCCTCCAGCCATTTCTTATTCTTGGATTTGGGAAAATCAGACTTCACAATATTGAGAAGTAACGAAATGAAAATAATCAAATTGAGGAAAGTGGCTGGTTTGGGAAGCTAAGATACATGCTTTTGTTTTTCCTCTTAAGGCAATTCCTATGGTTTTAGGAGGGAAAGGCAAGAAAGAAACAAGTATAGACACCTTGGTATATTTTGCTCAAAGACCCAATTTAAAGTGTTCTCTGTTTACTTTGGAGATGAAAACATGACATTTGAATGGATCAAGTACATTGGAACAAGGACAAAGGAGAGTTTGAGGTGACTGGGCAGAATCTCAGTAGGCTTTTCTGTTAAATAAAAAAAAAGATTACAGAAATGTAATTACTGACCTGCTTGTTGGTTTTGAATTTTACCAATCTGGAAGTGAAAATGCAGCTGTATTATTGGCAAAATGAAAAAGACCAGAATAGCAGAGTATTCTCGTTTTCCTTCTACGAACAGCTGCTCTATTCCTCTGTAATCAAAACCTAGCACCAGCTTGAGTTTTTTTCTAGCTGTGGGGTATTCTTAATGGATTTTTCCATGATAAATTGTAGATGTGATTTCTTATGCCAGAATAAAGGATGTGTATTCTGTTTAGTCAGTCTGTTAAGACTCTGTTTCCTTCTCTCTTACTCTTTTAAGGGTTATTGAATATAAACCTAATTTTTAAGTCCCATGATAATGAATCAAGCATGTCCTATTCCAGCCTACAGCAAACTGCTAAGAAATCAGTGTGTGTGGGAGGGGGGTTGCTAATTGGAAGAGCAAACACTCTGTAGGTAACCTATTTTTGAACTTAAATCTCTTATTTAATTTAGTCTGGTTCTGCAGTAGCTGTTTTCCCATGAAAACAATCACTGTAATATAAAGCATTCAGTATTAACAGGCCTGACTATTATTAAGACTCTACAGGAATTTTTTCCTAGTCCAGACTAGAGTTAAGGCTGGACTTTGGCTGTCAGCTTGTTCTAGTTGGACTGCAGACCAAACCATGATGAGTTATATTAATCAAGGTGTACATGTATGTGATATTTGAAGGCAGATGCTGGCTGCTCTGTCTGACCTTCCAGCTCTCCAGGTGCAAACTGCAGCTGTGCAGCCATGCTTAAGAAAATGCTGGTCCTGAGTTTTATATGGAGCCTTGCTGAGCTGGGGTTTAGGACTTGGCTAAATTGGAAACACCATTTGTGGCTGGTGCAGCACGGGCTGAAAGTGCTGCATTCTGCTCTCTTACTCTGATCTGCTCTCACTGTTGTGGGCTTGAATATCCAAAGACCTGGGTCCTTCTGCTCTCTTCCAAATAACTCATTTTCTTGTGAATTCATAACTGTTTACAGTTTTGTTGTCAGCCCATACATGTTGTACCTATTGACAGTTTGACCTTCTCCTACTTCCATGCCTTGTATCTGAAACAGTTCACTATTACAAAGGCAATACATGTGTTCAACTGCCATATCAAATTTCACTATTTGCTTTCAATTTTGTTTTGATTCATATGTGATTGACTTGACTTTCACAGAGCTCTTTTTCCCTGAGCATAGGGAGAAGCATGAATTGAGTGAAGGCTTTTCTGTTTATTTTTTTTAATTCTAACTTGTACTTTGCATTTAAAATTATAGTGACTGGAAAACTGGCAGAATAATTTAATGTAATTACAGTGTTTTATTCAAATAGGTGTTATTTATGGTTGGTTCTTAAAATGGCACATCACATTTTTGAAAAATCTCATCCTCAGAATTTATCTGCAGTCTAAATTTATGGAAATTGTGTAGTCTATAAGGTAAAATCAAGTGCAATAGATGTTCCATAAATTTCCATTGTTGGCTACATTAAAAATATTGCCAGTGGCTAATGAAGTATTTGCTAGTTTAGCATTTTTTGTTGTTTTTGAAATGTACCATTTTCTCTGGCTGGGATTTGCTTTATTGCAAAGTAATTAATGCACACTCAGAGTTTTTATTGGACCTCTATTACACCTATGGGAAATTCACAGCTTTGGAGACTTCAGCATTTTGTGTGTTCATCTGTTATTCTGTTGTCCAGCTTGAGAACAGCTGCAAAAGGAATTCACCAGGTAATAGGATTTCATCAGGTATTGAAATGTACTTAGGTAAAAGAGTAAGATATTTCCTTAGCATCTTATTTATCTTTGCATCTTACTTAGGATTTCTGTTACCTTTCTATTACACTAAATATTGGTTTTGCACTTGAAAAATATTAGATCTGTCTTTCCATGTCATATTAAATCAAGTATCCTTGTTTGGTTTACTTAATCATAGGATGGTTGGAATGGACTTTTAAAGATCACCTAATTCCAGCCCCCTGGACAAGGGGCTTTGGACAAGGACGTGATTGGTCCCATCATGAAGGAAAGCAAAATATTAAAGCTTCTAATAATATTAATTTTTAAGAATATATAAAATTGAAATAAATGTGTATGTGAAACAATGCTTGAGAGCAAGAGCTTCTGAATTTGCTTTTTTTTCCTGATGCACTGTTTTTCTTAGAGTGTGTAACTGTCAAAGGGAGAAATGTCAAGAAATAGTAAAAATCTTGGAGATAAAAGATTCATTCACAGAATTTTAGATTTAAATATGTCTAATAGTCAAACCCAGATGATTTGCAGTAAAATCCTCCTCTTCAAAAGATGCACAAATATACTTTGGACTTTTAGAAATCTAAGGTGTTAAAGTCTAAAAGGGATTAAATTATCCCCAACTTACATTGCTTAAAATGTAGAAAACATTCTCCTTTCTGGGGTAAAGGAACCATATGGTTTTTTAAAAAAACTTTTGACTGCCTGTATTAAGATATATGCACTACATTTTTTCTTTATGTGCCGCAAGAGATATATTCTTATCTGCATCATTTATTTGGCCAAAATATAATTTCTGTTGTGATCAGCAGTAGTGTGGCCACAGTGGGTACCACACAAGAGGTGGATCTGTATTGGGGGGAAAGATAAACTGAAACAAGGTGAAGGAGGTAACATGAGGAATGGGTGGAGAGTGTAGAGAATATACAGTGGGTGCTAAAAACCACTAGGGGATGCAAAGAAAGGAAAGAAAAATGAGAGAGGAAGAGCAATGTAGGCAAAAATACAAGGGATGAAACAAAATTTGAGTTGAGATCTCTTTCTCATTGAGTTGATGTTTGATGTCAAACATTGCAGTAAAAAGAGACTTTATGCAATTTCCTTGCTGCTGTTAAGTGCATCAGGAAGAAGAACTCTGTATTGTTCCTTTTGAATTTTAGATCACCCTGGTGTTTTAGAACAGAACATATTATTTCCAAAAGAAAAATGTGTTTTCCAATCCTGCCCTTTCTACCTTAATTCCTGCACAAAACTGAGAGATGTCAGTTTTGCATGATGGAAAGCTGGGAATGGCTGTTTTTATTGATACAACCAGTAAAGCTTGTCATGTATTTTCCAGAAGGGACTGGCTGGTGGGTGTAAAATGTAAATAAATTATGGGATATTTCCATTGTTTATGAAGATCTAGATGGTGAACTACGGTCCTCCTCATGTACAACGTACTGTTGAATATGCAATTTTATTGCCAAGTGGTGTCCTGCAAGAGAGGCAGTTTTGAAATATAGGAGTTGGGAATGACATTGAAGAAATTAACTTCTTTATCAATGACTTTTTAATAATTGTAATAACAAATGGAAAAATCCAGGTCATGAACAAATTCTTCAATTGTTAACATTCTCATCCATTGGTAGTGATCTACTTTGAGAAGTTCCCTGAAAATTAACTTTTTCCTTCTTTTTGCCTTGAAAGGTCTTTGGTGTTTAAGATAACTTTTTATAATTCATCTTAAGCTTTTCAGAAATGTGATTGAACATAATATTGTGAATCCACCTACAGTTCCTATTATCCTCAGTATTTCTAAAAAGCTATGTTTTTTCAAAAGTCTCTTTCCTGGAACTGCATTTTAAATCAAGTTATGTGTGCCTCCCTGTTAACTTTTCATTTATACTGGCTTTGCAGTGGGTATGTAGAAGTAATTGTTAATGGTTTCACTGCTTTCATGCCTCTCCTTTTCAAGAACACAGCTAAAAACTCTTTGACTCTCACTGTAGGATCCTATTTCATGATTGTGATTCATCCTTTCCCTCCTTTTTCTTCATGTGGGGACCACATCTTTTTTTCAGAATACATCTGTCATTCTCTTTGAACACAGAAATGAAGAAATAGTTATTTGTGAGACAGTGTATTGAAATACACACATGCAGATGTGTCAATTTTTTCCCTGCAAATAACCAGAAAATCCAATCAGGCCTTTGTTTAACAAATGAACTTGGGTTCAGTTTTGTCCTTCACAGCTTTCAGGTTCGCACAAGCTTGTGTGCTGTCCCTCATTTCTCCCCCACCTACCCCCTCCAACGTTTAAAAGTGAAATCTGATGGCAAAGGGCCATGTTTTAAATTGTGTATGTGTCTAGAATCCTTTCTCCACCAAGTGGCTCTCTGTGTTCTTTATCTGACCAGCTCTTCACATTATTTCCATTGTCCAGCCTCTTTGTGTGACCTGAAAGGACTGTGCAGTTTTCTGTGCCTTGGATTTTTGTGTTCCTGCCCTGGGGCTGCAGGGCTCCTTGCTGAGGGCCAAGACAGCGTTAGAGGAGGAAGACAGAAATTTCTGGCACAGCAACTGGCAGATAAGGTGCTGGAGATGAAATGGGTACAGTCTACTCCAGCCTCTCTGTTTCTAGAGCCACAGAAGGCCCCTCCTGATAATACAATATATCTAAATGCAAGGAACTCAGTCCCAGATTTTTTCCTTCCCTCTCCAGAATGCCTGTTGACATGTGCAAAGGCAGGTTGAAGTAGTGTTGTTGGTTTGGTTTTTTAAATTTGCTCTATCCTGTTATGCAGTGACTCTGGATGAGAGGACACTGCACCAGAGACAGAGTGATTGGTGTTCCCTGGGTAGGAGCTCTGGGATTCTGCCAATTAAGACGAAACTTCAGTGATATAAAATGGAATATGAATTCTTAATTATAATTTCTCCTAGTTGCTTCTGCTTGCTTGCATCTAACTTTTAATGGCTTTATAGGAGGTTTGTGCACACACTCCAAGGCAAAATCTGGACTTATGTTTTTCTTATTTCTCTGATGTGTTTCAGGAATGTTGCAAATGAATGGCTCTGTTGTGGGCTGTGTTGTTTTTACCTCTTGGGTTTGTGTTCCCTGAAGACCAAAGAAAGCTGTTCAAGCAGTGTATGAAGTATGTAAATGGCAGCCTGATGCAAATTAAAGCCAGTGAGTATTTATGATGTATTTTTGGAGACTATTTCTGTCAGGTAGTTGCTTTTAATTTGGGACCAGCATCAAAGAAAGAGCTAGGCCACCTTTTTTGTTCTGCAGAGCCTGGTTTCTGGTACCACCTACCATTCCAGCTACTGAAGGATGCAGATGTTGGGTAGTAAACAGTGATTTCAGGTGGCTGTTGCAGGTATCAGAAATTTCTATAGCTGCAGGTTAGTCCAGCTGCACTTGTAGGGCTTTTAGGGGGATCATTAATTGTACCATTACACTGAGTGTGAATTTCCTAGTGCTGGGCTGGTACAGCATACATAAATAATCCTGGAAAAACATGCTTTGTTCCTTTACTGTATTACTTCGCCTGTTGTGATGTTAAATTAAATCCATCAGGAAACACAGACACACATGCTCAATGAAGTGTTTTGAATATATTTTCAGTGATACTATATTTCTAAACTATAAAGGAACATCAGGAAGAAATAGAAATACAAATATTTAAAGATTTCTTTATCTTGGATCATGCTTGTGGCTGATACTTTGAACATATCACATAGCAGCTCTCTCTGCTTGTTTGTAGAATGGAGCAGGCTGCCCAGGGAAGTGGCTGAATCACTGCCCTTGGAAATGTCCAGAAGATGTGCGGATGTGGCATTTGGTTTAGTGGTGAACATGGTGGTGCTGGGTTAACAGCTGGGCTCAGTGACCTTGGAGGTCTTTTCCAACCTTAATGATCCTGTGATTCTCTGTTCACTCTTTGCCTGTCTCAGGGTGTGGAATGGATTGTGATGTCTCATTACTTTGCATGGCTGGTTTAGAAATGAATCACTGTGTAGTTTGATTTACCCCAAAGTCCATGCCGCTATAAATCCTACCACTAAGCAGACTTTACCTTCCAAATAGTCACACAAGCAGACTTCAAAGTCTGGCAAACACAGTGAGGACAAGAGATCTGGGAACACATTGGAAAGCTCATGATTTAGCTTAACTGTTCCTAACATCAAAGCAAATTGGTGTTTGGAACAGAATTCTCCAGTAGTGTTTTAATGTGATGTTTTCAACATTATGTAGAATTTTTAAAAGAGATTTTTAAGTTATCTCCAAAAGTGTAATGAGCTGTGCGGTGGGTAAATTATTTTTCTATGGCTCAGGATAACTGTGGGGAAAGTCTGGGGGATTTGAATTTTCTTTGTGTGATGAAGAAAAGTTACCAAGCAATTCCACTGGCAACAGTGATGTGGGACACTTCACTTGAAACTAATCTCAGGCTTATTGGTAACTTATTGGATCTTTTCAATAGAGTATGGGAGATTAGGCAAACTGTCTTCTTTAAATTGCTTCCCTTTTTGCATTTCCCAGCGATGCTCTTGCTGCTGCCTCCAGCTAGTCAGCTTCCTGAGATGTGCACAGACTTTATGGAGGTCAAAGTAGTTTAAAAGGAAGAAATCATTATAACAAGAAAGTCTGAGTATATAATTTAACTTGAATTAAAAGCAGCATTCTGGAGTGCAGAAGTGTTGACCCTTCCCATCTGAAATAAATAGTGTTGGGGTGGACTGGACACTTCGAGTTATCCATGGCAACACTAATTCATTTAGAATGCACTGTTTTCACTGGCATAACATGGTCATAATAAATTCATCTGGTAATAATGTCCAGGGCACAGAGATTCTCATGTCCACACCCTTACCACAGCATTTGTAGAGATACCAGCTGCTCAGAAAAAGCTCAGCTGCTGACAATCTGCATCTTCCAATGCTTTATCCTATGAGAAATAATAAGGAGATTGTGCTCTGTTTGTGTGCTTGTCTACTCTGCAAGAAAGAAGTGTAAAACACCTTTCTTCCTCTTTGCCTGACCTTTTCTTTCCCAGTGAAGCACAAGAAAACCACCTTTTTGTGTTTCATGGACTGTTACAGACACAGCATGGCTGAGGAACTAATTCTACATTTAAAGGATACAAAATGAATGCTTAATGCTCTAAATGTTTCCTAGTTCTTGCAATTTGCACAAAAGAGTAAAGAGTAAAGAAAATTCTGAAATTGTAGGATTTATGGATCTTAGATGTACAAATATTAATTTGTTAGATTACTATTTAGGAAGGCTTTATACTAGCTTGTAATATTTAATTTGATAATCAGAGCCACCTAAATTTAGATGAAATTACTTCACTCATGTCTATGAATGGTATCACTGTTCAAAAAAATCTTCTGTGTCTCTGCTGCCTGTGCTCTTCCATGTCTTTTTGTGCGCTCATCATATGCAAATGTTAGAAAACATGGATAGGTGAGGTGAAACTCTTGAGTTACAAGTGGACATCAGCAGTTACAGATCACGTCTTATTTGTTATTGAGCCTTTGAAGAGCCAACAATTAGTTACTGAATCAGCTCATCGTTGCTTCATTTTTTCTCATCATGTTCTTGCACTCAAAGGCAGCAACAACAAAAATCCCTAAAGTCAAATCAGGCCATGTAATTCAATCCAGCTCATAAAGCTCAGGTGGCAGGAACTGGTGACTGGGAAATACTGACCAATTCAACTGTGGGCACTAATGAAGTCTGTAAAATGCATGAGGTCAGTCATGACAAAAGCTCTTGCTTTCAGCTTTTTTGTGGCCTTTTATTATTTTACATAGAAAATCCTGGAAGCAGCAAATGGTTCTTTCAAAGATTCAGGGTAGAATGAACTTCCTTCAAATAAGATGGGCCAGGGGCTTGGGGATAGAGTGTGAGATGTAAAGAAGGCCATTCTTCTGGAGTTCTGGTATTTTTAAAGTAAACAAACAAAAGCCCCAAGGAAGTGACGGGATTAAATCTCAAACTCCTCATTGTTCTGTATTTGGTGAAGCAGCCAGGAGAAGAGTGAGGCTTTTTCCCAATGGAGCTTTGACATGCTCATTTATTTTATTGTCATGCTCTTGAGCAGGTTTATTACTGTATGGATATGAGATCAGGACAGACCCCTCTGAGGAGTCCTTTGCAGGGAGGGACGTGAGGGTTAGGAAAGGGAACACTTAAAGGAATCCCAAACAGCTCTTTCCCGTTTTTTCTCTGTCACTTCAACATAATGAACAGGGATAAATAAAGTAATAAAGCTGTCTGCAACCACAGCTGTACAGTTCCTATTCCCATAGGCTCAGCAACATCAATCAAAAGTGAATTAGAGAGACATGTTTTACTTCTGTTGTATATCAAAGAGCTGCTCGGGTGTTACCAAATGTTAATTCATTTTAGCAGCTTGAAATGAGACAAAAATCTGGGAACAGTGTATCTGAAACCTCCTTGCTGTGTCCTGGATTTGTGTCCCGAGTCCTCCCTTTGCTACCATGGAGTAACAAGGACACTCACTGTGGTTTCCATGCCCAATGACTTACACTGTGTCCTCATTCACTGCTCCTCCTGTTACTGTTATTTCTACTTACCCCTCATGCTTGGCTGGCTGCACGCTGACATTTTCTACTCCTAAAGCCCAAGCTCAGGCTTTCCCTGGTGACATGCACAAACTCTCCTGGAACAAACCATAGTATGGTTTTACATTGAGTGGCAGTGGAAGAAGTTACTGTATTTCCAACTCTGTTGTCCTAGAGTATTACAGTGTGGTTCTATCTACATAATCAGCAAAAAATATCTGGGTGTTTAACTCCTGGGAAAATGCAAGGTGGGACAATAGGCAGTAGAAAAACACAGAAATAAAAAATTGCAAAAAGAGTGTGATTTCTAAAGTTTAAGGTGATTTTTGGCCAGTTACTTTAACTCTGCTTTATTTTGTCTTATCCTTTTCTCTGCTGGTTTAGACTGAAGCTCTTTGGGCAGGAACAGTCCCCTTGCTATTGCCAAGTCCTGCCATGCAGCGTCACCTCAGTCTAGAAACAAGTTCTTCCAGTTTGTTTAAATTAAGAGTAGATTTACAGGAGATGGAACAGCCTACAGATGACTGTATTACAGTCTGGATTCAGAGTGCTATTAACCAAATATTAATGGGAATTTCCTGTTTTTATAGTGTAATTTTGGTTTGTTTTTCCACACAAAATGAGCGAGATGCAGTCTAAGCCCCAAGGAACATTTATTTCCAATGCAGTGGCTGTGAAATTAGCCACTATACCTGATCTGTCTCTTCTGATACATGTGATCTACCTATTTATAGGTGTACACATTATTATCGGGGTCTGTGTAGATAGATGTACTCATATGTTTGTACTGGTGCAGCTCCATTTGGGTGTCACATTTGTTATGACCAGTAATTAAAATCTGTAATGGTAGAACTCAGTTTTTGTCTATAAACAGGAGAAGTCTCACCAATCCCACAGAGGTATAGTATTTGTGTTCATAAAAAGCAGAAATCGTGTATTTTGGGTCCAGGACAGAGTCCTAGGTCTATTTTGCATGTTTTGCTCTATTAAAGTTTGTGGGGTTTTTTTTCTCTAAAGAGAGGTAGAGAGGTAAATGCTTTCTCTGAAATGATTATTGGGATAGGTGATTTTCCTCTCAATTACAGGTTTGGAGTTTAATTTTTGAGATATGAATGCTGACTGATAATTGCATATGGGGAAAAAAAAGTTCAGCTGGCTTTATACTGTACTTTTGTGTGGGGCAAGTATGTGAAGATTCTTCTTCCAAAGAGAGAATTAGTTTTATTTGGCCATATCAGGAAGACAATAAGAGACATTTGTTTATTTTTTCATTATACAGTGGTTTTATCCCAGAAGCAAATGTTGCACTACTTATGCTCTCTACAAATTATTAAACCTGTCATTGTTCTGTACATTCCTTAAGTCTTCTGATTTAGCAAAGAAACAATTCTTTCTATGTACTGAATTCTAGCAGGGAAGATTTTGTGATGAGAAAATGAAAAAGCTGGAATGACATTATAAGACTTCCATTGAATTTACATAAAAATTGAAACTGGTAGGAGATAAGAAACTACTTTACAGTCCTTACTTTTTTAAAAAAATAAAGTTGTATCTATGAAAATGCTGATCGAGCAAACTTTGGGGGGTAAAAATATAAGAAATTGCTGAGTCCTTTAATATGTGTAAATTCAATACAAAGATAAAGATTTTTTAGCCTGGTTTTACATGTTGCAATGTAAGAAAGCAAGAAAGTGTTAGAGCACAATCAGGTTTCTTGTTATCATTCTTAACATCTCAAGGAAGATCTGTCACAGCCCAGACTAAAAGAAACCAGTGGAGCAAGCCCTGTGCTAAATCTGGGGTAAAGTTTTTTAAAAAGCTGTTTTACAAAGGAGAAAGCTGATTTGATAGAGACAGGTGGAACTGCACATTCGTGGCATGAAATGATCCCCGAGTTTTCTTTTCAATGTTCTGTTCTGTTTTCTCTAACGAGAGCAGCACCCAGTGGCTGAAAAACATCCAGCTCTGGAAAAGGAGCAGGGTCTGGGTGTTTGGTGAGTAGGAGAGAGAGACTTTCTGATCATGCATGGCACAATTCCATAGCAATGACTGCACAATTACTATGACTCAGTTAAATGCTACAGTAATTTACATAATATCTTCTGCTGAAGTACCTTAAATGCAATTTGATTGCAAACACCAAAATAAGTCTCATGGAATCTTCAGCTCAGAATCTCAGTGGGAACAGACCTGATGCAGCTGGGAAGCACTTTGAAGTCTGTGAAACTAAAAAATGAATAAAAAGTTGCAGATGCTCAGCAGGATGCTGAACATAGTTTAAGATTTATAACTATTTTATGTGGAAAAAAGAGATTTGATGTTTAAATGTTAAATATTATTTATACAACAGCTATGTTTCTAATTAGAAACCAGTATTCACTCCAAACCTGGAGTAATCTTCTCTCATTTGGTTACAATGACATTAAAATCTAGAGGTTTGTCTGTCTCTCTGGATATTATCCTTCTTTACATTGAAGAGAAACATCTTGGGAGCTGTTGCACATAGTTTCTGCCCTGGGATTCAGTCATTGTGTATCTCTCATGAACTTGGGATGAATTTAGATAGCTATACTGGGGGAAGAGCTAGAAAATGTCATTCGTATCCTATTCCTCTATTTTCTACTTTCATCTTAGATGGCAGAGCTTTTACCCTACTTAAGGCTGCAGAGAGCCCTGTAGATTTTAGTGTAACAACTTGTAAAAGCAAAAAGCAAGGCCATTTCAGTCTGTTTGGAAGCTTCTAGCACTTCAGCAGGATACAGGGCTAAGAATAGACTTCCTTTATTTAAAAAAAAAAAACTCAGAAAAATCATATTCTGAACTGTTAAAAACTGGCATTGACTATCACAATGGCAGCTGATGAGTTGTGAAAGTTTAGCTTCATTTAAATGTTAAAGCTGGAACAGAGGGATTTGCCTCCCAATCCTTTCCAGTTGTATATAAATGAACACAGGTATGAGCAATTCTGAAAATCTGGCCACTTGTGAAAAACTAGAATCAAGAAAGGGTTTGGGGGCTGCATTAGATGCTTCTCTGAAATTAATTTGCTAAGGAAGGACTGTTAATAAGGAAAAAATGAGCATATCTGGATCTACAAATCTATTTCCATCTTCAGCCTAGCTGATTTGTCAAAGGCTCTTTGACATTGGCTCTGTGGCTCTCAAGGTTTGCCCAGTTACAGTTTTGTGCAGTGTAAAGCAGTGACTGCTTATTTACAGCTCTTTGGGAGGGAATTTACATTTTGAATAGTGGAACGATAGCTCTTGATCTACACTTAATTAACACTGACATTGCTCACATTTATTCAAATGGAGCTAAACACAGAGATATGTAATTTTTATGCCAATTATTCTGGTCAAGTGGGGTTAGTGAATGAAAGACTCTCTACCTCATAACGGAATGGGTGTTTGTTTATTTGTAAAAGAAAAGGCTCCACACTGTTCCAGCCCCTTTGTATTTGTAATACAATACTGATTACAAGCACAGAGCTCAAACAGTAGCTGACTTTTACATATCTGAGATCTTGGGAAAATCAGGGATAAGGCAACAAACCTGCCTTAAAAATTAATTGGAGCGGATTTTTTTGATGGCTTGTGGCTAGCTGGCTCTGTATTACTGGGAGTATGGAATAGGTGAAACTGTCCATTTTGAATGTAAGCAGAGGAAAACCAAAGAGCACTGTGAACAGCAGGAGAGGCTTGGATGTTCAGAGTGGCTGTGCCAGTGTTTTGTTGTGAGACATTGCCTCAGATTTAGCTGTTGAGAATCTCTGCCCACAGGAACTGCTTAGAATCTGAAATGTGGAGAATGATCATCCATGGGAAAGCAAAGGACTCTGCATTCTGGATATTTGGGAATGGAATAAATAAATCTGGTCTGTGCTATTTGTCAAATTCTAGACATACATAAACTAAGGCAGAGAACTGGTCTGGCTGTTGTTATAAAATTAGTACAGAAATGCATCTCTGTGTGTGAGTGGGACTCAAGCCTATGAATGGCAAGTAATATCTGACATATTATCTGTGTGCAGTCTGGCCTTTTCAGTCTAGATATAGGCAGCAGGAGCATTTATGTTCACGTCTTTGGGGCTTTGATTTTTAATTGAGGAATGTTCATTTTGTTGAAGTTGGACTTCTCTTCTGTATCTGCATTAAAACAATACTTCTGGCTTTTGAGATTTAGAAGGCACATTGGACACCTAAAAAGATTGCCTCCACAGCCTTATTATAGTTCAGAGACAAAATTAGAAAATATTAAATCTTAAATAAAAAATAAAATAAAAACCTGTATTCCTTGCACACCACCTGCTGCTCAGTATCCAGCAACACAGATTTGCTGTGAGGCTGGAAATGGGGCTGCTGAGTGAAAAAATGAGCCGCTGGCTGGTTCCTGGAGCTGGCTGCACCGAGCAGTGTTTGCCAGCCAACCCCACTGGAGAAGCTGTGTTTTGGGCTGAAGTACTAAATGTCAGAAGATTTCAGCTTTTCAGTGGAAGAGGCCTCCCTGATCCTCTTTCAAACTGTCTGCTCAGGCTCAAAACTTGAAAAGGGTCTGAGTAGTCCTGAGGGAGGCTAAGCAAAAGTCAGGAGAAGAAATGTAATAATGGTTCTGTTTGCATGGAGTTTAAAGGCTGCACAGCTGCACAGAGGGAGGATAGTTGGAGGCTTTGCTGGTCTGTGTGTGCCAGTTTGGTTGAACAAATGTCCTGCAAATAAATGAGAAACCCTGGAGAGCCTTTGCTAAACCTGGTCCTCCTGTGAACTCTCTTGCTAGCTGTTCAGAGTATGACTATGACTGTGCAGCTGGTGGGGCTTGGCTGGTAATCCATGGATTCCTTCTGTAAAGGAGGCTGGGCAAATATTGGCATCTGGAAGCAATAATTGAATTTTGAGCTATCAGCAGTGAATTTCACTTTGATTAAATAATTTCTGTATTTAAGCAGCTTGTGCAGTATAATTTCAATCCTACATAATTAACACAGTTATAAGAAAAATACTATATATGAGGTATGACCAGTAATGCAACACTTCATACCTCTTAGTGTCATTAACCTGTGGAATTATATGCCACATTGATTTGGAATTTGATTTGAAGTTTCAGATAATTACAGTCATCATATTTCTTACTCAACTACATTAATTTCAATTAGCTCTGAATTTTGAGGCAGTGCTCCTGCCATGCAGGGTAGCTGCTGTGCCCATCCATTTTCTCTAGCTGCTTACAGGTTTCCTGGCAGTTTTAACATCTGGAGGGTGGTTAAAAAACTAGAAAGCAATGCTTTTCTTATATTCTTTATACTGTCTGTGCTCCACTGTGCATTTGTCTGATTTTCCAGTTGTGTCAGGGATCTGTGGCTGTATTGTGCCACACACACAAAGGTGGGAGGAGCAGGGCACGTTCTGGTTGTAGCACACTGGCACTCTTGAGAGCATTAACCATTGCTGTGGTAGCCTTCATGATAATTATATGCCATAATTCATTTTAGTGCTTTTATCAGAAAACAGACTGAAAGCTCAGAGTACATTCTGTGTCTTTCATAAAAGTTGTTTCAAGTGCTTACCAGATCCGATCATCTCTACAGCTGCAGAAAGTATCTAATTTGTAGCTGAAAGACAAAGAGAACCTTTGAAAAGGCAAAATGCAAGGTAGTAAAATCAGATTATTACCAGTTATTTTAAAATAACCATAACCATGCACTTTACTTCAATAGTACTGTATTTTCATTAACATTTTCCTACTTTTCTGCACCCAAATACAGAACCTACTAGGGGATAAAAGGACCTGCTCCCCCAGTGTCTAAATATTAACATTTGGGGAACCATAAGAACTGGTTAGATTTTTAAAGAAAAACCTACATTTTTATATGTATACTAGCAGAATCCTAGAACTGTTTTCTCTGTATTTCATTTGGTAATCTTTAAATGTATTTTCTACTTGACTTGGCCAGCCTTTGGGAGAGTTCAGTGACTCAGTGTTTTTGGGTGTCAGGGATATGTGTCAGAAACAGTGGGGAAAAGTCTATCATGTAATGCATGCACAGTGCCTTTAACACTAACATCACTTTTTAACAGAATTTAAAGTGTTTGTGTAAACTGGAGTCTTGCTGCCATATTTACAGGTAGGTCTTTGCAAGGCACAATCCATTATCTCTCAAGTGAGGTAGATTTTGTTTGTTTGTTTCAGTTCCTGTTTTCACACACACCTGGAGGAGACAACTCAGCTATAATTTAAGGAGAAAAAAATCTGATACAATTATTGGAAAATCACTCTTTCTTCATTTTAGCTGTAATAGCTCTGCTGAGGAAAGAAAAATGACTAATCTAAGGAAAAAGGCTGCTTAAGATTGAAGCAATACAAAAGCTCATCAACAACAGAATTTAACAACAGAGCCCAGGGCAATTTCTAGGCTATTAGAACTGCCTGTGGAGACTGCCAAACTGCAGTAGCTAGAAAAATATTTTTCAGTTTGATGTGAAATCTTGTGTTTTCCTGGCCTCCCTTCTTGCTTTAAGGACATATTATGTGGTTATTAAAAGGGGATAAACAGATCATTTAGTATGAATTTTAAAACTAAATACATATAGTAGCAACACTAACAATCAAATAGTAAATGCTACTAAAGTGAGTTTGTTTCTGTAAGTTCATTTTTAGTAAATATCTAACCTTTAAACTTAAATAGAACTAAGAGTGAGTTGAAAAAGGCTAAGATGGAAAAAAAATTCTTATTGCATGTTAGGGTCTTATTAGGATTTGAAATTTCTGCAGACTGAAACACTATTTAAGAATAAAAATACCCAAAAACTGAACATCCCTTTCCCCAACTGAGGCACTAACCTGAGACTGCACAATGATAATAAAAAATAGTAACACACTTCTGCTTATAAGGAAGAAAGCCATTCTAATTCCTTTTATGAAATGAAGAAAACTGAAATTAATTTTCTCTCATGCATTCTAAAGAAATTGAGTTATGTTTATGCATCCTAAACACCCAGAGTTTTTGGGGATTTTTGTTGATTTTTTTTACCAGTACTCAAGGAAAGTAATCAGATTTGGGACATACTTTACTAAATTGGATACAAATACAGAAAGAAAATACAGCCCATGCTTTGCCTTTAGTGAAATAGTTCCAAGCTCATTTTAAGAAGACATTGAAAGCAAGTCTGATATGTTATAGAAGGGTATTAATTTGAGATGAAATCCACATTCAGTAATAATGGCACACAGATGAGCTCCATGCAGAACTGTGTTGAACAACAAACATCCTTTTCCAAGGCACAGAAAGATGCCCTGTGTTGCCAATGGAATGTTTATCACTTTGAGAAGCATTTTCGTGGGACTTACTTGGTTTTTTCTATTTACTGAATATAAAGGACTAACATTTAATATGGTAATATTACCTGTTGTTTACTAAGTCTGGCGGATTGATGTGTGTAAAATTACTTCAGTAAATTCAGTGAAAAATTCTCTGGAAGCATGGAAATTGAAGCTAAATTCTGCTCAAACATAGGAAAGAGAATTATGCATGTAGTTTTATATGTATGTCTCTGTCTACAGATTAGACAAAAGATTAGTCAGGGAACTCTGGAGATGGTAAGTTTGAGGAAAATGATCCTGTCTTGCTGAAAATGTGTATTTCTGAAAATCAAACCTTTGTATGGTGGAAACCATCCCATTTACAATTTCTGTCTGACAATGAGAGCACCTCTGGTCTGCACTATATTGATATCTCCCTGTTTGGAACCCTGCTAGATCAGCCTGTTTTAATTGGCCTGATGGATCACGGGCTACCAGTGAACTGCAGTGAATTCTCTACTCCTGTGCCTGCTGGGTCTGGTCGAACCTTGGGAGAGCTTTTGTGAGGATGCGTGTTAGCAGCATCTGAACCCTCTAATGATCCCTGAGCCTTCTCTCTTTGAAACATTTCAAAAGGCTGCTTAAAACTCAAGGGTAAAAATATATGCTGTGTTTAAAGATTGGCCAAGTGGGACTGGATTTCATGGTGCTAAATTCTACTGAAGGTCTGTAGTGGAAATGGGTGGCATTTGTGTTACTGCTCGATTTGTAAATATAAAAAGCTGCAGGATTGTTGCAGCTTGTGTAGCATGGTAACACTGATGGAAAAACTGTGATTTATCACACTGTTGGATGGGGTTATCTGCCTAGAGTATCCACAATCAGCAGAATTTAAAGGCAGCATTGCCTATCTAAATTATGGCAAAAATGAAATACAGAATGTTCAACTGTATTTTTCTTACTGATTGATAGAGTTGTCTTTTTTTCATAGCATGAATTACAGTGAGACCTTGCACAGAGTCTGTATGAGACAGCAGTGGAGATCTGCTGGTTTTCATTCTTCTTAGTTCTTAGATAGTTCTCAGAAAAAAGCTGAAACAGTAGAAATGCAAACTGTACTAACAGTATGTGCCAGTGAAACTCCTGGCTGTAAACCACAGCTGATCATTTGTTAATGACACTCTCATGCAGTGATCTGAACTGAAATGTTGCAGTGTGTGCACAGTGACAGCTCTCTGCTCATTTGGGCTCTATAATTTTGCCTGAATGTCCCAAGAATGCAGAACTCTACATGTTCTTCTGGCCTCTGCTTTGATTTTTCTTATCAGCTGAGTTCTGCTTTCAATTTAGTGAAAAATTGAGTTTTAAAATACCCTGCACTCCCAGAAATCTACAAGAAGGAAGAAGGTAGTCCCTTGTCACTGAGCAGAGTGACAATTTTATGTAAGTTTGGCATGTAGAGAGTTAGGACAGCCTTACAACTTGCAGTTTTAACACATCTATCTTAGGATGCCTTCAAAAACCTGTTTGAGAGAGCAGCTACCAGCACTTGAATTGGTTCCCTTCAGGTTATCTCAGGTCAGTTGAAAACTCTGTCTGCACTTGCTGCTTCTGCCTCCTTTGTCCCCATCTCCTCCCTGAAGCTTTTAGCATAGAAGAATGTTACTAATACCTTTTTTGTATTCATAATCTCCTGTCATGTTTCAGTACTCTTAATACACTAATAACAAAATAATGCAAGATCTTTTTCCTTGCAAAACCTCTCTTACATTATTTTGTGTCCTTTCATTAGTGCTATTTTGGGAATATTGAAGTGTGGCAAAACATACGAGAAAAAGAGTGAAAATGCTTTAATAGGTATTGTCAGAAGGGGACAGACACTTGAATAGCAGCACACCTAATCAAGAATACACTCTTTAAAAGAGGACGCCTGTGTTCTCTGGAGTGATTACTAAAGGGGAGAAATGATCTTTGAATTTTCTAAATTCTTGCATTGCTGGGTGCTCTCTACATGTGCTACAGCAGTGAATTTCCAGCCAAGTCAGTCTGCCATTCTAACCTGGCCTATTTCTGGATCTTTGTGGATGGCTGCAGGACTCTGGGTGAACAGGCAGCTGGACACCAACCTTTGTAATCACACTCTGCACACATGGAGACACATCAGAAAAAATGGTTTAAGCAGAGCCCTTTGTGCAAAAAGCAGACAATAATTGACAGCTTGCCATGCTGAATGGGCTTACTATATAGGATGCTTGGTTCTACTGTTCTCAGCTTCTGATAAGCCTTTACAAAAGAATTGAAGATTAAGGCTAAAAATCAAAAGGATGTGCTGTAAATTTCTGTAGGTCAAACAAAAAGGACAATTTAAACCTCTAAAAATATCTTGAAGGAATAGTACATTGACTTACTTAAACAGTATAAACAAACCCCAAATTGATATCTATGATAGCAACCGCAATTAGCAGCAAAAGAAAAACAAGAGCTATTTTGACTAGAATAAAGAAGATTTCAAACTGCTGCAAAAAAATTTCAGTGTGAGATGGAAGGCTCACATCCAATTCATGTGTATTATTAGCAAAAATGGTTCATTAGGCTGCCAGTGGGAACTGTGTCAGAGAAACTCACTGGACTCTGTAAAATCTGTGGATAATGGGAAAGAAGAGAATCAGATGGTAAAGTTTAAAATTATAGGAGAAGCAAACAATTTTATTACAGCTTTTACAATATGAACATTTATTAAGCACCTTCTTAAGTAATGCTTTTGAAAGGAAAATTAATTTCTTCAAGTCTGAAAGTCTTCCTGTTGCTTTCATAAGTAAGGAAAAATAAAGAAAAGCATTAGAGTTAGGATATCAAGGATTTGATGATTTCATAGCAAAATCTACTACTCCACTTAGCTCTGTGTCTTGTACACAAATAACAGCAACATCAGTGAAGGCAGATTAGAGAGGCTGTTACAGACTGAGGTTAAGAGTGATGGCTTCACTGAGACACCCTGCTAGAGGCTTTTAGACATTTTATGAAGATTAACTGAGTAAGAGCTTTTATAGGTGGTACTTTTTGTATTGTAATAGCAAACCTGATGTAAAAGGCTGTGATTCATATAATCTGCTTCAGGTATCCATAATGTAGATGTCTGCAGTTGTCAGTCCTGTTGCTACATCTCTTCCTTCCTTTCCTTTAGTTTCACATGCCCCCTGTGCATTTGTCAAATTATACAGAATCATGGAGTAGTTTAGGGTTGGAAGGGACATTTAAAGCTCATCCAATCCAACTCTTCTGGAATGAGTAGGGACATCTTCAACTAAATCAGGTTGCTCAGAGCTCCGCTCAACCTGACCTTGAATTGTTGAAGGGATAGGGCATCTCCCACCTCTCTGGGCATCCTATGCCAATGTTTTACAACCCTCATCATAAAACAAACCCTTCCTTACATTTACTCTGAATTTACTCTCCTTTAGTTTGACACCATTGCCCCTTGCTACAGGCAGTGCTAAAATGTCCTCATCCTTCCTCTAGGCCTCCTACAAGTCTTGCAAGACTACAATAAAGTCTCCCTGGAACCTTCTCTTCTCCAGACCCCAATTTTCTCAACTTTTGCCTATAGGAGAGATGTTTCATCCCTCTGAACTGTTTTTGACCCTTCTGGACCAGTTCCAACAAGCCTATGACTTCCTTGTGCTGAGGAGCCAGGAGCTGGATGCAGTGCTCCAGGTGGTTCACAGGAGCTGCAGTCCCAAATGCTTTGTAGAACAAGATGTGCTCGTTTTTGTGCTAATGTCTGCCAATATTCAGCATACTTTAGCGCAATAATCACATAAAAGTGCCTTTGTGTTAGCTATTTCACAGGAACTTTTTTTCAAATGTACTTTCTCATACACAGAGTCCTTGCCTTTGCTAAAAGCTGCTGTATGGTAAGTACTCCTTCCATTTTGTAGCACTTATTGACTGACTAACAAATTATAATAAATTACATGTACTTACTTGGAATAATGAGTAGGTCTGCATACAGAACTGCATTGATATTCCATTTTCCCTCTTCTCATCTTTGACAAAACAAAATGTCAATAGGAAGAAATGCAAAAGCCAAATTTTGTTCCATAGACAACTAGTTATAGATCCATTTCCCCCTCTGCCTCCCCCTTTTCTATTTTTCTGAATTGAACTGGCAGGGCAGAATTTTTATAGATTAAAAAGTGATTTGTCATCTTGAAATGAACCTTTAAGCTATAAAGAAAATTGGTAAGGGATGATGTAAGAGAGATCTGAAAAGATGAGAACAAACTAAACAAGATGGGTAGGAATTAGACAGTCAGTGATAATTGGGATGCCCAAAACTTATCTGAGCCAAAGGTGGTGGGTTCTTTATAGCATAGGCAGTAATCTCTGGAATTTACTGTCTGTGCTCTATGTAGTTCCAAAGGCAGACTGGGCAAGTTCAAGAGGAAGAAATCTGTAGATTTCTTAGATTACCGAATACTTAGAAGCTACAATTAGTTAAGGAATTGCTTAATATGGCCTTCAAATAGCTAAATTCACGACCATAACCTGTGTCATTGGTGGAATGCTAAAAGATTTTTGATCTCATAAAGACTGGTGAGAGTTTTTTGCCATGGGATGAAGGGGATGTGTGATGAAGGGGAAGTGTGCTTCTGCCTGATTATTGAACCTGTAGGAATATCAGGTTCCAGGATTGCGCTGGGGCAAAACAGGAATCAGGTCAAGCTAGTGTACAAGTTCAAAGAAGTGAGTTGTCAGTGAAGACAGACAGCTTAAGCTTTTATTTAAACTGTTCTGGAATGATCAGTGAGCAGAACACACAGAGGTGATACAACTGGTAAATATTAGCTCTCATTTAGAGTCCTTGTTTTACCTTGGTGATCCAAGACAGCTTGCCAAAAAAAAAAAAAAAAAAAAACCCCACATACAAGAAAAAAAAATGCTATTTTTATTTAATGATTTATATTTCAAAAACAGTTGGGCACTTGGACATTTGTACATCAGCTAATTTTTTTTAGGGACAATACTTTTACTTTCTGAAAGGCACTTGCTCTTTGCAAACAAACAAAGGCCATGAAAAATACTCAAAATCAAAAGAAACAAATGTGAAGCCGTGTAGATTGGTCTTTTCTTGAGATGAGACTGACAGAACTAATAAGCTCAGTTCATTTCAACAGGTAATAACCATGAAGTTAAAATCAGTTTTTAATGTTACTATTATCTTGTTACTGATCTTCATAGTGAATTTGTCACAAAAAATCTCTCTCCCCTTGAAAACTCAAATGCTTTGTATTTACTGCTACTCCCTCTCTTCTACCTGCACTACAGCAACCTTCAGATGTATTGTTTGCTTTCTGTTCCATTTCTAAAGGGAAAGTGGTGTCTCTCTGATACTTATTTGCATACATTTTCTGAAGAATTGTTACTCTTTTATGGAAATAGATATGCATATTTTATACCACAACATTCATAAGTTAAATAAAAAGACCCCTATTTACCTCCTGTAGTTGAAGCATTGCCAACAGTATTGTTTTTATTTATTATTATTTTTTATTTAAGAGCATCTTTTATGCTGTGTTCCAAAATAAGCTTTCCAACATGTGCATTAACTGCTGGTAGGGGATCATCCAACAAATGAATATCTCTTCTGGCATAAACAACAAGCACAAAGATGATTTCTTGTTGCTGATCACCAGACCTCTTTCATCTATGCAGGGGGAAGAGCGAACTACACAAATTAGAGGATGGATACCTAGACAAAACACTGTTGCAGCATAATTACAACTGATCCATGATTATAAGGCTGTGCTCATAATCAGATGAGGATTTGCTTACCTGATATAGTTTTAGCTTTCCATGGAGCATAATCATTAAATCCCACACAAATTTTGTGAAGCTTTATCCTGTGCCTTTGTTTCTTTTTTTGTTGTTAGTGTTGCAGTTACTGATTTTCATGTTCCACATCTTCATAAAAGAGCATTGGCACCTGTCTCCTGATCTTTGCTGATTTTGCTAATAATATAAGAAATTATTCCCTCACAGAGCTAGGCATAACCTCATAGACATAATCCCAAAACTTGGGGAAATTTGCAGCAAATTTAGATTTCAATTTTATGTCATTTGCTACTTCAGCTGTTCCATCTTCAGTCCAAGAGTCACTAAAATTACAATTTACAATAGAAAAAGACATATCAGTGCAGGGAATTCTGGAAAAATGGATTATGGCTGTTTAAAGCTGCTTAAGGGAAGGAAAAAAGAAAATATAGCATTCAATCTTGTGGGCATTAGTAACTTGCATTCAAAATTACTTCATAACATTCTATAAAATGGTTATTGCTCAGGCAAAGTGCTGCATATTTACTAAAATTCTGCATATTGTTCTTTATCTGACTCAGGTGAATCACATGAGATTTCTCTTAATTTTCAAAATGGTTTAGCTAATCAGTACTTTTCAGAGATGAGCAGCAGGTAGTAAAAGGGGCAGATGGAAAATGGGTAGAAAGGTCCTTTATGATTTCAACTGCCCCCCAGGTTTAACAATTTTTTTGGGCTACAGCATTTGATCCCAAATCTTTCTGAAGGCTGCATTCCCATCTTCCCCAAACCTGAAATAAAAGTTGCAGTTATCAACTGTTTAGCTAGAATTGGAGACTTGGAGAAATTAATATATGAGCTTCAGTGTGAGTTGAGAGGAATATAAATATAGAAAACTTCTGTTTAAATGTATCCTTCTGACAGCAACTTCTCCAGCCAAGGAAAAGACCTTTCTCAGCACAGGTCAGGTCAGGGAATAACTGATCTATTATAAACTGGCATACAGAGGTCTCCTCTTGTGCAGTTTGGAAGTGGGTCATTCTCATTCCAAGTTTTTTGCAAGAGAAAGATGAAATCTTAAGGGGAACAAAGTAGCTGTGTACCAAGCTGCTCTGATTGTATCACTTTTGTGACTGATCACATTAGCATTTGCTCTGATTATTAGCAGCAGCTATATAATTTGAAATGCATGCCTCTGGAGTAGCTGGATTAGTTTAATCAGTCATAGCATAATTTTTCATTTGCATTTTGAATCCCTTAATGCAGATCACGGATTAGTCACTTAAAAAAATATGCCTAATTTCAAAACATTTCAGAATGTTTGCTCTTAAATGCATGGTCAGAGAAAAAACAGGCAAAATTCTGCACTTAATTCACCATTTGGAAACTGACTGTAACATTCAGTAACAGATGCTTAGCAGCTATAATATAATAGAGCTTCATTCACTTCAATCCACCCCAGCTGAGACACTGGCCCTTGTTAATGGACTATAAATGACTCTCAGGCAGTCACCACACTGAAATGGCAGAAGGGAACACAATCATTCTCCTGAGCCTGTTAATGAGAATTTCTTTATGAAGATGCTCAGTGGACCTCTCTCTATTTCATTGTTTTACCAGCTTGATTGCTAAATCTGACAGGATGTGATGTAACTTTATTAGCAGTAGAAGAAAAATATTAAAAGATGGTAAAACACAGAGCTATTTATAAGTAGTAGTACTTCCATGAGGAGTACATATTGCACAGTTTATTTGAGGTTATTAGAGACAAGTCCAGCAGTAGAAGGAAAATATATCCCAAAGATGATTGTGCTTAGGAGAGCACATGGATACAACCAAGGGCATGTTGGATCCTCAGGCCTCCAACCATGGCAGGACTCTGACAGACTACAAACTCACATCTGAAACAGACTTGACTGCAACTAAACATGTGCTGCTCTGCAGAATTTTTAAGAAACGTGTGTGAAAGAAGTCCTGAGAGTCAAAGTAGGCTATGTTTGAAGACTTTTCTTCTTCTCAGGGTTAATATTATTAATAAATTTGCTACAATAAGATTGTTCCTACAACACAGTTTTGGTTCTCTCCACTTAAAAAATTATAAGCAATTTCAAATCCAGTTTTTCTCTTTTATTTTTTCTCCCTTTTTCTTAAATGGCAGTATAATTGGATGCATTTTAGTATGAATTGTAATATTTCAGTTGTAGCTCCATGAGGAAGAATTTCCATACCTAACTCTAGGTTGTATATAGACCACATAATTGTATCTGAAAGTATGATTTCTATCTAGACCACATAATTGTATCTGAAAGTATGACTTCAGTATTTCTTATTTTTTCCCATCTGAATAAAATTTACTGCATTTTTAATTGTAGTATGTGTTCTCTGAACCATACATCTCCATGACTGAGGTTCAGTCCTTCATCTTGCTTTGATGTGTTCTTTGTAAAATTGCAGCTGTTTCCTGCTGTGAGACCTGTGGTATTCTCTTTAGTTCTAAAATTACAGATTGTATGAGAAGAGATAAATTGTTACACTTTCTAGCTTACATTTTGGACAAGCAGCACTCTTTGAAATTTTGAGCACTTACAAACCAACAAGTTACTGACTTGACATAAGCTTTTACTTAGTATATACAATGTACAGGATTATTTTTCCTGTAATAAACCCGTTTGCCCTAACAGTGGGGTTACAGATTTTTGAGGTGTATTATTTGCCTTTTTCATCCTATTTTCACAGACACTGTTGCCTTTAATAGTTATCTTAAGCCAACATGGGCCCTGGTAGCCAGTTCTGTATGTCCCATAAGAATGTTTCTCCTTATCTATCTTTCTATCAGCATTTCAAGATTGATGCTTAATAGGGAAATTGGAATGAGTTTAAAAAACTGCATGAAAAATTACTTGGAGAATAAGGGAATAATTTATGAGAAAAGATTGAGTTAAATACACGTGACTTAAAGAAACATCTGAGTTTTTCATAAAGGTCTACATATCTTTAACAGCAAAGAGATTGTGAGTAGAATTCTTAAGGGACTATCAATCATTTGACTAGAATAAGGAAAAGGAGCAGGTTTGGGGGTTTTATAAATATCTCAAAATCAGAGAGAAAACAATGGTACAAATAATAAAGTCTTTACAGGCTTTAAAGGTCAGCACATGTGACTTTTAGCATGCTACAAAAGTTACAAAAGCATGCTACATCAGTTACAAAATTCAAAGTCTCTGAAGAACCATGTGATTTTGAGACTATTTATTATTTGTCTGTCATGGTTGTTAAGACAGAGTCTGGATTTTAAATCCAGAATGGTTTGGTTGGAATTATGAATATAATGAGTTTAGGTGCTTGGAACATTTGAGCTGGATGTGAATCAGGTACCAAATATCAGGGAAAAGCATGCACTGAGAAAGCATTTGCAAAACTGAGATCAGTTGGCTTGGTTTTCTTTTTAGGTATTGTTTGGTTTCATTTTGTTACAAAACTGTAACATATTTTTTAAAGCCCCCAGTGATTTAGAAAATCTAAATTTGGAGGAATAGGACTGTGAAAAGAAATCTGAATCTCCAGATCTGTTACAGAAGCCTTCTGTTCCACTGAGATGGAGCAAAAACATACTACCCTCTTGAGATTATTTCTGATGTTTTGTTCTCTTTATCCTTTATTAGGAGAGAGATCTCAGAAGAGGAATATATAAAGATCCATCTTTATGTTTCAGAAACTACATTAATTCATCTTGTTTCTGTGAACTGATATTGGAAAAAACCCCACAATTACAGTTATGTTCGCTATTTAAATCACAGTTTTTAATGCCTTAGGTGGTTGTTTCAAAAGCTGTTTCCCAATAGTACATTGTAATCAATTTAATGCATGTTAAAATCTCATTCTTTATTTGGGTACACTTAGCAGTTAATGAAATTGCTGCTCACTGAAATTCAGTTGTGAATTTAACCATCTTCATCTGCAATCAAGCTCTAAATGCCATGTTGAAATATTTCCTTTATACTAAAATATCAGAGAAAAAATTAACATTAAAAAGATAATTGGTCATGAGTGTTACAAAGTAAAAATCTTACTAAGACCGCGTACCACAATTTGAAAAGTGATATTTGTGGTACCTTATTTTATGTGTATCTTTCCAAGCATATATGCTCCAAATTTAACCACTGAATATCTGTTTGCAACTGTGACTTCTATTACATTTTATTTTTTATTTCAGGTCACTTTTGCTCACTAAGAAATACTCAAGTTTCAATTTTGTAATCATTTCAGTATGCAGGTGAAGGAACATAGGGAAAAGGCTTTGGGAATTAAAAAGTCCTGTTTAATGAAAGAGCTGCATGTTAATAACAACTTTATTGGGAATATAAATGCATTTTATATATTTATGAAATATATGACACATTCCTAAGATATATGGATATAGATATATATAAAACTACAGAAGCAGAACCACTGAAATTTGAAGGATTCTTTGCAGAAAAAGTTCTGCTGTATGTTCTAGGATTTCCTTGGGATTTTGTGCTAGATGCTATGAGTTGTTAGAGACAGCAGCAATAGAGGCACTAGAAGGTGCCTGCGGGACTCTCAGGTCCGTGGATGGCAGGCGCTGTGTGCCCTGCCCGCTGCAGAGCCCGGGCCAAGGGCCACGGCCAGGCTGTGCCCTTGGGCTCCATGGCCAGGCTGTGCCGTTGGCTTCCACGGCCAGTGACATCACGGAGGCCAAGCCATGGAACCGTCCCCGGGAGCTCCAGGACAGCGGCCGGCAGTGCTGACTCTCAGTGCGGCTCCAGGCAGCGGTGAGTGCGGCAGCGGGAGGAAAGCTCTGCTGGGCAAGGGCCGGGCCGGCAGCAGCGGCTGCCATGGGGGGGGCTTGGGGCTGGGCTGGGGTGCAGGGGCCACCTCGGGCAGAGCGGGTGCCAGCTGCACTGGGGCCGCAGGGATGTGGCCTGAGCTTTCCCTTGAGCTCCCTCTCCCGTCCATTGCCAGGGCCCTGCGTGTGCTGCCCCACTAGCCCAGGAGCCATCTCCCTGGCAGCCCTGCTGAGCCCCTTCTGTCCCTCTTCCTGCAGACCATGGCTGGGATCTTCACCCACATCGTGGCGGTGCTGAGCGTGTTCCAGTTCCTGATGGAGGTGAATGACCAGAGCGTGCAGGTGTCCGAGGAGCTCCTGCGGCAGCACGAGGAGCAGCGCAGCCAGGAGATGGCCCTGGTGCTGGAGATGCTGCAGCGCGAGGAGCAGCGCAGCCAGGAGGTGGCCCGGCTGCTGGAGATGCTGCAGCGCGAGGAGCAGCGCAACCAGGAGATGGCCCTGCAGCTGGAGATGCTGCAGCGCAGCCAGGAGGAGCCCGAAAGCGCCGACGAGAGCCCGTGGCTCTCGGCCTGCCAGCACTGGTGGTTCTGGGCCTCTGCAGAGGTGCTCCTCGTGCTCTTTGCCTTCTACTGGCTGCCCAGGCACGGCAACCCTGGCTACGACGATGGCTCAGCTGGCGGAGAAACTCCAGGAGAGCCCGGAAGGAGGAGAAGGAGGAGGAGGAGGATGAAGACTACGGTGAGATGCTGGATAACGTCAGGCTTCCAGATCTGTGTCTCGTTCTGAAGGACACGCAGAATTCAGAGGACAAGGGGGTAGAAGGGATGGTCAATGGCCCTTCTCACAAGAACCTTTGGGACAGAACTGCATCCAGGGAATACACTAGGACTCATTCCCAGGCTGTATGTTTTTACCTTCCCCAAACCAGATTGTATTGTAGAAGCTTAAGAATTTTTCATTTTAAGCATAGAGTATAAGAATGTTTATGAAATTGTTCATAAACAGGAAGTAGTTCTATAAAAGTAGCAAATGTAATGCTATGTAAAGGTGCACAGGGTTTAATCCAGGCAATAGAGTAGTATGCATTGTTAGGCTAGATATTTTATCTTTTCAAAACCAGATTGTATTTTACCTGTTTAGGAAGTTTCCATTTGGTTTATAGAAAATAGGAATATTTATAGGAATAGAAGAAAAATTTTACAGGAATCTAAGTAAAATGCAGATTGTATTTTAGATGTTTAAGAAATTTTCCTTTTAAGTATAGAATAGAAGAATATTGTAACGAATATTGTAAGGAGTATCTTCATGGAATAAGAATATTAGTAAAATTGTTCATAAATAGCATGTAAAACTTAGAGCTATGAAAGTAGAAAATGTAATGCTATCTAAATGGGCTATGATATCCACTAAAGGTCTTGTTCTTTGTAATCTCTATAGTACTTTACTCAATTAAAATGTTTTTACGCAATTAAACCTTTGTTTTGCTTCAATGTTTGCAAGCTATACTTTTTTAAGAATGCTAGCATCTCTAAGTAAATGAATAATTTTCCCTTGTTTCAAAAGTAACATACTTGATGGACTTTTGTCCAACACCCAAACGGTGTAAGACATTTTGATAGGAAACAAATGAAGAAATAAAATGTATTTCTTGCACTGTCAGCTAGTTCGTTGGAAGCCATCCTTAGCAGTAACGCGGAGAGCGCATTTTCCCGGAGCCGCATGTTCTGCAATGAATGTTGATGCTCTTCAAGGCCCCGTGCTGCGCCCCTGCCACCTTTCCCTGGTGGCGGCAGAGCTGGGGCAGCACGGGCACGCGCTTCTCTGGCTCCCCCGGCCTGGGCTCGCTCTGGGCGTGCTGCAGATGGCAGCAGCGGCCAGCCGAGCCGCTGCGCTGCCGGGTGAATTTCACAGGGCCCGAGGGCAGGACGGGGCCCGAGCTGTCAGGGCGCCTCGGGGGCCTGCTGAGGGCGGCTCTTCCCCCCCAGCCCGAGGGCCCGGGAACGGCCGCAGCGGCAGCCATGGAGCCCGCGAGGGGCTGCAGAGGGCAGCGGGCGGCAGCACCGGCCCCGCACCGACAGCGCCATGGCTCCGGGCGAGCCTCGCCCCGAGGGGCCGCAGCTCCCAGGCAGCGCCACCGATTCCCACCTGCTGCCGGGCTGCTCCACAAGTCCTGCGGCAGCTCCGGCAGCTGCCCGCTTTTGTGTTCGGCCAAAGGTTGAGCCCGGGGGTTTGTCCGCCATCGTCCCTCTGCCTCCCCACACGCGGGCGCCATCTTGGGAGGGCTTCGCCGCCGCTTTTGTTCCTCTGGGTCCCGGGCTGCCCGGCAGGGTTCAGCAACTTTGTAGCTCCTCATCCTCAGGGGTTTTTTTGCCTCTTGCGGTCGGGGCTAAACATTATCTTGGCAACACACTGACCCACTTAAAAAAAGCAAGCTAAGACCCCTTCACAATATTGCAGCTAATGACATGTCACCTGTTTGTTTCTGCATTTAATTTTTTCACTTACAGATGCAGCTTAGTTTGCTTTTGGTGGGGGTAGGAGTCATCATTTTTTAAACGAGGTTCATATTTCTGAAGAGCAGAGCCCTTACTTGTCCATCTGCCTTACGTGGTGCTGAATTAGTCTTTCTGTTACTATTCCATTGCCAGAGTTTCTTGTTCAGATTATTCTTTAGAGCATAAATGGAAAAGAACTTTATGAGTACCTCTAAAATATTTTAAGTACCTATTTAGACCTGGTGACCAAACTCCCTGGGGTTTTTTTCCTGTCATGACAAAATGTTATCTTTGGAGATAAATACAGAAAATGTTCCAACAGAATAGATGCATGTGTGTGTATATTCCTTCCATCATTGCATATATCAGGGGGTTAGAGGCCACAGTAAAGGGAATGTTTCTAGAGATTTCTGGTTTGGACAACAATGATTGTAGCCCAAGAGCTTGGCATTATTCAGCTCAAAGCTGACATTACTCTGCAGTTCAAAGACCGCTGGCTCTGGATTATGGTCTTTGAGTAGTTTAGAACCTAAAATATCCTGGGGATTTTGTGCTAGATGCTATGAGTTGTTAGAGACAGCAGCAATAGAGGCACTAGAAGGTGCCTGCGGGACTCTCAGGTCCGTGGATGGCAGGCGCTGTGTGCCCTGCCCGCTGCAGAGCCCGGGCCAAGGGCCACGGCCAGGCTGTGCCCTTGGGCTCCATGGCCAGGCTGTGCCGTTGGCTTCCACGGCCAGTGACATCACGGAGGCCAAGCCATGGAACCGTCCCCGGGAGCTCCAGGACAGCGGCCGGCAGTGCTGACTCTCAGTGCGGCTCCAGGCAGCGGTGAGTGCGGCAGCGGGAGGAAAGCTCTGCTGGGCAAGGGCCGGGCCGGCAGCAGCGGCTGCCATGGGGGGCTTTGGGGCTGGGCTGGGGGTGCAGGGGCCACCTCGGGCAGAGCGGGTGCCAGCTGCACTGGGGCCGCAGGGATGTGGCCTGAGCTTTCCCTTGAGCTCCCTCTCCCGTCCATTGCCAGGGCCCTGCGTGTGCTGCCCCACTAGCCCAGGAGCCATCTCCCTGGCAGCCCCGCTGAGCCCCTTCTGTCCCTCTTCCTGCAGACCATGGCTGGGATCTTCACCCACATCGTGGCGGTGCTGAGCGTGTTCCAGTTCCTGGTGCAGGTGAACGACCAGAGCGTGCAGGTGTCCGAGGAGCTCCTGCGGCAGCACGAGGAGCAGCGCAGCCAGGAGATGGCCCTGGTGCTGGAGATGCTGCAACGCGAGGAGCAGCGCAGCCAGGAGGTGGCCCGGCTGCTGGAGATGCTGCAACGCGAGGAGCAGCGCAACCAGGAGATGGCCCTGCAGCTGGAGATGCTGCAGCGCAGCCAGGAGGAGCCCGAAAGCGCCGACGAGAGCCCGTTGCTCTCGGCCTGCCAGCACTGGTGGTTCTGGGCCTCTGCAGAGGTGCTCCTCGTGCTCTTTGCCTTCTACTGGCTGCCCAGGCACGGCAACCCTGGCTACGACGATGGCTCAGCTGGCGGAGAAACTCCAGGAGAGGCCGGAAGGAGGAGAAGGAGGAGGAGGAAGAGGAGGAGGAGGAGGAGCAGGAGGATGCGGACTACGGTGAGATGCTGGATAACGCCAGGCTTCCAGATCTGTGTCTCGCTCTGAAGGACACGCAGAATTCAGAGGACAAGGGGGAAGGGACGGTCAATGCATTTGCCAAGCCCTTCCCACAAGAACCTTTGGGACAGAACTGCATCCAGGGAATACACTAGGACTCATTCCCAGGCTGTATGTTTTTACCTTCCCCAAACCAGATTGTATTGTAGAAGCTTAAGAATTTTTCATTTTAAGCATAGAGTATAAGAATGTTTATGAAATTGTTCATAAACAGGAAGTAGTTCTATAAAAGTAGCAAATGTAATGCTATGTAAAGGTGCACAGGGTTTAATCCAGGCAATAGAGTAGTATGCATTGTTAGGCTAGATATTTTATCTTTTCAAAACCAGATTGTATTTAACTGTTTAGGAAGTTTTCATTTGATGTATTTAGGAATTTTATAGAAAATAAAAAAATTTTAGGAATCTAGAATGTTCGAAAAATTTTCTATTAAAGGAAATCTAAGTAAAATGCAGATTGTATTTTAAATGATTGTTTTTTAGATGTTTTCCCTTTTAAGTATAGAATAGAAGAATATTGTAACGAATATTGTAAGGAGTATCTTCATGGAATAAGAATATTAGTAAAATTGTTCATAAATAGCATGTAGAACTTAGAGCTATGAAAGTAGAAAATGTAATGCTATCTAAATGGGCTATGATATCCACTAAAGGTCTTGTTCTTTGTAATCTCTATAGTACTTTACTCAATTAAAATGTTTTTACGCAATTAAACCTTTGTTTTGCTTCAATGTTTGCAAGCTATACTTTTTTAAGAATGCTAGCATCTCTAAGTAAATGAATAATTTTCCCTTGTTTCAAAAGTAACATACTTGATGGACTTTTGTCCAACACCCAAACGGTGTAAGACATTTTGATAGGAAACAAATGAAGAAATAAAATGTATTTCTTGCACTGTCAGCTAGTTCGTTGGAAGCCATCCTTAGCAGTAACGCGGAGAGCGCATTTTCCCGGAGCCGCATGTTCTGCAATGAATGTTGATGCTCTTCAAGGCCCCGTGCTGCGCCCTGCCACCTTTCCCTGGTGGCGGCAGAGCTGGGGCAGCACGGGGCACGCGCTTCTCTGGCTCCCCCCGGCCTGGGCTCGCTCTGGGCGTGCTGCAGATGGCAGCAGCGGCCAGCCGAGCCGCTGCGCTGCCGGGTGAATTTCACAGGGCCCGAGGGCAGGACGGGGCCCGAGCTGTCGGGGCGCCTCGGGGGCCTGCTGAGGGCGGCTCTTCCCCCGCAGCCCGAGGGCCCGGGAACGGCCGCAGCGGCAGCCATGGAGCCCGCGCGGGGCTGCAGAGGGCAGCGGGCGGCAGCACCGGCCCCGCACCGACAGCGCCATGGCTCCGGGCGAGCCTCGCCCCGAGGGGCCGCAGCTCCCAGGCAGCGCCACCGATTCCCACCTGCTGCCGGGGCTGCTCCACAAGTCCTGCGGCAGCTCCGGCAGCTGCCCGCTTTTGTGTTCGGCCAAAGGTTGAGCCCGGGGGGTTTGTCCGCCATCGTCCCTCTGCCTCCCCACACGCGGGCGCCATCTTGGGAGGGCTTCGCCGCCGCTTTTGTTCCTCTGGGTCCCGGGCTGCCCGGCAGGGTTCAGCAACTTTGTAGCTCCTCATCCTCAGGGGTTTTTTTTGCCTCTTGCGGTCGGGGCTAAACATTATCTTGGCAACACACTGACCCACTTAAAAAAAAGCAAGCTAAGACCCCTTCACAATATTGCAGCTAATGACATGTCACCTGTTTGTTTCTGCATTTAATTTTTCACTTACAGATGCAGCTTAGTTTGCTTTGGTGGGGGTAGGAGTCATCATTTTTAAACGAGGTTCATATTTCTGAAGAGCAGAGCCCTTACTTGTCCATCTGCCTTACGTGGTGCTGAATTAGTCTTTCTGTTACTATTCCATTGCCAGAGTTTCTTGTTCAGATTATTCTTTGGAGCATAAATGGAAAAGAACTTTATGAGTACCTCTAAAATCTTTTAAGTACCTATTTAGACCTGGTGACCAACTCCCTGGGGTTTTTTTCCTGTCATGACAAAATGTTATCTTTGGAGATAAATACAGAAAATGTTCCAACAGAATAGATGCATGTGTGTGTATATTCCTTCCATCATTGCATATATCAGGGGGTTAGAGGCCACAGTAAAGGGAATGTTTCTAGAGATTTCTGGTTTGGACAACAATGATTGTAGCCCAAGAGCTTGGCATTATTCAGCTCAAAGCTGACATTACTCTGCAGTTCAAAGACTGCTGGCTCTGGATTATGGTCTTTGAGTAGTTTAGAACCTAAAATATCCTGGGGATTTTGTGCTAGATGCTATGAGTTGTTAGAGACAGCAGCAATAGAGGCACTAGAAGGTGCCTGTGGGACTCTCAGGTCCGTGGATGGCAGGCGCTGTGTGCCCTGCCCGCTGCAGAGCCGGGCCAAGGGCCACGGCCAGGCTGTGCCCTTGGGCTCCATGGCCAGGCTGTGCCGTTGGCTTCCACGGCCAGTGACATCACGGAGGCCAAGCCATGGAACCGTCCCCGGGAGCTCCAGGACAGCGGCCGGCAGTGCTGACTCTCAGTGCGGCTCCAGGCAGCGGTGAGTGCGGCAGCGGGAGGAAAGCTCTGCTGGGCAAGGGCCGGGCCGGCAGCAGCGGCTGCCATGGGGGGCTTTGGGGCTGGGCTGGGGGTGCAGGGGCCACCTCGGGCAGAGCGGGTGCCAGCTGCACTGGGGCCGCAGGGATGTGGCCTGAGCTTTCCCTTGAGCTCCCTCTCCCGTCCATTGCCAGGGCCCTGCGTGTGCTGCCCCACTAGCCCAGGAGCCATCTCCCTGGCAGCCCTGCTGAGCCCCTTCTGTCCCTCTTCCTGCAGACCATGGCTGGGATCTTCACCCACATCGCGGCGCTGCTGAGCGTGTTCCAGTTCCTGGTGCAGGTGAATGACCAGAGCGTGCAGGTGTCCGAGGAGCTCCTGCGGCAGCACGAGGAGCAGCGCAGCCAGGAGATGGCCCTGGTGCTGGAGATGCTGCAGCGCGAGGAGCAGCGCAGCCAGGAGGTGGCCCGGCTGCTGGAGATGCTGCAACGCGAGGAGCAGCGCAACCAGGAGATGGCCCTGCAGCTGGAGATGCTGCAGCGCAGCCAGGAGGAGCCCGAAAGCGCCGACGAGAGCCCGTGGCTCTCGGCCTGCCAGCACTGGTGGTTCTGGGCCTCTGCAGAGGTGCTCCTCGTGCTCTTTGCCTTCTACTGGCTGCCCAGGCACGGCAACCCTGGCTACGACGATGGCTCAGCTGGCGGAGAAACTCCAGGAGAGCCCGGAAGGAGGAGAAGGAGGAGGAGGAAGAGGAG
The DNA here is from genome assembly GCA_024865655.1 of Emberiza elegans. Classification (NCBI taxonomy): domain Eukaryota; kingdom Metazoa; phylum Chordata; class Aves; order Passeriformes; family Fringillidae; genus Emberiza; species Emberiza elegans. The sequence continues at coordinate 2,815,067 of JALJVW010000129.1, forward strand.
GAGGAGGAGGAGCAGGAGGATGCGGACTACGGTGAGATGCTGGATAACGTCAGGCTTCCAGATCTGTGTCTCGTTCTGAAGGACACGCAGAATTCAGAGGACAAGGGGGTAGAAGGGACGGTCAATGCATTTGCCAAGCCCTTCCCACAAGAACCTTTGGGACAGAACTGCATCCAGGGAATACACTAGGACTCATTCCCAGGCTGTATGTTTTTACCTTCCCCAAACCAGATTGTATTGTAGAAGCTTAAGAATTTTTCATTTTAAGCATAGAGTATAAGAATGTTTATGAAATTGTTCATAAACAGGAAGTAGTTCTATAAAAGTAGCAAATGTAATGCTATGTAAAGGTGCACAGGGTTTAATCCAGGCAATAGAGTAGTATGCATTGTTAGGCTAGATATTTTATCTTTTCAAAACCAGATTGTATTTTACCTGTTTAGGAAGTTTCCATTTGATGTATAGAAAATAGGAATATTTATAGGAATAGAAGAAAAATTTTACAGGAATCTAAGTAAAATTGTTTGTAAATAGGAAGTAGTTCTATTAAAGTAGCAAATGTAACGCTAAGTAAGTGTGCACAGGGCTGCAGCCAGGGCAAGAGAGTAGTATTCATTGTTAGCCTGGATATTTTACCTTTCCAAATGCAGATTGTATTTTAGATGTTTAAGAAATTTTCCTTTTAAGTATAGAATAGAAGAATATTGTAACGAATATTTTAAAGAGTATCTTCATGGAATAAGAATATTAGTAAAATTGTTCATAAATAGCATGTAGAACTTAGAGCTATGAAAGTAGAAAATGTAATGCTATCTAAATGGGCTATGATATCCACTAAAGGTCTTGTTCTTTGTAATCTCTATAGTACTTTACTCAATTAAAATGTTTTTACGCAATTAAACCTTTGTTTTGCTTCAATGTTTGCAAGCTGTACTTTTTTAAGATGCTAGCATCTCTAAGTAAATGAATAATTTTCCCTTGTTTCAAAAGTAACATACTTGATGGACTTTTGTCCAACACCCAAACGGTGTAAGACATTTTGATAGGAAACAAATGAAGAAATAAAATGTATTTCTTGCACTGTCAGCTAGTTCGTTGGAAGCCATCCTTAGCAGTAACGCGGAGAGCGCATTTTCCCGGAGCCGCATGTTCTGCAATGAATGTTGATGCTCTTCAAGGCCCCGTGCTGCGCCCTGCCACCTTTCCCTGGTGGCGGCAGAGCTGGGGCAGCACGGGGCACGCGCTTCTCTGGCTCCCCCCGGCCTGGGCTCGCTCTGGGCGTGCTGCAGATGGCAGCAGCGGCCAGCCGAGCCGCTGCGCTGCCGGGTGAATTTCACAGGGCCCGAGGGCAGGACGGGGCCCGAGCTGTCGGGGCGCCTCGGGGGCCTGCTGAGGGCGGCTCTTCCCCCCGCAGCCCGAGGGCCCGGGAACGGCCGCAGCGGCAGCCATGGAGCCCGCGCGGGGCTGCAGAGGGCAGCGGGCGGCAGCACCGGCCCCGCACCGACAGCGCCATGGCTCCGGGCGAGCCTCGCCCCGAGGGGCCGCAGCTCCCAGGCAGCGCCACCGATTCCCACCTGCTACCGGGGCTGCTCCACAAGTCCTGCGGCAGCTCCGGCAGCTGCCCGCTTTTGTGTTCGGCCAAAGGTTGAGCCCAGGGAGGTTTGTCCGCCATCGTCCCTCTGCCTCCCCACACGCGGGCGCCATCTTGGGAGGGCTTCGCCGCCGCTTTTGTTCCTCTGGGTCCCGGGCTGCCCGGCAGGGTTCAGCAACTTTGTAGCTCCTCATCCTCAGGGGGTTTTTTTGCCTCTTGCGGTCGGGGCTAAACATTATCTTGGCAACACACTGACCCACTTAAAAAAAAGCAAGCTAAGACCCCTTCACAATATTGCAGCTAATGACATGTCACCTGTTTGTTTCTGCATTTAATTTTTCACTTACAGATGCAGCTTAGTTTGCTTTGGTGGGGGTAGGAGTCATCATTTTTAAACTAGGTTCATATTTCTGAAGAGCAGAGCCCTTACTTGTCCATCTGCCTTACGTGGTGCTGAATTAGTCTTTCTGTTACTATTCCATTGCCAGAGTTTCTTGTTCAGATTATTCTTTGGAGCATAAATGGAAAAGAACTTTATGAGTACCTCTAAAATCTTTTAAGTACCTATTTAGACCTGGTGACAAACTCCCTGGGGTTTTTTTCCTGTCATGACAAAATGTTATCTTTGGAGATAAATACAGAAAATGTTCCAACAGAATAGATGCATGTGTGTGTATATTCCTTCCATCATTGCATATATCAGGGGGTTAGAGGCCACAGTAAAGGGAATGTTTCTAGAGATTTCTGGTTTGGACAACAATGATTGTAGCCCAAGAGCTTGGCATTATTCAGCTCAAAGCTGACATTACTCTGCAGTTCAAAGACTGCTGGCTCTGGATTATGGTCTTTGAGGAGTTTAGAACCTAAAATATCCTGGGGATTTTGTGCTAGATGCTATGAGTTGTTAGAGACAGCAGCAATAGAGGCACTAGAAGGTGCCTGTGGGACTCTCAGGTCCGTGGATGGCAGGCGCTGTGTGCCCTGCCCGCTGCAGAGCCCGGGCCAAGGGCCACGGCCAGGCTGTGCCCTTGGGCTCCATGGCCAGGCTGTGCCGTTGGCTTCCACGGCCAGTGACATCACGGAGGCCAAGCCATGGAACCGTCCCCGGGAGCTCCAGGACAGCGGCCGGCAGTGCTGACTCTCAGTGCGGCTCCAGGCAGCGGTGAGTGCGGCAGCGGGAGGAAAGCTCTGCTGGGCAAGGGCCGGGCCGGCAGCAGCGGCTGCCATGGGGGGCTTTGGGGCTGGGCTGAGGGTGCAGGGGCCACCTCGGGCAGAGCGGGTGCCAGCTGCACTGGGGCCGCAGGGATGTGGCCTGAGCTTTCCCTTGAGCTCCCTCTCCCGTCCATTGCCAGGGCCCTCGTGTGCTGCCCCACTAGCCCAGGAGCCATCTCCTGGCAGCCCTGCTGAGCCCCTTCTGTCCCTCTTCCTGCAGACCATGGCTGGGATCTTCACCCACATCGCGGCGCTGCTGAGCGTGTTCCAGTTCCTGGTGCAGGTGAACGACCAGAGCGTGCAGGTGTCCGAGGAGCTCCTGCGGCAGCACGAGGAGCAGCGCAGCCAGGAGATGGCCCTGGTGCTGGAGATGCTGCAACGCGAGGAGCAGCGCAGCCAGGAGGTGGCCCGGCTGCTGGAGATGCTGCAGCGAGAGCAGCGCAACCAGGAGATGGCCCTGCAGCTGGAGATGCTGCAGCGCAGCCAGGAGGAGCCCGAAAGCGCCGACGAGAGCCCGTGGCTCTCGGCCTGCCAGCACTGGTGGTTCTGGGCCTCTGCAGAGGTGCTCCTCGTGCTCTTTGCCTTCTACTGGCTGCCCAGGCACGGCAACCCTGGCTACGACGATGGCTCAGCTGGCGGAGAAACTCCAGGAGAGCCCGGAAGGAGGAGAAGGAGGAGGAGGAAGAGGAGGAGGAGGAGGAGCAGGAGGATGCGGACTACGGTGAGATGCTGGATAACGTCAGGCTTCCAGATCTGTGTCTCGTTCTGAAGGACATGCAAAATTCAGAGGACAAGGGGGTAGAAGGGACGGTCAATGCATTTGCCAAGCCCTTCCCACAAGAACCTTTGGGACAGAACTGCATCCAGGGAATACACTAGGACTCATTCCCAGGCTGTATGTTTTTACCTTCCCCAAACCAGATTGTATTGTAGAAGCTTAAGAATTTTTCATTTTAAGCATAGAGTATAAGAATGTTTATGAAATTGTTCATAAACAGGAAGTAGTTCTATAAAAGTAGCAAATGTAACGCTATGTAAAGGTGCACAGGGTTTAATCCAGGCAATAGAGTAGTATGCATTGTTAGGCTAGATATTTTATCTTTTCAAAACCAGATTGTATTTTAACTGTTTAGGAAGTTTCCATTTGATGTATAGAAAATAGGAATATTTATAGGAATAGAAGAAAAATTATACAGGAATCTAAGTAAAATGCAGATTGTATTTTAGATGTTTAAGAAATTTTCCTTTTAAGTATAGAGTAGAAGAATATTGTAACAAATATTGTAAAGAGTATCTTCATGGAATAAGAATATTAGTAAAATTGTTCATAAATAGCATGTAGAACTTAGAGCTATGAAAGTAGAAAATATAATGCTATCTAAATGGGCTATGATATCCACTAAAGGTCTTGTTCTTTAATCTAATCTCTATAGTACTTTACTCAATTAAAATGTTTTTACGCAATTAAACCTTTGTTTTGCTTCAATGTTTGCAAGCTGTACTTTTTTAAAATGCTAGCATCTCTAAGTAAATGAATAATTTTCCCTTGTTTCAAAAGTAACATACTTGATGGACTTTTGTCCAACACTCAAACGGTGTAAGACATTTTGATAGGAAACAAATGAAGAAATAAAATGTATTTCTTGCACTGTCAGCTAGTTCGTTGGAAGCCATCCTTAGCAGTAACGCGGAGAGCGCATTTTCCCGGAGCCGCATGTTCTGCAATGAATGTTGATGCTCTTCAAGGCCCCGTGCTGCGCCCTGCCACCTTTCCCTGGTGGCGGCAGAGCTGGGGCAGCACGGGGCACGCGCTTCTCTGGCTCCCCCCGGCCTGGGCTCGCTCTGGGCGTGCTGCAGATGGCAGCAGCGGCCAGCCGAGCCGCTGCGCTGCCGGGTGAATTTCACAGGGCCCGAGGGCAGGACGGGGCCCGAGCTGTCGGGGCTCTTCGGGGGCCTGCTGAGGGCGGCTCTTCCCCCGCAGCCCGAGGGCCCGGGAACGGCCGCAGCGGCAGCCATGGAGCCCGCGCGGGGCTGCAGAGGGCAGCGGGCGGCAGCACCGGCCCCGCACCGACAGCGCCATGGCTCCGGGCGAGCCTCGCCCCGAGGGGCCGCAGCTCCCAGGCAGCGCCACCGATTCCCACCTGCTGCCGGGGCTGCTCCACAAGTCCTGCGGCAGCTCCGGCAGCTGCCCGCTTTTGTGTTCGGCCAAAGGTTGAGCCCGGGGGGTTTGTCCGCCATCGTCCCTCTGCCTCCCCACACGCGGGCGCCATCTTGGGAGGGCTTCGCCGCCGCTTTTGTTCCTCTGGGTCCCGGGCTGCCCGGCAGGGTTCAGCAACTGTTGAAACAGATGAGGCTGAAGAGAATATTGTCCACACTTGCAATAAAACATTTAGGGCTTTCATCTCTTTCTATGTGGAAACTAGTTGTAAAACATTCTAATAGAAATTCTAGACATTTTGTAAAAAAACCCCAACCAATAAACAAGAGGTTGGTCGGAAACAGAGATATTAATCTGTGTCTATATTTTAAAAAACTAGACACATGTCTAGTAATAGACATTCTTAGTTAGGAACTCTGTCTTGGTTCTCAGTGGCTGTTGCATAGCAGGCAGTGATGGGTGAGAGTTTCCAGTGCCGTGCCTCCTGCATCGCTCTGGAATGTGCATGGCACAGCCACTCCAGCTGCTCTGGACTGGGTGGATGAGAACAAAGCCACTGCTGCCATTCATATTTGCATGCCAGAATTGAACCTGCTGGGCTTTCTTCCGTGCAATTGACAGAAATGTGCTCCTCCGTTCCTAAACAGCTTCTAAATGAACACAAAAGCCCAGCATTGCTATTTCTCTTCTTCTGCATTTCCATAATTCAGGGGAAAATTCCTTAAGTGGAAAGGAACCTGCTTGACATGTTTTCACTCTATCAATATTAATGCTTTCCAGAGGTGACTAGATAAATCAACAGAGATTGTTTGTCTCTCTGGCAAAAGGGGGCATAAAAGCAAATTACTGTGAGGAGAACAAAGTGGAGTAAAATGTCAAGTTTTATGCAGAGGTGTGGGGAAATCAAGATTGTTTTTTCATCTCCTAATTTGTAGTCCATTTTGAAATGCATTCAGGATTGTGTTTTCTTCTTCCTATCGGGAAGAAATAATCCCTAAATAAATGATTGAATTAGAGGCAGAAGTCATGTTGGTAATGTGTATTGCTGGTTCGGATGGTACCAGAGAAACTGCTAATTAAATGGAAGACTCTTCACTGAGGCCAGTTCTGAAGTGTGCTTCATGCTTCATCATGAAGCTGCAATATCTGTCCAGTTTAAGAAAATGATGCACATCACAGTGACTCAGTAAATCTCATATTTGTAAATCACAAAACATTCTCAGCTATTTATTATAGACTTTAAAATGTCTAGGAATCCTGTCTTTCTTTTATATGTATTTTTATTTACAGCAGTTTTTGGCAAGACTCCCAGAATTTTGGAACTGGTAAGGATTTTTAGTTTTTATAATATGTACTGAAAATAAGTTTGTACACATGAGAGTTTTGCAAAGAGGCAATAGGTAAAAACAAATGCACCTTTATCTGCCATGCTTTGTATTTTCTCTATCATAATATTATACAAGAAAACTAACAGGGGGAAAATGTGGAACTGTGGATGCTCTTGTACTTAGCTAATGCAGTAATTTCTATGAAAAATATGATTGGTTTAACTTGATTTATGTACATTAGAGGAATCAGCACAAATCAGCAATGTTGTTGCCATGTACACATTATATGTTTGTGCTGTGGAGATTTCAGAATTTCAGACAATGAGGTCAGTGGCTACCTGACCTGAATTTCCACAACTATATTAGAGAGGAAATTGGTTCTAGTATATAATTTCCTGGAACCTCCTCAGGGAGCACACAGTTATGATTACGTAGTGGCTTTAAATCAATGCAGTGGCTGGAACAATATTTATAATATTTGGCAGCTTAAAAATATTTGTGAAGATGAAATGATGGATAGCATTTTGTCTAATGACTCCCTTCATTTGTATCATGGTCGAACTGGCACTGAAGGGTTGGGTGGCTGTGTAACACAACCCCTGCCAAAAGGCAGAGTGAGTGCAGGTACAACAGCAAAGAATGAGAAGGATTATTTTGCTAATTCAGACATAGGTAATTGCTTCTATTAACTTTAATTTTTAAGGGTTTCACCTCTGAACAATTGAATAATGTTGATAAAATTTGTTTGAATAACTGAAAGCAGAGCAGGTCGTGGTTCATGTAGAGAATCATTATCCTGCAGATTTGAAAGGGATCAGGTAGGGAAACATCCTTGAATTGATTGACCTACAGTGTGCAGTTAATATCCTCTCAAACTGTTCAAAACACAGAGGAGTAACTAAATTCAGACCAGGCAGTCTATTTAGTTGCTAAGGAGAAAAATCAAAACTCCTGTTCATTCCCAAACTTTACTGTGCTTATGTCTATGGAATAATTCTGCACTCCATCCCACAGTCTGTGTGGACTTTCTGTAAGGTCAAACCCTAAAATTACTTCAGAACATTTGCATGCATTTTTTAGGTGTCAGTCAGCAAATATCATTTGAACAATGGGAAAGAAAATGCTCCCTTGGATAAGAGGGACATAAAAATATGATTCTGCAGCTCCTTCAAACTGTTGCTTCACTAAAATATTGACTACAAATATGATTGAGTTTGACTTGGAAGATTATTTATTTCAATAAGCTGTGGCAGCAACTCCACTATTTTCCACATTTCTCTTCTTTGGTGGTAAATTTTTTTCCACTTTATGAGGTTAAAAAAATGGAGGGTTAGGCTTACAAAACCTTACCAAATATATCTGAGCCTCAAATGTAGCCTTTTCAGCTCTTTCATTCAGTTGCCTTATAGTAAGGGAACATATTTTTATCTCTTACAAGCAGTTCTCTAAAAAGGCTGATTTGGCAGTATGCAGATTAAAAAGAAAAAAATAAATATATTCCAGGTAGTATGGTATTGTGTGCAGCAAAACTAAGTGTGAATGAAATTCCTTTTCAATTTCTTCAGCTGTATCCTCACCAGCACAGCTCTACTGATGGCATTGCTTTAATTTCCCATGGATATTTTCTGTCCTTTAGAAGTTCCTCTGAATCCTTATTTTTTGTGGTATGGATATATCTGGTGTGAAAATCTGGTTAGGCAAGGCAGGTGAGAACTCTCTCTGCCCCATGCCATTCTAGCTCAAATTTCAATTTTTAACAGTAATTTGAATTCCTCTTCCTGTGTACCTCCCCCTGTCCCTTTCTTGGAGTTCACTCATACTTTTGAATAAAAGATTAAGCCTTTAAGTTCAGCTGCTCTGGTGAGGTCTGTTAGCACTTACTCCTAAAACACATTTTACAGTTGCCATAAAGAATCCTCCACAGAGCTTCAGCAATGTCTGAAAGGTCTCTCACTCCGTTAGTCAGTAAAGTGCTGCCAGCAGCTCCTGGTGTGTGCTCCATGTGCTGTTCTTACATAACCAACTAGGGCTTTTTAATCAATCAGGATCTGAAAAAAAACCAAATTCTTTTGTGCAAAGGATGAATGATTGAGGATACAAATAATAACAAAGACTACATTTAAAAAACAGATTTTAAAACTTCCACTTCAACCTTACACTTAGAAAAGTTGGACATTAAAATAAATGCACTTTAAAATGCAGTTCAGTTATATTATTACATCCTTTCAATAGCCTTACATAAACCTCCTTCCTAATTATGGTATTTTAAAGAATTTTTGAGGTATTTGTGATGCAGGCCAAGATGGGAGGAAGCATCTGGGTTGGAGGAAATATTATTGAGGAAAATAATCTAATGAACAGAGAAGTTATGAAGTCCACCTGTGCACAGACCATGCATCCATATAATCTCCCACCTCAGAATTCACAAAATGCATGTTTTATCATAACATGCATTTCAAAATCCTGACAGTTAATTCTTTATATTGCACCAAGTTTGTATAGTTCTTGTTGGATATTTCATATTAACTGATGTGTAGAAACAGACCTTGAGTCAATTCAAAGCATATTTTCACAGCATCTTTAAGAAATATTGTTTTGTTGGATTTAGAGCCAGATTATGTAATTGTTAAGAGAGGCTCTTAAGTTTTCACACATTATAGAGAAAGAATTTGAAAAGAAAATGGGAAAACTTTTTTCTCTTTGATTTATAGACATAGCAGTTGAGACTGGAGAGAAATAGTTTCTAAAGAACATCACTGCATCAAACAATCTGTGAGCATGAAATAGAAGCAGCATGAGAAAGGGAAAGTCTGATGACAGACTGACAATCTTGTTTTATAAAATAGCTGCAGAGGGCTTGAGTGCTTTAGAGAGTGCCAGTGAGGAAGCAGAAGAGAAATGTGTGCACATCTTAGGAGAAAATTACCAAGCTTTAATCTCAAACATATTAACCTCAAGTCTTCTCTGTGAGGTAGCTTGGTCTTGGTTTTTGGAAATACTGAGCTGTCTCTTCTGTTTGTGTAAACAGAAGAAATAATGCAGAGGTGGGGGGAGAGGAAAATGTATATGAATTTTACAGGCATAAAATATAGATATCTGTGAATTGCAATCCTTTTTAAAGAAATAGGTATTGAGAAGGTCATTATTGCAAAATCCTAAGTATGGTCTCCCACGGAGCTTGGGAAGAGCATGGCTATGCTGTCAGTCTCTGAAGCACATGAAATGAATACCAACTTACATGCTTGACTGGGACCTAAACCAGTGCCCAGCTGTTCTACCAGTGAAAATTCTGTGGGCTCCAGCTGTTGTGTCAGTCCAGCTTCAGAGAGAGAAAGCAGGGGACCCTGCAGGACGCAGATTTATGAACTAGGGAGCACAGGTGCCCTACACCATCTGCTAGAGTGGTCCCTGTCCCTACCCCATTGCACTGACACCCATCTCCTTCAGCCAGGCTTGTGCTGCACCCAGACCAAAGCAGGACCACCTGAGCTGTGTGAAATGGGGCTGTAGGCAAACAACCTTCACGCAGGATTTCACAGGCAGGGAACATTGAATGGAAGCCAAGAGTACAAGTAAAATTTGCAAGTTGCAAATTTTAACCAGGTAATCAACTACTGAACAGCACACCCATAGAGCTGAATGCCTTTGAGATGCAGTGTAAGTAAAAAACCATGGACTTGATACAGAAGTTGCTGGTGAGAGTTAGAGGAGGTCAGACCCTGTGGCAATTGTCCCTTTTAATCTTATATTCCCCAAGTTGGAGGCACATCTTAAATACTTACTGCTACACTGTTTCTCCAGGTGTCAGGAAATGTTCAGCTAGCCTAGAAAAGCATTCTGAAAGGTTGTTGCTCAAATGTGATCTATTTGTATTTAAGCAAAATACACTTTGGGGGATCCAGTACTCTCTTGACATCATAATCAGGATGTGGCCCTGTAGTATTGCTTAGTACACACAGTAAAACAGAGCCCTGGATATTAAGAGCTGCTCAGGAGAAACTGAAAGGAATTTAAAATTAATTATAATAATTGAGTTTTTTTTTATATAGCTCCAGAATTAATTAAGAAAGTATTGTTAATGACAACAGATACCAGTCATCTCTGAAGGAAGTAGAAAGTGGTAGTCTGCAGAATAAACATGATGCCATTTGTAGATGCTTTTTAATCAAAATACTCAAACTGAGAAAATTACTCAATAAACATGATGAGCAAATATTTAACCTTTAGGTTTAGTTTGTGTTCATATTCCAAACAAATATAGTTAGAGATGCTTAAACATTTATAAGTGTTGAACATGTGTTTACAGAGTAATTATATTTAAGATTGGGAAATTCACAAAACATTTTCCACATGTGTTATGTGCCCTTTTATATTAATGTTTTCTAAATGTCATGTTGAATAGTACATGAAATTCCAGCTTCTTTCTAAGGTACCTGAGGTGGTAGCTTTAGAAGATATTTTTCTCAGCTGTAAGAACTTCTTGCATTTAAATATATTGGTGGTATTTCCATATATCCTATTACCGTGCATTTTCCAGTAAACCAACAGATGAAGGTTTTAATAAACCCCATGATTAAGCAAGGTTTTAACTGCAGCTATCCTTTTGCATTTCAAATTGTCAGTTTGCTGCTACTGTGATTTCCCCTCTGTACAGGATTACCTTTGTTCAGCAGGAATCATGCAAGGCAGTGATTAACAAGAGATTGGCTAACCTAGTTCACTGCATTATGCAATTTTGATATTGCACCTCATTTACCAACGGGGGAAAATATTAAAAAGGAAAGTTTCTAAACCCCACATTTTTGTTTGAGCTCTCCATAGGGCCTCAGTGCTTGGAGCCCTTTCACCTGGGCTGTTCTGGCTCACTGTCCCAGTGAGCTGCGGCCTGGCTGCTGAATACCACCATGAATTCCAGGGCTGCTGAACATCACTTTGGCAGTGGAATTCCCGCGTGTGAGAGAGGCCTCCGCAGGCAGCCGGGCTGGGAATGGGCTGGGAACGGGGAGCACCAGATGGGCTTTGCTGCTCGCTGCCCTTGGGTCCCCGCAGGGCGATGTGGGGTCCTGCAGCTCCTCCCTCCGCTTCGGGGCACTCAGGAACACGTGGAAGGACTCCTGCGCTCACCTGCGCCTCCTCAGCAGGAGGAACAGCTGCTTCCCATGGAGGGCAGAGCCCTGGAACAGCTGCCCAGGGAGGGCGCGGGGTGTCCCCCTCTGGAGACATCTCAAACCCACTGGGGGCGTTCCTGTGCCACCTGCGCCAGGTGACTGTGCCTTGGCAGGGGCTGGGACTGGGTGATCTCCAGAGCTCCTTCCAGCCCGAACGATTCTGGGGCTCTGAACCAGGATGCTGAGCCCTTCGATCCGGAGCACGGATGCAGGAGAGCAGATGTGTGTAAAAACCAACAAAAAGGGGGATTTCACCTCGTAGCCGTCCCACGTAAAAAACGATTCATCGACGCGCTCCCTCTCCAATGTCGGAGCCCATAGCACTCCTCAGAGCGCTGAGCCCACACCCATTGCCAGTGCCAGCCTGACACCTGCCGGCGGCCCAGCGGCCTCGGGGGACTGAAGGGGACCTGCTCGGCTCAGTGTTTGCAAGGAGACCGGACTCAAGAGGCCCCGGGAGCGGCAGCAGGAGCGGCGGGAGCGCCTCGGGAGCGGCGGGGCCGATTCAGGGCCGGCGGGACCGATTCGGGAGCGATGGGGGCGATTCGGGGCCGGGCCCGGGCCGGGGGCAGCGCGGCCGCCGCCGCCAGGGGGCGCAGCGGGCGGGGCGCGCGCGGCCGGTCCCTGCCGGCGCCCGTAGGGGGCGGGGCCGCGGCGCGTGAGGGGCCGGGCTGCCCTGGCGGCGGGGCCGGCGTGAGGGGCGCGGGCAGGGCGAGGGTGGCGAGCAGCCATGGCGGCGGGCAGCGCTATCCAGATCCCCACCCGGCTGCCGCTGCTGCTCACGCACGAGAGCGTGCTGCTGCCCGGCTCCACCATGCGCACCAGCGTGGACTCGCCGCGCAACATGCAGCTGGTGCGCAGCCGGCTGCTGAAGGGCACCTCGCTGCGGAGCACCATCATCGGCGTCATCCCCAACACCAGCGATCCCACGTCCGACTGCGACGACCTGCCCAACCTGCACAGGTGCGGCTCGGCCCGGCTCTCCTGCCGCCCTCGCGGCCTGCGGGCCCCCCGGAGCCCGGCCCGGCCTCCCCGGCCGGGGCTCGCCGTGGGGTCCCCCCGCGGGGCCGCCCCGCGCCGCCGGCCCCGGGAAACGCCTCTGCCCTCCCCGAAACCCGGTCGCACAAGCGACCCAGCGGGCGAGGTGCCGGGGACGGGCTGGCCGGAGGGGAACTTTGAAAAGAGGCTGAGGTGGCCGAGCAAAATAAGACGAAAGAACGCAACTCTAGGGCTGTCGCAGCTGTTAACCATAGGATTTTTCACCTAATAGGTAACACAGCTATTGGCTTAGTTCACATAAAATAAAACCAAATTGTATTTCTGTCTGGTGAAACTAACATGATGTAACCCTTACTCTCTGAACTTTATCGTATCAGTGGACTTAGGCAGATGTTGCAAGAAAATAACTTCTGTTGTAAATCTGCTTCAATAAGTCCGGTGATCTAAAATATTGATTCAGTTCAAGGCTGGGAAGAACTGTCATTTACAGACACTCCCATTTCCCAGTGCATATTGCTTAAGCAGAAGTGTCAGTGTGCCTGTCCACAGCCAGATCCATTATGAAAAAATTACATGTTTCTAAATTGCATGACTGATATTACAGTGCCTTACTTCATTTTTCAGTTAACTCATTTGTGTTCAGGTTTTAGGGTTTGGTTTTGTAATCTATGTTACAAAGGGAATTAGATAATTTGATTTCATTTCACAATAGGAACTCTGACCCGTCAGGGTCTTGCAACCTACAGCTCAGTTGCTTCTGATAGGGGCACACAAAATGTTCTGTGGAAGGTGACAGATAATAGAGGATTTGATCTGTTTTTAGGATTGGCACTGCTGCCCTAGCAGTTCAGGTGGTTGGTAGCAACTGGCCCAAGCCCCATTACACGTTGCTGGTGACGGGCCTGTGCCGGTTCCAGATCCTGCAGCTGCTGAAGGAGAAGCCCTATCCCGTTGCTGAGGTGCAGCAGTTAGATCGACTGGAGCAGTTCACCAATGGCCATAAATCTGAGGAGGAGCTTGGAGAGCTGTCAGAACAATTCTACAAGTATGCAGTACAGGTAATTTGTTTTATTCTTGTGTGTCACATAACCTGTGGGTGTACTTAGGCTCTTCACTTGTTTTCTGTCTGCCCTTCTGTTTCTCCAGTTCCTATATTTTTCAGCAACTGGTAGAGTTTCATTATCCTGCTACAAAATAAGTGTTACTGTTGCAGCTTGAGGTTTCTATGCCAAGTTCCAGGGCGTCTACACCGCTCATTGCAGCTGAATCTTGTGCAACTGCTTGTGTTGGTGTTATGATAAGTTGGTGTTTCATATATAGCAATACTGTAAATACATTCTAGTAAAAGATTTGATCAATTTTTACGGACAGATGAGAAAATATATATGATAGAATTATAGTGAATCAGAATTTAAAGGATGTATTGAAAAAGTGTCATGGGGAAATTCTTAATCTGGGTATGTGGGAGAAATAGGAGATGTATGTATTGAAAAAAATGCTGCAAACAATAATGATACTTTTGAACTTCTGAAATAATGAGAAAGCTCAAAGTCTTGGCACTCTATGCTGGGTTAGTGCCTCATCTGTGAACTTTTGGTGAACTTCTTTCAGTAGCTTTTTGGCAAACTACCTGGACATGCTTCACACTGAAAGACACAATCATATTTAGGTCGGAGAGGCACTGAGATCATTCCAAAAGGAGCCCAGCAGCCATCAGTGTTGTTCCTTGTGTGTTGTAGCTGGTTGAGATGCTGGATATGTCCGTGCCTGCAGTGGCAAAGCTCCGGCGCCTCCTGGACAATCTGCCCAGGGAAGCTCTGCCAGATATCCTGACCTCTATCATCCGAACTACCAACCAAGAGAAGCTGCAGGTATCGTCTTCTTGAGCACTTCCAGGGCTAGTTAGGTGTGCTGCCTTTTAGAGCCACTCACTTTTAGGTAATTTTGGAATTGCTTACACTTGTGACTGTACAGTGATATCATTATGCCAGCAGGGATTTGTGTTACAGCTGAGCATGAGTGCTTGCAAAATGGTTTGATGGTGTTGTTTAAAATGTTTATATATGCATGTGGGAGAACTCTCTTAAGGTGAATAGATCTAGTTGGGAAATCTTGGAAATGGTTCACTTTATTAAACTTATTAAGTAGAGTACAGACTTCTCATAGTAAAAGTGGTAAATCTTTCTCCAGGTTGTGTTGAAACTTTGCTTATTTATCCCAGCTGACTGATCAGTATACATATCTTAATACTAATAACTTTAGAATTAAAATACTTTTAGTATTAGATTTAAATATTTTTTAAAACATCTTGAAATCTGGGTTTCTTTAAACACTGAGACAGTGGTAAAATTTCTATCATATGTCAAAGTAAATCTGTGTAAAAATGATGTTTATGGCTTGGTGCTTATTCATCTGATTTCTGTATTTGCTTGCTGTGTTTTGGAAGTTGTTCCTTTTCTTCTCTAACTGCTTATGCTGCACCTGGAATTGAATGTGTATTAGGTTCTTTCAAAGCACTACAAGTAGAAATTAATGCAGTATAATCTGAAGGGAAGGTGTGTACTATAGCTGAATATCCTGCTGGAGCAAGGTACGTTAGGTATTGGTGTCACTTCTTCATTATTAGAAGCTCTAAAGAAAAGAGCAGCTGGTGGAAGCTGTGGAAATACAGAGGAGCAGAATTCTACCGATTTTCACACATTAACTTCATTTAATATGAAAGTGAAATTGTGTACAAAATATTAAAAAGACAAAAAAAAAAATCTCTGAACGAAAACCTTAAGGCACAAGTTGATTTTTTTTTTCCCCCTGGGTTACCCAAGGAGATGATGCTGTAACTTTTTTAACAGGGCCATCTCTTTGCTGAGGCCCAGTAATTGAAAAATAGAACATTGACAGATGTTTGCCACAGAAAAGGCAACTGAAATATTAAGATGTTTTCAAACTAGACAGGGTAAGAGAATTTTCTCTAGTTTGAAGTGCTTTGTAGTTCAGGCATCCATACCCTTGAGGGCTAGATTTTGTGTACTGTATTCTCCTTGCTTTTCTTGCTATCTGTTTTCCTCAATCCATCTATTCTGTACCTCTGGTCAAAAGTCAGTAGCACTACCTCCATGTTCCCTTCCCCCAGAGTGAGGATTCATCACTGTGAACTTGTTGGCTGCTTACAACTCCCTGCTCTCAGATTTTAGATGCTGTTAGGCTGGAAGAACGGTTCAAGATGACCATACCATTGCTTGTTAGACAGATTGAAGGCCTGAAGCTGCTTCAGAAAACAAGAAAGTCCAAACAGGATGATGATAAAAGGGTATGGAGTTTTAAATCTGGAATACTTAAACATTCTAAATAAGTACTAAGATGCACTTTTAAACAGGCTAATGCATGCATGGTTTTAATCTGTGTATTTTTAATGTGTAGCCATAGCTGACAACTTTGGCTGTGTAGATACAGAAAATACAAAATATTTGTTTAAAGCTGCCTAGGCTTTCTTTTAATGTTTTTTAAATTTAATTTTTATTTTAATCTGAGCACTTTGTAACATTAAATGAATGCTCAGATTCCTCAGTTCATGTGCATGGTATGCACACAGTGAGTTCTGGCCTGTGCAGTGAAAGGTGTATTGTATACTGAGGACATTGCAGATGAGTGGCAGCTTTTGAACTACAGATAAAGAATGGATGTTGTAAAATGGAGCTTGTTCACTTTTGCTGCATCTAACTGCACTTAAATAGTTTAGTAACTGGAAAGTCATTGAGAAATGAAAAAAGGTAAGATAAATTTACCCATTTTTCTGCTTAATATGATGGGCTGCAGTGCTTGAAATATCACAGGTAGCTCCTTTCAGTTTTGTTCTTGTTTTGTGCTGTTTGCAAGTTTAGGATATATGATAAACTTACTTAGGAAATATATGTAGAACTGTAACTTTTAAAAGTAGCACCAATAACACTTTTTGAAGTTAATTTCTGGAGTTAAAACTTTCTGGAGTTCTGAATTCTTCTGTGCACCTTACCTGTTTTTGCCACGATTTTCATTCAAAGCTTATTTAAAAACCAAGTCCTTGTGCAATTCTGTGGCTCTGTTTCCATTGCACAGGTTGTAGCTATTCGTCCTAATAGAAGAATCAGTCATGGAAGCATTACAGAAGATGAGGAGGAAGAAGAAGATCATGATGATGTTGTCATGCTAGAAAAAAAGATTAGAACATCCAGTATGTCAGAACAAGCTCTTAAAGTTTGTCTTAAAGAAATAAAAAGGTAGGAGGCTTTTAAATGATGGGTTGTTTTTTTAATTTAAAACAAATCTTACAGACCTTTTCCTGTTTGATATGTGTTTGTGTTGGTTGTGTTTTTGAAAACCCCAAGCAGCAATTGCTGCGTTGTGGTGCAGTAGAGGCTTCCTTTGCATTTAATTTCTGGTTGGCCTTTTGAATTCTTACATTTCCAGATTAAAGAAGATGCCTCAGTCAATGCCAGAATATGCTTTGACAAGAAATTACTTGGAACTAATGGTAGAATTGCCATGGAACAAGAGTACGAAAGGTAAACCCTTCTATTAGTGGTGATTCTCTTGCACAAACATTTTAGGACAAGTAACTATCATGTAAACACTGAATTAGTTCTGTCTTGTAAAAACATTGTTGATAATTTACTGTAAGCCAGGTAAACCATTAGACTTCGGTTTTAAGAAGTCTAACTGAATAGCCTGTGTAGCTCTAGACTAATTAGCCTGTGTAGCTCAGTTGTGTACCTAAGAATGTGGATTTAAGAAATGTTAAGAATAGTTTCATTAAAAAATGATGATGTTACTAATTACAATTTGTGCCAGTATGTATCAAAGAAATGAGCACCTAAGTATTTTTTATATGTCAGACAAAAAACCCTTTGGGAATTTCTGTAACATTGGTCTTTCTGAAGAAGATTCTGGTTTATCTTAAGCAAGTGTGGTAAGAAACAAAAAGATAAAAAAGCACAATTGTAGTTAATTTTAATAATTACAGCTTGGGGAGCAGTAAAAAACTGAGTCAGTGTCTGCTTCATACCATAATTTTTGGAGTTGTGAGTAGAGGGTGATACTGTTAATACAGATACAGTGTGCAAAAATGGAGAGTGGGGGAAGAGTAGGAAACCAAACATGACCAACAGACATCTCCTGGCCAGCACAAGTAGGTTAAGTGGGCAGAATTACTTTGCACAAGGTGGACTTAGCATACCTTCATGTCCATCTCTATCCTTCTGGTGATATTTGTAGTGATGAATTGTTGCTGGTTTGAAATAGAGCCCTGGCTGTTTATAAGTCTTGTAAATATTTCCTTTAATCATTAAATTGTAAAAAGATCTGCCTTACATGTACTTTGCAGTATTATTCAAAGAATCCCCAAATGAGTAAAATGTTTGTTGACAGCCATGTCCTAGCAGAATGTTTTTTTGGTGGAAGTTGCTCTTTGATCTTTTAAAATCATGCTGTGTCATGTGAAGTTTGGTGTTTTTACTTTAAGCAAAGTTTGTGAGTGTGACCCATGTGATTGCTACTTTGAACTCTGTAGCAGCAGTGAATAAAAACACACATAAATACAGAAATAGAAAATCATGATAATGACATCCAAGGCTATCAGGCTAAAATAATGTGTGAGCTGGGGATTGAAAGGATCTGTTCCTCAGTAGGATCAGTTGTTTCCATTTCCAAGGTAGATGTGCTGATCCCTGTGCTGTGTCCATCCCAGATCGCCTGGAGATCCGCGCGGCTCGCATTGTTCTGGA
Source organism: Emberiza elegans (assembly GCA_024865655.1). Classification (NCBI taxonomy): domain Eukaryota; kingdom Metazoa; phylum Chordata; class Aves; order Passeriformes; family Fringillidae; genus Emberiza; species Emberiza elegans. The sequence goes on from JALJVW010000129.1 coordinate 2,833,279, forward strand.
TAATGACCATTATGCCATGGAGAAGTTGAAGAAGAGAGTGTTGGAGTACTTGGCTGTGCGACAGCTTAAAAACAACCTCAAGGGACCCATCCTTTGTTTTGTGGGGCCCCCAGGAGTTGGTAAAACCAGTGTTGGAAGATCAATTGCAAAGACTTTGGGTCGAGAATTCCACAGGATTGCTTTAGGAGGAGTCTGTGATCAGTCTGATATTCGAGGCCACAGGTAATTACTTCTTCTTTTCCTAATTGCAGCTTTTTCTTTGCAGAATGTATTGATTATTTTCACTGTTCAGCCAATACAGAGAAATTTTGCTTCTATGAAACAATGGTAGGTTTTTATTGATTTTCTTTGGTATTCAGTGGTGTTACTTAGGAGAGAATTTTAATGGGAATGGCTGTTTAGTGCTGTGGTACAGCCTTTATTCTTTCCTCCTGCTGCTGCCTTTTATTTTCATAGGGAATGGATTTCATCTTCAGTTATTTTAGCACTTTGAAGTAAAATTCTGTAGGAAGTTTAATGCAAACTCTTAATTTTTCTGCTTTTTAAGAGAGATGTAAAGATTTAATTATCCAGTATAACCTGTAGTAGCAATACATTTCTTCATAACCTTGTTTGCTGCTAAAAGACAAGAGGGAACTTGGAATGGTACATGAAAGCTCCTAGAGGATAGCAGTGGACTTGTTTGTGCACTGTTTTCCTGTTTCAAAAGGACATTTATGCAAGAACACCTAAGCTGGCAGGTTTCAAAGGAGATTTTTTTTGGATGACATTCCTTCGGACTGTTTTTGTTGTTGGGCTCTTTATGTATCTACTATTTAGTCTTTTAAATTTGTTTTAGTCCATTCCTCCATCCTTGCACCTGGAGGCAAAAGAATGGGCAATAGAGATAGATAACTGCCAAGCATCACTGCAGCATTTTTGTTTCCATTACACCTATTTTGCTTATTGCATGCAGTGTAGAAAATCTGGAATAATGAATTTTAGTCATGTTTTCTTTTTTATGCCATGCTATTGAATAAAATTTCTCCTTACAGCAGTAGGTGAATACTGTGAATTAAAAGGTGGCAGTTATTTTTTTGATGCCATCTAACAGTTAATTTTTGCCCACTGGCTATGCAGCTACTCTCAGTAGCATACACCTAAAATAGAATGTCCTAAAAACAACTTAAAATATGACTCAACAACATGTGCTATTCGAAGAGAAGCCACTAGAGGCTGTGGAATACTCAGCATTATGGAAAGTAACTTCTCCAGAGCAGAGCGGGACTCAGGCTTTGTAACAGGGAAGCCACATCTTGGACTTGACATTATAACCAAAAGTCAAACTTCCCATCTTGTGCTTAGACCTCATAAAGACTAAAGACAGGGAGAGTCATATGAAAGAGCCTCTAAAAAGCTTTTAAATTCAGATGTTTGTGGCTGTCACGCATTTTTGAGGACATTATTAAGTTATTAATTCATGTTAGAGGCTAACTGTTATAAATTTCATATTAAAAAGTGTATGAAATTAGCCAATGGGAAATATTTGCTAGGAGATTTTATTTTTCACCAGCAAAGGAAAATGTAATCTAGAATTAGCAAGAATATTGTGTGGTTGCTGTTCAACAAGCAAGCATATAGTTTAAAAATGAACTTCAGAGCAGTTGGTACCAGGAGTCCTTTGTAGTCAACTGCTTTTTCCAGTTTTTTTGTAACTAAAATCAAACCCACCTGTTGCATACTGGATTTTAAATTCTTTGGTTAATTTTCCTCCTTCTCAGTATAAAATTTAATCAGATGAGAACTACAGCTTTTTTGTAGAGCTCTGTAGTGTCCTTTTGTGTGAATAACAGGTGAATCCGCATTGGCAGTCTGGTGGCAGTCAGAGGGAGGAAGTGCAGGAGACACAGACTGCTGTTTTCTGAGTTTCACTGTTGGGCTGGTTGATTTTCTAATATTATACCTTAGAAGACTTGAGATTGTTTTTCTCCTAAAAGCTCCTTATTAGGCTTTGGGGCTTAAGGATTCCATTAACATTGCAGGAGAACAGTACTGTATGTGCCTACTGATGTACTGAACATGTAGAAAAATGTACCAAATGTACTAGAACATTCAAAAGGAACTGTTTCAGCTTGACTTGCAAGCAAACAGTGCCTGAAATAGCATTGACTTGTTCACTTTGGTGAAAAGGTGTGGACTGAGAGGTTGAGCACACAAGGCTCTGGGAGAGCAGCAGGCTGGGCTGTGCTGTCTCAGTAACTGTGCTGTCCCACCTGATGTGTCAATGTGGCAGCTGGAACTGCCCAGGTTTGGCCATTTCACTGGGGATTGTGTACCTGGAGCTTGGGAATCCTTCAGTGATTGAGGGAAGAGTAGCAGGCATTGCTCTGCCTTCCCAAAATGAAATCATCCTCTTGGTACCAAACCAGAACTTCTTGATCAGACATCCTTCAGCTGTTGTCTGCATTTACCACTCATCTGTACCATGTGTTAAAGTATGTTGGTTTACATTTGTCATTTACTTGTATTAAAAAAAAGATAAAAAGAAAAAAAACCCCACAAACCACTCTGAAGAATGACTTAGAACTTTTTTCCAAGAAGCTTATTGCTTTTAAAATCTTGGTATTGTTATTTTGTATCACACAGGAAATGTATGATCTTCTCTGCTGTGTGTTTTTTCTATTTCTGAAAAGAAAAGATGTAATTGTGCCATTTATTTATAGTGGTGCTGGTGAGGTAAGTGTGAAGCTTTGCTTTCTCACCTTCATGTGAAGCACTCCTTCCTGTATTACCCCTGCTTTGCAGTTTCAGAAGCTCGGACAGTTCACTTCTGCCTTAGGCCTTTGCTGAAGACTTGTTCATGTGCAGCTGTTTGAGCAGAGGTGGGTTCCTCACCAGGACAGCTGTGCTGGCAGAACTTCCCTCACAGGCCTTGTTGACCAGGGAGAAACAAACTTCAAACAGCTTCACCCAGGAGAGGAGTGGGCTTTGTTAGACAAGTACAAAGCAGAGATTTGTAAAGCCCTTGAGTGGATGCAATCTCTGGCCTTGTACAAAAAAAACCCCAAAAAACCAAAAAGGCTGTGACCTTGTGCAAGGACTTTCAGAAACAGTGGTGTTACCTTTGTTATCCTTTTCTAGCCCTGCACTTAAAAGTTATTTAAAACTCTTTGTCTTGAGATCACTGTGAAGAAAGTCCCTTTCTATCAGTAATACTACCACTGCTTTAAGGGTTCTGTTTCCTAGGCTTTCCCAGTTTGCTTTGGGAGAACTAAGAAGGTTGGATTTCCCAGCTGTTTTTTTTACATTTTCTAGGATACATAGTGCCTGATGACATACTACACCACTCTAGTGTTTTGTTTAAAGGTACTTCTTCTGTATAAAAAGATTACTAAGTTGCAGACCTCTGCCTGGAGCTGTCAAGGGGGGGGTGGGGTGTGGTTTTTTTAAGTGTTGCTACACAAGTGAGGTAAGTAGGAAATCTGCTCTGTGCTTCCTGTTTTGAGTGGGAAAAGCTGACTGTCCTCTGGGTTTAATGCAGGGTAAGAAACTGCATCAAAAAATGAGCAAAGCAATGTACGATATTGTTTAGCAAAAATAATGAAACCAACATCACGTTCAGTGATAGTGTTCTTAAACATTAGCATTTAGTTTCACATCTTACAAGGCAAAGGTTAACAGCCTGACAGATAAATGGCCATATCTGCTTGTAATTTTAATATATTCTGGCTGGTTTTATGTGTAAATATCTGCAGGGCCTGCCTTACCAAGGATTCTTTTGTTGAGATGTGTTCCCTTAATAACTTTGGAGTTCTCAAACATTTGATTATAAATATAATAAAATAGGTATTGGTCCGTGTCTAATAAATGAAGAGGTGCTTCAGATTTAGACTGTTGCATCTGTTTGCCTTCATTTAGTTTATAAACCAGCCTCTTTCTTAAATCTCAATGGAACTTGGATAGCTCAAATCTTTATGGGATTCAAAGGACCAAGGAAAACTGTGTCTCTAAAACCACAAGCATGCATTTAAAAAGTTTTAAAGCATGCACTTGAGAATAATGTAGCAAGCAAGAACAAAGAATGTTTGATGTTTACCTAATTATGTTACCCTATTAATACCATAAGCAAAATATTGAAACAGTTGGGCTGCATTGTCTCTGAAGCATATAAATTATTCTCAAGTGCAGGGAGTACCTTGTGGTAAAAACAACCCAGAGAAGAACAAAACTACCACCACCAAAGAAAACCCAAAACCACAAAAAGAAAAGACCCCAAACCCATAACTGAAAAAAAACCAAATCCCCCCAAAACCAAAGGAATGCCCAAACTGCTACACTGACACATTTATTTACACTGGTAAGTGATTCAGTCCTGTGAGCTGCAGCTCTGACTGAGTCTCCTCATTTTCTGAACGCACTCTATGGGATGCTTTCCCTGTCCTGGCAGGGCTGTGGGTGTGCAGATGGAGGAGGAGGAGGCAGGCTGGCTGTGTGAGCGCTCCCCATGCAGAGTGCTGATCTGTAATGAACGTTGCACAGCTCAGCCTCCTGAGAGCAATCCGCTCCCTTCTGCACATTGAGACTGCACAAAAGCACTGAAGGGAGGAACTGTTGCCTGCTGGCTGCTTCAGTCTTTAGCAGCTGCCTCAGGAAGGTGCTAACAGGCAAACTGAGTTTCTCCTGCATTGCTGGCTGTTTAGAAGGTCTTAAAACCTTTTATTTTTTGTCAGATCTAGAATTAAATTTAAAATTAAATTTTATTTACTGCAATTTGTTTCCTCAGTGGTTAAATGTTACATGGAACTGACACCATTGCTGTGTGGTTTGGGTTCTGTTTTTGTTGGTTTTTTATATATTTAAAGTCATCTCTAGTATTTTTTGAAATTAGTCTCGTGGTATTTTTGGTTTCATGTTTGTAAATGTCATCCTGTTTATTTTGGACAGTAGTGAACCAGATCAGATGGCAAAGCAGGCCTGTTCTGTTTGTCTGCTTTGTGAGGGTCATGAGCCAGATATGTAATTCAGCACTTAGTGTATCTCTTTCTTCTTAGAATTTCATGCTCTTAATTATAGTGCTTTGAGTAGTTATGGCACAAGCAGAAATGAGTGTGATAAATGCAGCAAACAGGAGTTATATACATCTGTAAAATGTAGTTGTGCTCTGTGTGTGTTATGGAAAAAAGATTTTACTGATTTGCTAAATAAATTCAAACTCATTTTTTGTTTCATTGCAGTGATCAGCTTTTTATTTTATATTGAAATGACAGTAAATACTGTTCTTTTTGGTGGGTGTTTATTAAACCGTGCTGTCAAGGGGACATTGACAGTTCAGCATAATTGGAATTTTGCTCTCTTTTGTAACATGCTGTGTGAACTCTGCTGTGATGACAAAATCCCAGCATTGTAATTATGAAAATGTTTTTATTAATGAGGTTCCCAAATCTGCTTCTGCTTGTTCTTACAGTACAAGGATGCTGGTACTGGAACATGTTAAGATGTCCACAAGCTATAAAGATTGGATACTCTTTAATGCAAATTATTATCTTTGCAGACCAGCTAGTTCACCATGGAACTCAGTTTTTCATCTGCTCTTACAATAGCTGTGTTGTATATTCCATATTTTTATCAAATATTCCACATTATTTTTCCAAAAAAGCAAGAATTGTTGAAATGCTCCTTGTTCTTCTATTTTGCCTGGAGTTTTATTTGTAATATTTTTGATGTTGCTCCTCCTGTTCCCCGTGTCACCCTCCTGTTTCCCCATCCCCTTTCCTTTCCAGGCGCACCTACGTGGGCAGCATGCCTGGCAGGATCATCAATGGGCTGAAGACTGTCGGGGTGAACAATCCTGTTTTCCTCTTGGATGAGGTGGATAAGCTGGCAAAGAGCTTGCAGGGGGATCCTGCAGCAGCCTTGCTTGAGGTAAGAGGTGTTAAACTGCAAGCATTGTTTCATTTGATTTGAAAATAATTAAATGACTCAGAAGATTCACTGGACAGAAGAGGTCTGAGATTATCTGTTATTCCAGGAGCAGCTGCTGAGTTCTGACATGGGTGGGTTTCTGTCAGTTCCTTGGGCACAGTGCAGATGCTGTTACACAGTGGCTAAGGAACAGAAATCTCAATGAGCTGTACTTGAACACAAGGATAGATTTTGGGGTGTTTTCTGTATTTAAATAGTGTTCAAGCCCTGAACGTCACTTATTTGGGGGACTTCAAGACATGGATTTTTAATGATCAGTGTTGTTAGCTAAGAAAGAACTGTAGAGGATCTAGACAGCAACTAGACTTTTTCAAGTTTTCTATTTCTTTCTTAGAACAACTTTAATATATTTTTGAAGCTCTTGATGGTACCAGGTTATATTGGTGCTATGCAGTTTACCCAGTGCATAATATGGACTAGATGCATGTTCTTTTAGGAGCATTTCTTTATTGGTGTTGTAATTAACTTTCTGAACTTGGATTTTTCATGTAAGTCACAGATTTCCACTCCTTGACTGATTATGGTGTAATGAGTGTTAGCTTTCCATGAGAGTCAGGTTTCCCATGAGTGCATTTTTTAGGAACTTCTGGCACTCAGATATGAATTACTCTAATTTTGAAGCACATATTACAGTTATTTTATCATGAAGGTTTTAGAGTTGTCAAAGTTGATTGCTTAAAGACACAACATTCCAGAGATACAATTGATGACTTTGGTGAATGAGATACTGTTGGAATATTTTGTAAATCTCATCAAGTGTTGAGATATTATTAATTAGGTTAGTTGGGCTTTCAGGAAGCCAAAACTGGAGTGACCATGAGGGAGATAAATTGAAACCTGTGCCTTGCAAGCTTCATGCATCATGTAGCAGACAGCAGTAAGGAGTTGTCAGAACCTTCATCCCAGTTTCCGTCTTCTGGAGTGTGACGTGATATCCCATTACAATTCCCTTTTCCACTGATTTGTGCATATTCAGTGCTTTTATTCTGGCAGTTTGCTAGAGTAAAACATTCTCCTTGCTTTGGAGAGAGGAAGGAGCATGTCCTCAAGTGTGGGGGAGAGACAAAGCATTGCCCTGCCCTGGGTGGAAGAAGGCTGTGTCCATCTTCCTGTGCCAGCAGGGATGGTGAAGGAGAGAATGAGGGAGGTGCTGGCACAGAGGGGCTGGGCCAGGCTGAATTGTTGAGGCTGCCAGGGCAGATGCAGCACTGATGCACGTGATGGTTTTAGTGTTGTGCATGCTTAGAGATTCCTTGTACTGCTGTAGTTTTAAACTCTGCATTCTCTTTTGTGTTCTCTCTGCCCCAGGGGCTGCCATGTTCCCACTGTTGCAGCTGCACTGCTTCTGGCATGGCTCTGTACCTGCTCCAGTCAAAAGGAGAGGCATTAGTAAAGAATACCCACATTATTTGAGCTAGCCTGGCTTGCTGTCCCAGAAGTGATTTAGGGCATAATCCTAGAAGCATCTCAGTTGTCAGACCTGAGGTGTGGTAGCTTTACTAGGTGAGGGTGAAAGTGGTTCTGATAGTATTTGCCTACAGAGTCATTCTAATTACTCTCTTGACTGACAGTGCTTAATGCAGTGATTTAAATATGAAAAATGCTACTTAAATTAAGGTGTCATGAGCTCATCTGGATGCTGTATGACATTCTGCAAATGAAGTGTCAATTGACTTCCTACAAACGTCATTATTTTCTTCCTGCTAGATAGTGGAAAATTACTGTTTTGACAAGGCCAACGAGTTCTTTGAAAATCAGTGTATGAACAGGCTGTGGTTTGAGAGCTCTGTTTTGATCTTTGCATATTAACACGAGCTAGAAGTAATTTAAATGTGCTAGAAAATAGTGTGGCTTCTCTTCTTTAGCTTTTAAAAATGACAGTTATGGTCCTTTACCTGTGCATTTACCAAGTGTGTAGTACAGTTTTTTAGGGTGAATGAAGGGCCTCAAAGTGCAATGAAAACAAGAAGAGAAGTAATAAATACATTATTCTTTGTGCTATTCCTCTGAGGGGTTTTATTTACACTTTTCTGAAAGTGTAATGCTTTCTGTTTCTAGGTTTGCTGATACCTCTCCTGTCATTTGTCTTTTAGATACTTGAACTAAGCTGTCCTAATTCTAGTCAATGAATGGATAAAAATACCTGGAAATCAATTTTTTCTATTTAGCTGGCTGTTGTTTGCTATGCAGACACAATGATTTGGGATTTCTTGGAAAGAGTGTTCCAATCATGAATCTAGATCTGTATATTAATATTGGTCATTTTATTCAATCTTTACTGGGTTTTATAATTTTTTTTCATTCCCTGCCCTTCAGTAGAGAACAATTGTGGTTTTCTATTTTGTCATTTGTGAAGGCAAACAAATTTAATTAATACCTGTTTAATTGGTTGTGTTGGGATTTTGATACTTTGTTGCTGCTTTGAGATGTTTCTGTTTTCCATCTTTTAAAACCACGTTCTCAGGGATATTCAGCTCTGCTCCTGTCATGGATTTTTCCAGCTAAGCCTCATAAGGTTCACTTCCCACTGCCTGCCTGGGCTGCAGGGTTTATGTAAGCCCTGCTAATTGCCCATTAGTTGCATCTGGAGAAGTAATTGCTCTATTAACCATGGCTGGGCTGCTCCCCTGTGAGATCTTTATATCTCTCTACTGCTGGCTAAACATCCCGAAGCAGGTGCTTTACCTCTTCTAATGGACAGATGTCACATGGCTGGACATAACAGCTTCAATTTCATCTGCTTCTCGTGGTTTCTGTGGTTGGAAGGTCCATCTGGAGGGAGCAGAGGTTGGAGTTATGCTGGAGAGCAAACAAGAGGCAGTGGTCACCTAACTGCTGCATTTGCTGTTCACACTGCTGCTTGTCTGCTAAGTGCCACCATTAAGTATGAAAGGCACATCCTTTATTCCTTAATGTGTAGGTGTGTTAAATTCCTGCTGTCCACAACAGGGCATATTCAGGAAGAAAATTGCCAACCCTGTGAGCTTGGGAGCAAAGCTCGGTGCTTTCTAATTGCTGGATATGTGTTTAGTTCTAATGCTTCTGCAGAGCTATTGCTTCAGCAAGACAGAATGTCTTCCTATTTCCAGTTACTGTTCATTAACAAAGGAATATTTTAGTCTAAATTTAGATGACCTCTGTTAAAACCAGAAGAAAACAGAAATGGATCCAAGTGCCTGATAGTGACTATTTGTATGCAGGGAAATTAGACCAGGAGCATAGCCAGGCAATTAAATGTTCATGGAATTTATTCTGGATTTTGTGGTAATAAAAAGCTGTTACAGAGAAGCCTTTGTATGCATGTGAGCTATCTGTCATAAATTAGCCAAGATATTTTGTGCACTGAATGTTCTTTTTGTACTTCATGTTTCTGTATTAGCTGAATATCTTGGAAAACTTTTGAGCTTGAACTTCAGTACAGATACCTAACTGTAGAACAGTTCTGTTTGCTTTGGAATGTCTGTTTGAAATACATAGGCAGGACATTGCTTTGTATCTTATTCTAAAAAACAGTTACCATGACAAGGAATTATGAGTCCAGAGGATCTCCAGCCCTTGTAAAAAAATCTCAGATAATTCACATTTTTAGATATAATCCGAGTTGGTTTGGATTACAGTTTTCTTTATCTTTATTGGATAGCATTTTTTGCATGTCAGTACAGCATCAATATTTTGTATATCTTCATAAATAACATTCTACTCACCAGCTTGGCTCTTAGTAGGGTTCATAAGGATTTCTAGTTGCAGACTAGAAGGAGAGAGAAGCATGCACGTAAATAAATGTGTCAAAATGCCAATTTGGTCCGTTGGAATACATTATTTTTCAGCAGCTTTGGAATTGCAAACACTTCAGCTGATAGACTAGAATTCTGTGGAGATAATAGTATTAAAAAAAGAAGTAAGTTGAGTTAGGATTAGCTATTTAAACCAGTTTAGAAAAATTTGCAAGGGTAGACTTTGAGTGGGAAGCTAATATTTGGTATAGACCTGCTTGTTTTGAAGCTGCTGTGCTTGCACTCCCTGCCTGTTGTTGTGTCTCCCTGTGGTTTAAGGCTGGGCTGGGGGGCTGGCTGAGGCAAGGCACAGCTCTCAATTATGCAGCAGTGGACTTGGCTTGTCAGAATACCTCAAGGCCTTTGCCTTTGTTTGTAAAGAGGGAGTAAATGACAGCGGCTTCTTGCTGAAGAGGGTAGGAAAAGCTTTTGAATAGCTTAGAGCCAGTGCACAATGGCATTCACTGAGTTCAGCCCTAGGTTCAGAATTCAAGCATATGCTTCAGTATGTTTTAAGATTTCACTATTAAGGGGAATGTGTAACTGCTCTTAAATCTGTGCAGCACTTCAAAATAAAATCCAAATAGATTCTGTTTTTTAGGAAAGTCAGCTGTGATTCTGGAATTCTGTAATAGAAGATTTTTATAAGTTCGTTATGATCATTAATTTTTTGAAAAGATTTTTCACTTTTCAAGAGGAGGAGAATTGAAGAGTGATAAAAATTCAGAATTGTTTCTTTTATAACTATGAAAGAAGTCCTCAAATTCAGTTGTTGTTTTTTAATTATCACCACTGTTCTTGGCTATAATCCAGGTTGTGTGCATTCATTTGGGTGTAGGCAGATAAGTTATTTTGACAGTGGAGTGCTGTTTCTCAGGAGATGCATGGGTCCCATTATTTGTGACATGAGAATTATTTGTGTGGGTGTAGCATTGATCATTCATCATGTGGGAAGGAAGAGTGTGGCTGCACTTTAAGGGGATGTGAAGCAAAGGTGGTTCTCAGGTGATACAGAAGCCAGGAGTACATTGCTGTGTACAAGGAACTTGCCATTTGTGGCACTGTTAAAAAATCTACAAGACAGCATCTCAGTACCCTCATGTTCCATGTATGTATTGAATATTTAGCACCTAATCTTAAATCTAGGCAAGAGTTGCATTAGCACACATAAGTTCTACTAAAAACAATAAGAAGACAACACAGTTATTGAAGCTCTACTTGCTCAGTAGATTTTTCAGGTTGGTCAGACTGTGTTTTTGTTCTGCAGTGCTTGTTCAGTTTTGTCTCAGTTGTTTTGGAACAAAAAGAAAAGCGGTTGTGTTGGGAAGGCCAGGGCTCACCAAGGGTCAGAGCTTGCCTGGGATGTTGTGGGCAATAAGAACTTGTACTCCTCCTTTAGTAATAAACCTGGACAAAGCAGAAAGAGAGGGGCAGGTGATTTTGTGACAGCATCTAAGGCTGGGATTGTGTTCTCCCCCTTGGTCTCACAAGGAAGATCTCATGGGCTGGTGTAGGAGTAAGAATTAAGCTTAGAGTAACAAGAGCTGCCAGCAGCAGGTGAGGGTTGGGGTCAGGGATTACTTGGGAGAATTCTCCTTGTTCTGTGGGACCACGTGGGCTGCTTTTCCAAGGCTGCTGTGAGTCCTTCAAGGGCCACTCTACCAGGTGTGAGAGGTCATGGAGATGCAGCTTAGGGGAGGTGCTTGATGGCTGGGGAAATGCTGCAGCACCTCTAGAAAAGGGCAGCAACAACTCAGAAGTGGCTTTTTGAACTGTACCTGTGATGTGACAGGTAGTCACAGAGTAATCCCAGCAAGGCCAGGATTTAGTGATATGCATAACGTATTTCATGACTGTAAAGTCAGATGTGACAGATCCAAATGGAATATAATAAAAATGTGCATATTTTATTCACTTCTGACTGAACAATTGTGTGACTTTTTTTGTTTTCACTCTTGTTAAGGTCTTGGATCCAGAACAAAATCATAGCTTCACGGATCACTACCTAAATGTAGCCTTTGACCTGTCCCAAGTGCTTTTCATAGCTACAGCCAACACCACAGCCACAATCCCACCTGCCCTGCTGGACAGAATGGAGGTTATCCAGGTGCCAGGTAACGCTGCAGTGCCTGCGTTACGCAGCTGCTGCACGTCCTTAAACAAGGTTGGGGTGTTCTTGCTGAAATGAAAGGCAGCTCCTTAAGGAAAGCCTGCCAGGAATCTGGAGTGCATGAGTGGGATCATTAAAAGGGACAAGGCAGGATGCCTCTACTGTGGCCTCTGTCACAAGAATAGTATTAGCACTCAAGAAAATGATTTTAAAATATTTAGCATTCAGGAAAATTGAGTTTTCCAGGTCTGTGGTCATACATGGATACATTCTGTAATGATATTTTCCTTCACTGGTTTGTGTTCTAATGGCCAGTTGGCTGAATCTTTTTAAGATTCCAATGGAGAAAGGTGTTGTATTTAACATATTACATAAGTCCTGTGTTGTATTTAGCATATTTCAAGAGTCCTGTACCTCTCTGTTGTTGTCTTGTGGGCAGCAGATCTTCACAGCACAAGCTCAGGACCTTCCTTAGTCAGGGTTCCTCCAAGGCTCTGCCTGACTGGCCAGCCCACTCCCCTTTTATCCCAGTTACCTTGACAAACCACAGCTGCAGCCCATCAAGGATAACTGGGACCAGCCAGGGTAAAGATATTCAAATACAGTACAGGTATATAATACATATATTTAAAGCCTCCTACATTTATAATACATATATTCAAGGCCTCCTACAGAAAGGGGTCTTTGAAACACTAAAATTCTCTTCTTGTTTGCATGAAGTTATGAATAGCCACAAAGGGTCATACCAACAGCCTTGTAAATTATAGCTGGGGGAGTTTCTTTCTTAAATTCAATCAGGTAGAATTGTAAAAGATAAGAGATTTGATTATATTGTAGTGTGTAAGCAAAAAGATCATTAATAAATACATGTTTATTTTTTTAAGGATACACCCAAGAAGAAAAAATTGAAATTGCACATAGACACTTGATTCCTAAACAGCTTGAACTACATGGTCTGACTCCACAGCAAATACAGATTCCCCAAGTAACCACTCTGGGCATAATTACCAGGTAAATCTGTTCATTGCTTTCAGTTTAAATACCTTCTTTTATAAATCAGTTTATAAAATGGTAATACAAATATATCTTAATATGTAGTGTCCTTAATAGCTTCAGCAGTTCAACAGTTGGTAGCTGATGAAATTTCTCTTTCCCTAGCTCTTGCCTTCTCCAGAGAACATCCTTTCTGTAGAGAATTCCTTGCTCCTGCTCTCCAGGTGTGGCTCACAGTCAGTTGTGCTGACACAATTGCCAAGGCCCTGTGAATAAACAGGAATACCTGAGGCTGGTGTGGCTGCACTGTGTGAAGCCATGGCCCTGGCAGCAGACAACATGTAGTTTAAAGAACCATGTTATATTTCTATCATTTTCATACAAAAAAGGGAAATTAGGCTTCCTTTTTTTTCTTGTGACTTGATGGGTTACATTTGTTTGGATTTTGAATTAGGCTTAAAAAGTTAAAATACGGGGTTTTTAAATAGCTTCTATTCATTAGAACTGGGCTTTTTGTTAGACATGACAGCAAATGTATTGATCAAAACATCTTTGGAACTTAAAGCCAGCTCTTTCCAATGGAAAAAGTGTACTGATTCAATGAATGGAAGTATTTTATGAGCAGTATTTTGGCTGTTTTGTGTAGTGTTACTGCCTGGTGCTTCTTTTTAGTTCGTAGACTAAAACAAAATATTCTTTTATGGCCAGTTCCTCAACTTCCACTGAGCTATATATTTTAAGTTTTAAAATAATTCTTCCTTTTAATTTTTATGCATCCAGGAAGAGCTCATTGCTTAGCATTTCATGAAAGTTTGGCACCAGCTGTTAGTCATGTCTTCCCACTCAGTAATTTGTCTGCAATTTTATCAGCAACCACAATTATTTTGATAAAAACAAATTCTTTTTTTCCTGTGTACTGAAGTAGCCCAAGGTTTTGGTCCATTTGCCATCCATTTCTGTGGCTGTGTGTTCAGTGAGGAGTGTGTTTGCATGGAAAAGGGCTCTGTCCTGCAGAGCCCAGCCCGGCTCTTGTCTCGGCAGGTACACGAGGGAGGCAGGAGTGCGGGCCCTGGATCGGAAGCTGGGAGCCATTTGCAGAGCAGTGGCTGTGAAGGTGGCAGAAGGGCAGCACAAAGAAGCAAAGCCAGATCGTGCTGAGCTGGGGGAAGGAGAAGGTGTGTATCTTTGGCATGATTTGTTAAAAAGGGAACTTCTAATGTAGCATCTTCTTCTCCTGTTTTATTCTTTAAGGACTCTTGTTTTCAAAAACCTGGCAGATAGTGTGACATTATTATTATCTACAGTTTTAGTGCTGAATTACAAGTTGTTTCAGCCTGCTAAGTTGGTAATTGACAAGTTCAGTGCATCTGTTTTATGTCCAGAGATGCAGTTAGGATTTGTGGATGTCTTCCTAGGTTTTTTAATGCAAATCTTTCACTTCTTCTCTAAGCATTGCTGTAGTTCTTACTAGCTCAGAACTCAATCTGGTTGTTTTGTTGTATACTAAAAAAATTGTCTGCATAAAGGGCTCTGAAATTAGAATTCTTTTTATGTGCCTTTTAAGGCTATGCTTGTTCAAAGTCTCTCAAACCTTTGGTAACTTCTCAGCCTCAGTTAGTCTGCTCTTGTTTCCCATGTGTACACACAGTGTTTTATCATTTCCAGTTGTCAAACAGACGGAAAAAAAACTAAACACAAAACTCTCAAACAGCAAAAATACCCAGGTAACTGCTTCACCAGTAAAGGCAGGTCTCTTTCTAGTCTGGAAATAGGAGAGGGAAGGATGAAGTGAGTTGGCTGTTCTAGGATCACTGTAATGTCTGTGAAAACTGTAATATAAGAACATTGAATTTGGCAGTGTTTGCTGAAGCAGGTTCAGCCTGGTTTTCTCTGAATGTTTGGCTTAAAGGCAGTGAGCTCTCACAGCAGCAGTGACTGAATCCATGAGCCATCCTGCAGTTTAAATCATCCCACCTACATTAAAAGGCAGAGCTTTTAAGACATTTACCAATGCTTTCCTTTTTATATTGTGTGTGTGTTTTCTACCTTCTGTGCTCTGATGGACTTTGAAGTCAAACACTGATTTGTTGATGCTTCTGTGGTTGTGAGTGCTGAGCCTTTGGCTGTGCTGGCCCAGCTCAGCAGCGCCAGGCAGTATCAAGTGTCCTGACTGCTGCACCTTCTGGATGGTAATTTTCACAAGTCATACTTGCAAAGTAGGTAGCTGTGTCTAAAATGTGCTTCAGAGTCTAATGCAGCTGCTGAATAAAAAGAGATCTTCTGCTCTTCAAGCATGCTAGTAAAAAAGACATGAGGTAGGTTCAGAGCACAACTCATGGCACTGTAAGAAGAAACACTTTATTATTAAGGCAAGTAACAAAAAGGAACTGTACTAGACATCTCAGTCCAGTGAGAGAGTTATTTACCATGTTAAAATTAGCACTGTGTTTGCAACTGAGGTATTTACACTGTTAAAATTATACACTGTTAAAATTAGTTCTGGACTTGCAACTTACCAAAGCTGAGTGAAAATAGCAGCCCAAGTGCTTTAGAAGGGAGCAAAATGCTGGCATTTTTGGTTGACCCAGTTGGGAGTTAAGAAAGAAATTTGCTGTGAAGAGTTGCCTTTGTACTTCTGAAGTGAAAACTGTCCATAAGAAAAACCTGTATTAATAAAAGGGAGTCTGAGGGACAGGTGTCTCTGCAGTGAAACTTTGTACAGAATGGTGCAATCTGCAAAGTGGGTTTTATTTTGTGCTTACACCCTGGTGTGTTTTTACAGTGTGTCATTTCCTGGGAGTGTATGAGAGTAGGGGCCTTTTAAAAAATATTTTTATTTTCATTCCGTAGGTTGGAAACAACTAAGTGTTCAAAACAAAGCTTGTAAATATCTCCAAATACTTGCAAGCTGATGCAAATAATGGGACTTGTAGTCTAAATTGATTTCTTTGGCATTTTTTCTCCTGTTGATTAGTGGACATTTGTGCAGTTGTGCATCATGATGATGAATTTTTGTTTCATATAATGAATGATTCTGGAAGATTAGTTAATCAAGTTCTCATCCCTTAATAGTTTTATTTAGAATAATTTCTGGAATTTTTTTTTTAAAAATTCCTAGAAGTCATTTTTGCTTCCTGCATTTCTGTGTTGCTGATGTGAGACTGATACTCTGCAGTTAGTGCATTGATGTGCCTTGAGCTGTGACTAGGAGAGGGCAGATGCAGGCTTGCCTTCTTGCTAAAACAGAATTTATACCTGATCCAGAGCATAGCCAAATCCTCCCATGGTGCTGTTGTGTTTATTCAGCTGAGTGCCTCTGCCTGGGGTTGTAGTAAGAGTTAAGGACGCTAGGTGGTAGAGTCACAGGCTTTCCACCATTACATGGATTAAATCAGGTTATTACCTCCAGGGAGAGCAGCTGTAAAGTTGAGGGTTTTGCCCCAGTGTGGCAGTGGGCTCTGGGAAAGGAGGGCACTGCCCTAGCAGAGCTGGAGACTCTCTCAGGCTGGGCTCAGCACTTCCCAGAAATGCACCCCTGAAATGCAGGGGCAGCTTGGAGTACCTCCCTTGCTCCTGAGATTCCTGAGCCTTTCTGGAAAGGTTGGTGAGTGCAGCAGTGTTGGTTTGTGTCAGTTGTTGAGTGTGCACAGGGAACTTCGGCGTTTTTCGGAGCTCTCTGGGGAGTCGTCCCTGTGCACAGCAATGCTGGCTGATATTTCACTGAAACACTAGCTCAGATTTACGAGACACTCCTCGAGTCTTTTGACACTACAAGAAGTTCTAGAAGTCACAAAAATATGTGAAACTCTCCTTCCTATTTTAGTGCAACTGCCTTGAGAATACAGTGCAGCAACTGTGCAGTAAGGCATCAGATCATGATTCAGCAGTTGAAACTCAGAGTAAAAAACAATTTGTCTAATTCAGACCCAAAGGGAGATTTAGGACAGGTAATATTTCATAAGTAAAAGTGATGAAATGAGGATTGTATTTATGTTGAAACCAAGGCTTTAAACATACTTTAATATTTCCACAAGCCAGCAATACAGAGCAGTTTGTTACACTCCTTGTGGATGAAACACTTGGTTTTAAATTAGATGCAAGTTTGACCATAGTGGTCAATGTGAACTGACACATGAAATCTGCTGAGCATCAGTCCAGGGTGGAGTGACTGCAGGTACTCAGGTCTGAGCTCTGCTGACCTTAGAGAGCTTCCAGCTCTGCAATGTGTACCTTCTTCTGAAATTTCTGAAAATTGCTTGGAGTAACTTCTCTGTAGGAGGTCAAAAAGGTATAATGTTCTGAGAAGTTTGGCTTGAATACAAATTAATTTTTAAAGTGTTGTTTTTTCCATGTTAATTTATCTAAATATTCCTGCATGAACACCTCACCTTCAAGTGTTTCAAGTACACATTGTTATTGTAGGTCACTAATGATGGAATGCAATTATTTTGTGGAAAGAGAACTTTTCTGGTGCTGTGGGGAGAAATGCACATAGCATTAAATTTAAGCATGTAAATAACTGCAAACAGGATTACGGTCCCAGGAAATTGTTCTCTTCCTAAGGAAACACTTCCTAAAAGTTTGGTGCATAAGATTTGACAGTGGAATGTCGCTTTTAGGGTGCAGTTTCATGTTATGGCTGGCTTTGAACAGATTGCTTCTGTTGTCAGCAGAAGCAATCCCATCCTTCTCTATCTAAATGCAGCTTTGGGGGGTTTTTAGTTTGGAGGGGCTAAAAGAATTCTGAGTCTGTCTGTTGTGTGCTGAAGCATCTGCTGCTAAGTGAGATGAGAAAGAAAGAAAGAACTTTATTATCCCTTTAATTGCCCACAGACTTGAAACCTTGTCCATCATGCTGATGCTCTTTTTTATATCTCTGTAGGAATTCAGCAAATCAGTGTTATGTTAAAAAACTACTTTAAAATGTTAGGCTTCTATTTTTCTATCTTGGTCAGTAAGTATGGCTAGAAATCTTTGGGTTTAAGACTTGTGTTGCCAGTGTTTAATTTAAATCTGTTGTATGAGGAGATGAGAAATTCCTACATGTTGAGGAGGTCTTAGACTTTTGTATTCTCTCATTTTCATTGCATCTGTAGAAGGTAGCAGTCGTATTTTTTAAAATCTTTTTGCCATGAAATGTCTATTAACATTAAATCTTTAATTATATTTAATAGTTCATTGTCAGTATGTTTTCTTAGTAGTCCGTTTCTTACAAATCCATTATTTACATGTGAAACTTTGTTTTATTTTGGGAACTTGCAAAGACAGATTCCTGAAGAACATTGTGATCTTTGAGTAGCTGCAGATTCTGCCTGGAAAATTTTACAAACAATCTTTTTTTGGTTGGTTGTTTTTTGAACTTATTTTTGGTTACTTGGGGAGGGCTATGTGTTGTTTATTTTTAGTATTACAATTTTTAAATGTTAAAACAACTCAATACCATGCTGCTTTTGTGTAAGCAGACATGTAATAGCAGAGCAGCAGGTGGTTCCTCTAGTGCAGTTTGGAGCTCTGCTGAGGGCACTTTTTGACCTTTCAGTTTATTTTGCCAACTTGTCTCAAACTGTAAGATGATTAAGCTGCTGTCCTAATGAGAAGTTCTGTTTCTGGAAACCTGAATTTAAGTGTCTTGTTTTAGATAAATATGCCATTTAGCTTGTACTGTGGTTTATGGCTGTTAAGTCTGGGGAAGGTAAGGAACACAATTTGTCATTGTTAGTGGAAATCTTAATTACTTGTGTCTGCATAGATTCCTCATAGTCAGCACCTGTTTAAAAAACGGAGATGGCTTTTTCCTTCAAAGAAAAAGTTAGAGTTGGTAATTACATTTTGGGCCATCACTGTATGCTTTTACAGAAAATTAGATAATGCCAGAATTTAGTTTAACATTTTTCTAAAAAGTCTGGAGTTGGTTACTCTTACAGATCATAAATGGGATCTACTCATTAGATCAGATAAAGAAAAGAGTTTGATTCCTTTAATGAGGCAGGTGGGCTCAAATTCCCTGATTTGTTTATGAGGAGTTTGTCTCTTCTGCTGTATACAGAGCTAGGTGAAATAAATACACTTGTGTTTAGAAGGCAGTAAAATTTTGGTATAGAACAAAAGCAGCTGGCTTTGAACTGAATTTTGTTTTGAAATATGGATTGTGTCTCGGATTATCAAATAGTGTTGAAATTGCAGTCTGACTTGCAAGAATAGCATGCAGGGTCAAGCTTCCTAGAGTTGCCAGTATTTATATCTTTGAATTTATTATGTACAAAAATAGTAGTTTAACAAAAGCAGAGAGACATGCTGGAACAACAGGAGGCATCTGACTAAGGCAGTGTTTGCAGCAGAGGAATGGGATTTAGCCATGGAGCACTGAGTTATACCATGAAGATTAGTGGCTGTTGGCTAAGAACTGTTAGATGGGAGTCCTGAATGAAAGCTGAGGTGCTGCTGTCATGTTAATGCTGATGTGGAATGTTTTCCTTGATGCTCTCTGAAGGCATTAGTGAGAATTGCAGTCACAAAATTATCTGTAAAAAGGTCTTTATGTATCAGGATTAATAACAGGAAAGTTTGTATCTTGTGAAAGGAGACATCCTCGTTCGTCCTTTCTGAGAATTGCTTCTGCAGCACTGACCACCTCTTCATGTTACAGTAAATAGATTAGATCAGTGATTTGGGGTTTTCTGTACTTGTTTGAACTCTTGGATCTTCAGTTACTGTGCGTACATTGATGTGCAGAGGAAGAACCAGAAAGCTCCTTTTCAAACTAAAATTAGAAAGAGTTCAAAGAAAGTAAACAACCCATATTTGGATCCAAAATCTGGTGCAGGAGTCCTGAAGCTCAGTGCACGCTGCTGTGTAATACAGACTTCAGATGTGTGTTGGCCTGGGGTTGGGGCTGGGAACAAAAGTCCTCACTCTGTGTGTGCAGGACAGCCCCAGGGCAGGGAGGCACTGCCCTGAGAGAGCCACAGAGCCTCAGGAACAGCTGCATCGTCCAAGCACTCTTCATTTATTTCTCTGAGATATTTCACTAAAACACTGCTTAGGGCTCTTGAGAAATGCTGATCAGCCTCTTGCACCTGGATCAGATCTGTGGGGAAATGATTCCCTGCTTGCATTGTCCCTCTGCTCCCAGTTCCTTGGGGCCTGTGCAGTGTCAGGCCCTGCTGGGGACTGCCAGTTCTGGAGCTCAGCCACGCAAACAGCTCCTCTGCAGGCTGGGGTGAGACTTTGCCATTCACATGGCTCCCATTGCAGTTCACTGGCACCACATTTCTCTTCACAGAGAAAAGCTAGGCACAATTCTTCCCAAGAATATTTCTGGGTTTCACATTCTCTGAACCTCAGAGAAAGAACACACATTTTTTATCTCATTTGCTGTGCCTGTGTTGGGCAAAAGTAGAATGCAATATGGAGATTGTTTACCCACAGTGATGGTGTTTTGTTTCCTTGGCCTGTCAGGGCCAGGTGTGTGTGTGTGTGTGTGTCAGGACTGTTGGCTGACAGGCACGAGATTCTGTGCAGTTGTGTGCAGAGTTGAGTGCTTGGCAGGTTCAGTTTAGATGTAATGTAATATAGTGTAATATAGTATAGAATAATATAGTATAATAAAGTAATTAATTAGCCTTCTGATACCAATGGAGTCCTCCTCATCATTCCTCCCTTTGTTGGGGCATTCTGTGAATACTATAGCTCACTTCTGTATAAAAAGAGAAAACAGAAATTTGAGGGCAATTCTGCTAAGGAAGCCACTGTACAGGTAAGAAATCCACTCATGCTGTGAGTGAAGGAAGGGAAGAGCCCCTTTCTGAACTCATAGCTGTTGTTTAATTGTTGCTCCCTCCTGGGTGACACTTGAGTATATTGCATTCAGAAGTGTCAGGCTGCTGGGGGTTTATAGCCCTCCCTCAAGAGTGTATCATGCCTGTAGGTGTTTCTGAAAATGTCTGGTAATTGGACCTTGGAGGAATTTTTTGCTGGTGCTGGTTATTGAGCATGGCACCTTTAAAAATATCTCCTTCAACAAAGAAGAGAACAGAGTCCTCTGTGTGTGTAGTATTTCAAGACAAAAGCCACAGGCTGTTACACCAAAACTGAGATTTTTCCACTGAACAAGGCCTGTAGGTGTTGTGTTCTGAGCTGGCTGTTGAACAGACAGGAGGTGTCAGTTGTGTGAGTTCAGCAGCCTGAGTAAGTGGGAGGTGTCCCTGTGTGTCATGGGGACTTGGGCTGATGATCTTTAGGGGTCCATTCCAACCCAAACTCTCCTATGCCTGACCAGAGCCCTAAAAGTCACAGGAGACAAAAACCAACCTGAGAAATGTCACATCAGAGCCTGTGCTGCAGGGGCTGCCCTGGAGGGGCTCTGTGCTGGGGCACACTTGTGAACACTCAGGAAAGGAACAGGAGTTCCTGCACAGTCAGAATTGCCTCCAGATTGCTCAGCTGCACATTCTCTGTTACACCACCCTGCACATGATTCCTCCTGCAGGAATTAACCCTTTCCTGTGAGGGTGGGGAGGCCCTGGCACAGGCTCCCAGAGAAGCTGTGGCTGCCCCATCCCTTGGAAGTGTCCAAGGCCAGCTTGGACAGGGCTCTGAGCAACCTGGCGTGGTGGAAGATGTCCCTGCAAGACCTTAAAGCAAGATCAGCTTTAAGGTCCTTTACAGCCCAAACTGTTCTGATTCTGTGAAACACTGGTTTTCTGCACAAATCTGGTGAAAAATGTAAAGTCTTAAATGAGCCTAATGTGTTTTGCTATTTGAATTAGTTTAAAATGCACTTAAGCTGATGAGTTGCATCTCTGTCAGTGCTCTAGATTTAATTTTATCTCTGATGAACAGTTAGAACATACTTAAGCTTAATAATTACATTTCATGCCATATTATCTTTAATTTGACAAGATTTTTGTGAGAGATGGTTTGAGCACATTTTCCTGAACTTACTGAGCATTTCATTGCATGTTTTATTTTTCTCTGTCACGATTGTAAAAAAATTCCTCTGTCTAGGAAGGACCATTACAAATCCTGAATTCGATTTTCTTCCCTTAGATTGCAAAGAACACGTCACAGAAGATGCCAAACCAGAATCCATCAGTGACACAGCTGACCTGGCTCTGCCACCTGAAATGCCAATTTTAATTGATTTCCATGCTCTGAAAGATATCCTGGGGCCTCCCATGTATGACATGGAGGTAACATCCTCATTTGTTTCTGTTTGATGCTGTTTCTGGCTGATATGATTATTGCTTTTGACTGAGTCTATACAATGGTAATAACTTCAAAATACGTCAATAACAGCACTGTGTTTCTTTATGTTCCACAAAGTGTGTTTTCACATAAAGCTTTTCTTTTCATTCATGGTACATAAATGACATAATGCCCTGAATTTTCTGTCAGCAAAGGTTCCTGCAGCAGTGCTGAAGAATGTGGTGGTGTTTTTTCAGTTTGAAACAATTATGCTTTTGTTTGGGGGATGTTTGGTGGTCTTGGGAAAGAAGCCAAAAGTAGAACCCAGGAATCCTGTCTCTGCAGCAGCTGTGCTAAGGACTGCTCCTCATACCTCCTTAAAGCCAGGCAGCATTTTTGGGTATTAAATCCACTTCAGTTTGCACCAGAGGTTCTCAGACATTCTTTAGGTTAATGTGACTCTTAGCTATTAAAATGTTTTATGATCAGTCAGGCACCTCCAGCTCTGCTCCTCAATAGGCATATTTCAGATTTTTTGCTTTCCCCATCTGTATTTTGTTCCTTTCTCTGAAATGCCATCAGTTAAAGTAGTTTGTTCATTTGGGATTCTCATTTCACCAGTGACAGTGACACTGACAGTTGTTCTCTGGTTCTGAGAACTTTCCTCTTGCAGCTCTTTTCTCCTAAATCAGAGGACCAGACTTCCAGTGGGACTTGAAAAAGGGGGCAAGGTGATTGGGATAGCGGGAGAAAATGGATGATTGTTAAGGAATGGATCAGTTTTTAGACCTGAACTGAGCCTTTTGGATATGAAGATTCTTTCATGGAAGAGATTCTTAAGAGGCAGAAATGAGGAGACAAGGTGGCAGGAGGCAGTGCCATTGGTTGTGCCAGAGATGTGATGGGAGCAGTGGGACAGTGGCAGGCAGGGAGGATAAATGGCCAAGGGGCCTGGTGGCTCTGGGCTGAGGACATTCCCATGGGCTCTTTGGTGATCTGTTTTTTTACTTTCAGAAATTAGAAGAATTTACTCTTTAGGCAAAGGACTGAATTGTCAGCAGCTTACATTTGTTCTTCCCAACTCTCAGAAGCCTCTGTACCCAGCAGGAAGATGACACAAATGTAAGAATTCACACAAATGTAAGAATTCAGTGCTAATATGGGACTTTTCTTACATGTCCCACCTGGTGTCAGTTTTGTTTCTGGAGTTGATTATTCATTTAAATTTGGTAGTGTGGCTGTGTTGGAAAGAATTTCTGCTATTTTGTCTTTTCTGTAGGATTAAGTAATTAAAGTGTGGTTCTTAATTTCAAGTGTACAAACACAGGAGTGCTAGCTGGGAGTTATCTTTTGAGAGTTTTTTTGTTTATTTGTTGCGGGGTTCACAATAGATGCCATAAATTTGCAGATAAGCATTTCACAGATCTGCTGGCCTCTAAACTGGAATAAGACTGATTGAAGCTGATGACTTCTGTTTCAAAAGGTTTTTTTAACATTTCCATATTTAGAAGGCAAAATTAGTGCACAAACAGAAGTAGAGATGAATCCACACAGATCAGTTCCCCAAGCAGCCCAGGATTTCTTTCCATGTACTAGTTGCTGTATTGATTGAGTGAATATTTTTCAGTACACACTTTGGTTTTTCCATGTAAATTGCTCAGATAACAACATAACTAATTTTAAGGAATTTTCCCAACTAATGTATTATTCCTTAGAATTTTCTCAAGTGCCCCCCAAGATTCTTTGGAGAAGCAGTTTCTGCTCTGAGCTTGGCTGCTCTGTAGGCACAGGCTGGGTCTCCTCTCTGGGTCTGGCCTGAGAGCTTCACCCTGGGCCTGCATTTTGTCATTTATCAGCAGCTGAAACAAAGACACAAGGAGGCAGCCACTGTGTCAGTACCTCCATGAGGCTGAGCAAATGGAACTGAAAACATGACATGACTTCATTGATCTGTTGTCCTTCAGGGATTCCTGAGCCAGAGATTCATCTTTCACCTTTCCAGGGCATTGCTGGGCTATTGTCTGCACAGCTCTCCCAGCAGAAAGACATGACAGAATATTCAGCTCCTACTTGCTGGATTAATTCATTTATCACAAATAAATAATCTTATGTGTCTCCCTACAGAACAAATGTTGGAATTAATCACATAGTGAGGCTTTGAAAGAATAATCTCATCAGTTTAAATTGCAAAAGATTTAATGAAATGTTTCAGCACAGCACACTTTTGGGGGAAAGGGTTTCTAAAATATCCAGTGGGTTTATAACAAGCTATTTGTATTTTTGGCTTGGATTTTAGTTGATGCATTAGGGAATTTTTTAGCTTTTTTTTTTCTTTCAACCCTTAATTCTGCTTGAGTAACAAAGGTTGTCGGCACCACAGGAAGGCCCATCAGGACTGGTTTATATCCTTATAACGTGGGTGAAGTTGAAGGGACAGAAGCTGCAGCTCAGGGAAGTGGCCTGTTCTGGGAAATGAAAGTGCAGTTGCCATAAAAGAATGGCTCTGTTTCATGGGACATGCACAATTTAATCAGGGAGAAACATCAGGCTGTCTTTCAGAAGCAAAACCTGTCCAAAGTACAGGTTTAGATTGGCATATTTGTCTAAGAACTGTCAGTCTTGTGGTGATATTTCTGGGAAATCCTCCTCCCTCAGAGGGAAGCCACTGTTAATGTGCTTTGCCAGCAGTGATTTGCCAGGGAATGAATCAGAAGAGAAGAAAAAACGTTGGTGCAGTCAGGCTGGGAGGACCTGTGGAAGGAAAGCAAATGTGCTCAAGGCCAGCAAGTGACTGAACGGTTCTCATCTCCCATTGGGAATCAGGGACTTCCCAGCTTCTGGTCCATTGCACTGACTTGGTGTAGCTCCAAAACTGCAGCTATAACCTGAAATACTCCAAAATAAATGACTGTGCTGAATGTTAAGACTTAAATTTTGCAGTATCCAGGCAGCTAAAACGCATCTGACAGTATCTTCATGTACTCAGGGTACAGCTAAATCATAGCTGGTTTGGTCTCAACTACAAACATTTTCAAACCCTAGGACTCCATTGCTCAGTGGCATCTTCATCACCTGACAGACATCACCAGCCATCAGCTAATTCAAATGGTCATTTTTAATTGAAGCTGTTTAGAAAGTGTAAGAAAGGATTTATTCTAATTTAATTCTAATTTAAATTCATCTGACTTTTGGTGAGAAGAAATTACTCAGAGGCGCCAGGAACGATTCAGTCTCATGGGTCTCTCACGTGGTCCAGGGTGCTCTCCTCTGAGTGTTGAGGGTTCTGTGGCCCTGGCTGTGGGTGGGGGTTTCCAAGGGGCTTTTCTGCAGCCAGGTCTCCAAGGTGCCAGGGCACTTGCCCCGTGTGCCTGTCAGCAGGCTCATAAAGGCTCAGCTTGCAGCAGGGGTGGTCCAGTCTCTCTCCAGGACAGCAGGAGAGGTTGCTTGGCAAGGAACAATGGTCCAAAGGTGATCAACACCTACTGCACAGGCAGTTCCTCCTATCAGATCTCAACTGACTTGTCAAAGTAGGAGGAGGGACCTGCCTAGTCTGAGGATAGAGGGAGCCTGTGCTGAGTCTCTTAGAACCATTTGGGTTTAATTTGTTGTCCCATTTTGCTGTGTTCTGCCCCTGAAATCTCAAACAGTCTCTAAACTGGTTTCCAGTTGATCCAGAGTACAGTCTAAAAGAACTGAAACAAAACCCCCAGATCAATAAACCTTGTTGATGGCTGCTTTGGGCTGAGAGAGGGTGTGGACAGTTAATTATGTTCATCTTACCTTTAATGGTTTGCCAAAATAGCATTGTCTCCAGTGAAGGGGAATGTTCCAGCATTGTTGGACTTCAGTGTGACCAGGATGAGCTGACTTTGTTAACCTGAGCTACTAAGCAGTGACTAAAATATTCAGAGTAAATCACTGTAACTAATAACACACAGGGAATGGATATAGGAACTGATGTTAGCAAGGATGAAAATGCTTGGTGAGGTATTTTGATACCATAAAAGTGAAACACACAGTTCTAATGCTAGAAAAAGAAAGACCCTTCCTAGGCAAATGATGCTAGTGAAAGCAAAGGGCAGGAGGAGGGGCTGTGGGGGTTCCTTGCCTTTGGCTGCCAGGGGAGCTGCTGATTGCTTGCTTGGCTGCTGTAACTCCTGAAGGGGCTCCGTCAGGTGTCCCCTCACCTGGCCTGGCAACACAGTCACGTTTCTGCTGTTCCAAAGTGTTTGTAAATGTCTGCAGGAAGCAACATCAGGGGCTTGGCTGGCCACAGCTCAGGCAGTGCCACCACCTTTAAAAAGGCTTGTGGGGAACACTGGGGAGCAAAAGTGGCTTTTTCACAGGAGTAACAGTCAGGGCAAACACAGTCCAGCAGATGGGTTAAGTCACATAAACATTCAGTCAGGATTGACTGAATACTTGGAGTCCTTTGAGAAGAAAGATTCTTAGGGTGTTTTGGGGGCAGGGAAGGTTTCAAGAATGACACACTTGGATGTTTGCCTTAAGCTAAGCTGCCACAGAGAGCTCCTGTTGTGTAATTAGTGTTTACACATATCCAGAACTACTGCTGCATTAAATAATAAATTAAAATATAAGAGATCAGACACTTGGCTTAACTTTAGTGTTTTGATGGGCACAGTTGTTTCAAAGCCAACTATTGAATTGTTTTTGCAATTTTTTAAATGGCTGTTTCCTAAACTGTTTCCTGTTTTTCCCTTCAGGTGTCTGAGCGCCTGAACCAGCCCGGGGTGGCCATAGGGCTGGCCTGGACGCCCCTGGGAGGGGAGATCATGTTTGTGGAAGCCAGCAGGATGGATGGGGAGGGCCAGCTGACACTGACCGGGCAGCTGGGGGACGTCATGAAGGAGTCGGCTCACCTGGCCATCAGCTGGCTCCGCAGCAATGCCAAGAGATACCAGCTCACCAACGGTGAGGGAAGGGACCCTGCTGTGCCACCTGCCCAGTCACCCTGGGCTGTGCACATGTCCAGAGAAAGGGTTTCAGCCAGCAGTGCTACCCTGGAGATGAGATCAGCCCCCAAGTGCCTTTGTGTAGCTCTTTCCCAGCTGCTGCCAAGCCAAGGTGGCTGTGGCCTGGCAGGACTGAGCTGTGTCTCCCTGCCCCAGGCTGGAACACTGTGGGCAGCCTCAGTGCCAAGGTGCTTCTCCTTGGTAGTGGCAGACACTGCCTCTGACTCATTTTTACACTCAAGCTTTCCAGCAGTATTTTCGTGATGGAGACAGATATGGAAGTCTGTAGCTTTTCTCTGGCAGTGTGTTAAAAGGTTTTTTAGTCTAAGTTTTAGTATTTTGAGAGTGTTGGGTTTGTATGGCAGCTGTGGAACTGCAGTGCAATAGGACAAGAACATTTTAACTATTTTTTTGTCTGAACCTCCCAGGACATGTAGAAATGTGCTTTCTACATTGATCATCTGCTGATCAGGCAAATAATTGACCAGTATCTTCCACTATTTGTGTAAGTTTAGATAGGTTAAAAACCAAAATGTAATCAATGTATGAAATGCTGCAGGGATTACCTGTGTGCATGTTTGCCTCTCTGGTTTACACTCCATGTACTCCATTACAGGTGAAAGGACATAAATAAGAGTTCCACTTGATTATAAATGTGAGTTTCTGTGAAGTGTTCTCTGAACATTGACATTGATGGTTTGGGACATAAAAATTCTATGTGGAAATTCCTTGGTTTCCACCTTAATCCCTACTCTCCATTTCCCAATGCATGCAAATGCCAAGCTTATTGGTTATCATGTTACAGTTTTTTCTAGGAATCTGGATGTAGGAAAGCTCATTGGGTTTTCTTTGTTGTTTTTTCCTAGGGCCTCTGCAATATTGTGTTGTTTTTTTCAGCCTACTGTTAGTAAATAGTGCCAAGGCTTTTAGTTCTTGGTGGGCTTTTAGAATAAAGACCAGGAACAAAATGGGTTTAGATTTTTAACATTCAAACCATTCTTTTTTTCCTTAAGCTTCTGGAAGTTTTGATCTCCTTGACAACACTGACATCCATCTGCACTTCCCAGCTGGAGCTGTCACAAAAGATGGACCATCTGCTGGTGTTACCATAGTAACCTGCCTTGCTTCACTCTTCAGTGGGCGGCTGGTGTGCTCAGATGTAGCCATGACAGGAGAAATTACACTAAGAGGCCTTGTTCTTCCAGTAAGCATCATTGGAGAAAAGAGCTAAGTTGTATTAATGCTCCCTATTTTGGATATGAATCTGTTTATAGCCACTCAGAAAAGCGTGGATCCAGAGCCCTGCTGGATCATTCCTTAGCAGCAATGTGGTCTCTGCTGGTGCAGTTGGAAGAGGCCAGGCTGCTGCAGGACTGCCCCACTCTTCTGCTTTGCCTTTCAAGCTAAAGCCAGCCTTGATGTGGCTTTTTGGGAAAATACATTAAAATGTCTACTTAGAAAGGAAACCTCAAAGTCTCAAAATGCAAGATGGCTCTGAGCCTGCACTGCAGTTTCTAAATGTGCTTCTTCAGACTGTTGGTTCTGGTGTCTTTGAAAAGTTATGACTTAAAGCTCTCACAGTAAGTGCATGCAGGTTACTCCTGAATCCATGGAGCTACTTTTAGGTTTCTCTTGAATGTTGATCCTTGCCTGTAGCTCAGTCAGATGGGGTTTCCATAAAGCTTTGTCAAAGCCTGAAGGCAGAGAAGGTGTTCAGACAAACAGAGTTTAGTTCAAAGTGTCACTGGGGCCTGGCACAGGGGCTGAAGCCAATCTGGGAGTTATCATCTCACCAAATGATGGACAGGAGGAGGATGAAGCTGGAAATCAGGGACAGGATTTTGTTTCCTGCAGAGGAGACAGAACCAGAGGTGCCATGGCAGGCCTGGGAGGCTCTGGGGCAGAGAGGCAGGACAGGCCATTGTCCAGGGTTCTGGAGTACCCTGCAGTGACTGGTGGGAGCCAGCTTAGCCCTGCAGCCAGCCTGTCCTGACTGTGCCTGCTGCTAAAGCTGTGTGCAGAGATAAGGGACCTGTAAATATTAAACCACATTTTCCTCCTTCCCCAAGGTAGTCTGGAATCTTGCTGTTCCCAGTGACTGAGCTGCCAGGGCTGTGCCAGGGGCTGCCTGGAGCCATGGGTCACGTGAGGATCACGGGTCACCTTTCCCCGTGTCACAGCAGCCAGGCTTTGCCCTTTGTACTGTAATACAGGCCCTTCCTCTCTCTAAAGCACTGTAAAATTACAAGTTTCTTCTCTAAGATGGTCTTTAGGAATAGAAAGGAGTTTGGGGGAAGAAGCTACAGCTGCAAGAAAAACTAATTTAATTCTGGTTTACATCTCATTAGCAATTCAACCAGGAGGCTCAGTGGAGCAGTGCCTCTCCACTCCTGAACTCAGGTTTGCTTCGCTGTGCGTATTTTTTTGTACAGCTCAAGTTATTTTTCATGGGACATTGCTGCCTTAGGACTCTTTTTCCCCTAAATCTAACACTGCCTTTACCTGAAAATCTTCTGTTCTAATGCAGGTGCATGATTTCAGCACATGATATAAAAAAAACAGAGTGAAGGCCATTTTTGTTATAGAAATTCCTGAAAAGCAATGGTTTTTCCACTATTGATTCTCTCATACCTCACTCCTAAATGTGTTTTTCTCTGGTTATTAGCTGTTCCAGAAAGAATACTGTAGCATATTAACATATTTCCCTCATTAAGCACATGATGAGCTACACTCTGACTGCATTTTTAATTGCTTTCCTAAATGACTGAGGGAGGCAGAACCTTTTGAACCTTTCCTCAAAATTTAACTCCTGATGTGATGTTACAATAATTATTTTATTCAATTAGTTCAGTTTTTATACATCTATCTCTTCTCCTCCTTAGGTTGGGGGCATTAAAGACAAAGTGCTGGCAGCACACCGAGCTGGCCTGAAGAGAATTATCCTTCCCCAGAGGAACGAGAAGGACCTGGAGGAGATCGCGGCGCCCGTGCGGCAGGAGCTGAGCTTCGTGCTGGCCACCTGCCTGGACGAGGTGCTCAACGCCGCCTTCGACGGCGGCTTCGCGGTCAAGGCCAGCCTGGAGCACCTCAACAGCAAACTTTAGGCAGCCAGGCTGGGCTACTTCTCTCTCCAGTTCCATAGTTCTTGATCTCTTTCCGCTACATTTAGGTATCAGGTACAACTGTGAGCTAAATGGGTTTGAATGGGGGTGTCAGGGCCATCATAAGAAGATGCTGCTGCAGTCACCAACCTGGAACTGCACTTTAGGGGCATTTGCTACTTTTTATCAGCAAAGAATCTTGAATCTCATTTCCTGATGGATTTGAGCATGAGGAAGAATTCCTTTGTCTGGCACTTAGGTGTCTACATGGCAGCAGCTGGTCACATCCTTAAGAGGGAATAGTGTGCTGCAGGAGGGGGGTCATAGGTGGGGTTGTTACAAAAAGCAAACTGATTTAGTGCAGGTTTACTTCTTTACAAAATATCTGTAATAATAATGAATAATAATGTGCTAAGGAGCAGCAGTATCTGGGGAAAATAAGGCTTTTTAAATCTAAAAAAATATGCTTAAGGCATCTGAAGCACTGTGGCCTAATAAATGAAGTTAGCAAGTTCTTTTAGCACTTGGTTGTAGTTTGTTCTATTTTTCAAATGCAGGAAGCAATGCCAGAACTGAAGTGTAGGAATTGTGTAGGAAGGGAGGGAGAGAACACATCAGTTCCCATCTGCACAGCTGTCCCTGCAGCAGCAGCGGCAGGGGGGGGGTGGAGTGTGCATGAGACCTTAATGAAAAAACCCAGGAATGTTCTAGAGGGGCAGCGTGCATGTCCTTCATTCCTACCCACTACAAACCCACTTGGTTCCGGGATGCTGATGCTTGGAGGTTCACCTATGGAAATTAAATCCATTTGAACAATGCCAAGAAAATTCTGAATCTTTATTCAGTGTGAATAATGTAAGGTTCAAGAAGTCTGGCAGCCTCCCTGTCCTTTGATAGCTTTGTCTCTCAGCTCCCCTTGACCTCAGTGAGGACTGTGCTTCAGTGAGTGATCCGGGCCTTTGGCATTCTTTATTCCAGGGGCAGTCCCACAAGCAAATCCTGGCTGTTGTTACATCCTTCTCTTGCTCACTGGTTCTGAAACAACCCCAAAGTGCTTATGAAACACAAACTGTACCAGTCACAACAGCCTATTCTAGAAGCTGCCTAAAAATCAAAAGTAAAGACTTTGCTTTGCTTTCATTTTTGTAGATAACAAAGCTGATTTACCTGGAATAGAACAGCACTGATTGAAATCAATTCAGTGGGAATTTCAACACCTATTTTACAAAAGATTTTACAACTTTGACAAACGACTTAATCTAATAAAATAAAAATAAAACCAGCTTCTGTGTCAGTATTTTAAGAGCTGCGCTCTTAGTCACTCACAAGGATGTTCTGAGACTACAGACAGCAGCCCCAGCCTCAGAACATGTTCTGCCTCATGAGAAATGTGCAGGGAAGAAGTGCAAAGAAAGTCCCCCTGGGTAAACCCCCAGCCTGGTAACTCTGTGCTGCTGCTTTGCTTTTGATCAAACCAGGAGGGAAAAATCCTTTACCAAACAGATGGAGAAACAATCCTGCACTGCTCTGCACTGTGAGAGCAATGACATGCTTGGAATTCCAGCACAGTCTGTTTACACATGGACAAAACAAATCTGCATTTTTTTAGAAGAGAATAAGGACTACTAAAAAAAAGTTTCCAGCATGGTCAACAGGGAGCTGCTCCCCAGAAAGTTCGAGATGACTTTCGGTCTGCCACATCACTCCAATTCCTAAGCCTCGTCCCCATAGACTCCACCTGAAGGTGAGGGGTTTAATGAACTCTGAAGACAATGCCAGGCATTCAGTGCCAGCTCTTCCTGTCCCTGCTGCCAGGGCTGAGGAGGTTCTGTTACTGAGCTGAGATTTTTTTGAACCAACATAAGCACGACCCATTACAGCAGACACTACAGCAACACTTTGGTGCCTTTTGTTTTGCTTGCACTGAGCACAGTAATCCCGTGCAGCAGTGAGCCAGAGCAGTGCAGAATGAAGGGGTGGCAATACCCTGGGGAGTACCTGCTCAGGAACAGTTAGATGGAGCAGAGATTCAACTTGTGTGCCTCAGAAAAATACCCCCAAAACAGCTGAAGCTTATCAAAAGTGAAAGCAGTGGTAGCTCCTTTCCTCTATCCACACTTTAAACTGCTACAGATAGTAACTATCCCACTGGAACAATTCCTGCTTTAATCACAGCAGCTTGGAAAAGATTCTGGGTAAAACAACAGGACAGGCAGCAATACAAAACCATTCACCTGCTTTAATTTTATACCACTACTGCAAACAAGAACTAGCAGGAACTGTCACAACAGCATCAAAATATTTACATCCACATTTGTCAAACATTTTAAGGCCTTTTTTTTTTTCCAAAAGGGCAATGAAAAACCATGGAGGTAGTGCTAGCAGACAAATGCAAGATCTACCGTGTTTCATCTTTTAGACACAAATTTGAATACTCCTCCCAATACAGCAAAGTAAAACAGCACTTTCTAAAATAAACAGCTAATGTTAAGACAATGCCAGGCTTTAATACACCATTTATTTTAGATAAGGTAGTAAACTGTACAGACTTCTAGTATGGTTGCTTTTTTCATATATAACAGTGTAGTTGACTTAGCAGATCCTCACACTCTAGGCTTTTAATACTGTTGAGGATCTGGGCCCAAGGGTAATTTCGTAATTCCATCTGATGATGGATATTGAAGGTTTTATACAATTATTTAACACCAAATGGAGCAATACTAATTTACATTACAGTAAGTCAGCATACAGTAGTTATGCTACAGCTCTTGTCCTCTGTGAAACATGAACAAACCTGTCTGAGCACAGCAGGCAGCTTCTAACGCTCACTGCAAGGGCCATTCCTGCAGGCCCTTCCAGAGCACAGCCCTGACCTTCAGCCCACTGTGGCTCAATCAAATCACTGCAGCTCAGCACAAGGGCTCAGGGGTGACAGCGCTGCTGGGGACACAGCCCCAGCTGAACCCTGCCAAGCACAGCAGTGACCAGCCCTGCACAGCCCTGGCCTCTCAGGGCCACACACATTCTCCACCACGTTCCCGCAGCACAGCCGGGGCTGGGGTGGCTCAGCTCAGCCAGGCAGGCACCAGGGAGGGAAAGGAGATAGATGGGGGCTCCTCTAAGGAGTATTTAGCCAACTTTCTGTTAACGACAAACTGGAGGTAAATATAGACAAGCTTAATTAGGTGAGAAGAATTACTGAATTTAGAAAACTGCAAACAGTTGGCTGTATATTCAAAAAGAAAAAAATGCTAGATTGCAGGAGTTTTGGAAGCATTTATCTACTGTCACAAGATACCAGTACATCTTTTAATTTACATCTGTGCACAGTTCAAAGGTCTTAAGTATCAAATTTTCAGAGTGAAACTTTACTACATGAAGCCAACTATTTCTGTAGTATTTTATTAATCCAACCCAATGGATTTTATGTTCCTTACCTGTAGAACTACTTACCTCATCATGCACCAAACAGTAAGAACAAGAGTTGTCCTAACAGATCAACTTCTGATAAGAAAGTTAAGACAGTGCACAGTAAATAAACTGTATTTTAATGTGTTACAAAAGCAGTCAACAGCCAGACCAGCTCCCCGACACGGCCGCCACCACTCGCTTTGACAAAGGTTTCCTCCTTCCTGCTGAGGTGGAACAGCTTTCCCTGCTCTTGTCTGGGTCTGTTTTGTAACACAAATCCCATTTACATTCGTGGTTCAGGTTTGCACATACAGGCAGTCTGCATAAAGCCCAGTATCCTTCCAAAGCCTTTAGGGCTGGTCAGTCACACCTGGAAGAGATTTATCTGCATTGTCATGTGGATCATGTCACCAAAATGAGATACAAAAGTCAGTTCCAGACAGTTGCTTTAGTAACAACCAAAAGACATGAAGACAAGAAACTGAGCAAGAGCATCAATGTGTCAAACTTTGAGCTAAAGCAAAAAGCAGAAGTTGGCTGTGTTTTTTTTCATTTGCCAGGTAATCTTTTAATGACAAATATAAAAAGACTGAAAACATCTTTCTCTGACTGCCTTTTTTTTTTAGACAAATGGTCTGCTTTTATAATTACAAATATTGTGTAATACAATACTTCCTTTGTACTGCAAACCAACAAATACAAGGATGCAATCAATTTTCTAAGCATCTCTAAATTTGAAATGTGAATTGCTTTTTTTTTTCAAATTCGGAAAGTTCTTAATAATTGTTTCATTTTTGTAAGAAGATAACTCAAAGTACAACAACATCCAGACCTGTTTTTAAAGGAGCTGTCTTTCCTGACACATCTTTGAACATAAGCACTCCTTTCGAGTTCAGTACATTCACAAATAGCTCAATTAAGAACAGTATCACCAATGAACTGACTACTGGAAAGAGACAAAATTTACCAAACATACAGAAATATAAGTTTTACCATAGCAATTATGCATATCAAAAGATGACATCTGTAATTAATCTTAAAAAGATACAAAAAAGAGAAAAACCTGAATTACAGAAAAGAAAGTCATATTTATTTAATGAAAAACTAGAAGTTAATAAAAATTAGCAAATACACAAAAAATATACACAAACAGCAGCAATACTATGTAGTGACTTACAAAGGGGGGGTGGGGAGGAGGAGGGGAAGCAGCGGCCAGAGACCAGACCGCTCAACATGGCTTGTCAGTCAAAGGGGGAGGAAAAAAACACAAACAAAAACACGAAACAGTATCCTTTTCAACAGTACAATCAATCTACAAACAAGTTTTAGAATTATTTTACAACATTTCCTGTAGAATCAATTCTTAATACAAAAGATGCCCATTTTGGGTGTATATATATTTTCAGTGGTTTACTGTTGACTTATTTTAAATATATTAGTTACTACATGCAACTGCTTCCTGTAATTTAACAGCCTTTCCTTTTATTTACCTTCATTTGTGTCTACCCTCCATCTACCAAATAATTTGTCTGACAGTCAAAGATGGTTACCCTATTTCTGCTAAATTAAATGCAACGGTTTTAAACACTGGCCTGAAGAGGTTTGATTGCCATTTCAACACATGGATATAGTTACGTTGATGCCTAAATTGCCATTTTCTGCAAAGAGCTGTGCAATGCTGGTGTCGAAGACTAGACAGTCACTATTCATAATGGCTGTTGCAATTCCCTCATGAATGGATCGAGGAGTTGCTTCCCAAGTCAATCGCCGCCTATGCCCGTTTAGCTCGAGTCGATAAGCAAAGTTTTCCGCTTGCTTGCGCGTTCCTATCAGCTGTACAATTGCAAAGAACTGCTGGTGACCATCATACTTTTCCTGTTTCTCCAACACTAGCATGAAATGAAAGCCAAAGCAAGACTGCATCATAACCCAGTCAACAGCACCAGGAAGATTAATGTCCGTGGCCAGGAACACTATATCTTCTCCCTGCAGCGTCGTAATTGACTTATGCTGATGCATGAGGTGCGGCATTACAGCATCCAGAGAGCCTTGCCATTTACACGAAGCACCAGGACAGGGACAGGAGTAAGGCCTAAACTCACACAGCTCCTCGTGGTCTGCTTTTTCTGTGTGTGGCAAAGTTATCTCGCAGCCGGAAGAGGCGTATTTACACGGGAATAGTACGGAATTGGCAACTTTCTCCATGGCCAGGTTACGGATGGAGCCCAGCGGGCCTCGGCAAGTGGGGCAGCACGTGAGTTTGGGGCGACAGTTGCTACAGACCAGGTGGCCACTCTGACACTGCAGGATGGGTGGCAGCACATAGTCAAAGCACACGGGACACTCAAAGAGACTGGCCAAGTCATTGTTGGAGGCTGTGGTGCCCGTCAGCGCGGGCACCCTCTGCGATGGCGTGCACTTGGAGGTACCTGTGGGTAGTGCTGTAGCGGTCTGACGGCTCATTTCTGCAACAGAACACAGAACACACAGTTCAGATCTCACCACACTTCACTGCCATGCAGAGAGCATTTCTTGCTTCACAAAGCTTCAAGAGACAGTAAGATATAAATGAAAGCAAGCCCCCTCCATGTACTACAAACTGCATATTGGTATGTGTAGATCAGCTGTGCACATACGGCACAGACACTCGCATGACATGGAAACAACAAGTGAAGAAGTTCTGCTCATTGTTCTAAAGTGGCATTTACCTACTGGAAACTGCAAGGGAGGGGAGTCAAAACATGCTAAAAATAAGATGTTATTGTTGGTTTGTTTTTTTAATATTGCATTTATGAAATGCTTCACCCAGATCACTTGAGTGTATCAACTCTGTGTACGGAACAATTCTAAGCTGCTGTGTATGAGAAACAAGGCATTTTTAATGAAAAAAACTATCTTCTGCATGTGACCTTCTCAGTAATCGTGCTTACAGTGTGATTTATTTTTAAAAAGTTGAAAAACACAGCTCAGACAATTACTACCCTGCTTTTTTCTCAGGATAAGTCGGTGACTCTTCATTTTTGTTACTCTGCTACTGAGGCCACGGCTTGTAAAGCACAGCCCCTGCTTCAGCTTCCTTAACTAAACCATTTGAGAGGATACTAGAAAAAAAAAACCCAAAGCAATTACTTTATCTAATTTCCCAAATAAGATTAAAAATTCAAACTTCACTTGTTAAATTTGAGAATTCATTGTACCATGTAAATACTCAGACATTTGCAGTCCCTTTTGATGAAGTTCTATGTTCAGTGGAGCTCCCACTGAACTTCTGCCCTCTCCAATGTCCCCAGACAAAGGTGACAGCTGTCTGACCAAACAGCTTGCTCAAGCATTCCACAGATGTGGAACAAGTACCAACCATATTTCTTAACATGTTACGTTTTCCTGCACTCCTAACTCTCCTCCTTCTTGTGGAAAAGAAATTACTAGCACTATCTGAAAAAATAAACACAGTTTTAAAAAAATAAACCATACCTTTGTAGGTAAAGGGCGGTTAAATAAAATGCTATCCAAAATTGGCTTCTGTTACACAGTACAATTCTCAGCCACCCTAAGTGCCTCTCTGCGAGTACAACCAGCTCTGGATCTGTCACGTACGTATAAAGCTCTCAAAATAAACCTCATCTTTAATCTCCTTGCTATTTGACATGGGAATATTAGGCAATAGGCAAGCTTCCCATATTTAGCATCATTTCACCCACAAACTTACTCATACTTGGACCAGACAGCTCGGAGCAGCATACTGTGCATGCTTTTGCAAGACATGCACTGTTCAGGGCACAAAGCAGAGGAACTAAGAGATTCCTCCTTGCAAAATGACTTGGTCCTTGACATTTAAAAAGTAACAAGGGACAGACAAGTCCAAATTCCTCTACAGAAGTACTTCTCCCCAGAGCTAGAAAAGTATGAGTGTCTAAGGTACAATTCTCAGACACTGATTTTATGAGTCTCA